>OW026368.1:4840808-5445909 GCA_932273885.2 Leucozona laternaria
AAACCGCCCGCTCATGAACATGAGACGAGATCGAGCCAATTTAGCTTGAAAAATGTCTTACATACCCTCGTTTTCAAGCATTTATAAAGTATGTAGATGTTTCTATTAAATTGAACTTTAATTTATAGAGGAGCCGAAAATAAAATGGAAAAATTTTTGAATTTTTCAGAGGCTTTTTTATCCGTCATCATCGTAGCCATCCTTTGATGGAATTTAAGAGTTAATAGCTTGACAGATAGAGGACATATTACTGTTTGACGCGTAGAGAATATTTCTTTTCAAAAGAAATACCATTTTTGAAACAAAAAATATAAACCAAACATTTTTGGATTTTTCAGAGTCGTCGTCGTAGCCATCCAAAATTACAAAAATTTACATTTAATTTTTTGGCCTGGGAAAATTTGATTTGAGTGCTTTGCGGTGATGTTACAAACAAGATACTCTATATACGTTAAAATATAGTTATTTCTCTATCTTTTGAGGCAGAAACTATCAAATTCCATTTAAGGATGACTAAACAGTTAACGGATTAAAAACACCACAAAAAATAATGAAATTTCATTTATCGCTTCAGAAAAAGCAAATTTTTGTATTTCCGGTGACGATTTGAAATAAATACTATGCCAATTATACCCAATGTGTTTTTTTTTTCTCAAATCAAATCCAGAAGCATTTTCTCTATTTTCAGAAGAAGAACTGTCATTGTAAGAAGTTTCGAAACCTTTGTGAATGACAAATCGAAATATCCATAAATACAGACTCCATTGATGACGAGCAGTCTATGAACGTGTCCTAACAGCGTTGACAAGGTTAGTACACGGTCAACGGAAAGCATTGACCCTTAAAGTCGTGCCCACGCTAGTGCAAATGAAACCGACAACGCGTGAACTCGAGCTCAGAACCACCTATCGGCAGGGCTACCTTCGTGGCTCTTAAGAAACAATTTGGCTCTTTTTTTCAGGTGTGGCTCTTTGGCTCCATTTTTCTAAAATCATCCAAAATTGGCCCTTTTTGAGATTTTCGTGTCTCTTTTTAATCTTTTTCTGAATTATAATCTACTTAAATTTCCTTTTTCATAAGTTTTCAATTTTCCTCTATGTAAAAACTCTTTGTAGAAAATTGTTTCAAATTTTTCCTCTGTGAAAAAAAAATTCTTTGAAATCTGAACGCGTTCATTTTGATTACAAAAATCTATTTTTTACCTTTTAGCTTTTCGCCTAGATATTTCCCGAACGTAGCAAACAGAAAGAATGAGATGAAAGTGCCATATTTCGGATTTAATTTCCAAATGTTTCAGCTGTTTTTGTTGTTTTTCATTTCAAATTTGATTTAAAAAACGATATTTCAAAAACGGGGTCGATTTTTTTTTAAACTTGACAAAAAGAATTTTTTAACATAATCTAGAAGATCTTAGACAAATTATTATGTTTGCATTTAAAATTATTTAATTTTACATTGAACTATTATTATTAACAGTACATATGTATCATAGGACAGTTTTTTTTTTTAATTCGGCTTTCTCATTATCTGACTTATCGATTAAAACTAAATTCTTTTTACACAAGCTTGTAATAAATTTAAACAATATTTTAGGTATATCAAACCTTTTAAAAAATTATTTTTGTATTAATATATTTCAAAATAATTTTTTGAGAGTCGATTATTCGAAAACGGGTGGAAGATTTTTTTGTAAAATTAAATTTTTTACTCCACATTAATAAATACTTCCAATTGGCCTACCAATTTTTTTCTTAAAACTGTTAACGAAATTTTGAATATAAAAATTCATTATTTTTAAAACTGCTCCTACGATTTTAAAAAATTTGTCTCATAAATTAAAATTCATTTTTTATAAGAAATCAGATGGTAAAGGGCTAATTTGTAGAGAATTAACCGTTAGATAGGCTTTTTTTCGAAATAATTAGGACAAAATGTATTATAAGCAATAAAAATATCACTTTATTTCTTTTTTTAACAGTCAAAATTGCAATTAATCAATAGCGAATATTATTAGAAATAAGTTGTGTTTTTACTTTTCACTGAAGCCGAGATATTCGTAAAAAATTCACAAGAACAAATGGGTGTCATTTGAATTTGGAACAACCATTTTCGTTCTACAGATAGCAGAGAATACAAACTTTCACGCGAGTGTAGTTAGAAATTCATCATCGTCGGCTCGACAACCGGGGTCCGGTCCTGGCCTCCTTCAACAAGTCTCTCCACCCATCCCGGTCTCGAGCCGCCGCCATCCAGTTGCGCACCCCAAGGCTCCGGGCGTCCTGGTCTAGGCCATCTCTCCAGCGCAAGCATGGTCTACCACGATGTCGTCTACCATAGAATGTACCACAAAGAACTTTCCGAGCAGGTTCCTCTTCGCTCATGCGAGCTAGGTGCCCTGCCCACCGGAGTCTACCGAGCTTAATTTTTGTCACGATATCTGCTTCAAGATAGATTGCGTACAATTCATGATTGTACCGTCTCCGGAATCGTCCTTCCTCACATATGGGGCCAACAATTCTCCTTAAGACTTTTCTCTCGGACGCGGCTAAGAGGTCGGAGTGCCTTTTGCTAAGCACCCAAGTCTCGGATCCATATGTGAGTACTGGCAGGACCATGGTCCTGTACAGCAGCAGTTTTGAAGTTATGGTGAGATTTCTGGATTTGAAGAGCTTTGACAGACTATAGTAGGCTCTGTTGGATTTGAGAAGCCGCCCGCGTATTTCTTCTTCTATATTGTTATCGGCTGCTACTATTGACCCAAGGTATTTAAAGGATTGCACCACTTCAAATTCGTGCTCCGCTACCTTGATTGTACGCTACCATGTACTTTGTTTTACCTTCACTAATGTGCAGCCCCAGATTTTGTGCCGCCTGCTCGATCTGGATGAAGGAATCATGTACAGCTTGCTCGGTTCTTCCGATGATGTCGATGTCGTCTGCGTAAGCCAGTATCTGGCTGGACCTGTTGACGATGGTCCCTCTTGTTGCCGTGCCAGAGTCACGGATTGCTTTCTCCAACGGCAGGTTGAAAAGGAGGCAGGCCAAACCATCCCCTTGTCGGAGTCCATTAAAGATGTTGATTGGTTTGGATAGCAATCCGGCTATTTTTAGTTAGAAATTACAACATTAAAATAAACCAAACAGTTTCCTGTTGGAAATTACAACATTAAAATAAACCAAACAGTTTCCTCAACATCATACCCATTTACTAGAAAATTCCAATCATTATAAGTGAGCCTCATCAAGCCAGACAAAACTTAGTTATATGTACATACTTTTTCTTTCACTTCTTTTAACCAATCACGAAACCCCAATGTCTTAAAACAAACTAACTAACCATTTACATACATTATGCAAAATATTATAAAAAAATTATCAAATTTCGATCGGCGATCTGCATCTGTGGAACACTCAACATCGTGAGTCATAGCATGAATTTTTGACAACGATCCTCCTCCCTTCGATTGAGATCATAAATCTTTTTTATTGCTCAAACAAAATATTCATTCTGGAGTACTGAAAACTGAAATGTTTTGACGTCTGGTTGGGTGCTGAGTGCCAACACATTGAGTCATTAACATACAATTTTTCGGGAATGCATCGATATTGTTTGAATTTACTATAAATTCCCCTAGATGAAGGGAAAAATATGAAGCTGGAGCATCAGCTATGATACTTTGACGCATGATTATTATCAAATAAGTCATGCGCGTTCGATGTGTGGTCCTTGACGCAATTAAATTTGACATTCACATCATCGTTACTCACTAAAACAAGTTAAACAAAAGGCTGATGCTTTGTACTAAATTAATAAATATGATTGAATACTATTACTGTGGCACTAAGGCATAGAACGCTTGATGTAAATGTTTTTCAGATCACAATGTTTATGGGTGTGTTTTAAATCAAATTTCTCGTCAGCAAGATTTATATTGGAGAGAGAGAGAGACTCATTAGAATATTAAAAATACGTCAAACGAAATAATTTTGCAAAATTCAAAATTCTTTATATTATTTATCAAAACGAACAAATTTGCCATACAGTCATTACAGATTTTGGAAACCAAATAACGAAGATTAAATTCAATTTCAAAAATGTATGCTAAAACAAACCTAAAGCATTTTTGTTCATTCTGTCAAAAATTAAATCTTTTACTTAAAAAAAAAGTTAACTTCAATCATTAATGCAAGACGTAAAGTGTTTTTCAAGTGTTTATTGATACTAACGGCGCTCAGACAACGTTTTATGAGTTCGCCATCTTTAACCATATTTTTAAGGAACAAAATAAAATAATTGGAAGAATTTCAGAAGAATATATCACAGAAAAATCAATTTTATTCTCAAGCGCTAGGTATGTTATCAGAAAACAAAAACCCACGCACCAACGCACGGTAAAACGTATGATGTGTGGTGGTCACACCTTATGGCAGCGCAATGAACCAATCATATTGGATCACGTCTTTTAATATAAAACTCTGGATGAGCATCATATAAATAAATCGCAACGAAATAATCAACCAAATCCTTTTTGAAGGCTAGAGTATAGCACTCCCCATTATCAGTCCATATAGGTACCAAAATCTCTTTGAGATTCGTGGGTGTTCGTCGTTCGGTATTCGTAAAGCGAGACATTAAGGAGGGGGAGATATTTTGTTTTGTTTCCACCTGTTTGATATCATCTGGTAGCAGAATTTGGCGTAGAAGACACATTATTCCATGAAGGCTATCTATAAGAAGGTTCATTAAGTACCATCGCTCTAACACATTGTTGTCTTAAGTCGTAAAATAACACTAAGATATCTGGTCGACTGGTCCCTTTCAAAATAAAAACAATAAGACTTCAATTCACACAACCTTAATTATTAGTTACCTACACATTGTTTAACAAGGGCTTATGAAACTATTGTTATCTGTTCAATTTTGAGAACAAGAAATATTTTCGTAAATTAATTTATTCTTAAATATCCTTAAGAAATTTTGTATATGAATTAAATAACCTTTAAAATTTTAGTCTGCAGCATAATAAAAGAATGAAATAATATTGTGACAAAGCCTAGCGTATTGCAGGAGCGGAAAAAGAATGAAAATAAAGAAGGTTAAGACAACTGATTTCAGGGCTTAAGTTACACATAACTCTAAACAACAATGACAAATGTTTGTTAATATAATTTTGAAGTTGAAAAGAAGAAAAGGATTATAAAAACAAAGGTAATGGTCTTACCCCTCAACAGAGCAATTTTCAAGGAAAAATAGACACGCCTAATTTCTTCACAGAACTACTAAGCCAACCTAGTACCCAGTCTAGTTAGACCAGGTACTAGCTCTGGTACTCAATCCTAATGAAAAGTAAGTACCTGAGCATTTCTTCACATCAATAGTACCGGATCTAAATTCACCAAGTGGTACTAGGACTTAATACGTCTAAAACTGGTTTAATTCTGGATTGTGACAATATTTTGGCATTTCAAGTATTATTTTCTTAGTTATTTGACTGAGCGATTTTTATTTCGAATGGATTATGCTTATTTAAACAAAAAGAGGACATAATATCCATTCTACGAAGACTGTCTCTCCTGACCGCAGCATCAACTATGATATTTGTCACTCGGAAGTGACTTCAACAATTTTCCGGTCTTTGATTTACGCAGTTAATAGCAAAACGGTCGTCGTTGCTGCTATAGATAGAGAGTGGGAAAATGAAGAATGCCAATGAAGTCCTATCGATATTTACAGGAGTGATCCTGATCAGTGGTGCTCTGAATCAGCTTCCAGATGAAGCAATTTATTTAAGTAGAACATTGTGTGTGACAGACTTGGAGAAATGCCGTTTATTATGTGCATTTCATTTTCGGTTCATGCAATGCATTGGTTGCGTTCGGGGAACTATCCAGAGCTATCAGGATAGGTGTTGTGTTTGTTTTAATCCCTTATGAAAATAGCTAATGCAAAACCAACAACGCATATCTGAAAATTTTTTCAGATACGTGCGGAAGGCCTTTTTAATAGCTTGTCGAAACTGTCTATAACACTATTAATCGTTTTAGATATATAACGTTGTTTCTCGATATATTGTCCATAAACCGTGGCAATATGTACTTTTACGACTTCATTAACGTCCATGCAGTAAAATCATGTCATCCCACGTATACTATAAATGGAACACTTATTCTTCACTGTGCAGTTGTACGAAAAGTTGTAGTTGGAGTTGGAAAAAATATAATTCAATATGGTCCAACTATTAAAATGACTGCTGGCTTGTGTGAAGAAATGAATTGATACCGATTTGAGTACCAATTTTAGGACTAGTACCGGTATAATATCATTGGGACTCTGTGAAGAAATTGGCCGTAAGATATTGCTAAAATGCCAAGGCCCAGTTAACTCTGATTTAAATCAGAGATAAATTTAAACCAATAACTGAATTATGCAAATCGTACAATAATCACTTCGGTAACCGAATCCGGTGGCGTGATAAATAAACTAAATAAATTATCCGACTACATGGGGTCCATCAGCACTCCATAGGCATACAAATATTTTTACTCCATACCACACCAAAATACAAGTGCCATTAAACAAATAATAAAGGGTGTTTTTTTTAGACGTGTGGTTTTCAAATAAGAAATAAAACGCATATTATTTAACGTTATGGCCAAGAATTTAGTTTTTTTATAAAGATAAGGGTTTGCCATTATGTTTTAAAAATAATTTCGGGCAAGTGGCCGCCCTGGCTGGCTCGAATAAATTCCAGCCGAGAGGCTCAATTTCCGACAGCTCCAATTGTTGCGCGCGATGGCGCATGGACTCATTCGGGTCTTCTTCGATACTCTGCTCCACAGCAACAATAGCGTACGGCGCTCTAAGGATTTGCATTACCCTTTAGAGTAAACGTGGTGCGAAACTGATCCATGGTTGCTCGAATTTATGGGATTTTGCGATTATGTCGACCGAATATTGGACGCAGCGCGGGATGCGGCGCGCGAACCGAACCATTATTTTGGTAATAAATTTGCACGATTTGCAAGCGTTGTTCAGGAGTAAGTCTATTCATTATGAAATGGCTAACCAAACTGAGCAATTGAGCATAAATCAAGTGACAGCTGTCAAAAAGACCAACTCCGAAAAAATTATTGACAGATTGAAAACCACACGTCTTATAAAAACACCCTTTAGAATCGGCTCTTAACTTAATGCATTTTTGATTTTAATAATTTATGTAAAATATTTAAATATATATGAGAATTAACATAAGCATAATTGTGTAATAAAGTTTTTTCTTTTTAATAAACTTACAACAGTAAACCAACTATTGCCATCTTTTATCCAGTAGATGAATCAATAGGGAGAGATGAAAAGCTATACCTTGCTGTATGTGTTTGTGTCCCAACTAAATGTGCATGAACTTAACTGATCAGTATTATTCAGCTTCTCACAATTTACACTGTACAGTGTATACACGAGCTTCTTTAAAGAGGAAGCTATATAAAAAGCTTTTATTCACTTAATTGATTTTTTTTAATTTAATAAATTGATCTTTGCTTGTGTGCAACACTTCGATCTTATTAAAAAAAAAAAAAATCTCTTCAGAGGATTCCCCATTATTATTCACACTCTCATCACGAATATTATCATCATCAAAAGCTATTTACGAAATGTTTGATTCAATTTCCATTCAAAAGCGCGATTTGATATAATAAATTAAACTTATCAACCTCACTCAACACACACAAATACATATTAGAGAACCATAGTAAACCGAGAAATGGACTGGTTACCGTTTTAGTTGCAGCAGGCGTACGACCGACAATGACAATGCACTTGCTGAATTAATTTTCGCGCGCAATCCAGTGGTCGACGAGCGACGACGACCGCTAAGTCAAAAACGACCGGTGGGTGAGAGATCTTTTCAAAGCACTTTTTTTCACTGACAATGGTGGTTGTTCCCGTAAAGGTAATTATCTGATTTATTTATTAAAAAAAATTAGCATTAGATGATGGATAAAAAAAAAATTAAAAAAAATGTAATAAAACAACGACCAACCATCAAGCACAGACAAAACTCGCAGAGACCGCGAAGAATAAAAAGCAAGCCGCATTATTATAGTAGATCATAGTGTTGTGTTGTATAGCAGCCAGTTGAGCAGCACACAAAATCGCATATATTTAAAAATAAACGTTCTATAAAAATTAGAATATGTATTATATCTATTTATTGTTGTTGTTGTTATTGTTTATTTGGGTGATGTTTCCTTCGCCCGTCTCGGAGACGTGTTAAATATAGAGAGGCAGTTGTGGGGTATATCCGTACAAAATCCCCAAACAGCACAACTCAACTCAATAAAATATCGCTCTTATTTACAATTTAAATTTAAATTTCAAATAAAAATAAAGGAAGAAAAGTTCGCGCGCTGCATGTCATGCGATCGGAATTAAAAGACTGAAACTAAAGCCAAAGGCAGGTTCAGAGGGAGCTGGCAGGGCACGAGTGCATGCATATATCTCTATTAAAAGAGCCAAAATTTGAAAAACATTATTTTCGAATATCCGAAATAACCAATGATGATGTGATCAAAATTGATCGGAACATGTTTTATTTTAGACCAAAACACAAATAGCCAAAAAGAAAAAGGCTATGTAGGCAAGAAGTGCCGCATTTTCATGGTGATGTGTTTTTTTTTTTTTTTGCTTGTGTTTATTTTTGATTTTAAGGAATTTTTTTGCAAAATTATTCAAGAAGATTTTTTATATAGGTAAAGTTATTTAGTGGAAAATGGAGTTTTTCCTTAGAGTTTATGCAGGAAAGTACATAAACAAACCAGCTGTAAAATAAATTGGAAGTCTTTCGAGTAAACTTAAGACAGGTGATAGTCATCCATAAGAGTAATAAATCACTCCACTCTTCCATCTCACACCAGCCAATTCAAACAATAAATATTTAAGAGTTTGTAAAATAAAGTTACACTTTTTATAATAATTGCTTGGCTTCCAAAAATTTGTTGATTGATAAGCGACATGAATATCAATTATTTTCTTTCACATTCTATGTACCAAGGTTGCTTTTTTGGAAAGGGTTCGCAGTGTTTAAATACAAGATCAAAACAAAGATAGGTATTCAGAAACCTAACCATAATTTCTTGATGATAGCTGTACAAGACTATGGTTTTATCAGTATTCAAATATAGATCTGATGAGACTTATGGGTGACTAGTTAAAGCCATTTTGACCTCTTAGCCACGGTCGAGAGAAAATTTGTACGGAAATTTTATTGTTGACGGAGCATATGCGGGAATGGGCGATTCCGAACCTGGTTTGGGCAAAAACTGTACGCCATCTCCTTCCAAGCGCATAGTGACAAAAATAAAGGTCAAATGCTGTTGGTATCGTTATGGTCACTTAGCTCGTTTGAGCAAAAAAGAACCGATTTGAAAATTATACTGTGCTTACGGAGAAATATGGCGTAGCCTAGGATGACTGAAGCTTTTGAGGTTCATAACTAGAATGACAACGGCTTGCAATCAGGATAGGTTGAAGGAGACCATGAAGATCGGATTAAAGCATGGTGATGGTGAATATAAAAGACACTAGCCGTGTTTTTTTGCAAACCTGTAGAAAATTTGTTGAACAAAATGATATCGGGGCCAATTTACATGCTAAATGGAACCACAACTAACCCCCTTCGGGATAAGCTAAGCCCAGAGAATTCTCTGTTATCGATAGTTAGTATAGAAACACCATTTTGTTTCTGTAATGGCGTCGCTAATCCCCGATGTCGTTTTTTTTCAACCAAATCCTTCAGGGCTTGCAAAAAAACACTGCTTATACTGCTCCAAAGTCATAAGCTTTAATAAATCTTGTGTTAGAGGTAAGATGAACCTTCTAAGAGTTTGTTGAATACTGTTGGAATTACCAGTGGTTGGCAACAATTTGCTTGAGTCTTCCTTTTTTTAATTTTTTTAAATTTGGAAATGGTTCCAATGATGCTGCCTCTTTTTCCAAGATCACATCAAAAGCGTGAAAGCAACGTCTTTTTGTAATTCTATACTTTTCTAAAAACCTGTTTTAAAAATTCAGGTTTTACAAGTTCCAAGTATATTGAAACAGTGATTTTCTAAAAAAAAATGCGGACTTTTAAATTTAAAAATATTTGTTTTTCAAAGTTAAACTAAAAAGGAAATGATTTTAGAAAAAAATAGAGTTTCGAGACACAGAATATTACTTTTTTTTTATTAATTTTATGACCAATTCTGTTGGCAAAACTCTACAAATAAACAAAAAATGATGTGATTTTTTATTGTTTTCCAATTTTCAAATTATTTTTATTCTAAAATAGTCATTTCATAGATCTCATGTAAAATTATCAAATGACTATTTCAATATAGTTACAAAAATAACTATTTTTTTCTCTGAGTGTAGCTCTGCACTTTTCTTGGAAAAACTTTTCTTTCAAATTATTAACATCACCATCTATTTTTGGATACATTTTTTGAATATTTTATTTTTTACGAAAAATAAAATGTTTTATTAAAAAAAAAACAAAAATTGGAATATATATTCAAACTTTCAATAAGGGTATACACATATTTTTGTAAAAAACTTTGCTCTACGAATTCACGTTGCTAATGAAATGTAAAAAAATTTTACAGCTTAAAGCAATGAATAAAAAATAAAACCAAAAACACTTTTGAATTCAAATTCAAATTTCCAACGGTCTAACGTTTCGTTGACAATATGAACCACAACGATCACGTCACCATGCACACATATTTACCCCGCATAACACGATTTATCTATTGGTGACACTCTCAATCCGGCGGCGGAAGGAAACTTCTACGAAACGTTTTCGTGTGACACTTTGAAAACCAAACAAAATGACGTTTAAATTGAAAAATCACATCCGTTTTCAAACGATGGCGGCGGTACCGATACAAATAATGCCAATTAGCTAGAAGCTCAGTATTCATCATAAAATTTCTAACTTTTAACGAAGAGAACACAAGAATCCGCCGACGACGGCGACGTTGTTAAATGGCAGAGCTACAGCAGAAGTAGCAACACCACCAACACTGCTACTAGCTATCCCAAAAGTCGGAACAAATAACTAACCATCGCAGCCAAAGCAGATCTCACAGGCATTTTTCTGTGTTTTCTGTACCAGGAATATAACAACTCGTTTCGTTCATGATCTCAAAATAAGACTTTTATTTTCAGAATTCTAAGTTAAGAATCATTTTTCGTATTCATTTCGATTATATTTGTATAGCTCTCGATAGTTCGAGAGTTCTTGATACGAAAACGACGACGACGATGATGAAGACGACGACGCACGCCGAGCGACGGACGGACAGACGTTCTATACAGCAGCAAAATATCATCAGGCGAATATTGAAAAACATAATATTCCAATAATATTCTTTTTGAAAACAACCGTTTTCGTTTCGCCATGCGGCAGGAGGAGGGGGTGGAGTTGGAGTGTATAAATGGTAATGATAATCCAATGCCCTCATCAGGCATTCCTCGAACTCAAACATCACCATCACCTCTTGCTCCAACCAACACCGCACCTTTTGGCCAAAAAAAGGATTTTATTTTCGGATGTGCAAATTCCAACCCCTTCGCTCTCTTTGCTTATCACATACGCATGCTCCTACGCACTGTTTAACTACTCGATCAGGAGTCCTTTTCACAAAATCAATGCGCTATTTTCGAATTTTGCTAATCGGGGGAGGATCTGATGTCTTTTTTTTTTGTCTCGAAAGTGAACCATCAAGAGGCGACGGATGCCGAGGTAACGACAGAAAGACCTTTGATGGATGAAATTAGCAGAACCACACCCGTCACACCTCACCCTGTCCGCCAACCACGAACAAAAGTACCAAAATTAGTATGAATTTCGAAAAAAAAAAAATACCCAACAATTATGTAGAATCAACAATTCATTTTGAGGGTAGATCCTCGGGGCTTTTTATTTATAGGAGTTCTAATTTTAGTAAAAAAAAATTAAGTGAATTTTCATTTTTACAAAAATCTTGTGTTTTATAAATTTAAACCGGCAAGTGCGAGGAAAATTCAATATACAAGAAGTTTTATTTTTCTTTTTTTTATAAGTTTTTTTTTTTTTTTTGTTTTGTTTTTTTTTTTTTTGTTTTGTTTTTGGTTCGCCTTGAGATGGATGAAAACGGACATGCGTTTCGGAACGCATTCAGCATGCAAAACTGCTCATTAACGCAAACGAAGGAAAAAAATTTCTTTTGATTTTTTTTTTCTTGAATTTTTGTTTTGTCTTTAAGAAATATACACAGATGTAATAAGAAATAATTTTTAAATTCATTTACGGGGAGCGGGAAGAGGGGGGTTTTGTGAGAGATGGCAACGGCGCGCAAAAGCCATATTTACACGTTATACGCGTTGCGTCTCTTCTAGCCTTTGAGTATTAAAAAAGAGGAAGGAAGTTATTTTTAAAGTCGCTTCTGTTTATTGTCAATGTCCTGTTTAGATTGATTTTTGGTTTGGTATGATTCGAATATGAATCGGGGGGAGAAAAATGAAATACACTATGCGTTTTAGTGATAAGTTTAAAATAATGAAGATAAATTTTCCATAGAATTCTACTCGTCTACAATCTAGACAAAAAATCAATATTTTGTTAAGGGATGGACTTTGCATTTTATTATTCTTCAAAGTCTAGAGAATAAATACAATTTTGGCGTATTTACCTTATCTCCCCAATTTGTCCTTTAAATTTTTTTAAATCGACTTGAATTGAATTTCGATAGGAGAAAATAGGGGGTAGGCAAAAATTCAGCTTGGAATTTTGAACAACTGTTGTCTTTGTTCACTTTTTTGTTCTTCAAATTTGATTTGACTTTGATGATTTTTGGAAACTTAGCTTCTCTCTATCTTTTAAGGCAATATAGCTACAGAGAGTTGGACTTGAGACATAAAAAGTTTAAAATTATAATCTGAATATTTCTTCCTTGCATACTTTTACTGACTGACTCACCGACCGACAGGAATTGAAATATATAAGGTGGCGCAAAATTAATCATCCAACTTTATATTACTTTTTACTAAAGAAAAAAATGATTTTGAGTGATGGAAATCTTTGTTTGGACCTTTACAATTTTTTCTATTAAGTGGAAAAGATGATTTCCGCCAAGTGTCTACCGTCAGTTTTTATACACATTTGTGCCCGTTTTATAGCATTTTCCATGACTTTCCCCAAGATTTCCGGTGATAACTGTTCGCATTCCTGTCAAATATTCTCTTTGAGGACTGCGATTGTCTGAGGATTGTTGGCATTAACCCGCAACTTCACGAAGCCCCAAAGAAAGAAGTCTGGGATGGTTGAACCGGGTGATCGTGCTGGCCAGGTCATGTTAAATCACCAAAACGGGAGATTACACGACCAGGAAACGCTTCCTTCACAATATCCGTTGTGGCTCGTGCTGCGTGTGCTGTTGCACCGTCTTGTTGGAATCACATGTTCACAAAGCCCCGCTCATCCAATTCCGACAGTAGGAAGCCGTTTATCCTGTCCCTGTATAGCGTTCGCCAGTAACAGTGACCGTATTGCCGATGGTGTCCTCAAAAAAATACGGCCCAATGACTCCTCCCGTGTGAACGCCCGTACCACATAGTAGCTTTGAGTGAATGTAATGGCTCTTCGTGCATCACACGCGGATTTTCAGTGCCCCAGAAACGAAGATTTTGCTTATTGACGTAACCGCTTAAGTGTAAATGCGCCCCGTCATTCATGATGATTTTTGACACAAAATCGTCCTCTTCGTTGTTGAGATTGAGGATGGCTTGACAGCGGAGTATATTAGCGCTCCATTAGGCGTTTTTGTTTTTTAGTTCAAAGTTGGTTCAGAGCAGAGCACTGAGCGAGCGGAGTAAACTCTGAGCAGAATGTGTTCAGAGCACACCGATTTAATTAGAAAACACACCTAAGCACTGAATTGTCATATCTGTCAAATTGCATGAAAACTGTATGAAGTTGGCTGCGCTCAGTTTACTCTGCTTTTTATTCTGAGCTCACAGAGCGCGCTCTGAACATGCTCAAAACACTAAAAAAGAAACACAAATTTTAAGCTCTGAACGATCAGAGCTAAAAAAGAAACACAATTATTATTTTGACAGTTCAAGCTCTGCTCTGAACTAAAAAAGAAAAGCGCCTATTGCTTGTCTGTTTGTATTATGCAGCTGTCTAGTTCACAAATGTCAAACATGAAACAATGACGTACGACGCCATTTGCTAAAAAATTATAATATCTTCCTATAGGGTGATTAATTTTGCGCCACCTTGTATAAAGTATTAGCCTGTTACAAAATATATTGATGTAAAAACCTATCTCGTCGGTAAATATTTAGAAATATTCTTTCAGCAAACTTAAGGCACACAATTTAAAGTAGAAATCGTGCAGATGATTTCTAAATAGATTGGAAACTTAGAAAAAACAAAGTAGATTTGGTTATAACATCCTTATTGATAAAAAATATAACACTAACCGCTACTTAGCACACGTGTTAGCTGGCACACGGATAGGGAACTTGTCCGCTTGATAACTATTCTAATTAATAAACATTACTTTATGATATATTTTAAGTCAGTACAGATTAAAGCACGGTTTTCTTGTGAGATAAAATAAAAATTAAAAACCGAAGGTTTAAAATTTTAAGAAAATCGCTTCAGTGGTTAAGGCTGTAAGTCGAGGTATAGACAGACATCAGACAGAGTTACGGGAGTCACATATTTCGTGTTCTCTATATTATAACAATGACATGTTTCATAAAAATCCCGAGGTCGATTGTTCTTCCGAATCGAAAACTACTCTGGTTTGATAATACAGAATAATTCCACCAAAAGGTAGAAATATTTTGAACCCTTTTATTCTAAATGAATCTGCAAACAGTTATTCCTCTATATATAGATATAGCCTTACTCATTAATGGGCTGCTCAATTACATCATCCTTTACCTACTACCTAATCCAACTGACGTAGGTACACTACATGATATACCTACTTAACTAAAAGACAAAAAGGATATCAATCCTTTCACACTGCACTAAAAGGATGTGAATCAACTTATAGCTCGCGCACTCGCGCTATGTGTACCTATTTTGTTACGGATACGAATTTATCGGCTAAACACATCATCATACATACGTGTATAACATAGGTTACATATAGGTATAGGTATCCTAACATGGCCTCGATTCTTTGAGGAAAAATAATATGTAGTCCACTTTCTCTATACCTATAATCTATATTGCACAGAACACAGAGGAGACCTCTGGCTCTATGGGTCAAGGAATACGATGAGCCCAAAGTAATCATTTTCGCTGTGTTCATCATCAAATTGATTGAAAGGATATCGCTGGAATGAACTGTGTTAATTAGATTACACACATAATGGCTTAGCACTGTAGGCTGCCGGCCGCACCGCTGTCGTACACTGCCGCTCCGGCTCTCTGTGCTGCTGCAAGCATATACATACATACATAGATGAATGGTTCAGCGGCGGATGATGATGGTCGGTTGACTGACTGAGCACACGGAAGGATAATAAGGATAATTTCTCAGTTGCTCATTGCGCGCACACAAACAACTCACTTAGTGTTATGGGATTTGAGAGGGAGCTTGTAGGTGCGTCCCTAGTGAAGTGTTCGAGGATTAGGATACGTTGTTTTTTTTTTTTTTTTTTTTTGTAAGTGTTTTGTTTGTTGTTTAAATGTTGCTTTATAAGTTTAATGAGCTGAAAATCATTTCGCACTACTGAACTGGAATCCTTTTAGCCTAAGCTGTGTGTCCAGTGAGTTTATAGAACGAGTGATGGTCGGATTTCATGTTGACGACTTATTTTTTTTCGGTAGCGGTGTGTATATACCTATGTACCTACTGTTATTGTTGTTTGTCGACGAAGAAAATTTTCGTGAATTGTATAGATATATACCCGGCAATTTGGCCTAAGAAATCAATTACCCATCTTGGTGAAGACTTCGATGAAACAACCATGACGACGACATCAACTAATTAACAACAAACTCAAAGGTGAAAAACCTAATTAGAAGTTTTAAGTGTAGCAACGCACGGAAATTAGTGGCCTTGTCATTGCCATGTTGTGATGGAAGTAAAGGCTTAACCCAGCACAACCGATAAGAATGGAAATCTCATTATGTTCAAAGTAATCTCTCTATCAGGAGCGTAAATACCTTTCCGAAGAAAGGACGAAGGTAGTAGTCCCATAGGTAAACCCTCTATGCATTTTACCTTAAAAAAAAAAAAGAAGGACAATTATTTGAATCACTTACATATGAATAGTAAAGATTATTCCAGGTGCATCTTTATCACTCAGGAATTCACACACAAAAATATTTAAAAAAAAAGAGTAAAGTTATGTTGAACCAGTTGAAATGTGTGGGTTTCAATATAATTATAAAAATACAACACGTTTGCTATAATCTGATGTGATACAACCCATATTTTATTGTAATATAGTCGTCCCCGGTTAATTGCTTTTAAAACCAGTTTTAATTTTTTCTTATTTCAAATACCTACATATGTACATTTTTAGGAGCCAGACGAGTTGAGGTGAACTTAAGGAATATTCTCGCAGTTTTTCACTTCACCATCGTTAGTTTTAAATTTAAATTTCTTTGCATTTAAATAATCCAGATTTGTACTAATTCATTAATGGAATTAATCGGGATTCCTGTTATTGAGTTCCTTAGGCCCAGTTTTTCAGTCGTGAATTAAACCAGAGCTAGCTTACTCTAGAATAAAATTCACTCACAGTTTACCAAGGAAGCAGTTTTTCGGTGGAGAATGCATGCGGAACGACTAAACAAACTCGGTGGATTAAACATCAAAAGCATCTGTTCAGTTAACCCAGAGTTAACTCACCAAATTCGATGAGTTAACTCGGGTTAAACTTTAATCTCGCACTGAAAAACTGGACCTTAGTTAGTTATACTTGCTTAGATTAATCTTCACTATTAGACTGCGCATTTAAACGGTGAGTACTGTAATCGAAGTCCTACGTCCTCTTGCCATTCTCAAAAGTATTGCTGAGCTGCAAAAAGTCAGCCACTTTTGTTGTAAATGTTTGGCATGTGTTTGGTACCTGGCACGCAATTTTCAAATATATGTATATGTTGCTGGGTTTCTTGTTTATTTTGTACATATTTTCTATAATAAACGAAGTAAAATATATTTTTATATTTTTTTTTTGTTGTTTTGTTTTACCTTATCGTTATCGATGACTGACGTAAGGATGCAGTAAGGGGGCGGTTTTATATTTGAATTGGGCCATTTTTCTGCAAGTCTTGACTATAATATAATATGTAGGTTGGTGCATTTTTCTTATCGGCTTTTGTAAGTAAAGTAATTTGTAGTAAAGTTATGAGTTATTGTATTGAGAAACAGGACAGAAGGAAACCAGCGATAAGACTAGGAGAAATTTTTTTTCAATCATAGAAAATTAGGTTATAGATATTTTAATGTATTTTTGTATGAAGAGTAATAATGGGGTTTTGCAATTGGCGCGGGTATAGATTTTAGTGGCCTGGCGGCCATGTTGTTTTTGTGACATCTGTCAAAATCTTTTGTTTATTATTCAGTTACTGACGTCAAATCAACATATGACAAGTTACAAGATTGAACAGCACGTCCAAATGATTAAACTTTAATATAAAAATCTTTTGGGGCATGGTTGTCCTTCCAAGTCGATTATCCAAAGTTTGGTGGCCAAATTTGAGTCAACCGATTCAGTGAACAATCAGCCAACGCCCTTGCGTTAAAACGCAAGATCAACGGAAAACATCGTCGCTATCTGATATGAATCTCACAGTACAAAGTTTAACGACTTAAAGGTTTGCTTAGAGCTTAAACTTTAATCCGTCAACTTTGAGTACCTATTTGAAAGGTTAGACTATAGTTTAACAGGTGGGTGATTCCTACTATAAACCGTCCCGATATACTAAAAAAAAACTTTAAATGCGACTTTTGAAGTTTAAAAAAAAAATGGCGATGGGTTATTAAAAAAGTTTCAATATTTCATTTAAAAAGCAGAAATATAATTTATATAAATTTGTGTAGCTTATTTGGTTTATTGGTCTATTTGCAATTTAATTGTAGATTTGAGAGCATTTAACTATTTTGCATTTATCAAAACTCAGAGAACGTCTTGGTTGAATTCTAATTTAGCCATCCATTAGATATTTAAGATGAGCAGATTTTATGCGCAATTGATTCATGTATATTTGTAAGTGTCACACACGTAACAAAAAAATATATGTTGAAGTATAAACCATCAAATTTAATTTCACCGAATTTGAAATGTATGCTGATATTGAATTTATTACTCTAAGTCCATGTCACACTTGCAATAGGTTGAGTTTTATTATTTCTAGACATGGAATTTTCGGTGTATCCTGGCATCTCTCACACTTATCGTGTGAGAAATGATAACACTTCTATGACAATAATTTCCCATAGTCAAATTGTTTCCAATATTTGGTTCTGTCTTTAATTTCTATTCATGGTCACTCCCGTAACATTAACCTGTCACACCCGTGACATATTCAATCTAAAATGTTTCATACTTTTTCTAATAGTTCCTAAACTGAAACTCATTATCAACTTCAGGTTTTCTTTCATGCAATTTTTGTGACTCATTCACAAATCACCAGTTTTTTAAGGTCAATCCAGTAACGCATCTGTAATGAACCATATGTAAGTTGGTCGCGTGTTTTCTTCTTCTTTTTTCTTTAAGTAAATAGGTAAGTAAAATATTTCTATAGTTTTCTTAATTATTTTGTAGTATCTGTGTGTCACACATTTGATCTAGATTATCATTTCTAAATTATAAGTCTAATTTAATTTAAGTAATTTTTTAAATAAACCTTGTTTCTTGTTATAGCTGAATATATCACAATACATATTTTGTATGGTAACATACGCACCAGTGTGGACTGAAAAGGTTTTCGCACCATTAAAAAACTTAAGAATGCTACCGCCAAATGTGTAGGCATATTAGAGTTTGAGTTAAGGCTATTCTCTTACTGGTGAGTGCGAGGATATGCAAATCTTTTTCTTATACAAATTAGACTACATCCTCAGGATCTCAATTCAAAGTTTTTCCATCCGATGGGATCCGAATTGTAAAACACAAAATAAATCATTTTCTTAAATCTTGTATTTTTTAACATTTTTTAGACTATGTTATTTTGAACCATAAATTCTTTAAACTCAGGCTCCAACTAAATGTGAAATAAAAAGAAAATTGTTTTTAAAAACCATTAAAATTTAATATTGCCGATATTTGCATTCAATAACGTTGTTTATCGTTACCAAACAAGACTAGAGGTTTCGATTATCATAATTAAATCTGGCTCAATGAAGTCTGTTCAAGCTCCAATTAAAAAGTAACGAATTTGTAAGTTAAAATTAAAAACCCAACATGAGATCTATACAACACAATAAAAAATCGTGATCTAAAAAATTACGCAGTTTCCACAAATAGGTCACTGAGCTACTCCAAATCAACAACAAGAACAAAACGAAAAAAAAAAACAACCTAACGGCATCAACAGAATAAAAAATAAAGTAAAAGTGAATACTATTATACTTCCTCAACAGAGATTATCGTGAACTTACCAGAAGCGAACAAAAACGTTGCCCTTCTAACGTTAAAATGTGTGTTAAAGTGTCACGACTTTGGATATGGAGCCACCAGCTACTATACTTGTTCCCCCCTTAGCATCGACTTATCCAAAAAGGCAAAAACTTACTCTGACATGGGGATATGAAAGGCAACGAAGAAGGAGCAATGAAAACGAAAGGTCGTTCCTAGCAAAAAAAAAAAACAAAATCATATACGAAAGCCAGAAGAGCGCGAGGAACTACCTACTATATACAAAAAATAATCCCAGAAAAAGTTCTCCCAATCTAACATCACGACGACTACAACGATGATGACGCGCTGCGACGGACGGTTCGCCATTTGAATACACAGGTACCTTGGAGTTCCGTCCGATTATACTACATATATCCGAACAAAGCTGCCCCCTGGTGAAAATGCATGGAAGAGTGCAAGCAAATGTGGTCGTAGAAGGTTTCGTACGTTGAATGTCAAGTGCAATTGCAAAAGCAAAAAAAAAACGCGACAAGAAAAATGAAGAAAAAGTTCGTTAAACGTCCGGCCGGCACGACATATATAGAAGCATACAACACACACCCTGCAGCTGGTATTGATATCCATCGGATTTTACGACGATAAGCCAGCGGAATGGTGTACCTACTCCGGCTCGTTGGCATTATATGTACGTGCACATTGGTTGCAACGCAATTTGCATAATGCAAATATGTAGCTCCCTTTTTCCCCCAAGGCGATAGCTTCAGCATTCTGGTGGTGGTGTGGTTGAGGGCATGGTTTTCTGTAAACGTCAGCAGATTCCTGCAACAATAACATAGAATCTCATAGAGGGGTTAGTCCTTTTGAATACAACAAGAACAACAAAAAAATATCTCATTTCACTTGCATAATATTCCCTAACTAGACCTCTTCATCACAGTCTTACACTCTAAAGAAAATATAGCACAGTCTTTCGCAACCCGCGGTGCTATAAATTAAATTAGCCTTGCAGATCCTCGAAGTTGAAGTCGAAGTCATCAGACAGGATTTCATTTTTGGTTCGGACAAGCATTACGTTCTAAGTTTAGACTAATACAATATGGGCGAGCTAAATTTAGGTGGTGCCTTTTAAAAAGGACCTTCGTTCGTGACAAGGATAATTCCATCAAGCTTAATAATTTTGTACGTAGGTAGATATAAGCAATGGAAAGTTAGAAGAGTGAGTTGAACGGTGAATAGGTATAGATAAAGGAGAAATGTATTGCATTTGTTGCATATTAAAAATTAATGCAGCAGTGAATGCGGCCATGAGGTTTTGAATGCAAATTAAGCTGCCGGGTTTTAGTCTACTTTATCTTCTTTTTCTTAAATGTATATTTACATATTGATTGAATCTATTATTAAGGGTTAGTTTATGTGAAGGTATTTTTTTTTTTGTGGAAAAGTTGATGCCCTGTGGCATGCTACTTGTTGTTTTAGTTTCATTACATAATTCAAAAAGCCCAGTCAATAGGCTGAAGCCACGCTCTTTATTAAGTATTATTTAATGTAATCTTACATAATCGAAATGGAATATCTCACGTTGTTGGACGTTTCGATAAACCTATATGAATGAACAGATATAACCCATATCTTTGAAAGAATAGAATTGTAATTAAATCGAAAAAAAAATCGGTGGGATGGGATAGTTATTGCATAACACATCGAACATAGCCAGGCGGGCCTATACCTTCGAATAAAAATAATCAACGCAAAAGTAAGAGTTCCTACCTAACAAGTTAAATTGAAAAGAGAAAAGCTACATCATTTGTTCTATGGGATGTTTTGGTTTATATTTAAAATTCAAGTTGGAAGAAATAAGAAAAGGTTTTTAAATTTCAAATGTTAAATGTTGTTAAATCGAATCTTTTGCTTGAATTTATTTCAGTCCCTGTGCGACTAAGAGAAAATAGCGCACAATTTCAGACGATTTATCACGATTTTAATGCATTTTCAGTAGGTAGGTAGGTTGTAAGAAGGAGATTTTCCATATTGTAAACGATTTAGCATCCTTTTAATATTGTATTAAAGTTAAAATCGCCAAATTCTTATTTTATCATTTTAGTATCATACAAACTCCATTTTTAAACCACTTTGACAATAACAAATGTAAAAAGGTATGTTTGTTTACTTTTTGTACGAACTGTCACTGTTTTAGGTGTGTTCAGTTGAAGTTTACTAAGAAAATTGGTATAGTGTGACTCCTACCAGATAAGAGCTTTAAAGTTTTTTTTAAGAAACTTTTAAGTGTTTTTTTTTTTATTTTTATATGCGAAAAATAACACTTAAAAATTTGTTGCTAATATCAAATTGGAAAACAATATATTTTAATATTGCGACTATACCACCATTTGCACTGGAATATTGTTTTTAATTCTGAGTTAGATTCTAGCAGCAAAATTAATAAACGTAGAATAGCGAAGGGTTGGGCCTTATTCCGTGGACTAAGTGCAAAATGTTATTAATAAAACAAAATATATACATAGTAAGTATGACATTTATTAAGCTAAACCACCAAATAAGGTGGTTAAGCGACGGAATAAGAACCAGATGTATTAAAATTTATATGATCCAATGCAAGTATGCTTAGTGAAGAGGATTTCAGAAAGAAATATAGGTTTTCCAAGGAAAATATGGGGAAGCTCGTAGCAATTGTTGAAGATCACCTAAATGGGGATGCCAGAGGTGGACATAATAATAAGGGTATTCATGCAACGGAGGAAAACCCTAATAAACCTCAGAAACCAGATAATCTTATCTCCGCAGAAACGAACTGTCAAAATTTGTATGGGAATATTTTTCTGCGGATCTGATAAATTTATCTCATCAATTTGATGCGGAAAGCGTAAAGATAAACCTGATAAATTTAAAAATGACATTTGTGGTGTGTTTGGTGTGACATTTCACAAGTATGTATTTCTAAGAGCTGTTCATGCAAACGTCCTGCGGAAAGTTATACTTTTAAGCAAAGCGGAAATTTATCTCGTTGCATGAATACCCTTAATATTTTTGAGAGAAAAATAATATTAACAAGAGAGCTTTATTTTTTTTTTACAAATTAACACAATTTGCATTCAATGCCCATACAAAACAAAAAAACAAATTTGCGAAACTTTCAAGTTACCAAACACCCATCTTACTTATTGTAGTAGATTTTATCAAAGGATTTTTCGTAAACGTCACTTTACTATGCCACGAACATTTTGTTGTTATTGATGGAAAATTTTAACCCGTAGCTTAATTCTCATTCCATGGTGTAGTTAACTCGTGGAATAAGCGTTTTTCATTAATAGGCTGTAGGAATTTATCCATTTAGCATAAAACTAAATTTTCAAAACACAAATATAAAGCTACAGTTATCTGATACACGCCAGTCAAACTATAACTTCGCTTCAATCAAGGATGACAAAATTGCCTGGATCAAGTCGGAATATCAACAAAATTAATCTACATATTTCTTTAAGCTTATTGATCATTCAGCCTTAAACGCTCTTAATAACTCCGTCCTAAATTGGGTTTATTGTGCTTAATTCAACTGTTTTTGATCGACAATTTAAGAAAACTATTTGTTTTATTGCTTCCATATACCTATTCCATTAACAACAAACAAAAAAAAAAACCTTTAAGTAATTTATTTTCTTCTGTCACCACATTAGTTCGTGCATTTATTTCGCTTCTCAAGTTTCCGTCGGCAATCCATTATCACCAAAAGAATTAATCACAAATTCAGTTAATGTTTCGAGCCCTTCAGTTTGATTGACTGCGATTGCATAGAATTTCAAGATCAAATGCGAAACTTCACTTTATGCAATTTCCCATCGGCAACAAATTGCAGAATTAACTTAAAGGCCATACTGGGTTTGGTATTGGATGAGGAGGTGCTGCTGCTGCCGATGGGGAACCACCTCCTCCATCAGTATCCAACCATCACATCAGCAAAAGGATTCTTGTTTTCTTTTGTTCTTTTTTAATTTAGCTATTTAGAGGGAATGGTTATGTGCTGCGCCACAACCGTTGAATACAAATTCTCTGCAACAATCTGCTTTTAGAACAAAAACCCATTCTTACTTGGGCGAACATGCCACACACCACACCGCACCGCACCGCTTTAAACCACTTTGACCATTGTCGCGCCACACTGCTGCATTGCAAGGGGCGCTATGTCATTTCCATTTTCGTTGATTACATTATTACCATGTTGTGAATGTTTTCAGAATCCGTGTGTGTTGCTTGAATGCCTAGGTAAGTATGTTGGATACCAAGTCCATAAGAGTGGTGTGGTTTTATTTTCAAGGACATCCTTTTCAAAAAATGTTGAAGTCTTTTGCTGGTTTTAAATTATTAAAAACAAAAGGAAAAAAAAAACAACATCAGAAGTGCACAATTTATAACCGCGTGGTGAGCGGAAAGAGGAATTGAGAAATTGAGATGAAGACGAGGTTGGATTTGCATTAAGGTTCATTTGGTAGATGTTTAGTTTGTAAAAAAAAATTAGCAATTTTATAATAATAGTATAAAAATGTTTACCGAAAGTGATTTTTGTTTTTTTTTTTATGAAATGTACCACGTATATATGGAAATAAAAGAGAAGAGCATTATCCAGATACAAAAGTTCAATAAATGCACTGAAAAAAAACTCCTGTTGAATCAACGGAAACCAAAACAGAGTTATTGGTTACACAGAACACGTTATCCAGAGCCTGTTCAACCAAACTATCGTGTTCAGTACATAAAGAATTGACCGCTGTGTTCAAATTCAGTAAAAATTATGGTTTTTAAGACAGGACATACGATCCAGACACAAATTGTATCCCTACAAACGAGGTTGCGAACTTCATTTGACAATTTTAAAGCCAAATTCAGTAAACCCCACATGAAAAACAACAATTTATTGTGAAAGCGAAGAAGTACGTATATTTAATTTGATCACAGTCTCGATCATAACACTAGAAAAAAAGAGTTCGAACTTCGAAGGTTCTTTCGGTTTAATTTAATTCAAGTGGCGTAAAATTTTTATCAGCCTGATTTTAAGGTGTTAACATGATACTATACTTTACCCAATTGATTTGTGCAGTACAGGGAAGAAAGGACGTTTGCCTCTCACTCTGATTGCATTGGCTTACATAAGCGTGTCGCTATTTAAAGCTCTCACAGGGTTTCCGTAGCTAACATTATAAATAATACTTCACCATTCAAATACTCAACTTCATAAATTTGTTCTCAAAAGCTTCAAATCCCAAAAGTTCCTTAATAAAATCCACAGAAAAAGCTTTTGAATTTGCTTACAATTGAGAAAGGTAACTCTGTTTGGATGAGCACAAACATCGTATAGGACGACGACAAGCGCACGATCATCCATCAGTATCCCTTTGCCTTCAGCAGTGGGATACAACGGTCATGGTGGAGTGTACGACTTTTTGCGGAGAATAACAAGAACAATGCTTATACGTAAGTCAGTAACTTGCTAATTTTGTCAGTGGAATTTCTCACAATTCAGTGACGTGAGCGTGCATCAGGCGCCACTGCTTTTGAAAAAGCTCGCCCATAAGGCCTGTACTGCACAAATTAATTGTATAAAGATAGTTAACAATTTATTAACTTTAAAGCTATTTATATACTTAAATGTTCTTAGTTTTAAACAATTTTTAACTAGTATCATAATAAGCCTGTTTTTTAATAAACTCCAGCTGAACACACCTAAAACAGTGATAGTTCGTGCAAAAAAGTAAACAAACATACCTTTTTCACATTTTATACTGTCAAAATGATATGGAGTTAGTATGATACTAAATAGATAAAATTGCCATTTATTGATTTTACTTTAGTAAAATTTAAAAAAAAATTGTACGATCCTTTTTTAGGACTTTAATATTTTTTTATTATAAAAGCATTTAATCAATAAATCAGTCATATTATCTTTTTTTTCTTAACTAGGTAGATATATGTTAATAAATTTCACCAACAAAGTATAGCAAATTTTAAAAATTACGAAAATATTCATTCCTGTACAGGTGTAGGTACAATGAACCAATAGGTAAACCAGCATTAAGTTGATACCTACCAAACTATTTTTTTTCTAAATAATATATATAATATTAAATTCAAGCTTTACTTGTTTTAATTTTGTTTTGTTAATTTGATCATCATAATAAAATTTATTCAAGCACGTTTTCTTCTAAATAATTAATGACAAAAAAAAATCAATTTGCATCCAAATTATTATTTTAAATCAATCTAAAAGTCCCCCAAAGATATATAGCGCATGGACCATTTAATTGTCTAGTTCATCTTTTCAACAGGCACATGCTGGATTTTGGAATTTCCTACAACAAATATACAAGAATAGCAATTAAAAAAAAAAACAGCTCTCAGTGCCACTGCCCCTGAATTTAAATTGCATCTTTCCTAATCGTTTCATCGTTTTGCTGACTGAACTGTATTTTTTTCCTATAAATTATGTTCGACAGCGGAATTGCATGACTACTAATCACTTCTCGCCTCTGAGGAATAAAAATACCACACTAGAGTTAAAAAGATTAATAACTGGAATAAAAAGACAAACTATAAAAAATTGCCTATACTGACTAGGTCCTCGACACATGAGTTGAAAATTTCAAAAATATTAGCTGCATTTTATTATCCTCCAGATCTGATCCGGATCAGATCATGATAATAAAACAAACAGGATTACAGTGAAAACAGTGTTAAAATTAATTTTTGCAAGGAAGTACTAAGGGTGGGTGTTCAAAAATGGATTTGCAAATTCAAACGCAAAGTTCGATCTTGAGTTGTTTTTGTAATACATGTATTTTCGTGTTCAAATCCAATCCGGATCAGATCTGGGGGAAAATAAAATACAGCTATTGCTTCAATTAATCCAAAGTTGACTCAGTATTTTTTTTTGGTTAACACCGACCGGTTTAACTCGATATTTAAATTGACTGAAGGCCAGATTTACAAACGTGGTTCAAATAATGAATCGGGGTTCAACAAAACTAACTCTAACTAACTGATTTCGTCGGATTAACTGAACCCAATTACATGTGTAACCTCAGTTAATCCACCAAAATCGGCAAGTTATATAAAATTTTAACCGCGTTTGTACAACTGGCCTTGAATAAAATTATGCAGGAGTTAAATCGGGTCTTAACCCGAAATTGGATGATCTCGTATCCGAATCGTGAACTAAGGAGAATATTAAGAAGAATATTTCATACGAATAGGTATATGAAAAGTTA
The DNA here is from genome assembly GCA_932273885.2 of Leucozona laternaria. Taxonomy (NCBI): domain Eukaryota; kingdom Metazoa; phylum Arthropoda; class Insecta; order Diptera; family Syrphidae; genus Leucozona; species Leucozona laternaria. The sequence continues at coordinate 4,867,722 of OW026368.1, forward strand.
ACAATCATAAGAACTAAGATCTAGTTTTTCAGTGCGAGATCATCCTGGTTTCAGGGTTCCGCGTTAACTCCTGAAACATGTTTTTCAGTCACTTTAATCCTGAGCTAGCTCAACAAATTGGTATATTTATGGCAGATGCGTATCAAAAATCTATACAAATCGAGGAGACTCTACGGAAGGAGCGATTATCATAGTGGCGCCATCTCAATTTCGATAGCAAAACGTCGATTTTTATAGTACCGCACTTCGATATACGTTTGACAACTATTGGAAATTAACATATACTCCACTGAAAAACTGCTTCTGAACTAACTCAGTTTTATTATATTTGCAGGATTAACTTAACTCTGGTTTAACTCAGAACCTTACAAAACGATATTATTTTGTTTTAATTTGAACTTTACGCCTATAAGACTGCAAAGTGATATGTTTGCACAAATTTAAACTAACTTAGATTAAATATATCTGCGAATAAGTGTATCCACTGCACTAAAAGATGAACAAGTAGATTAACTTTGACACCACTTTTCAATATGCAAGTGGAAGTGAGATCGTGTCAAACGACGAAATTAATCGATTCCCAAGTTAATAAGTTCAGCGAACAAGATTAACGAAATAAATTTCATTAGCAAATCTTTGAGATTTGAAAAAGCTTATAAAGGTAAATCTACTTAAATTAAAATAATTCCTAAAATAGTTATATGTCCTTATTATGCATACATACATTTTAGTAAATTAGTAAAAATATTGGCTCGTAAGCTTAATGCGAGAGATTGGTTAAAAACTTTAAATATCAATAGCATGTGTTATATTGCAGTTTTGCTTTATATAAAATAACTAAAAATGATATTTTGACCTGCTAGCCAAATCTGATTAGATTTTTAATTCCGCATTTGAAAATACATAAGGTCATTAAACATTTTAAAAGTTATCCACAGTTCTGATATCTTTAAATGGTTTTTTTTTTGAATATTTCAAATTAACTCTGCCCCACTGTAAGATGACGACAATAATACAAAATCGCTAACAAGAGTCTCTTTTTTTTTTTTGTATAATTTGATGCAAATGCGTTCTACACTGTTAGTTCGGTTTGAACTTTGCTTGTTTATTCAGCGACCCGCCTTTTATGATATCCATCTCATTCTGGCTCTGAGAGGCCAAAGCCAGGGTTTTGTTAGCTTTAAACTTGGTATTCCGGTTCTTAAGTTACTTTTCGTCTGGCAGTTTGTTTTCTTGTTTGCCTTTCTATTGTTTGCAATCACCCAAGAGTTAAACTGCGATGCTGAATGATGTCATTCAATATGGCAGTGAATATAGTGATGTCACAATTTCAAAAAAGTGTGTGAATGGGTTAAGTTATTTTATAGAAAATAGAAAGATGCAACACGAAAAAGTGATAGGTACATAAAAAATGTTTATGATATATCTATCTCTATTTTGTTTTTTTGGTTTTTAAATGACTAATTGCAGACCGATCGTAGACAATCAATATTTTTTTCTTTTCTTTACGTTTCCTTATAATTTTTGTTGTAGGTATTTATTTTTGTGAGTGTGTGTGTGTCTACATCAGCTGAAATACATAGATACATACCAATCTTATTTAAATATTTATTTTGGACATTAAAGTTATAAAACGCGATCGGCAAGGCTAAGTAAAAACGACGACACACATTCCAATCATATCTTTTTTTTCGAGACAATGTAAGGCACGTGAATTAGCTAGTTCGTTATTTACGCGGGCAATGCAATTGTGTTTAGAATTATTAATAGATTTTAAAGGCAGTTAAATTAAGCTAACTCATTTAAGAAATTATAGGAATTTTTAATATTGTTCCTTCATTGTTTATACTTACTTTGTTTAATAGCATTGATGATTACTTGATGAAGAATAGAATTCTGAAAAATAAATTAAAAATTAAGTGAAAAACTGCATTTTATGGATGTTTTTTTTTTTGAAAATTGAAAAATATCCTCCACAAAAGTTGTATGTTCAAACCAAAGGAAACATTTGTTTGGTGTTTCAGAAACAGAATATTTTACTATTACAGTTTTGTTTAATAACAAAGAAAAAACTTAAACAAGTTTCAATCACTTTATGGATGATGAGTGGTATTTGTTCTTTATCGATATTGATTTCATGGTAAGTTAGTGGTACGTGAGTCTGAGTACTTCTAATTAGCTTAAGTTGTACAGTAAAACATGGATATATGATTCTCTGAAAATCAAAAAAAAAATTCTTCCTTATACCTATCCAAGTTTTTTTTTAAATGAAAGCAACAGATACATCAAAGAAACACGGATGTAAGAACAATATTCATTTAACGTATAGTATACAGTATTGTAAAATTGTATTTTAATTATTATTTCATTAAAAGTTCGATATGTTTGGTGAGGAATGCTCCAAGCTCTACCCTACCCTCTTTAGATTGTGTAAATATTTGGTTTTCTAAATAAATTGTGTATATTAAAAAGCAATTGAAAGTCTCTCATCTATCATCTATACACATTTTCCCATCCATTAAAAATCATTGTAATCTTACAGTAGGCAGTCCGGGCACTCCTTATAGCCTAAAAAGGCCGCCGAACAATATTTGCAATCAATTAGTAAGACAAAGAAAATTCTTAAAATTTCCCAAAAAAAATGGAAACGCTTTATCAAAACCTTTATCTAGTGACATATTCACTACCGACAATATCCTCTTTTTCGTTGTGGGAAAATTTGCTCCCGTACACAACCTGCCTCATTTGTAAACACATATCCTTCATATTTGCGTTTTATCTTATCCATTCGAAATTATTTTTTTCCTGAGGCTTCAGGCAGGCAGACAGACGTCATAAAATAATTTTGTTTGTCATGTTTACTGCACGCATATCCGCTTTAAAACTTAAATAAAACAAGGAAATATAAATGGAAATGGACATTATATTATTAAGCTTTTCAGAACAGGATATCATTATGTTCGGATATAACTGAAATCGTTGCGTTGATTTCCATTTTTAATGTTGCCAAATCCATGGGTTATCATTGTGAAAGATAATTTACAAAGCAACGACGACGACGACGACGTGACATTTGTTGTTATATGATTCTCAGTTCTAACCCACGCTTTTCAACCGAAATACGACTACCCGGTGTTTAATTGTTTTAAAATATTCATTACATTCATTATAACGTGACACGGTACTTCTACGTCACTCCATCTACTCATATATAACCAAATACTCACTTTGTATAAGAGACAAACTTTTGAAGGTCGATGGATTTTATCATTCAAAAACCGAACCGCGGGACTTGGGACGCGGAGACACAGGGAATAAGGACATCAAAAAGTACTTAGTGGAAGCTTTTCCAATCGATTTGACACAAGAAAAACTCTCTTTTCCTTTCTATATAATATGTGTGTATATGTTTTTGCCGTATAGTTGTTGTCATATAGGTATATTGTTGTTTTCCCCAAATGGGATCAATCAAGTGACAGTTCAACTCGGTATTAGGGATATTTTAAGCTGAAAAATTAACCAAACCAAGCGGGCGAGAAATAACTAGCTTGAACTTTGATGTGATTTATTTTTAAGGCTTCAGTGTGAGAAGCTAAGGTAAAACATATTTGTTTCTTTAATTTGGATATTAATAAAGACGAACATTTATTTTTGTCACAGATTTTAAGGTGTTCATGCAGTTAAATTTAGATATGGTTTTTATATAAATTGAAAATGATAAATTTCAAAAGTGAAGTTTTCAAAGTCAAAATCTACTATAGTCAACTTTGCTTGATCATTTAAACAAAATGTATTGAAGAAGAACAAAAATACATTTGGAATGAATATTCAGGAAAAATGCGAAAATGGTTGGTTAACAAACTTTAATAATTAAAATGATGGATAACGAAACAAAAGAGGGAACGATATATACTAAAATTCATGTACTATTCTATTTTTTTTTTTGTGTCCGGAAAAAATCAATTTTAGAACTTACTGGTATTTTTTGTATAACGAAATATTCTACAGACGTCAAAAAACAGTTCATTCTTTATCAGTCGAGCAATAAACTGTCAAATTATGTTGAATGATGTCTACGATGTCGATGGATTAAAGAACCGCAAAAAATCGGAACATTTTGAGATTTTCCTGATTCAAAATAGCTTTTAACGGCCTTTAGTCCATACAAATTGGCGTTTCGTCCCGGCGATCTCACTTGGACTCATCAGTTGACTAGTGAGGGCCTTGTCAATACGCAATTTTTATTAAGTTCAGTTTACTTACTTATTGAAACTTATTTATTGAAAAGGGCAATCTTCGAGCTTTCTGGAGACTTGTAACGAAATATTTGCAAACGTCAAATATTCTGTCAAGTTTCGTATGAAAGTGAATTTTAACATTTCAGAAATGCATACCAATTGTAAACTTAATTTCTTTTAACTTAGTTTTTGTACAAAATCGAATCACTTCAGAAATTTTAATGAAAGGAACGATGAATGTTGACTATAGTTTAAAATGAACGCAGTACTGGTTGCTCAACTGGCTTCGAAAATTCAAGCCAGTTGGCTAGAAAGTTGCTTAGGTTTGTGTGTATTAGAACAAAAATGTTAGTGTATGGCGAATGGCTAGCCATTTCTGGCTAGTATGGCCTCGGGGTAATGTACTTCGATTAAGCTTACTATTCTGCTAATTAATTATTTTGAAAAAGGGTACAACTATGACAATTGCAAATTAATAAAATGGTACCTACACTATTTGATTGCTTTTTAGAACACCAAAAAATGTTTGTCTATTATTTTTTGAAAAGTTTAAAAAAGGTAACTATCTTAATCTTAGTTATTATTAGTTAAAGATTAGCCTTTTCTATTAGGAATGACTACTGGAATCAAGTTGCTTCATTAATAGGTTTACCTATGCAACCTTTTAATTAATAAACTTTAAACTAAAACTTCGAACAATGAATTGAAAGGTTTACATATGTATGTACGCACAAAACTACGGTGACCATACAATATTAACATAATTTACAAAACAACTTTAAACTAACTTTGTTTTTTGAGAAGTTCATACATTTTGGCGGCGCTTAAAAATTAAAAAAAATCGTTCAAACAGTTTTCTTTCAAAAGTTTCAATTTTATAACTTTAAAGGCTTTAGGGTTTGAATATTTAGATACAATATATATATTTTGAGAATTTGACTGCTCAATTATTTAAACTGTTAAGGAGCTCCTGAATAAAATTTTTTCACGAAATCAATTAAGCCGCTAGTGAGAAAGTCAAAAGGTGAAAACACATATCGTAAGACAGTTTTTCTTTTACCAAAAACACTTTTTATTTCTAATTAAAATTAAATGGTCACCATATTATGTATAATGTACTATACGAGTATCCTTTAGTTATGCATTTTGCAACTAATTCAATTGGAGAAGAATGGAAAATTACAGCAGAGCAACTTCAAGTTGTATAGAATATAATCGAGTTTAAGGCTATTGAAGAACTTATGAGATTGTAAAGTGCTTTATTTAATATCCCTTTATAATATTGTTTCACAGCATAACCGTGGTTTTAACAAATACCTAATAATCTAATAGATTTTGTTTGAATGACGCTCCGATATTGTGCTGATTAAAAGGGTTTCCTTTGATAACAAATTAATTTGTATTTCATTAGAGTGCTGAAATCAAATTATTTATATATTGAGTTATTATAAGTTTTGTAAGGAGTAGATACCTACTTGTCACATAAAGTGATTGAAAGGATTTTAGTTAAAATTTTGTAGGTACAATATGAGTTATCCATTTATCAAAAAAAAAAAGCTTTTGTTTCTGCATCATTAGGTATATCTATTGATTGTATTTCAATTTTGTTAAAATCTTCCAAACAAAGAGTTTAATTTTAAATCAAAAAGAAGTAGGTATAAGCTGACAGATAAAAAGAAGAAAAGAACATATGTAAGAAGACAATGTGACATGTGAAACAATCAAAATGCAACCAGAGTGACGAGAATTGATTTTTAGTATTTGGTTTTTCTTATTGAAAGCTTATAATAATAAATTATAGAAAAGTATCTCTTATTTTAAGTTAAAATTTAAAAGTATGTAAACGTGTGCGATGCAGCTTTTTTAAGGAATTTATTATGAAAATTATATTTAAATTGACAGCCCTGTCGATGAATAGCATGTATAATTAATATAAAAGTACACACACAAAACTGAATAAAGTCGATTCAGTTTTGTTCTTACCCCTACCCCTTTAATGATATTTTTTCTAAAACATTTGTCTGGTTTTAATTTAAAATTCTCCGCATAAAAAAAGACCCGTTATTAAACTCTACGCGTTTTTTTTTTTATTTTCCCCTGGACAACGCTGTCAAGATCAAATGCAATAGGTATCTAATCAAACGCTGTTGCTGTAGAAATTAATATGAAAAACTTAAGGTTCTTTCCTTAGCCCAACAATTACCTAAATCGATTAGAAGTGGTAGATAACAGATCATTATAAAATATAGGGAATAGAATGGGAAACAAAACGAAGCCTTGTGGCACTTCAGCATTTATTTTATGAATATCAGACATGAAACCATCCACAACCTACAAACTGTATAGATCAAAAGGTAATTTCTAATCCAACGAATAAAAGATTCCTTGTCACCAAATGCTAGCATTTGTAATAATAAGGAGCTTGGAGATAAACTCTATCAATGTGCAATAATCTTAAGTTCTCCAAAATGATGCAAATACTTGTAACACTGCTTAGCAAGATATACAATCGGATTACCAGTGAACCTGGGCCTATTGTCAGAATGTATTCTGTTATGTTATGTTATTTCTGTAGGTACATGAAGACCTTATATCCTATTAACTTAACAGTAACAAGCTACTGGAATAGCTTTGACTTTTTCCAAAGAATTTTAAACCTTTTAAAATTCCCCTTTTTATGTTTTAACTTCATTTGGGGTATATTACTTTACAAGATTAGTAAATTGTTCATAAACGTTTTCATTTAGTTCGGGAATCGGCTAACCTGAGAATTTAATACATTTGTTTGTTGTTTGTTTGAAAAAAAGGATTTTTTTTTTGAAAATATGCATGATTTCTTGCATAAAAATATATTTTTGTTTATCAAGCTTAGAATTCCGATAAGGGAGATTTTTGCATCAGACCATTGGCACAGATTAGCCATATGAAGATGAGAATGTTTCGTACGTTTCACCCTCCAAAACCCATTTGTTTACATTGTTGTATTTGTAATTTCTTCCCGCGTCGATGAATAGATGTGAATTGCAACAACAAATTAACCAGGTCCCAGCAAACATTTTAATTCAAAATTGAATCATAAATAAATCACAAAATTGAAGAACCTGACCGGAAAAGAATTCACTTATGATGCAATTTGAATTCTTTTACCTGGGCACTGGGACACCGATATGAATCGCTTTTGTGAATGATTTATGATCTTCATTTAAACTTAATTTAAAAGAATGTACATATATAAGAGTCTATAAAATTATTTCTTTATCTTTTCTGAATCATAAATATGATTGCATTATGATTCATTTAAATGAAGGTATTTACTCATCATCCCTTCTCTTAAATGAACATTCACAATTAATTCACTTTATTGGAATCATTTTTGGTGAAGAAAATCTGAACCTTCAGAAAAATGTTTGCTGGGGTGTGTGAAGATCCCTACTTCCTATGTGTGAGGTTCTTATACACACATTCTCATTTTTTATCTGAAATCTGACAGCTCAAGCTTGTAGGCAAATTAAAATAGCTGCCGGGGATTGGTCTTTGTGTGGTTCGTTGGCGTTCACCTGTAAAATGAGCTACAGCCTAAACTGATTGAAGGCTTCCATCATGGTCTCATCCAAAGGATTTGTTTTGTTTTTGTTCAAGTGTACGTAGTAGGTATTTCAACTTATGTAACAGCTTTTTCCTAAAAACTAAAATATCGGAAAAAGGGTTTCTTATTTTTTTAGAAAAATTTCAATATTTTTTGTATTCCTTCATAACTCCGCTATGAGGGCTCCATAGATTTTTTAAAAGTCTTGTAAACAAGTACAAATACAAGTAGGTATTAATTAAATTATGTAATACATTATAAATCTATCTATCTACATAAAATTTTCCTTAACTTAACATCTTCAAAGCTCATCTAATAACCTTGAAGCATAAAACCATGTTAGTATATTGACATTGCTAGATACCCTTAAAAGTTTCCTTGGATAACTTTGCAGTTCATTGGAAGTATTCAAAAAATCTTAATGAAAGCACAAAGTAAACATAAATATATAATGCGACCACTTAATTGTGTTTACCAAGGAAATATCAACAAAAAAAATACTCAAAAAAGACCTAGTGGGTAGAGTAATATATTTTATTTTACAATCTCGCATCAAGTAAAACATTTCATAGTTTTGACCTTAGCCTTCATTTTTGCAAATCCTAATTTATCTTCATCAAAATTTCAAATAACCTACAATTGTATATATGTTGATGTATATTTCTATATATTTGAATCATGAAATGTAGCATCTTTGCGGAATCAATTCGCTTATTTCTACAAATATAACCCTCCGGTCAGTTCGTCAGAATTCATCAACGACTATTTTTTGCATGATTTATCTTTTTCGTGATCGACTCATTGAAGAAATTCAATTAAATGCATTTTGTCTCTGTCTTATAGTATACAAATGTAAAGGTACGCATGATGTATGAATCGATCGGTATATAGATGTGGTGTGGCGCTGAATCTGCACAAGGTTATTGTCGCTGTCAGCATTATGCCTCAGGGTGGTAGTGATACAAAACGCCTTCCAATCAACAAAACATTGAACTCGACACTTGTACAAGTAACGAAACAAAAAAAAATCATCAAGTCAGTGTATAGATTGCATGCCGCATCCACTAATTACTCAAACATGTTTGCCTTTATCTGAAGATTACTTTGGAGAATAAGTTGATATCAGTCAATGAAGATAATAATGAAGCATAAATTTGTCATTCAAAACTGACTTTTAATCGTCTGGAATGTGGATTTGATGTAAAGTTTTTTTAAGTCAATGATAAGTTAATCGATTATTTATCGAATTATTCATACTGTAATGTTATGTATGTATATGTGTCATGTGTGTATAACTAATTTGTTCGTTGAACTTTTTGTTTTTTGTTTATCAGAAAAAATTTCATGATCCATAGACTGATAAGATTTGGGAGTAGTTAGGCTTTTTCTATAGGTATCAAAATACTTCTACTTTATTACTTCGCTTTAAAGAAGGAGTGAAAGAAGAACGTGTGTCAACTCGCTAGAGGCCACACGAATTTTTAAAATGGATCCATTGATAAAATCTATTTGAATTTGTTTTTTAAAGTTCTTCAAAACAATGACAAATAAATGGATCATGTATTTAAAAAAGGGCTTGTTGTTATTCCAACACATGCGTTGTAACATCCCACTACTGATGAATAATTCTTAAGAATACGTCAGATTATTTGTTGGTTACATAAGTCTACTTTATCTGACGAATAAATTTTCTGACGTATTTTTCATCAGAAGTAGATGGTTACAATGAATGCGTTAAAATTCAAACAAATACCTTTTTTCTCAAATATACGTTCAATTTGTTTTCCATTGTCCGCCTCAATTCTGATGAATATTGGAACAAAATCAAAATAATTTGAACAAAGAATCAGTTCTGACAAACTTGAGTGGCTCCTGGCCAATTTCATAAAAGTTTAGATATTTTAAATCTCTGACGGGTATGTCAGTGAGAATATACAACTACTCAAAAATATATTTTTGTTTCGCGATCTTCTTGGTAGCATTTTTTGTCGACTCAAGGTGATTTGTATGGTTTTTATTTTTGTCAGTAAGCCAGAAGAAGTCGTAAGCTTATGATAACAGGCTCCAAACTTTAAATTATAATACCACCGAATATTTAAGTGCTATTACAACTTTCTTTCTGCACTCTCATAATCTCATTCCAAGTCAATCCAAAACTGTTAATCTTATAGAAAATCTTATAATAGGATATACCTACTAAGACAACTTTAATCTTTATTGAAGTCAAGCTCCCAGTTCTACAGTAGAAGTTTTAACCTAACTTTAAGTTTAAACTTCAGATCGACAATTAGTTTCACAGTTTCGTTTAAACTTTCAAGTGAGTTCACTGTGTAGTTTTAATTTAAACGACATTATTCTGTCAGTTCAACGTTTGGAACCACTTGACAACAGAGTTACATTTCAATTTGATAGATGCCATATTATAGGTACATTACCAAAATTTGTAATTAATTTACGAAGGTGTGGACGTGTGGTGTTGAAACAGTTTGCAGTTAACTCCGATCCCGTGGTTTTTTCTCTCCAATGCACTCAATCAGTCTTTTTGTTTTCTATAATGTGCTATTACTGCTATTTTTTGCAGAATTATTGATTTATTGAAATTCATTTTCATTTTTTTCGTGTCACAATCACAGGTCACAACGGTTTGAAATAAAACAAACCTTCCCCGATCCTCAACAACACAACATATTTGATTTTTTGTGTATTCTTTGCTCTTTGCTTGAGAAACAGAAAGAGATAACAAAGAAAGATTTAGAAAAGCCACATAAAAACTACGTTCCTACAATGCTGCCAACCTGTATTCATTTCATACAATTTATTTAAACAACCTAGACCTACGTTGAATTGAACTAAAGTGCAGTAGTGGAACCAAACGAGTTGAACTTTAAATTTAAACTCAAGTTCAAGTTCAATTTAACTTGAGTTAAGACTTCCACTGTGAAATTGGGCATAGGTAAACTATATTAAACGTTTTTCAAATCTAGTCCAACCTACCCTATTATTTGTGAACATGGATTTAATTTTTGATGCTGCTGCATCATACTACCAATGACCGTCCTTGGAGAAAGAATATGCAAACTTGTACTTGTCAGTAGAGGTCAATGCCGCCGCACCACCGCCACTGACGACAGCACACTAGGCTAGGCAGGCAGGTCTATAGGCTCGGATTTCCTCATTTAGTTTTGAATTCCAGTTTTTAGTAAGTAGGTATATTGTCTTGACCACCTCTGCTATTTTTGTTCTCTTGCTTTTCTTTACACGCTTCACATCCCACTGCCTTACTTCATAAAGCTTCTGTTGAGATTCGTATGATGAACAAAAATAAGAACCTCTGAGGCAAAGTATAATATCGGCTCATGACTTTCCGCCATCTTTACTTCGCTTATTGATGGCGGGGTAACAATCTATACACATTACTATACGAAATTACGAACGTCAAAAAGAAGAGGAATATGGGCGCCACACATCTAAAATAAAACTCTCCCTTTCCCCCATAACATCAACCTCTAGAGGCAAACCCCTAATGACATCTCAAAAAGCAATAATAATTATTGTAAACATATCTTGCAAGAGAATGATTATCAACGCAGCAGAACTTGAAGCTTGGAGTAGATACACGAGATACGTGGTACGTGGGTGCGTGACAGAGATGGACGGTCCCACAGAGACATGCTGTGTCGCACGGGGGGTTATCATTAACAACACTCAACGAGCGACTCAAAGCGTCTCACAATTCACAGTAGCTTTTCTTCTTGTTTTCGCCCTTTTTGTATCTTTGAAGTCAACTGACCAGTTAAATAGTCCTCATGTTATCTAGGAACTACCACCAACCATTTTTACCGGGGAAGAGAACTTCCCAGTTCACAGCTTGAAATGAAAGAAGCAATAAAAAAGAAATCGAAATGAAACACACATACATACACAAAGCACATCAGCACTTATAGGAATTCCAAAGGTTTGGGACAAAGAGGGGGCCAGCAAACAGCACATAACAAAACAACTCGTAGCGACCTTGATAAATGTAAAGAATAAGCGATACATGGAATAGCTGGATTTTCATAGATTTTGCTTGCTTTTTTCATTTCGCCCTCTCTGTCTGTTTCGATTTTCCTATGTCTGATCTACTCTTGTGTTGTTTTTGTTTTATTACCAAATGTGCCAGAGGGCGAGAGCAACAAGTTGTTTTTGAAATGCTTGAAAGTATGGCGGTGCGTTGGAAGATTGTGTTGGTGTTATAGTTATGACCCCATCTATAGAGGTGAGGTGAGCTGCAAATGATAAGGCTTGGTTTTTGATAAAAGCTGTTGAGAGGGTTTTGGAGAGTGTGAGCGGGCAGAGAGAGTGATGAAGAGAGTGCGTAGGGAAAATAAAAAAAAAATTTGTAAAGTGACGTAAAGACCAGAAAGCTAAAAAAAATTGTTTTCTTTTTTTTTTGTAGGTAGGTAGTTATTTTGTCCTACTGTTGAAAGCTTTTCACAATTTTTGGATGAAATATTGAAACATCCTGTAGGAAGTGTTTATATCCTTAAACTTCATCATGGTATATTTTTTGGTGTTTTTTATTTTCAAAAAATGAGAATACCTACACATTTTCTGGTGAAAAGTGAAGAGTTTTTTTTCACTAACACTACAATTAAACGACATGGCTCTAGAAAGCAATGGAAGATTAAATAAAACAACTTCAATGTTCTCACCGTTCTTCATCCTTCTCGCTATTTGAACAAAAGTTGTTATGTTTCAACGCCAATTGGAGCTTCTAGAGCCGAATTAATAATAGGTTTGTTCGTTGAGCCTTGAAGTCACCCTGGGGTCGTCCCGAAGAGTTTTTGGAAAACCGGAAGTCACCCTCATGAAAAAATTCTGTGTTTTTTTAGTCGCCTTGGGCGAGTTCAAGGTAGAAGTAGACCTAGGTTTTTTGCTGTTTTGAGCTTAGCTAACGAATAAACTGCCAAAGTAACATGAGTAGTGCAGCATTTGTTTTGTTGTAGAGTCACGGGCTGCAGATAATTGTTTATTTTTGAAGAAGAAATTGAAAGAATACATAAAATATAAAATGTAAACGTTAGAAGTTATATTTATTCTTTTTTAAGACATATTTAAATCAAATTTTAAGTTCTTGGTGTTTTCAAGGAATCCTGTCGGTCATTTAAGCGTTGTAGGTGTAAGAGCTACATGTTTTACCAAATTTAAAATTGTATCTAGGCTCTACAGGCAGATGCACAGACGGCTGGAAGCTTTATAAAGCACGAAAACAAAACTTGCCCTAATCTATGGACTAATTGTAAGTTAAAATTCAACCACATTTACTATTAATATTCTTTATGCTGGCAATGCTGCATGGTTTGTTTTGTAGCAAAACTTGTTATCAATAAGAAAGAGAAAACAGAAATGCATTAAGTTAACGCATGAAATTAGGTGTTTTCATTCAATGACAATGTGAATCTGTATTAGTTACTAAAAATGTCACAACAACAGCAAAAAAGCTTCCTCTATACATCATTGTGTGCGCGTATCAAATTCGTTACAAATTCAATAATTTAAACAGATGGCTTGTCTTGAACAAGCAAGTTACTTCCAGATTCCAGTCATAAGATTATGATTACCTATCAAGTTTTATATTTGTATATAGGTAACTAAAATTTGTGGGCATTTTATTTCAAAATATACCTATATCACAACAAAACTAACCCTGTGTGCCAGACAAAGTCTAAATTACTTATACTAGAGGTCTATTTCTCTCTCCCTTTTGCTGGTTAAAATAAAATTTGTCATTCGTTAAATGTAGTAGGTACCTTAGGTATACTCTCGTGACCGTTAAATATAATGTGTGGCGTATGTTTAACATTTTGGTGGATAAGTTCGACAAGAGTCTGAAGAAAGATGGTTTATGTACGCTAACACGGGGTCTAGGGCAATCTATCACAACAACAACGCAACAACAACATCAAGAATAATGAATCTATAATTACTGTATAGAGACAAAAGGCAGTGATTAAATTTAAAACAAACAGAATTAAAATGAAGGTACTTGTTTTGATGTTAAGAACAGTGGGACAGAATGACCTCATAAAAAAAATAATTTTTTCCATCATAATGGAGCTAAAAAATTGATACTTTGTATGTTCAGGCCTTAAAACAAGACAAAGATACTTTTGTTACAGAATTGTTAAAAAAATTGTGGATCTAATGGGCAAAATACTTTACATCGAATTTTTTCTTAAAAAGGAATTTTTTCGTTGTTTCCTAGAGAATTTCGGTTTTAAAATTAAAAGAGGAGGTGTCTCCCATTTGAAAACAGATATAACAACTTTGACTACCAAAATTAAACTGCGTTCCAGGTTTTCAGCTTAAGAATCCATTCCAAGTAATGAATAAAGGACTTTGATATATTTTTTGAGAAAATTTGCGTTATCTAAGGCCACTTCGCAAAAACCATTTTTAGCCAAAAGCTTTAAGTTTGTTTTTACAAAAAAGTATTTAAAATATTCTTATACATACATAAATTAAATTTTGTAAAAGTTCATGGTTCATGGTTCATAAATAAGTATCTTTCACTTAACTTTTTTATTTAGTCTGATTTTGTCAACTGCCCTACTGTGTTAATATATGGTTATTGAAGAATGGCAATGTTTTTTTTTTTTTTTTGTTTACTTAATAGAACAACCAACCTCACTACTATGATGATGGTAAACATGCTCTCATGCATTATTAAGAAGGTCTGAAAACCGATGAATAAAAATCGCCGCCGTCTGACGGAACTGGTTTAACCTCCAAGCTGTCCCGCGAGTCTCGCATACCGAAAAGCACATAGAGTTATTTTTTTATTTTTTTTGTTCATACATTTTCAGATCATCGAGAAGAATCAATGTGAAATGAAAATGAACACACAAGAAAAACAAAACAAAACACAACAAAATTGAAATTCAAATTTGCCGCTTGATTAACTCACAAAACACTGGCGCCCAGGAACACTTTAACAATTTTACAAAAAAATTAATACATATATCGAATTCTCATCACATTTGCAATTGATTAATTAATGCTGTCCGACGTGTTTATTTGTCAGTGTTATCTTATAGATTCGGTTTAAGCCAAACACACCTTTTTGGGGTGTTTTTTTTATTTAGTTTGCTTAATAAATAAAGCAAGGTGCGTTCTTCGAGATGAAAAAAGAAGAAGATTTGCTGGCATATGTATCATGTTCAGAAAAAGTTTCTTTATAGAAATATAACGATGGTAAAAAAGGGAAGTTTATATGTAGATAATATCTGACTCAGATTTCACAGGAACTAAAAGGACAACGAGATTATTGTGGGTTACATTCCAATCAAACTATAGGATTAAAGACCACAAAAGTTTGAATCACAGTCTTTTTTTTTTATTTTATGGTTCCTCAATGCCTAAAGCAGAAGAAAAAAAATCAGTGTATGAGAAATACGCTTCCGTGTTTCTTACCATTTTGCACCTTTTATCGCACCTCTATTTGTCGGAGAAAAAGAAAATTAATAATTTTTTTTTTAGTTGAAAATTGTAAACATTTCTTGTCTCAACTCAAAATCTCTGTAGTTAATGACCATAAAGATAGAGGGCGGAAAAACTTTTAAAAATAATTTTTGAGCCCAACAAAAACTGAAAACTTGGATATTTGCTGTCCGCGCTTTTTGAACACTAAAGCTAAAAACAGAACTTAATTATTTAAATTCAACATAAGAGCTAATATGTGACAGTTTACGCTGAGAAAAAAGTAGAACATAAGCCCTTATGTTGAACTTAAATATTTAAATTTAGTTTCAGTAAAATGGGCACAAATATCAAAGAGCTTGACTTTGAATTAAGACAAGAAATGTTTTGTAAGCAGAACCCTTTTGTCTACACTCTTTTTTGGCAGCACTCTGTGTCTTGTGACATTTAATTTGACAGCAGCTGATAAAGCTGAATTTAGATCTTCGTTCTTCATTCCGTGAACGTTCTTCGTTGTTCGTTCTTCCTAAAAACAACGAAGAAGCATCTAGATTATACCGTTTTTATATTCAGTTCTTTCTTTACAGAAAAATGGATAACAACATATTGTTGGCAGTGGCGGCGCTTTTAACAGTGAACAAGAAAGATAAAAAGAAAAGATCCTGTTGGACGAAGAGTTGGCTACTTAAATGTACACTAGAATTAATCTTTCGTAACTTAGCTACGGAGAGTAATATTTCTTAAATTGTTTCACAATTTTCTATCTGTAAAATTATAAAGTAATAATAAGAAAAACGTGGAGAGTGTCCCAATTCATTGCACGCGACTGAAAAAGAATGTTCGATTAAATAATTTTCGCATTTACACTCACGTTGTTTGTTGAACGGGTAACATCGAACACCGAAAATTCGAAGCCACTTTGAATTAATTCGTTCTTCATTCGGTGTTCATTCGTTGTTCGGTGTTATCATTTAGACCTTCGTTGTTCCGCGTACGACCAACAACAAACAATGTACACGGGCGATAAAACCGAAAGTCTAAATCCAGTGTTGAAAATTTTTTCCCACTTTCCTGTTAAACAAATATTTAACGATTTCAACTCAAGTTCGAAGTTGCAATACCTTAACAAAATTGCAATGATATTGCGTTTCAGGAATTTGGCAAAAATTTTACACAATAGAAATAGGGGTTTTTGACGTTTCTTAGTTTTGGGTTACTGCCGTCTATCTCGTTAATGGCTCGAACAATTTTATTCTAGTTTTCAAGGTACTCCTAAGTAATACAAATAACAGATTCTACATTCCAAAATTGTACAAAAAATTTCTTGGTATAAACAAAAAACTCAAATCAATTTTTAGTGCCTACTTTTGATGTTTGCAATTTTTTTCTAAATGTATTTTGTAATATGAAACTGATAGATATGTATATAGGTATTTAATATCTTTAATGCTTAGCTACATACAATATAGCTTGGAATTGCTTAACCATATTGTACCAAAAACATAATTAACCAAAGAAATGCATTTGTTTCCTGTTAAAATCGATCCGTCTTATTGGAACACACTTAAAACCCAAGCGATGTGATATTTTTCATATAAAGGCCTGCAAAATAAAATAAAATAGAATAAAATAAAATAAAATAAAATAAAATAAAATAAAATAAAATAAAATAAAATAAAATAAAATAAAATAAAATAAAATAAAATAAAATAAAATAAAATAGATTAAAATAAAATAAAATAAAATAAAATAAAATAAAATAAAATAAAATAAAATAAAATAAAATAAAATAAAATAAAATAAAATAAAATAAAATAATATAAAATAAAATAAAATAAAATAGAATAAAATAAAATAAAATAAAATAAAATAAAATAAAATAAAATAAAATAAAATAAAATAAAATAAAATAAAATAAAATAAAACAGTATAAAATGCAATTACTTTGGCGATAAGAACAAAATTTGATTTGAGATCCCATTGATGTCTAAACACGGCTCTAGTTCACAAAATAATTGAGATTTTAACTTAGCGATCCAAAGAGTTTTTTTTTATTTATAAAATGTCTGTCTACCCGCTTGCTCCAATTCAAGCCCGTATTTCCTTCATTCTTTTCATCTATTAGTTCAATTTATTACTGTATTTTACTTTGAGGCATGTTAAGGCCCCCTTTAAGCTAAAAATGTGCAAGTTGCGCATTTTGTTTATACAATACAAACGCTTAGATACATCATGCATAATAAAGTAAATGGTTAACAAAAAAAACACATTTGTGTTCAACCTCAAAAGCCGGTAAATTATGTAAATGTGTTAAAGGGTATTTGCTTTTCAAATGAAATAAAGGTACAAAAGTGCAATATTTTTTGTTAGTGTGTATGCTAATGAAACCGGCTTACCTTTCTTGACCTCAGAACTGCCCACAGGCTGGAAAATTCTACTTTCATTTAAATAATAATAGTATGGAGATGTTTAAGTTAGAGAATATACTTAAGGGGTATTATAACACATTTGGAAGGCTGTATTAATTAATTGCCATAGAGAATGTTTCAAAGGCTTACGGGTAAATTATTTTTATTTTAACTTGAAATAATTATGAATGTTAAATGTTTTTTATGATCGGTTTTACAAAAAAAAAAAAGATTACAAAATTAATCTACACAGGGTAGTAAAATAAATTGAACGTTTTTAAGAAATTAAATTTAGTTTTAATAATAATTATTTTCAAATTGCATTGCAAAAAATGCATATACCTACCATCACTTTTAAGATCCTAATTATATAACTTCTTCCACAAGTAATTTATTATTACTTCTTACTCTTTTTTCGGCGGTGTTTTAATTATTCGATATTGCCTCTTTAGGCCGCAGTTATATAACTCATTCCTCTTATTATTAATGTAGTAAAAAAAATTCATTGCGGCCCAAAACTTCGGCACAAAATGACTTTTAATGATAATCGATAATATAATTCTATCATTGAAATATCTAAGATGATTTGATGAAGGAGATTGTATCGGAATGAATATTTTTTTTCACTAAAATAATAATAATTCAAGCGATCTATTAGCTTAATTTTTGCAACACAAAAAATTACTGATTTTACTTCCAAAACGTCCCAAAGTAACAATTTTGAATGATAAAACTATAACTGGCACCTCTGAGTCTTGAGATTAAGGTAAGGATTTCAACGAGTACCTAAGCCTTCGTTTTATTTCAAAGCAGGTGTCATTTTGTGCCAAAGATATAAGCCAACATACACTTTTTGACATTTATAAATGTCAAAGTGCTGTATGGATGGAGTTTAATGTCACTTTCGATTGGATTTTCGAACTATATTCTGTTGCTTTTTGATTCCACTCGAATATGAAAACATCGGCTTCCCAATTTTACACAAACACTATCAAATTAAGCAATTTATCAAAATGTTAACCATTTAACACTTTCGACAAGGAATTAGGCAAAAACTTCATATGTGCATATGCATGTATGTACAGTGTGTATCCCTATTGCCTACTCCTTTTCTACAGAAAACCACTCTGAAAACGTTACTCGGAACATCAAATCGAAGGTTGTTCTAGTGGTGTGAAAAAGTGAAAAATGGTTGCAAAAAGAGTCCTACGAAGGTCCTATCCAAAACGACATAACTTTAATAAAATTTCAAAAAGATAGTACGCTGCTTAACTCGTTAAAAATTTCCAAAATCCTCATAGTAGTTCGTAAATCGACTAAAATTTTGCGCCGTAGGATTTTAGATTTGTTGTCTATGAGATTTGCAGCATTATCTCTTATTTTCTTTTTTTTCGGAATTATTTAGAGAACATTTCTTTTAAATATTTTCATGTGTTTGAAGTTCTTCGTGATGTAGAGTTCAAAATGTATGAAATATGTTTGAATAGAGATCCTTTAAACTCCACCTACACTAATATGAAAGTAATAAAATACCTTATCTGGCAACGTTGTCGTTAAGATTTGATTACTTTATTCTTTATGTCGCAAAACCAAACAATTAGCTACTCTTTTATTTCCCTTATGCATCAGCGCCTTTGTCCCCACTTGCAGGCCAACTATTATTTGCCATTCAGTTAGATTATCATTTTTCATTCTCGTAAAAGCAACCCCATGACTGTCTCAATACAATCCCGCCCCGTATACCCTCTTTTGCATCTTCCTAAGAAAGAACGCACACACAATTTACTTACCGACAAACCGCAAGATTAACAATTTTTTTTTAATCTCAATAAAACATGCATCATTACAGAAAAGCACAAAATATCTACGAGATAATAGTAATAATTTTTTATGTACACGAGTATCTCTATACAAACCTGATTTATTTGCATTAAATTGTTGCTAGTGTTGTTGTTGTTGTTGTTGCTGGTGGTGTCTCGTGTATATTCTGATGCCTGAAGCAGCAAGTTGTTGTTGTCGCTGTTACTTGCGTTATCTTCTGTGGTATGCGGTTTTTTCGCGTTCGCAGTTTTAATTTTATGTATCTGTAAAATGTAACGAAGGAATCGGATAATATCCTTTTTTTAATGCGCGATCTCTTAATGAGGAGAGCTTGTGACGATGATGATGATGGTGATCACTTTTTCAGCGGAACGATCTTTCGGGTGTTTATTAAACTTTTGTTTGCTGCTTTTTCAAAGGAGCAACACAATCATTCGACATAGTGTTGTCCTCTTCTCTGAGGGGCTAACTTTTTTAATTTGTAATTTAATAATTTTTTTTTTTTTCAAACCACTTGTTAAGATGTTTTTAAAAATCGATAAATGAGAAATATTTACACGCATAAATCTAATGAGAAACTATGAAAATATTCTGGTACCTACAAAGTAGGTACAAAGGGAAGGGGTTGTTTTCATTCGATAAACGAAAACGCAAGTTAAGTTTCAATTTATATCAGGGTCGGGTTCAGATATGCACTACAATTTTTTTCACTTTCATGTCGGCATATTCTATTAGTTATCACCTTTATCACACTTTCCTCCTTTAAAGGTTTTCACGGAACTTATTTTTTTTTCTCCGTGCTCCAGGATTCGGCACAGGAACTTACTTTGGAAATTTGACAGGAAAATTCGATTGAAAAGGGGAAAGACAAGAAATGGTAGAGACAAGGGGGATGGAGTTACTAAACTTCAAGTACACTTTACATATGGTTTGGAAAAAAGAAAAACGTCACTGTCAAAAGCACAATCCGGTTGAATTATATTACGGATTAATTAAAAGTTAATGAATGTTTGTTAATCTGTTTTTTGTTCTTTGTTTCTTTATTTTCTGTTGGAAAACTCTTCTCCTTTAATATTGTATTTAAAGGTACGATTCTACTATTTTATCGATTATCTACAATTTGACGATAGATATTTTCCGGACTGCGAATTGTTGAAAAATAACAACGACGACTTTGGCGACCGAGACGACGACGAAAGCGACATAACTTGTACCATGGCCTTCATGTCACATTTTTCGCTTTCTCACTCTTCCCTATGGGTTTTTTGGATTTTAATCAGCTTTTTGGCCTTTTTCTTTCCACTTTTTATATCGTTGTATTTTTTTTTTCTCCCGATTCCCCACACACTGCTCCAAAGCAGAGAAGTATATTATTTCATTTTTGTTGAGTTTGCAGTGGGCAATAGATACGAATGTATCTCTATACCTAACCTATCTATATCTTTCTACGTATTCTACATTGATTTTACGCGCTAGTATAGATACGTGTATGTGGGGGCTGCTTATATCGCATGAAGGTGTGTATTTAAATGTGACGGTTTTTTTTTTTAATTCGCGACACACATCGAAAGCGAAACTTCAAAAGTGCATGTAAAGATAGTAAAAAGCAAGATAGTTGAATACAAATTGTGTGGTTACGGCGATTTCGTAGGTTGGTATTGGTATAGAGTTGATATGTTGTTGATGAGAAAGACTTGGAGAGATTGGGGCTGAGCTTTTATTTGCTTTTGAAAACAACTTGTTGTGGAGATTAACAGAGAGCATAGGCGAAAAGCTTTTGAATACTCGAATTTCGGTTGACAGCTGTAAAATTATACAAACATGCACTGGGAAAAGTCCTTTTAGATATGGGCCACTGTGGCGGATACGTACTTTTTTTTATTGAAGTTTATTAAAGTGCAGTTACTGGGCTGATGGAAGATGAAATTTATCACTGCAGGTTGGGTCAGCGTATAGTTACCACCAAAGTAAGGTATTTAAAGCTTCTAGAGATTGAGATTTTAAATTTTTAGTGGTATCTTCAATTATAGTAAGTTGTTAAGACAAAAAACCTTTATAATTTGAAAGAAAAACTTTAGATTTTGATGTTAAGTGTATGTTTTTTTGGAAAAAGGTAAAGTGGGTGTTTGCGATGCATAATATTTAATCTTCGACAGCTACCCGAATAGCACAGATTTCGATTTATAACTAGAATTTGGTTGTATTTGTGTTTTGTTGAAGTAATCTGCAACATTATTTATTGCAACTCAGTTTCTCAATTGTTCATCGAAAAACAGTGGTAACTTTGTGAATTAAAATGCTACAAATCGGTTTCGTAAAAGTTTGAACTTGTTCCCGAAAAACTGAAGTTGTTCTTAAAGGGTTATAAGCAAGTCCGACATTTGAAAGTTCATAAAAAGTTTTTATTACATCTATTGAATTTCTGTTTCGTTATCTTCTAAATTAAATGTTAAAATAACTTTCTTGTGACAATCTGTAAAATCATTTGGGTAACTTTAATATAATTTATAATTAAGAAGGGGGAAACAACTAACAAAAACATTTTTGTAACGTTTTTCCTCTCAAAATGTTTATTTTAACAGAATTTCAATGAACAAGTTTACAATTATATATAAATAACAATAAGTCAATCGGTGTTGTCTATTCACAATACGAAAAAATGTATGTATTATAATGAAATAAATACATCATTCCTTTAATAGCGAATGGTTATTTTTTTTAAAGAAGTAAGCATAAATCTCCACCATTGTTTTTTTTTTTTAATTACATTTCAATTTTCTTGTTACTATTAACAACGTCAAAACAAAGATGAAGCTCTAAATGTGTTTTGTTGTGTTGTCGTTTCGTAAAATTTGGAATAACACGAATGCAACAAACAAAATGTTTGAATACACATCATTCCTTAGTTGAAACTGAGTTGAAACATAACTACCATAACTGCTTGTGCTTTTTATTGGTGGAGACTTTGTGTTATTTTGGTTTCTTATTCATAAACATGAAACAAGGATTGAAACGACAATAAAACAAATAGGTAACCAATATGTTTCATTCTAAATATATATGTACCTTCTATATTTTGGTTTCTTTGATTTTTTTTCACCAAATATGTTTAATATAAAAATACAAACGTAACTCAGTTTTTCACTTTTCTACAAAAAAAATCTTTTAAAAACGTATTTACGAGAAGGTACCTATACATATTACCTATACACATATTGTCATAAATTCAAAAATATAGAATTTATTCTTATATAGATACAAATTACTCTTTATTGGTAAGCTCAAAAGAATTAAATATTTGTGATAACTTTTTTTTTTCTAGTACTTAGACATTTTGAATTTTAAACTTTTTTCGTGGTTGTTATTCATTGTATTATAAAGTAACTTTTCGGCCTTACCATTAATTAATTATGTTTACCCGACAACAGGGTTACAAAAGCTTAATTGAATTCTTAGCTTAAGCTTGGCTTTAATTCACAAGCTAGCGGCTCACTTATGTATTGAAAAAAAACATAATTTATAAGCTAGTAGGTTACATATGAATTAAAAAAAATAAAATTCATTAGCTAGTAAGTTATTTGTGAATTAAAAAAAATAATTCATAAGCCAATTAGTGATTTGGGAATTAAAAAAAATTTAATTCATTTAAGCAACAATTGAAATTTAATTCATTTAAATAACAATTGAATTTATTAAACAAACAACATTTGTAACTTAGATACTCTAAGGCCCAGTTTGTCAGTGCGAGATTATCCTAATTTCAGGGTTAAACCCGAGTTAATTCCTATAAAACATGTTTTTAGTAAATTTAGATCCCGAGTAAACTCAACAAAGTTGGTGAGTACAATACTATGGAAAGGGTGATTTCTAGTTCGATAGCGAAACACTGATTTCTATACTGTCGCACTTCGATTTCCATAGATTTTTGACAACTAGGAGTTAAATTTTCCTACTCGGGATTAAAGTATTTGCAGGAAAAAAATTAATTTTGTTCATTTTAATGCATTTTTAAAAAGAAACTTGTATTTGGCCCACCCTGTACTTATATGCTATATACTGAAATTATATTCGAAACCTTGTTAATTCAAATGAGATTTTGAACTTAAGCTTTTAGATTATGATTCAATGTGAAAATCGAATTAGGTCAATAGACTAACAATATATGATTCTAAACTCGGTGAAATTTTGCATAATCGTTATTTTAAATTAGTATCATACTTAAAAGAGTTTTAGATGTTGAAAGGTAGGTACATATGTTAAAAATCTAGGGTTTCTATACAAGATGAGATTTAAAATTTAATTTGCGTTTTTTTTAGAATTCAAATTATTTTACGAGTTTTAGGGCCCTATTATGACTCACGAGTCGAAAGTTCGACTCATGTTGAACGATTTGACGAATTATCAGTTCCGTGGTATTACGAAAAGCGAACTTCGAAGTTCGCATTTGAAGACAAAACTGCCAACATTTTGCCATTAAAAGCGAACTTCAACTTGGCGATACGCAAACAGTAATGCCAAACAGTCACATTCGCCGATTTTTTAATGTGACTCGCGAGTCATAATAGGGCCCTTATTTAAGTTATCTAGGCCCAGTTTTTCAGTGGCGAGTTAAACTAGAGTAAGCTAACACTAGAAGTAACTGAGGAGAATGTATGCGGAACGATTAAACAAACTCGGTGGATAAAACATCAAAACCATCTGTTCAGTTATAATCCTGAGTTAACTCACCAAATTTGATGAGTTAACTCTGGTTTAACTTTAATCTTGCACTGCAAAACTGGGCCTTAGAGCCCTCTGCTAATACGAACCCTAAATTTGAATGTTCAACTTAAACGCTTATGGTCTACTTTTTCCTCAGCTTAAGCTGTCAGATAATCTCTCTTATGTTGAACTTCAATATTTAAGTTTCGTAATAATAAGTAAAATCCTATTATTTGAGTGCTCGTCTTATTCAGCCTTATTATGAGTTACACCCGAACATCATTCCACCCGAAAATAAATGCAATTTTTTTCTTTTCCCCTATTATGAGTTTCGGGAGAAAAAACTCCCCTTAGTGCTATTCTATGCTTATTCAATATTTTATCTTTAGTGCATTCAATGAATTTTCTTCAGTTTAATCGGAAACGGTCGTATCACTAGGTATGGAAATCTATAACTGCCTCGACCAACTACCAGTATGTTCTTTTATTCATTTACACAATTCGATAAAAACGTGCGAACTTGTCGAGCTAAGTAATCTAGAATGTAAAATGGTAAAGAAGAGAACTTCCTGCTGTTTTGTTTACAAAATTGTTTTATTTCATTTTTTTTTTTCTTAAATTGCATTGCCATGATTCACAAAAACGGCAAATTAGCCTTCAGTGCATCAAAGTCCTTTTTGTCCATAGGTTTCAAATTGGTTCCCGAGTACGGAGACAATTGCTCCAAGTCGCGATGTTTGTTCAGCAGAATTTTTTGATCCGATCGAATTTTGTTGATTTCAGCAGCAATCACAACTTGATCTGCAAATTAAAAATAGAAAATAAATATTTTTGGTTAAAAAGCAACAGAATAAAGTTTTTTTTAATCTTTACCATTTTTCAACAATTCCAACGTCTTGTTTCGTTCCATCTTCACCAACGTGCTTCCAAGAGTGATCCACAGCTTCTTCTCATCGCCACAGTTCTTCTCGATCTCCCTGATGGCTTCCCGTGTGTATTGTCGGCGCTTGTCTAATGCTACCAGCTCCTGCTTATTGACCAGAATCTCATCGGCCACTTCTTCGGTGGCAGTGATTATTTCAACAATTTTCTCTTCGTCGGTTTTGGCCATTGTGAGGTTCTCGGTCCGGAGATCTACAACGGAAGACGAGAAAATAGGTCAAACAGGGGGCTTTTTTAAGAGAGTTCTCTTCGTAGTCTCCGTTCTCGCTTCCAGTCGAGTTGCTTCTCACGGCGAATGTCATTGCGATTCTTGGTTTTATGGCGTTCGACGTATTTGATAGCATTTAAGTCGTATTGTCCAAAATGTGTTACTCTCGCTGGTTCTTGCTGTGTACCAAGACCTGTTCGTGGCTTTCGTATGACCGTCTTTACCGGGAACAAGCGCCCGGTGTTGGTAGGTCCAAGACCGCTTTCCTTGTCCCAACCTTGCTTCAGCATGATCTTCAAACCTCGATTCTTCGGGGGAATGCTGAAGCGATTCTTGGTTTGTTTGCCCTTTTTCAGATTGAATAGGTGGACAGTTGAGGTAACGTGATCTCGAAGGGAGGTCTCCTCAAATTTCCGTCGGCAGACATCACAATAGAATTCTTTCTGCATGGCATTTTGGTGTTCTTCTTCGCTGTCGTCCTCGATCTCAATTGCTTCCGCGGTGCACCTGGATATTGTCTGCATTATATGGTAGAAGTGCTTCTTCTCGGCTAGGGAATAAGCGGTGTTGCCACTTCTATCCTTGGCATTGATGTCAGCCCCCAAACTAATCAGAACATCAAGGGTGTCAGCGGAACCTTCGCAGGCTGCCATCATCAATGCTGTCCAGCCATAGGAGTCTCTAGAGTTTATATCACTCCCACGGTATTCAAAAAGTCGAATGGTATCGACATCATTTGTCATTGCTGCCCGAAAGAATTTGTTTTGATCAAATGGAACTTTTGGCGTTGCAGAGTGTGAATTTTTCTTTTCTACCACAACTGGCTTTGGAGTGGTTTCGGGCACATTGATTAGTTCTTGATAGAATTCTTTGATTTCTTCCGCATTTATATTTGCAACTTGGTACTTATTTTTGTAAGCAGATGACGAAGGTTCTTCAACGATGGCACCTTTGGTCACAAAACGTTTTAGAGGTATGTGTAATTTGGCTAGAGCACGCCAATTTGGATGCATTTCTGGAAATTTTTGTGAGGAAAATGAATCAATGGACAAACCTTTTTGTATTTACGAAATGTTGAACTATCGAATGGATGTGGTATTAAGTTTTAAAATTAATTGAAAGTTAAAAATTAATTCAATTTCTGATTCGGCAGCCAAATTACTTTTGGTTTTGGTGGTTGTCAAAAGTTGAAGTTTGGAGTGAGCACGTTCAGAAGCACTGACAAATGGCTGCATTCAAACAAATTAATTCTGTGTACAGCGGACAAATTTGGGGCTACATGAAGAATACCTGTCAACCATGAAATAAAACTATACGGATCAAGGCTTAACTACATAAGCCAAAAAGTACTTTTGTACAAAAGTAAAAATATTTTTTTCCCGCTAGCGCAGTTTTTTTGTGAAAAAGAATGCACAATTTTTTTTTAAACCAAAATTTAATCTTTCTGCATCATTTTTATAAGTTTTCCAGTCAGAAAAACTATCCCAAAATAAAGGCTTGACTACATAAGCCTAGTATGCTGCTGATGCGAAACGAAAAATCCCATACGAAATCATAAACGAAAAATTTCGTCCTCCTTTTCGTTTTCCAGTACGCTGTTCGATGAGCGAAATTGATAATTGTAGCAGATTATTTGGAGAGGTCTCCGCTCTTTTTTCGCACTCAATTAATTGCCCGGACCATTAATTGTGTGTGGAAAAGCGACATTTCAGGTTTCTTTGTGTTTGTATTTGTTGTATCTTTGATTGCAGCATGGCTTTCTGTGATTTTTTTGTGTTTGTTTTTTTTTTTTTTTGTTATTGGTGTGACGCTCTCAGTTGTCATTTTTGCGTTGTGGTTTCCGCAAGTATTTCGTTGTCGTGTTGGAGACCACCGAAAAATTTCCTTTCGCATCAGCAGCGTACTAGGCTATAAGCCAAAAAAGTACAAAAGTGAAAATTTTCAAACTCAGTTTGGAATAGTTTTTCTGACTGGAAAACTTATAAAAATGATGCAGAAAGATTACATTTTGGTTCAAAAAAAATTTGTATATTCTTTTTCACAAAACAATTGCGCTAGCGGGAAACAAATATTTTAACTTTTGTACTTTTTAGCTTATGTAGTTATCCAATCTAATCTACTACATTTTAACAAATTTAATTAGTCAACCTGGAATCACTTTTTATGAGTGAAGCAAGAATTTTTTTTGAATTGTGAAATGGAAAATGCCGCGATGGCCATTTGATTTCTTATCTTTTGTTTTCGTGGAAAAGATTAAATTACATTTTATTAAAACGCGTAGTTGTTAACTTTAATTGTGTACAAGTTATCCGACAAAACCAAAGTGATTTACATTTAAATATTTCCACTTTGTGAAATAAAACAAACCTACGACCTAAATGCAGTACTAGCTTCTCTGTTTCCTGTTTTTGTACCTGTTTTTATTTTTTTTTATTGACGAACACCACAATCCTAAACGACGACAACAAAGCAAAATTAAGCAACGAAAATGAATTGGCCACAACTTCTCATCGCCTTGCAGCTATTTCTGGTCAATTGTTTAATAGAATCTGCTTCTGAAGAGGTAAGTTGAAATTTAATAAAAGAAAAACCATATGTCGGGGTAGTAATAAAGAGCCTTGCTTCATTGATTTTCTTTGTAAAAAAAATATCCCAGTAACAAGTATTGAAGAAGATGAACTTGAGTGGGTTGCAAAAATATTGCAAATCCACCCTTAAAACTAGGAACAAGCTGTTGAATGCGTAGGCAGTTCGACGGCATGTTTGTGTTTAAAGGGAGTAGGTAGTGTTAAATTTACCATATTGCCTTTTATTTTTCTAGAGCCTCTCAATGTATCTACCTATATCCGATGACGAAGCTCTAAGCAAGAAAGGTGGCTTTGAACAAATAATGCAAGGTGGTAATCCATCGGGCATGGAATGGAAACAACTAAAGCTTAAAGCGGAAAAGATCGATGTTAAAACCGAAATTAGCAAATTAAATTCGAGTGAGTTACAAAAATATAACAAAGGTTCCTTCCTGATTGGACAATTTATTTTACAGCTTATGTTTATCAGTCGGAGTGGCCTGATTCAAGCATAAAACTAGGAGCTGTCACTGCAGTTTCCTTCGACAAAGATGGAAATGTGGTGATATTCCATCGCGTGAACAGAATATGGGGACAGAACACATTCGACCTGAAAAATGTTTTTCAGAATCAAAATCTTGGACCAATAGATCAGAACACTGTGTTAGCCCTCGATAGAAAATCAGGAAAACTGATCTACGGTTGGGGAAAGAACATGTAAGTTAAGGCCAATTAAGTATTGGTATATAAAATTGACAAGAATGATTCTGAATTGTATCTTGTCATCACGAAATTCAATTCAGTGATGGGTGATGTTTGGAATGCAATCCTAACCTTTTCCTTTGTTTAATAACATTTAAACCTTACAAAATTTTACTCGACTTTTCACGAAGGAGTAAAGAAGCACGATGAATTTGATAACAAGTAACACTACAACTGCAACTCCCCCACAGGAATGGTTGAGGCCTTGGCTCTCCACGAGCTGTCGCATCACAATTTTTTTTTCTTTTTTATGTTTAAATTGTATGTTTTTGGTATGATTTTAGATTTTATATGCCACACGGTTTGACCATTGATGCTGAGGACAATGTTTGGGTGACGGATGTGGCCTTACATCAGGTGATGAAGTTCGGTCCTAAAGGTTTATCGGGTAAACCTCTCCTCACCCTGGGAACAGCTTTCACTCCGGGAAATACGGATAAGAAGTTCTGCAAGCCTACGTCCGTGGCTGTCCTTCCGAATGGGGATTTCTTTGTCGCAGACGGCTACTGCAATGGACGTATTATCAAGTACTCGGCTTCTGGAGAGACGATTCTTGTATGGGGAAAGAATTCATTCGCAGGTAATTTAAAACAATATTACAACAAAAGAAAGGCAACTTAATTAAAAATTGAAGGTGAAGTAATTTATGAGATGGCCCCGAAGAATTTCTTCGCAATTCCACATGCTTTGACCCTAGTGCCGGATCAGGGTCTTATTTGTACAGCAGACAGAGAAAATGGACGAATTCAGTGCTTCTCATCGCTCAATGGAACATTCCATTCACAGTTTCACAATCAAATAGTCGGAGATCGGCTGTTTAGCATGGATTACACTCCAGCCGACGGAGGCCAGTTTGTCGTAGTAAACGGTCCGATTGGAGGCATGGGCCATGCGGATCACTACAACGAAGTTCGTGGTTATATCATCAATATGAAGACCAAGCAGGTGATCGGCAAATTCGGTCCGAATGACCTTCAATTCTCGAATCCCCATGACGTAGCCGTCACCTCTGACGGAACTGAAATCTATGTAGCTGAGCTAAATCCAACTCGAGTGCATAAATTCCTACACAAAAAAGTAGTTCCGTCGTTACGTATGTCGGCTGCGAAACCAACTGCAACCAGTATCGAAAGGAGTACCGCAGAGGAACAGCAAATACAGGTAGTAGCGTCAAAAGTCTCACCAGGATCAACGGCACTCCTAGTGGCAGCTCTGATGCTATTTTTTGCATTTCTCACCTTCGGGATGGCTTTGTTGATTTCCCGTAGACGCAAACGAGGTAATTCTGATCTCCCAACTGGTACTCCCTGTGATTTAGTTTATAAGCGTCTCGTCTCCTCCAATCACAATGACTGTTAATTTTTTGTGTTCTTAATATCAATTTATTTTGCGTGCTTTTATAAATTTATCATAATCCAATTGCCACTTTATACCCCCTGCATCCAAGGCATATAGAATACATGGTATGATATTGCGGATGTTGTTATACTCTTTCTCATGCATATTGTCACCGAGTAACGTAATTCACTTCACATTTGTTTTTGTTTCCCTTTTCTTTCTGTATGCAGTTTTGTCACCCAGTGACGTTAATAGATGCGCAGAACGAAAGAAAAATTCAACGTTGAATACCATACCATGTGTTCTTTATACCATACCCTGCACCAGCATTTTATTTTAAGTCGAATGTGCTAATCTCTCGTCTAATTTCTTTTTATTATTTTATTCAAATTAATAATTTGTTTAAATATTTTTTCTCACTCATTTTAAATCTTGCAGTATTTTAAAATTTTTTGTATACTCTTTTATGAAATAAATTTTGTATTTATAAAAATGTGTTTTCTTTGTAGTCGTTATTTTATTTGCTTAATTCTTTTTTATATGTTGGCATTGAGAAATCAAGTTTGTGTCCATAACATCTCATAGATGGATAAGCAGTAAAATTCAATTTCCTAGAATTCATGTTGTCACAGAATTGATTTCATACAACACAGTCGCATCGTGACATATGAATCACAGTATCCAAATCATCTGGCCTCAGGTATTAAGTTTTTAGGTCACAAAATTGATATTGAAAAACATAATGAATGACAGAAGGAAAGACTTAATAAACAAAAAGCAGTCTATATGAAATCATTAAGATTCTATTTTATGTATTTTAAATGTTAGCAAAAATTAATATCGTCAAATCCAAGTCAATTTGTTGTTGATGCGGAAGTCTCGATTTTTTTTACTGCATGGGTGCAGTGATAACCCCCATTATAGATTCTACATCACCACTAAGTAAATAAAAATAAGCTTCCAGAAAACGTATCCATTAGAAAATTATAGATCGAAATGGAGTGGACTTTCATTACTATCATCGGATATATTATTTAAAACTTGAGATTTAGATTCTTGTCATTGATTATTTTGTTTATATTTCTAAACCCTGGAAGATTCAACTCTTAAATTTATGAAATTCCTTTCTTTTATGAAAACTGTAAGCAATGCACGTTCAAATTATTTTTCGTTTTTATTTGAGCTCTACAGACATCGACTTCCCTCCTTTAAAGTGGTAAGAACTTTTTAATATCAGTCACACAAACAAATCATAAAAAGTCGACAACCTATAAATTTTCTTCCATCAAATGTAAAATCTCTTTTTCTAGGCTGTCTTCCATTCGGAGTTAAAAATCGGCGCCACGCTTGGGACTTCCCCACAAAACCAGAAGGCTTTAAACTAGGTGGTTTGCTTGATCATCGGAAACGAGGATTTGAAAAACTTGAACAAAATGCCAGCGATGAAGAACCAGACATGACGACAAACATGCTGCCTAATGCACAATTTGCATAGAAATCACACATCCTCTGCCTCGTCATTTAGTCGAAATAGCATTCCAACAAACAAAAAAAAAAGGATTTTCCTTTGTAAATACAATTTTAATTTATTTAACATTGCTCCTCCTCGGAAGTCAATAAAACAAGCGAGAAAGTTAAAAGAATCCAAAATGAGTCATTGTTTTGTTGCACTGGTAATGTGATTCCTTGGGGATATGCGCGGATCAAAGATTGCAGCGATGCTTACTGAGAGCCCTAATTAGAATAAAAGACGAGAATAAAATCAGAAGAGGAAATATAGGTGACTATTCTTACCTTTCTCCTTCAGGTACAGAATCCGATCATAAAGAACAACGGTCTCCACCAAGGGAGCAAATAGAAGGCGCATGGTGTAGAAGATAACAATGCGCTTCCATTGATTAAGGTCGTTCTGAGTTGCTTCCGAGTGGATGTCTTCATTGGGAACGTTGATGTTCAAACCATTAGTAGCTCTTTTAACATAGCTGGGGAAGAATCAAGGGATATAGCGTTTGTTACCCCAAATATTTTCCTAACTTACTCATAAAATTTCATCCCCTTCGCATGTTTGACATTCCTCAAACCAGTATGTTTTAATTCTGGCCAATACTTGGCAAATATCTTCTCTATCGTAGCTCTGAAGGAATGCACCTTCAGATCTTCGTATAATTCGCTCTTCAATCGATCACAATAAACCTCAGCTGCATGACAAGCAATTTCCCGGGATTCATAGCTCAACCTGGAAGAAGTTTTCGTCTCGTTTTTCAGGAAATCACTGAGTGGATAACCAGAATTAGTCGATCCTGTTGATAGTTTCATGTAGCAACAACCGACGAAATTAAGGAACTTTGCTTGTTTACAATTCAGGAACATTTTTATGAGTATCGCACCTAGATCTCCACATGGATGAAGGCCAATGATTCCGAAAGAAAAGGAAGAACCTTTGGAAATTTTCAATGCTTCAGCAATTTGATCGACAAATTCTTCGGGAGCCAAGGAACTTGTAAGTGTCATTGCAACATGCACCGGTCGACGGAAATGTTGTCTTTGTCCAGACGAGAGTAACTTGGAAGCAATAAGCTCAAACTGGGAATCAATTATTCTAGGGAAATACATAAACTTAATTTTAAAAAGTTAAAATAAATATTACCTTGCTTGGTCATTAAGAGAATCTTGCATTTCCAGGCAGCAGACTTGTACACCATACGCATAGCCGAGAACTCTAGCCAAGTGGCCAAGCCCTGCTCCAAAATCAACTACAAAATCGACAGAATTATCGACAAAATTTCTGTAGCAGACATTTGCCATCTTGGCAATTTCATGGCGCTTTTTGGGTTTCACACATTTGGTGAAAAGATTCTTAAACTTTGGGTGCTCCAAGAGGAACGGATTGGTGGTAGCCTGCACTGGAAATGTAAGGCACTCGATGATATCTCTGGAAATGCATAACTTCTTCATGAGCGACATAAGACAAAGTATCGATAATGGTCTAACTGATGTAGATTCAGTATTACCACGCAGAATGTTTGCTAAATCATGAGGATCCAAGGGCTCTAGGTGGTTTTGCCATGAGTTTGGTAGTTTGGACCAGTGATTCTCAACGTAGAAGTCCTATAAAAGCAACGTGACTTAACTTGATATGGGTCTTTTTGGTGTCTTACCAACACGTAAGTATCAATTAACCATCGGTATTTTTGAATTATTTCCAATGAAGTTGATAAATTTTCTCTCAAACATTTTGAATCGAGTTGCTGCAACGAGTTTTCAGACATTTTTGACAGAAGTATTGAAAAATGAAAAGTAAACAAAAAGTCTGTTCGCGTACTAGTCCAAAACTACTTGATTCAGATTTGGTCCAATCCTGTTCGCGTACTTCCATTCGTGTCATTTTGGGCAGAAGAGAGTGCTCGCGAGAGAGAAAACTATTTCTCCTTCTTGCCAATTCTTACCCGGGAAATTTCTTCGGGCAGAAACTGGTATGTCCCCTTTCACACGAGGAAACTGAGTTGCCAGCAACAATCAGTTTGTTGGTGAGAAGGGCAAGAAGTAAGAGGGAAAAATTAAATCTCCCCGGTCAACGATTCGAGGAGATTTTTTTGACATTCCTCTTCACACACACAGTAGAGTGTGTTTAACCAAGCTATTTTAAAAGGAAAATACAGAAAGTTTCCACGATTTTGTTTCTTCGTGTGAAAGGTACAGGAGATTTTTAAGGAAATTAAAAGAAAACGTCAAAAAAATCTCCAGCAACTTTTTTCCTCGTGTGAAAGGGGACTATGTTGTATTTTCTGTCAAAAGCCAGTTAAAGAACAACAAAAAATACAAAATGGCTGTTGTTTACTTTTATTTTCAAGTGTTGAAGTGAATTTTGTTTAAAATTAGTGAAATAATTGCCGAAAAAAATGTATTTAATAAAGAACCCCAAAAAAAAAAACATTGAAATTAAAATCTCCATGTAAATAAATTAAACAGCCGAAAGTGTCTTGGTCGTTTTGTTTACTTTTTTGTTTGCTATGAGGGATCTTTTTTTGTTTACTTTTTGTTGACGTAAAGTGGGCAACATTTTTGGTTAATATCGTTCGTGTACTTTTGGACAGTTTCTGAGAATTTCATCCCCACTCCTCAAAATGTGATAGATAGCCATTTTTGGTCCGGAAAGTACCCGAACAAACCTAGCTTCAACCAGAAATCTCCAAACACTGCTTTTAAACGATGCAGTTTCTTGTTGTGATTTTTAAGCACGTTGGGGAGGGAGGTATGTGGTGGCCGGGGTAGACGAAATTGATGAGGTTGAACAAATTGCAGAGTTATCGCTGATTCTTTTTTGTGATTTTCCTTATTGTGCGAATGTGTTTTATTTTCATTCGTCGTGGAGTAAAGAGTGCAGTGAGATGATACTTCTTCACTGGCACAAAGTTAAGGCTTAACTACATAAGCCAAAAAGTACTTTTGTACAAAAGTAAAAATATTTTTTTTTCCCGCTAGCGCAGTTGTTTTGTAAAAAAGAATATACAAATATTTTCTTAGACCAAAATTTAATCTTTCTGCATCATTTTTATAAGTTTTCCAGTCAGAAAAACTATTCCAAAATGAGTTTCAAAATTTTCACTTTTGTACTTTTTTACTTTTTGGGCTTATGTAGTTAAGGCTTATTTTTTCATTAAAAATCGCTGTCGTGTAAAAGCAGTCCAAGTTTCCTTAACCCGGAGGCCACACGAGCCAGTACTGGCAAGCAAGTTGCAATACATTCACATTTTTTCACTAACACATATAAACCCAAGCAACTTGCTCGTCAACTGGCTTGCCTTTTTCGAAGCCAGTTGAGCAGACAGTAGAGAAGCAAGTAGGGCGTTCATTTTTTACACTATAGTCAACAATCATCGTTCCTTTTATTTAAATTTCTGAATTAATTAGATTTTGTGCAAAAAATAAGTTAAAATAAATTTAGTGTGTGGAATTTTAAAAATGTTAAAATTCACTTTCGTACGAAACTTGACATTGCTTGACAGAATATTTGACATTTGCGAATATTTCGTTACAAATTACCAAAAAGCTCTAAAATTGCCCTTTTCAAAAATAAAATTTCAAAATTATTCGGATATTTTGAGGTTTTTTAATCCATTGACATCGTAGACATCCTTTAATGGAATTTGAAAGTTTATGGCTTGACAGATAGGGGACAAATTATATTTGATCCTATCGTGAATATTTCGTTCCAAATGTCAACCGATTGCCCTAAAAATGAATTTTTCCGGAGCAGAAAAAAAATGGAAAAAATTTTGGATTTTCAGAGGTTTTTTAATCCATTGACATCGTAGACGGAATTTGAAAGTTTGTGGCTTGACAGATAGGGGAAAAATTATATTTGATTCTATCGAGAATATTTCGTTCCAAATGTCAACCGATTGCCCTAAAAATCCATTTTTCCAGAGCGGAAAATAAAATGGAAAAAATTCGGATTTTTAGAGGTTTTTTTATCCATTGACATCGTATACAACCTTCAATGGAATTTGAAAGTTTTGTGCTTAACAGACAGATAGCTAACAAAATGTATTTTGACATCTGTAGTTTTTTTATTTGTTAGATGAATTTTAGTTAAAGTATATGTTATTCCCTCTTATGTTTCGTTGTCCATAATTTCAATTATTAAAGTTTGTTAACCATTTTTGAATTTTTCTTTAATATTCTTTCCAAATGTATTTTGATTTTTTCAATCCATTTTGTTTGAAAGATCAACCAAAATTGTTTACTTTAGTAGAGAAAAAGAACGAACTACTTGCAAGCAACTTGCTTGGCAAGTGGAGTGCCAACTACGTCACAGCCACTACACAGATACGAATTTGGCAGGCAATGTATGAACCCAACTTGCTTGCCAGTACTTGCTCGTGTGGCCTCAGGGTTACTTAGGCCTGCCGCCCACTAGGCAACTTTTAGTTGCTCACCCCAGAAACTTTTAGTTGCTCCCGGTTCAATTTCATTGGCTTATATGGGAGAGCGCCCACTGGGCAAGTTAGTTACCGGCAACTTTAAGTTGCTCGGAGTTGCTCGCGGAACTTAGTTGCCGGCAACTCCGGGCAACTTTTAGTTGCTGACCCCCGCCCACTAAGCAATTTCCGAGCAACTTTCAGGAATTTTCGAAAATTTAACGTTTTTATTTGTTGTCCATTGAAATATTACATTGATTTTGCATTTTAGACAGGTCAAATTGAGATAGGTTTAGGTGGAGCACGTTTTTATAGAAAATTAAATACAAAAAAACACAAATATTAATTCTCAAAAGTTGCTCGGAAGTTGCCTAGTGGGCGAGGGCAAGCAACTTTAGTTGCTCGGAGTTGCCGGCAACACCAAGCAACTTAAAGTTGCCGGCAACTAAGTTGCCTAGTGGGCGGCAGGCCTAAATTGGGGTTTTTTCTCCTATGGTTTTTGACAGAAAATTATGAGAAATTAAGAAAATTCACATTACAAACACACCTAAAATTACAGCGGCCTTTTCAGCTTCAGTTTCAATTTGGAACATCCACCAGACTTCAGTGCCAAACAATTAAAAAAAAAAATCAATAGTTTGACAGAAAATATGTAGGGAAAACAAAAACATGTTGGCCGCGTTCGGGTGCCAATCCGATAGGCTATCCAAGATACCTTAGTATCCGATATGTTTTCGAACGACCAAACACAGATAGGTTACATTTGCTGTCAAAAGACATGGCAGCTAATTAAAGGGAAAACTATTGAGTTTTTAACGCGACGATTTGATTTTCATTTTATTGCAAATCCCTTCTGAATCATCAATTAAGTATTCAGTACCATTTAATATCACACTGGTATACATTTTAACCCTTATTTGTTATTTTATTCTTTAAAGGAACAAAATCAGACGCGACACCAAAAAGCAAAATAAGTAGTCGGCTGTAGGTATAATCAGCTGTGATCAGCTGTTCCCCAAATTTCCATCGGATAGTTTATGTGGCTTTCATTTCAACCAATTCAGATATGGGTGTCAGAATTCAAATTTTACTGGCAAAACGAACACCAAACGTGATTTTATTTTGTTTTATGATTGCATGAGTGCCTTTTTTAAAACGACACTGGGTAAAAGTCACTTTTCTTTGATGTGTGTGCAAGTGCGTGTGAAAATCTGTGTAAATCTTGCTAAAAATCGAGATCTGCAAAATCGACTTCAGATCGACAAAAATTCGATTTTTTTGGTCGAAAGGAAAGGAAAAACTTGTCACAAATCAAAAAAATCAAAGAAAAATCGATTTTTTTGGTCGAAACGAAAACCACATTAGTATCGCGAAAATTTTAGGATAGCTTGAGATTTGTTTCTGACAACAGCTGATTGGTTTATCAGCTGCATTTTTCTATGACTGCTTTTACACTACAGCGATTTTTAATCTTCGTTTCTCCTTTGGTTTCCTTCTAATTGCAAATACCTTTTACACGACAGCGATTTTTAATGAAAAGTTTAGTTTGTGCAAGTGAAGAAGTATCATCTCACTGCACTCTTTACTCCACTTGATTAAGCGAAGTTATCTGAGTCGATGACGAATGAAAATAAAACACATTCGAACAAAAAGGAAAAGCACAAAGAAGAATGAGCGATAACTCTGCAATTTGTTCAACCTCAGCAATTTCGTCTACCCCGGCCACCACATACGTCCCTCGCCAACGTGCTTAAAAATCGCAAGCAAAAATTGCATGGTTTAAAAGCAGTCTATGCGATTACAACAACACAAACCTATCCGGATAGCTTTGGATAGTTGCCCGAACGCGCCCAGTTTCTGGAAAAGCCTAATCAGCTGTTTTGACTTTGACATTTCTCCGTACAAAAGAAAACAAAGATTTTCTAATAAAATATCTCAACAACATTTTACTGATAAGTTTATTTTGTACGCTTATGGATTAATGTATTTCTTATAACATTCCGAGTAATAGTGAACCCATCAAGTACAAAGCTCATACAACCTAAGTGGTCAATCCAGTTTTTTTTAATTTGTTATTGCACAAGTTTTCAGTTATAGTTTTGGTATTAAAGAAGTGATTTGTTTTGTTTCCTAGTTATTGTAATTTGGTTATAACTATGCCTACAACCGTCCAGAAAATCAATCCTGATATTCAGAAAGAACGAAACAATGCCACATTCAATACTCAAGAATTCACTCTCTGGTGGGTTGGTGGTGAACAGAGGTACAAAGAAAAGAAATCACTAGGTAAGTTTTGAGGGACCTTCTTTGGAAATTAATAGGTATGTGAGTTTGGTGATTCATGTAATGAATCGATGTCAGCATCTAATGAACTTTGGGCGGAAGGATAAAGATTGTAGTCAATATAGAATTAAGATGATTAACTCAAGGTAAATATTCCCCGTTTCAAGGTTATCATTGTGGATAACTGATAAGGCGAGATAACATATTTGCCAAAGTCCACCCTTAATTTCAATTCAATTCATATTATTTTGGTTTTTTAAACTTATGATAGAAGCAAGACAAAGAAATTTGGAATGGATTTTGAAAAATATATGCTGGTCACGCTCAGGTAAAGTCGATTTATAATTCTATACGATAGATAAGGTACGTGCTAATCAGACGTCAAGTACTTTCGCTTTGACCTATGTACCACTTGAGACTTTTTAAAATTCTAAAAAGCTTTAAGCTCAAAAAATACGCAGCAGCGAGATAATTACGGTTAATTAAATGCTGTAAGAGCGACCACGTAGTCTCACAGTTTCGTTTGATTTGGGTCTTTCTACACTATGCTTCATGTTTTAAACTATTACAGGCTTCAATTTCTATTGTAAATTGCATGCATGTAACAAGTGAACCTTACTACCTTTAGATCGGCAACGACATTAAGTTTAAAGTCTGAAAAGATACATGACAACAAGTAGTTGAATATCTCATGAGTAAAATGTAGCAGATCACATAATCTTTTTTCCTGCTGCTAGAAAAAATTACTTACCTGAGTAGGTTGGTATATGAACTTGTTTCTATTTTAATTTGGCTTAAACAATAAAGTTTAATTAATAGCATAAAATAAATGCACTTTTACTCTTAGGTACTTGAAATAAAAAGTATTTTTTAATGTTCAACTTCAGAAAATATTGTTTTCTTAATAGATAAATTGATCTCCTCCTCCTTCAATATTACTTTTCTTTTCTACTTTTCTTGACTACGCACCACTAGTGGAAGCCTTACTTAGCCAAACAGATTTCCAATAGAATTTAACCTGTTCATACATGATTTTTAATAATAATTATTCTGTGAAACTAAGACTTAGTATGTGCTTTCATCACGTTACCTTAGATAAGTAAGGTGGGAATGTTAGGAAATTTGTCTACTCAGCAAATTAAAGCAAATAAAATCGTGCATAAAAACAAAAATTCGATAAGAAATGGATTTCTAATCTATTTAATGGCAAGCTGTTATTTTATAGTTTTAAGTGGTTTTAATTGTTGTTTAATTCTAATTTTTTATTCCACTTCTTATAAGGTAAATAATATTAAAAGATAAGAAATTCATCGACATTATGGATTATTTATATAAAAAGTCGGTATGCCCCATGGGTGTTGTAAGATAAGGCAATATTTTTTTCTAGAGCCCCTTTATCTCAGTAATGGAAAAACCACTAGCAATAATCCTAACGTATTCTTACACCATGCAGCATCAATTACTGACTGAAAAGTGCATCTATGAACTAGGTGATAACGTCAGACATGTTCGCATATCTAAAGCTCATAACGCTGTATTTATATTTAACCATGCCTTTAGTTGTTAACCAGATAAGAGCTTGAGCTGTGATTGGCCTTTTTTGGCTGCAGGAAAGAAGCTTGATATTTTACAAATTTCGAAAAATTATGAGACGAAGCTATGCAAAAATTAAAAATGCTGAAGCAATCCAAACAAGAACTTGTAAGCACTTCATCTTCATCAAGTACATAAGTCTCTGTGAACTTAATTTCATCACATATCACATTCATAGACGACTTCTATGTTTGTCTAAATCAAATGCTTATCCGTCTTCTAAGAAAGCTTGTACTTTAATTTAAGTCTCATCGATGTAAACTCTTTCAGCATATCAGTAAAATAAACCACATGTCGCATTAGTTATTCGGGGAAGAAATCAAGAATTTTCTAAGATCTGGTTAAAAATCTGGGTGCTTATTTTTACCAATTCAATTAAATTAGACAGATAAACAAAAATTTGTTGTGCATTTAGAAAAATACTTTCTGGAAGATCCAGAACTGATGGACAAAATACCAATATCCTACCTTTCACACAAAGAACTGTATGAAGAAGGTGCACGTAAAGCAACAATAATCAGTAATAAAATTCGTGAAATGCGCCAAGAAGGCAGCGATGGAATCGATACTTACACGTAAGTTACTTTATAAGACCGCCAAAAAAAATTAAATTTATAAAAATTCTTCCTTTTACAGGGCTCTTCTGGGAGGTTCACTTGGATCAGCATTAATCAAAGAAGGAAATCCTCTTACATTGCACTATGTAATGTTTGTCCCAACTATCATGGGCCAAGGAACCGTTGGCCAACAGGTCGAATGGATCTCAAAAGCTTGGGATTGTGAAATCATTGGAACCTATGCTCAAACCGAAATGGGCCATGGTACTTTTCTGCGTGGACTAGAAACTCGTGCTGACTATGATCCAAAAACACAAGAGTTCATTCTGAATTCACCCACAATAACAGCATATAAATGGTGGCCAGGAGGATGTAAGTAACACAACCGTAACGAGTCCTGAGCATTAAATAATCATTATTATGCTTTTTTTACATGAATGTAGTGGGTCACACAGCAAATCATGCTATAGTTATGGCACAACTTCATACCAAGGGGCAGCATCATGGCATTCAACCGTTTATTGTAAAGTTGCGTGACGAAAATACTCATATGCCAATGACAGGCATCGATATCGGGGAAATCGGAACAAAACTAGGCATGAAGAGTGTAAACAATGGTTACCTGGGATTCAAAAACGTCCGGATTCCACGCATGAACATGCTTATGAAGAACTCACAAGTTCTCCCCGATGGTACATATGTTGCTCCAAAGTCTTCATTATTGACTTACGGTACAATGATGTTTGTACGAGTTGCATTGATCCGGGATACCGCCATGAACTTGGGCAAAGCAGCGACCATTGCAACAAGATATTCAGCGGTTAGACGTCAGAGTCCAATTGATCCCAAGTAAGTCCACATACCAAAGAATATTTCTTGAGCTAGTTAAATATAAATGAATTCTATTTAAAGTGAACCAGAACCTCAGATTATGGATCATGTTACTCAGCAGTTGAAACTGTTTCCTCAAATTGCTAAAGCAATTGCCTTTAAACTAACTGGAGACTACGTCTGGACGATGTACAATAATGTAACCGGTGAATTGGAGCAAGGCAACCTCGATCGGTTGCCAGAGATGCATGCCATCTCTTGCTGTTTGAAAGCTATTTGCAGTGGAGATACAGCGGCTGGCGTTGAAATTTGTCGTTTGGCTTGTGGCGGTCATGGATACATGGATGCTTCCAATTTCCCAACCATTTACGGTATGGCCACTGCTGTGTGTACTTATGAAGGAGAAAACACCGTCATGTTGTTGCAAACTGCAAGGTACCTGGTCAAGGTATATGAAACAGCGTTGAACGGAGGAAAACTAGTGCCCACTGTCCAGTACATTAAAGAAGCAATTGATGCCAAAGTTTTTGCTAACTTTAATGGCTCGTTGTTGTCAATTGTGAAGGCGTTCCAATTTGTTGCTGCAAAGTAAAAATTCGAACTACTTATTTTTCTTCCATAAATAATAACAAATTCTTCTACACAGCAAAGTACGAATTGCCTATGATCGTTTGGAAAAAAGTAAAGCTCAAGGAATTGGGCCTGAAAAAGCTGCCAACCTATCCGGAATCGAACTTACTCAAGCTGCCGATGTAGTTTTGTTTACATTTTCATTTTGGAATACGTTAACCTAACTTCTTCATTTTTTTAGCTTCACGGACGTGCCTTTTTAGCCCTATCTGTTTACACTGAGATCAAAAATATCTGCAAGAATGTCTCAGTGGCTTTGGCAAAGGTGTTAATGGATATTTTAGAATTATATCTTCTCGATTCTTGTCTCAATCGAATCGGGGATTTCCTCCTGGTAAGATATATAGCAAGTGCAAGCTTAAACTATTTAATAATCTTATATCCAGTTCATAGATCTGAGCGAAAAAGAAGTTGGAGATCTGGAAATCCGTCGAGAAGATTGCTTAGCCCGTATTCGTCCAAATGCTGTTGCCATTGTTGACAGTTTTGATTTTCATGATCGGATGTTAGATTCAACACTTGGTGCATACGATGGCAACGTATATGAAAAAATGTTTCAAGTTGCTAAAATGAGTCCATTGAATAAGGAACCAGTGAATAAGTCGTTTAATGCTTACTTAAAGCCTTTTATGCAGGCAAAGTTGTAAAATGAGCAAATATCAATAATAAATATGTATTTTAGCCTTTTTGTAAGATAACACAATAGTTGTAAGAACGAACAAAATAAAGTTAAACGATATTTTTTCGGTGGGTTATGTGCATTAGCTTTGTGATCTTATCACACTAATCTGGGTAACGAATTAAATTCTATGTACCTTTGGTTTGTTATATTTTGTACTCATATTGAAATAAAAATCAATTATGTTTTCTTTTTTTAATTTAATTTTGTTTTATTTGAAGAAGGAATTAAGCATTTACCACATTCCGATTCCCCACACTTTACTTCTCTAATATAGAAAACTCAACAAATAAGAACCAAAGACCAAACATATTATAAATTTAAATATTTGAAATTATTTTTACGAATAAAGTAATTGATGTGCTGAAAAGGTTTTAAAATCAAGATTTTGATCTCGCAGAAGAAAGAAACTGAATTAAGTTGAAAAGAACACGAATTCTAAGAAATTTGGTGAAAATCAGTTGACTCTGTCTGAAATGAATCAAGTTATCGATAGCTATTAACTTAACCTTAACCCAGAAAGTTGGGCCCAAAACTGTACGGATACAATCATGATACTTAGAACCAACTTTTTTGCCTTCTCTATATATTTACCTTAATGTAATGGTTGGTGAAAATGTCGAGGTTCAATTTGTATTCGCATTGCACATATATAACTTGAGCTTACACCTTTTTCACTTCTTTATTAGAAAAAACATATTACAAAAAACCAAAACCAAAGGAAGATATACTTCTTTACAAATTAGACTTCATAAAAGGTTTCAAGTAGGTGTGGAATGATTTTTGAACGGGTATACTGTTCATAGGGCTCTTTTGCGCTGATTCGAATATCCTCTCATAAACATTGCCATCATAAGACCCTAAAACTGAATTCAAAATCTTATCATGATAATCGAAGCCATCCACAATTGCCACTGCATTGGGTCGGAGACGGTTCAATGTTTGTTCTAATTTGGTTTGAAGTCCACTTATGTCTTCTTCAGTCAAATTGATGAACTGAAATCAAATACATATTTACATATATGGAAATATCCTTTATAATCAAATCTAACTTACCCTTCGAATATCACTCATGTTTCTCAAGCATGCACTCAGCAAATATAACTCAAGGATGTCTAATAAAACTCTTTTCAGTGAGCTTGAACTCTGATATTTTTGGGCAATGTTTTGCCAAGCTGTCGTCGCCAAAAAGGAACGTCCGTGAAGCTATAAAAGTTGGTCTTAAGTCTAAATCGAATAGAAACAAAATTTCAAAAGAAAGGATTTACATACATCAGCTGATTCAAGAAGCTCAATCGAAGTTGCATTTGCTGCTTCTGCGGGAGTCATACCATTGTTCGTTCTTTCTGACAAATGGTTATATGCTAGGCGGATCTTGCTATAAATAATTGATATCTGTTCAATAAATGCTGGCGTTTTTTAAAGATTTTTTTTTAAACTTACTTCGCTGCAGCAAACTGAAGTGCTTCGACCATCCATGCTAAGGAGCCATCCCATTTAGGAAACTTATCCGTTCTCATTACAGCCTTTTC
This sequence comes from Leucozona laternaria, assembly GCA_932273885.2. Taxonomy (NCBI): domain Eukaryota; kingdom Metazoa; phylum Arthropoda; class Insecta; order Diptera; family Syrphidae; genus Leucozona; species Leucozona laternaria. The sequence goes on from OW026368.1 coordinate 4,911,780, forward strand.
TAGATAAGTTACTGTTGGAACCAGTTTCTTCCCTTTAACTGCCATTGGCCATGCTTTCATCAAAAACCTTGACGTTTGCAAAAGCATAACGGTATTATCACCTTCATATGTTGAAGCTGCTGTTGCCAAGCCATAAAGACCTGGCAAATTAGAAGCCAACATAAAACCATGTCCTCCACAGGCTAAACGCAGAGTCTCAGCACCAGCAGTAGAGTCATTTGTTGAGATAGCTTTTAGGCAAGCAGATAGAGCGTGAATCTCAACTAATCGATCAAACTTTCCTTCATTGATTTCTTCTGTAACTTGAAGATACATTTCGTTTAAGTAATCAGCTGCAAGACTAATCGCAATGCCTTTTGAAATTTCAGAGAAGAGTTTGAGCTGCTGTGTTAAGTGATCCATAATTTGATGCTCTGGTTCTCTAATGGAAAAAAAAAATGTTAGAAGGAGTGAGTCTTACCGCCATATTATTCACTAGATACATCCAGATTAAAACTTGAATCCAGATGTATTTACATTGAATTTGTATGAATTTTTAATTTGGATGAATCGAGTGAATAGTATGGCCGTTATTGTAAGACCGGGCGCCCACTCGGCAGTATGTCACCAGCAACTTTTTGTTGCTTTAATTGCTCCCAGCTTGAAGGGGACCTTCGCTGAAGCAGTTGATGGCAAAAAATTACGCTCCCATAAATTCTATCAGGAGCATTGAAAAAGTTGCGGCAACAAATAGCCAGGTAAGCACCTGGCCTCAAAATTATTTCGATTTTACTTTGGATTGATAAGACTTTGTCGACGAACTGCAGCATAACGAGTCGCAATAGTTGCCGATTGTGTGAGGAGTATGCTCGATTGTTTGACTATCAATACTCTTACAGACACCATGGTCCAATAGGCCAAAACTGAAGCCGGTGATCTTGTGAAAGTTCCATCAGCATGGACCTGAGCGTTTCTCATCAACATTTGCATACGGGGAATACGGACATTTTTAAATCCTAGATAACCATTGTTTACCCCTTTGTAACCAAGTTTATTGCCAATATCACCAATGTGAATGCCAGGTAAAGGCATGAAAGTTTCATCATCACGAAGCTGTACTAGAAACATTTGGATTCCGTGGTGTTTGTCATCTATGTAAAGTTGGGCAACAACAATCGTATAGTTTACCGAGTGACCCACTAAAAATGAAAATTATGTTACAAAGTCAAGAGGGGGTTTGAATTAAACGAATTAAACGAACTTACATGCTCCAGGCCACCACTTGTAGGCTGTAATTGAAGGAGTATTTAAAACAAATTCCTGTCTTGCACGATCGTAGTCAGCCCGTGTTTGTAGTCCACGGATAAAGGTTCCATGACTCATCTCAGTTTGTGCGTATGATCCCAAAATCTTGCAATTTTTGGCCAGTGGCAACCATTTTTCAACTTGTTCAGAAGTACCTTGATTTTCAATTGTCGTTACAAACATTGTGTAATGGACAAAAAATGGACTTCCATATGGTAAAACTGCGTTGCCAATAGCTCCAACAAACATTTTGCTAAAAACGTAAAGGAAATCGTTACAAATTACAATGCCGCATATTATAGAGTTGATTGCTTTTTACAGTTCGTATCATTTCACCTATGGTATCGTAATATGATGAAACAAAATTAACAATAAATCAATAATTAATTGGGTAACTAACTACTTTAAGGTGTTCAAGCTTCAGTTTTACTATCTGGTAGAATTTTGGAATAGAGAAATATGAAGTATGATGTATGATGGAATATGGAGTATGATTACCTTACCACTTAGCAGATTAGAAAAAAAGGGAATTTTTTGTACGTACCTACCAATGTTTTCGATCAGTTTAAAAAGCAAATAAAAATTATAAGTATGACTGGATTGCACTTACTTGCTCTTATGGTTAACGACTGTATGTAGCCACACATTGAAGATGTATGATGTTATGATAATATATTAGACCAGAAAACATTAAAAGAGTAAAAGTACTAAAAAATTGATTTTTTGTTTGTTTTCTTTTTGAGATGAGCAAGATGAGCTAAATCAAAAATTCGAATTTCCCATCTAGGGAACTAAAGGGTGTTTTTTTTTAGATGTGTGGTTTTTAAGAAGAAATAAAACGCATATAATTTAATGTTATGGCCAAGATTTTAGATTTATAATAGAGATAAGGGTTTGCCATTATGTTTTAAACATGATTTCGGGCAAGTGGTAATACCTTAACGCAGCTGGCTCGAATAAATTCCAGCCGAGAGGCAAAATTTTCGACCACTTTTTGCAGCAATTGGGCCGTATGTCAGCAATAACGGGCCGAATATTCTCTTCCAAGGCGTCAATCGTCTCGGGCCTATCTGCCTAGACAAGCGACTTCACATAACCCCACAAAAATAGTTCAGCGGTGTTAAATCGCATGATAGCGACATAATGCGCTCACCAAAAGCTTCCTTCAATAAATTGATTGTTTCGTTGGCACCGTCTTGATGGAACTAAAGGTCGTCCACATCAACATCCTCCAATTCAGGCACGAAAAAGTCATTAATCATGGCTAAAAAGGTTTCCCTATTGACTGTAACATTATAGCCTGCTTCATTTTTGAAGAAATATGGACCAACGATTCCCTCTGCCCATAGAGCACACCAAACAGTGAATTTTGAGGATGTAACGGCGTTTCAACAATGACTTGAGGACTATAGTTACACTCCAAATGCGGTAGTTTTGCTTATTGACGTGGTCATTCATCCAAAAATGAGCTTCATCGCTGAACAAAATTTTGTTGTGAAAATTGGGATCAACGGCAACCTTGTTTTGGGCCCAATTTGCACGATCTGAAAACCTTGTTCAGAAGTAAGCCTATTCATTATGAAATGGCAAACGAAACTGAGCATAAATCAAGTGACAGCTGTCAAAAAGACCAGCTCCGAGAAAAGTTTTGCCAGATTGCAAACCACACGTCTACAAAAACACCCATCACATACACAAAAATGTTCCGTATACCATATTTACCAAATTTTATACGCAAAGTTAGTCACCAAAATGCCTTTTAATCTTTTAAGTATCACACTAACTCCATAATTATGTCCCTTTGACAGTTACAAATGTAAGGGGTATGTTTGCTTAATTTTTTTTTCAAAAACTGTCACTGTTTTAGGTGTGTTCAGGTGGAGTTTATTAATGGGGTTTTCCATTGGTAAAATAAATCAATTTATTTTTGATTTGGATCTGTCAAACATCCGATTTTGACCATATTTTCGTTCCATTGGGCAAAATAAACTGTTTTATTTTTGATTTAAAATCAGTTTTTCAAATCTAAATTTTTCGACATATCTACCTCTCCCTGTACTAACACCAACATAATTAACAGCTGTCATTTTAGAAATGTATTTTTTGAGTTGATTAATTTATTTTAGCTGTGAATATTGTGCATGGAACCAGTTTAAAATTAATCGGTAAATTCATCATTTTCTTCTTAAAGTGCATCAAGGGATGAAACTACACGAATACAATGACAAAAAAATAAATCAATTTGAAAAAGTGTTCCATTCGCCACGAAAAAAAATCAATTTTTAAATTGAAGTCTGAATTTACCAATGGAAAACCCCATAAGAAAATAGATTTAGTATGATGATACTAGTTAAAAAAATATTTAAGACTACAAACATTTTCGTAAAAACCTTTAAAGTTAGAAAATTGTTAAAAAGTATCGTGGTAATACCTTAACATCTGTTGTTTAAAATTTTGCGCCAATGTTTCTATTTGAACAATATGTTCCACATATGCCACCCACGCCGTAAACCATTATGTCTTGAATAAATAAATATAATGAATAAATGACACAGCAATTATACAGTTTATTAAAAGCTCTGATAGAATTTCAGGCGATGGTATGGTATGGTATTTTATTAGTTTTTTTTTTGTTGCTTTAAAGTCAATAGCGAATACATTCCATATTCAAGCTCAGCTATTGTTGCTTTATGTTAATGAACTGTTTTCTTAGATTATAATAGATAAGGACCAAAGATAAAGCTTGCCAATGATTATTTTAGGAAAAAAACCGAAAGTGTTTTCACGGAATATTTGCAGCAAGTATGTGGCAATTTCTGGGATATTGTAAAAAGTAATTTTATACAAATTTGTTATGTTAATTTTACATTCGTTTCAAATTATTAAGTTTCACCTTTTATGTTTGTGGATTGATGTGGGCATTTTTTAATTCGAGCCTTTCTTTTGCTGCTACAGAGGCTTACCTCAATAGGTTAAACAATTCTATTAGAATCCTTTTAACACGTAATACATACACCAACAAAATAGATGGACTTTCAAATTTCTATACGATATTTTCAACTTTTTCTCCAAATTTTCAGGAAAACGGCTTAAACGATTTTGCATGAACTTTGTAGCTCTCATATTCAAAGTAATTGCCACAAAACTGGTCTTTAGGTTTTTGATGAAATATTAACATAACAGATATATAATTTTGTCTTAAATATAAAATAAATACATTTTACGGGATGACAGCTCGTGGATAACCAGGAACTAGCGACTTACAACAACTCCCAACCATTTCTGTGTGCATGTTTTTTTTTTTGACACATACAAACTAGTACTTTATGCCTTCAACAATTAGCCATAATAGCCTTGAATCAGAAGAGGAAATTCATGCAATCCATTTGTACATTTCATTATTTTAACAGGTAATGGATATAGTTTTTGCAGCTCTGCAAATTTTGCAATAACTTTCTTTAATGGTTTTATTTTCTTTTTGAAAAAAAGTAATTTTCGACATATTTAACTGAAATGAATGAAGAAATTTCGAAATCAAAAGATTACTTACGGATAAATATCATTTCCACCAGGATTTCGTTTGTCTTGTATTTCCTTGAGTTTCTTCGCCAGCAAAGTACTTCGTTTGATTCCAACATCATATTGATCTTGGAAGGACAAATAGTCTGGACAGACCTCTTCGACAAATGCAGGATCGTTAACAATTTCTTCAACTGAAAAAAAAAAAATAATTTAGTACACTTTAAAATGTTTTATTTTACAAATAGTGCATCTTTATAAAACAAAATTTAAATATTAAAAGAGCAGAAGACAAAAAAAAGTCAAAACATTTAAAGTTCTTCGAATATCAATAAATTACTAAGTTCAACATAAAACCCTTTAAGAGAAACTTTTAACTAAGCACTTAGTGTTGCATTTATCGTTTGAGAAAACGAATGCTAAAGGTTGACAGAACAAAAAATTAAATAAATAAATTCCCAACTAAATTCAATATTTTACAGAAACTAATACCAAAACAAGCTTAACTTATACCCAATTTAAAACCATATTAAAACTGTCTTGGGCAAGGTTCATCGTTACTCAAAGTCCATCTTATGTTTTGATTCATTTACTTGTAAATTCTGCTTGAAAAAATACGTACAAATTTCACGCTTATTTTTGAGCTGTTGATCTCCTCCATAGAACCAGCTAGCAAATTCCTCAGTATTAAAATTGGCTGCCTGACGTTCTTTTTTTAAATCAGGATTTACTTTATCAGTTATTGTTGTTGCCATTTTATCTATTTTTGTTTAAAACAATCTATAGAAAAATAAGTGAAATTAAAATAAAATGCAATCAAACACAGAAATTGAAAAAAAAAATTAATTAACTATGCACGAATTTAATTTACTCACGATCGTCGGCCGTGCTTTGCTATTGAAGTGTTGAAGTGGAATGAAACTTAAATGTTATTTTATAATTACCAAAAGATACAAAGCTTGAGAGTCTAGACTCAAAGGGAGCAAAAAATTAAAACTCACAAAATGCAAAAATTGCTTCATTTGAGAGGCAGCACGAATGAGCTCAATGGTAGAAGATTTTAAATTAAATAATTGCGAGAGCTGAAACTTAAAGCAGGTTGATTTTATTTTAGCCCCAATAGGTGCGACAGATTATGAAAACAAATACTGGCAGATAAAAGCTTATCTAATAAACTGTTGACGTTTTTAAATTTGATTTTTGAAGGTTTTTGCCCTATGCCCATTGATATGGTTTACTTGATATACATTTTCATTGAACTATTAGTTTCGTGTAAAAAACAATGCGAGATTTAACCCCAGTCTTGCAATAGGGTCAATGTGGATTATAAACAGTTTCATATTTTATTTGCAAAAATTTATGTTAAAACCTTTTTTAATTTTTGTAAATAAAAATTTAACGAAAAGCTATGAATGATAACGTGAAAAAAAACAATATTTCTGTATTAAGGATTTTAAAAATTACTTTAAAAAATTTTAAATAACGGTTAATATTATTATGTTTACATTTTCCCAATTCTGTATTTATTTTTATTCTTATTAATGGGGTAAATGTAAACAGCAATGTAAATCATCTTGAAGTTTTGGGACAGAGGCTTTGTAATAGGTCTGTTTTGTAACGTGAAATTTCTTGCGAATTTGTACAAATTTTCACAAGATTGCACAATTTGTTACAAATTTCTGTTTGCTAACTCGAAAAAGTTGCAACGAGAGAGAGAAAAAAATTTCCCCTCCATTGGATAACTTGCGAATTTGTGCTACATAAATTTCTGTGTGCAAGAAGAGTAAAGTCTGTCAAAACACTCAGCTGTTAGCATCTTTTGCTTTTAAATTGAAATTGTGGTTTTTGGTATGTGAAATTTAACTTTATAAATAATAAATAACTTGATAAATTTATTTTTTTTGTGATTTTTTTTAAATTAAACGCAAATTGTTAACAAAACCAGACTTTTGGCACGTGATTGTTGATGTGAGGAGTAAAATTCTGACATTTTGTACACAAAAGTCGTTCAATGCGTTTGTTAACTTTCTTGTAAATTTCTCCATTTTTGAGAAATTCGTTCTCTCTTTGGTGTTTTGACAGGTTTTACACATTTTGCTGAAAAAAGATACCAAGCGAACCTAATATTAGCTTCGTTCGTTAAACTTTACACAGGGTTGACCCAGGTTTTCATGACAACCCCAAGAATTGTCAAAAAAAACCTGGGTTTTTCGGTTTTCCAAAAAACGCTCAAGGGCTGTTGACATATAAAGCAAGAAAAAAAAGTTTTGGGCTTAGATAATTAAAACTTAAAATTTGTTTCAAATGTGTCTTAAAAATTAATAAAAACAACTTCTACTTTTTTCATTTTGTATTGCTATTTATTAGCATTAAATTAAATTTGTATACTCTTGCAATATGTTTTCCTAAAATAAACAATAACCTGCAGGACGTGAATCCACGACAAAACATATGCATAACAACTCATGTCACTTTGGCAGTTTTTTCTTTACCTTAACTCGCCACAGGAAAATACCTAGTTCTACTTCAGGGCGAGTTCAGGGCGACCCCAGGACTCAAAAGACAAAGAATTTTTTTCACCAGGGTGACTTCAGGTTTTCCAAAAAACGCTTTGGGGCGACCCCAGGGTGACTTCAGGGCTCAACGAACAAACCTATTATAAACAACGAATTGGGCTTTCAAATCACGTAAATGTTCTTTAATTCAGGAGTAACCATTCGATGATAGTTAAATGATACGCATAAGATTTGAAGGTCATGATTTTGTTACTGTCGGCATTGCTTGCTTTGGAAATTTCAATGGCAACGTCCAATAAGTATGAATAGTAATTTCGAAGGATATTCCGAAAACAAATGTATTTCGCAACAAATCATTTAAAATCAACCAAAATATGATGTTTAAAATTACCCCAAAAATTATTTTACATTTATCCCCATCATAATATTTTCTAGGCTAAATTTAAACAAGAAAAAAAAAATAAATTCCTTCGAAATTTTGGAATATTTTTTAGTTTAATGTCAATCAAATTTATAAATAAAAAGTATATTTAAAAAAAAATGTATATTTGAATTTTATTTAAAAAAAATATATATATCTGAATTTTGTTTAAAAAATAAAAATATAATAATAATAATTTTGAATTGAACATTTCATAAAAAAAAACTGCCAACTGAAAACTGTAAGAACACGAATGAGTGACATGTATGTGACAGATAATGAATGTGTCCGAGGTTTATTCAGTAGGTGCGTTCAAGACTGCATTATTTGTATGGAATTTTAGCTCTGTTTACATTTCTCTCTGTTTACTTTTACCCACATTGACCCTACCATTATGGGGCAAACCAGACATTTTTTTTTTACATACGTATCACTAGAGAATGCTTAGGAGTAGATTTAGATTTGCAGATGCAATTGTGTTTTTAATGGTAATTTTTTTTAAAACTTAAACATGAAAACAAATGTCATCCAAAATAACGTCACTCATGTACTTATATTTGCTAGACGTAGGCTTGATCCCTCCAATTTCTTCGTCTTTTTACTTGCTCTATAGGGGAAGTATTGGTTACGTGTAAGAAAAAAATTTCGAGGTTATAATCAAAACTAACACTACGATATTTGAGAAGTCCGAAAAAGTGGGTTTCGTCATGCCGTCCGTCGGTCTGTGCGTCTGTACTTCTGTGCGTCTGTGCGTCGTCGGTGCGTCCACTGTAATTTGAGCTTGAGCCTAAACGAGTGGACCGATTTGCATGAAATTCGGTACAGAGGATTTTTATGTGAAATTCGAATTTTTGTTTCAGCTCATCTAGTAGAACGGGTAGCTGCCATACAAATATTTTGGTTTCTTCAAATTTTCTCGAAAACGGCTTCAACCATTTTGATTAAATTTTGTACCTGTAATAACTAAGTCAATTGTAAGAAAACTGCATTTCAGGTATTTCTGAAAAAAATTGACATTACGGAATTAAGTATTGCACGTTTTTTTGAGAAAATGGTCTTATTTTTGGGTTATTTGCGTATATATTTGCCATGGTTAGACCGACTTTGTTACAATTTTACAATCTGATGCTTCTCAATATTATTAACAATAATGCATTTAAAACTTTTTAAAAATATATTTTTATAAACAAAAAAAAATCAAACAAAAAATAATTTTTATGGTACTTTTGACTCTTTTAATATTTTTTCGGTAAATTTATACATCATGCGTCTTCAATGTGTGTTTTAACATACAGTTGTTAACCACAAGAGCAAGTTGTGCATATTTTTTGTTTCTCCTCCTTGGGGGGAAACAGCAATAAATTTATGTTGAGTCTTGATGATCAATTCACTCTAATCATCTTGGAGTCTTTGTTTTTCAGTATATTAAGGATGGGTCCCTCTAGAGTTTTCATATGTTCAAGGTCACAAGCTATACGAACTTGAAAAAGCTGAAAATTCCCAAAAAAACCTATGGCTAACCAATTTCGTCAGGCAGTATTACATTACCATATATATATGGCAAGTTTTCTAAATATATATGACTCAAAAGTGTCATATAAGTGTGATAGTCAAATATATATGACACAAAATACATGTAGACTACTACATTGACATACAAAAATTATGTTGTCATATTTTATATGGCTTAGTGGGACATATTTATTTGACAGTGTAATATCGCCTTTACTGTTTAGACATATCCTTTCACTGAAATGTTTTTAAAAATTTATCGCTAGCATTTTTATTTCATAAATATAATAATAGAAATTAAGAACTATTATATGCATTTATTATTTTATACCATTTGTTTTTCAAATCTGTAGATTATAAAATCATTGATAATTAAAGTAATTTAGGCTGTATATATTGTATATCCACATATACGCTCTTGGTCTGTTTATTAAATTCAATGTTGCCTTAATTATATGTTGGTGCAATAGCACAAACTGAATAATAGTTCGTGCTTTTGTATAACAAAGATTGCAAATTATAAAAAAATATATTGAGTAAAATACATACCATTGACACTGTATAAATTTAAACCTTGATAAGATTATAGGGGCAGCTGGAATCAATTGTTGTGATAAATCAGAGAATTTTAGAAGTTTAACTACAAGTTAAAAAAAAGTGATATCGGATAAGAATTAAGTAAGGATATTCACGATCCGATGCAACACTGGTCTAGTAACATTCTAAAAGTGTAATATTTTCTATTCTAATATTGTTTTAGTTTTTCTTTTTTGACAACATTGAGAGTTTTATAATTTACATGGTTTTATATAACGCGTAGGGCAGGGCCGGACCAAATATATGTGCAAGATGTGCAAATGCACAGGGCGCGAAATTCTGGGGGTGCATTAGTAGGAGCAAGAAAATTAAATCTGATTTTGCGCAGATAAATATGTACTGCCATTTGCATTTTAGCCACACAACTTGTTCAAATAATCCCTGTCCTAAGTTATTTCTTGCACACTAACTAACATCACTTTCATTGTTGCATTCAAGGAGAATTTAGCTCGGAAAATTAAAGATCACACTAGAACCTACGCAATGAAAGTCTACCTCCTAGGTAATGTGGAAAAGTCTTATGCATGTGTATCAGTGTATGAATGTATGGATGCAAATATAAAAAGGGGCGCTTTCATCAAATTTTGCATAGGGAGCAAGTTTGGCTGGGGCCGGCCCTGCGCGTCGGTCAAATGGCGCCCTCCAGAGTACATTTTCTTTGAGCATCACAAACATAACGCATCATGAGGCGTATTTACATTTTTACGAGTACGAGTACATATATTATATGTTATGTTTTTGAAAATGGATGATGTAAAAGTTCTTATTCCAATATTTCATTGCCATAATGTTTGTACCTGCAAGGAACGGCTGAGCAAATTAAAATAAAATTCACGACTAAGGTCCAGTTTTTCAGTGCGAGATTAAAGTTAAACCCGAGTTGATTCACCAAATTTGGTGAGTTAACTCAGGATTGACTGAACAGATACTTTTGATGTTTTATCCACCTAGTTTTTTAGTCGTTCCGCATGCATTCTCCACCAAAAAATTCCTTCCTCAGTTAACTGTGGGATATTTTACTTCTAGAATTAACTAACTCTGGTTTAACTCACCACTGAAAAAGTAGACCTAAGTCACACGAATATGAATTTATATGTGATCACACTGTTGTTTTAAAATCTGAAATCTGCATATTGTAAACCCATTTAGCTGATTTTAAAGAAATAAATTAGTTATGGTAGCAGGCAAAAGCATAGTTTAGTTTAGTCGGAACAATAAAGCACCGTGTTGAATTTAAAAACAGAAACTCCAGCGGTATTAAACTTTGAGAGCATTTCAGGTACTTTTCATTTAAAGTAAGTGAATAATTTGATAGAGATTTTTTGTGATATTGACGGAGGCCCTTTACAGTATCTTCCAAAAATTGTTTTCGTTTACCTAGGTACATATGTATATGTATGTATGTATGAAGCCTCAGTTGTTGAATTTTTTTGCATTCACGTTCTTTTCACTTTCAACAAAATATCTGAACCACACGTAGATTCTAAATGATCATTAAAGTATTGTCCTCTTTAACGCACATACCAAATATTTTCTCTTCACAACCAATTCAATAATAATTTTCTCGTTTAAATGCGAATGAAGTAGGGAGCTTTATGGAATAAGTACCTACCTATATACAATCTACCTACACAATACAAAATTCAATCGATTGGAAAATTGCTATTTCCAAAGAGAACCTGTTACAGTTTTCTTGAAACTTGAAGCTCCGTTTTGAAAATTGAAGGTGAATTTTCATCAATAAATTGGTGACCTACTCTGTTTTCTTTTTTCCTTTTTATTTTTTTTGTATTGACAAAACTACTTTCAAATGCAAAAATATTCCTGCAGCATCGTCCTTTTTCCAGGATATTAAATTTAATTCAATACACACAGACAGAGAGACAAAAACTTGTGCACAAACAAGTATCTATATTTTACCCCTATATAGTTTTAAGACGATTTTATTTTTGGAAACGTTTACGAAAGGCCTCATTAAAATAATAATGAGGTCTCCAAAAGTCATTAAGTTTTGTTAGATTTTCTTCTGCAGGAGTTTTTCGTCTTCGTTTTCGTGGACTTGACCCTGTTTTCGTTGTTATAGTTATTTTGTAACCATAGATACACAGCTAAGGAGATTATTCCTGTTTTGAACTTTCCGGAAGTGTAATGTTTGTTATAGTTGTTGGTGGTATTATCAAAAGCAGTTAAATTGCTTTTTAGAATTGGTATGTTAATCGACGGTTGTCATTTTATCTATAGGACTATATTGGCTATAATGAAACCTTTTGTGGGGGATATAAACGGAAACGGAAAAAATAGGGAAGACTGATTGATCCCACGAACCTGCTCTTGTGGTTAAAAACTGTAAAGCAGACACACCATGAATATAAACGTTAACAGTTCAGTAATAGATGTGTTTTTTAGTGCTTGTATACCCCCTTAAAAAATAATTTCCATCTAAAATACAACAACAATTCCGCTTACTTAAAGATGATAAACCTCTCCGCTTATTAACTAAGTGGATATATAAATAGAATTATAACTGTTATACATGCGGTTAGAGCGTTGATGGCGTGTTTTCGTGCACTTTTTTTTTAAGCGAACAAGTGAGCACGTAAAAACACACCTAAAATTATGATACCTATCTTTAATGAGAAAATGTTTAAAATGTCAGAGAGTACTATAAAAATAAATTATTTTATTTGATTTTTTTCTGTTTACAAAATATATTTTGAAATTTTTTAAATGCAATATTGTTTGAAATATTTAGTGCCACCAGACTAAAAAATTGAAACAAAAATGGTCGAACCATTGAAAAGATATAGCCGAATAACCCTATTATTTTTCAAAAAAACGTTGAATGCCTTTTTTTTGTTATGTGAATATTTTGCCAAAAACCTAAATAGCAGTTTTCTTACAATTACTTTGCTCATTCCAGGTACAAATTTTAATCAAAATCGTTGGAACCATTTTCAAGAAATTTGAAAAAAAAAAACAAAATTATTGTTTTGTGATGATTTTTTATCGAGGCTTAGGTAAGCTCGTCGGTGTCCAGGGTATTCCCGAAGAAAGCAAGTAAAACTTGGGTTAAGAAAGTAGAACTCCAACCAATTACCAGTTTTATCAATCAGTATTTATTGCGTTTAATGATAAGGTTAACAATTGTACAATTCTGTTAAAAACTTAAGCTAAATATCACGGTATTTCATATATTCCAAATCTTCGTTACAGAGCTACATCAGGAGTATACTCGGCCCACGTTACGCCCTTAGAATAAGTGCATCAGGGACTAAACGATAGGAATCTGATTCCAGCCCAAGGCTAACCCAAGGGAAAATTACTTTGGCCCAAGATCTCACTCAGAAGGAGCAAGCAGGGAGAACAACGGTAGGAATCTGATTCATGCCCAAGGCTTACTCAAAAGGATCAAGCAGGGAGAACAGCGGTAGGAATCTGATTCCAGCCCACAACTTACAAAGGCGAGAGGGAAGTTTTAATATCGGCGGAAAGGGGGATCTTTTTAGGACCAAAAAAGTTTAACTTTAACGACACACGAATGTATTGATTAAAGGAACCTGAGGTTATTGTAGATTCTATTTACAATCCAACAACAGCAGGAAACTTCTTCTCTGATTTTCTTATTTCACAGAAATAGAAAAAACTACGAGTCGATGAGCTTCGAATTATACAAATTTCTTACGTCCTCTTGTTATATTTCTCGCTACAACGCAGTGTGAACTATAAGACGGGAAGATAAATAAATATAATGAGTAATGACGGTGACTTCGTCGAATTGTGTGTATCATCGGTGGGCGGTGGGGGGCTGGTATGTATGTTGGTTTAATGTTGTTGTAGGGAGCTGGTGGTTGGTTTATGTGTGTGAGGTGATTATGTAGGGCGCTGGTGGCGGTTCGGCTGACGTTTGGATATTTAATTCAATCTCGGGTAGCAGGTTGGTTATTAAATTTCGGTGGGTGCGGGTGGAAACGCTTCATTGCAGTATAGCAGCTACGCGTTCTACAGACATAAAAATGTTCTGTAGCAAATTTAAAGCAAAAAGACTCACGCGTTTAGGCTATAGCTCACGCACAGACCAAAGGTAGCTATGACGAAACCTACTTTTTCGGACTTCGCGATCATCGTGAGTGTTAGTTTTGACTACAACATCGCAATTGTTTTTTTTTTATACGAAACCAATACTTATACCATAAAAAATGAGTAAGTAAGGAGTAAACAGAAAGATGTTGTGGTTTTAGGTTTTAAAAGGTTTCAGCATTGAAATTCTAAATTAAGCCTTTCCAACAACACGTACAAAGGAACGGCTGAGAATTGTAAGTTACTAGGCCCGTGAGCTGTTGCGTTACCAAATTTGTGTTTTATTTTATTGAAAATCTATAAGGTGTTGTTATGTATCGACAAATCAGACTACTTTTCGAAAACCATAGCAGTGTTTTGGTCATAGAGTACCTATATTACCTAGAGAACCGACTTAGGCGGTCGTTCTCTTCCACCCTACAAGCTGTACTTAGAGGAAAATGCCCATTAAGTTTTGTATGGGGTTGTTGTATTTTAAATGGGACCGAACCAACATGGCTTCAATTGAAAGGACTTCGCTCAAATTGCTCAAAGTGCTCAATAAGGTGGATAAGACCGCCCAGGGATTCAAAAAAAAATCCGTTAAATTCAAAAATTGAGAAATTTATTAATTTCGTAGTCAAATTTCTTTTTTTAACCTTTTGTCAACCTAAACTATGAAGAATATCGGTCATTGTTGCTCCCGGGTAATAAATTAAATAATATTTTTGAATATTTATGTTTAAAAAAAAAACAAAAACACCTACCGAAAATTGGAAGCGCACTCTAGTTTCTTAGCTCAAAAAGGTACGTGTCTACGATTGAGGTGTGCAAATCGTAGACACGTACCTTTTTGAGCTAATGCCACCACTTTGTTCACAATTAAACCGTAGACACGTACCTTTTTGAACTAATGCGCCAATTTGTTTTTATATCCACCATTCACACGGATTCACGGATAAGGAAAAAAGAGTAAACTAAGAGAGTTTTCACTTACTCACCTCAAATAAAATTTGCGGGTGTTTAAGGCAAGAGGGGTACCGGTCGGTACTCTAGGTAATATAGGTACTCTATGGTTTTGGTGAGAATTTAAAGCAACTCAGCAACCATTTTTCTCGCAAACAATAACAAATCACTTTTTATTTTGTTTCCAAGCAATAACAAAATATTTATTAAATCAAAAACCTTTTAATTGAACTTGTTGAATTATTGCTTTAAAATAGCTTTTAACGGCTTTTAGACGTCGGTTTTGTTCTAGGTATAAATCTTATCAAATCTCGAATGGTTATCCCTGAAACCAAACTAATGGTTTTCTTCTTTAATCGCAAGCATAAGATTTACAAAACTTTAGCAATGAGATTACTCGTCTTTTCATTGCCATAAGACGTATGAAAGCCTTATTGATGCATTAAAAGATTTTGAAATCTAATAAGGTGCTGTTTAAAAATCTAAATTTTGTCTATAGATTTTCCAAAACATCTGAAAATTTTTCGGTGCTGTCTGAAATTTAATAAGACTCCCTTAAGTTCAAATATTTCTCCTAGTTCTATAACCAATAACATTCCATCTATGATATAAGCATCAAAGCAGTATGAAATAAGTTAAAACCAATATCCTTCAAATTTCATAAGGACTTAAGTTCTCCACTCGAGATTCTGTGAAATAGCTTGGAATTGGTCAATATATATAATCCATTTATCAGCAAAAACAGTCCATAGCCAAAATATTCTAAGGGTTATTTGAAAACCAATAAAAACAAATTAACTTTGACCTTTGTTCTAGTTTCTTGAACTAAATCTCGAATTAAATTCAAAGCATTCCTCTGTCTAATGTCTAAACGTATAAAGGCTCATATAATATTCTTTGTAGAGTGTTGATGTTTGGGTATAGTTTTCCCTTTTCCTAAAGCAGGAAATCATAATAACTTTAAAATAGAATGTTATAATATGATAAGGGATTATTTTTAGTGTATTGGGTGGGGAAATTTCAAAGCGTATTCCTGGGAAAATTAACAAGTTCAGTTTGACAATGTTTGTATCCTCTTTTGAATTGCAACTATATGTACTATCCCTTATCGAACATTTCCACCAGCATCCATTTGCAAATCCCAAATAACATTTTTTCCTTGACCGAGTTTCGTAATGAAGTTTAAATCCTTTGGAATATTGCAGAATTTTCCAGTTATATATCATTAATTAAAGGAATCAATTACGATTTTCTCATTAAAATCCACACTAAACTATAACATATGTACATAAAATGTTCGTATATCAACATATTCCCTGTCTAACTTTCCTACAACTGCTTGTATGTTTTTCAACATAAAATATCCAGGATTCCGGGATCCAATTTCGCACGTCATTATGACTAGGTAATGTGTAATATTTCTTCCTTTGGGTTATTTTCAGGTAAAATCAATTTTCACTTAAAAGAGAAATAAATAGAGTACGTAAGCTCTGGTAAGGCGAAGATACAAGTAAAACATACCTACTACATAAACCAGAAGAATTAATCTTACCCATGTTACAATCTCACGTTCCCATATTGGTTAGGTTATTGTTAGGTATACATGTGAGTTTGAATGATAATACATGAGTTGTTACATTATAGAACAATATGGCATCTATTTTGTGCAAATAGGTTTAAATGCATTTATAGAATTTAATTAATTGAAAATAATTATTTATTTTGCGGTCTAATAGTCAATTTTTGTTTAATTTGTTTTCAATTTATAACAAACTCAGGTAATAAAATGACATATTTTATATTAGATATATTATTTTATTATGTTAATATGATGTCGTTATGAAATGTAGTATCGGTAATAAAAAATTGAAGTCACAAAATCATATTTTCGAATAATTACCAATTTATGGTGTATTTGACGTCTAAAAAATGCATTATGTATTTAAATAAAAATCAAAATGAGGTTTAGATAGAAAATTGTATAAATACCTAAACGAACATGCGATTTTTTTTTATAGAAATCAATAATTGTTTTGTTTATATTTTTTTTTGATATTTTTCATATTCATTAATTTCTGGTTGCCTCTGGTACTTTGCATATTTTAAAGCAAAAATAGAAAAGTAAGTTTAGTTAACAAGGGGAATTGCCCATTTCTGGCCAAGAGTGTACACGAACGAGTTTGGTATCAATTGAAAGGTGACGTGAAGCCCGATATTTATATTTCCAAAATCACTCAAGGGAAAGTCGAGATATTTGGGTGTGCAGTTGACGATTGCAAAATAAGGATTTCAGATTTTGTTCCAAATAATTGTCCATAACGGGCGAAATAATTGACCTGAAAAATAATGTTGTTATAAATATTATTTTTCTACGTCAATTATTTCTGTCGTTATGGACAATTATTTGGAACAAAATCTGAAATCCCTATTTGGCAATCGTTAACTTCAAGCTCAAATATCTCGACTTTCCCATAAACGAGTTTGAAAATATTTTATTCACGTATCGGGCTTCACGTCAGCTTTCATTTGATACCAAACTCGATCGTGTACACTTTAGGCCAAGGCTCCATAGTAAAATATGCATTCCCTTTAGTTGTATATGAGTGCTAGCAAATCTGAAATGGAATCTATAATGAATCAAAAATTTAAAATATCACATTAATTCGTATAACAGGTTAAACATTTTACTTGGTCCTTAAGGCATTTTAAGTTGATAACATATTTCCAAATGGTCTAAAACAGAAATTGTGTAGGAAAATATACAGGTACATAAATAGATTTCGAGTAATTAATTTAAAAATCAAACCCATTGGAGAGAAAATTTAAAATTTTAAGTGTGTTTTTATTAAATAAAAATACCTTTTTAAAATTGAACCTTTTAATCTATAATCTATGTAAATAAATTGAATGCATTACCTGAGAGCCGATTAAATAAATTGCAATACAAAAGACTAACCGATACCTACACAAGCACCAGAGAGAGTCTAATTTAAGTACACCGCTGAGATATATTTTCCATTCCATTAAAGCTGCATTTTTTTTTTTTGAATGGACATAACGAAAAACTAACAACAAACAATAAAGTATCTACGCTGGATGGTGAATGGGAAAAGGCACTCAATTACATTTTATCCTATTAAAGCCTTTTACGCTCCATTCCACATTTTTTTCGGTCTCTGCAGACTGTTTTTTTTTGTTTTTATTTACAGTATCTAGCTGCTGGTAGTAAAAAAAAAAAAAAACTTACAAACAAAAATTGCCAAATTGTTGGGTGAACATTTTTCATTTAATCCTGGGCCCAGTAGTGCGATGAGAGGTTGAAGGAGGAAAACTTTTAATTCATCTTTCTAGCACGAATCCTTTTGAAGTAGTTTAGTTATTATTTGTCTTCCTAACAAAAGCAAGGATGAGACTTTTGCTATAAATTTATCTCGAAACCTCGAAAGGATTATTCATTTGACTCTCAAGAAAAATAAAAACCTCAAAGATTTTTTTTTGTTTGTGTTAAATCACCTTTTTGAAAAGTCGCGTCGAGTAATTAGTTGAATCCTTTCTTTTAACACAACGCCGCTGCCGAGGGTAAAAAAAAAGAAACTTATAATTTTTTTGCTTCAAGTATGTACGTCTGACAACAGGCGAAACACTGTACTTGACTATTTGGTTGAAGAAAAGCAAAGAAAAAAAAAAAAATGAGCTACCCAACTGTGTCATAGTTAATCCAATTTTGACGATTATATCACTGCTCCCCATTCTCATACCTCAGCGAGCTTAATTAAAACTGCAAAAAAAACAACCTTTTCAGTTTGTTTGGTTCGTAGAACGCGTACTGGGAACTGGGATAAAACATTCCATGAACAATTAACAGACGCTGCACTGTGTATATAAAAAAAAAGAACCGTGAAGCTTTTCTGGTGCGTAAAGTCAAATAAAGTCTGTTTGAACCAACAAAATGTCAGAAAGTCAAAGTAGACAATGTAAAACGAAAGGGTCTTTGAGTCTGTCTCGGTATTCTTTGATGATTTTTGTCAATATAGGAGGAAAAATATGTGCCATGAAACTGTGGTAAGGACGAACTTGAACAAAAAAAAAGTTTAAATGTCAAAGTGGTATCATACCACATATGTATGTACATGTAGTTATCCATTTTAATGAGACTTGCTTAAAAAAAAATGTTCACTGGGGCGTATACGCGCTATTTTTTTAATTATATGTTTGTTTAGAGGATTTAATGACACTACTTAAAATCACGATGTTGGAGAAGTCGAAGAAAGTGGTCTTCGTGATGTGGGTCCGTATGTATATCGAGCTATATAGCGTAAACGGACGGACACATTTGCTTCAAATGTAATTTTATTTAAGCGGTTAACGATTTTGATTTTTTTTTTTGATTTTTTTTTTTCAAATGGCTTGAAAGATTCTGAATAAACTTATACGTCTAACACTATTGCCTCAGTCAATTTTATTGAAACTGCGTTTCTAGTTTTAGCAAAATATTTTTCGATAACTGTAGTTGAACTATACAACTCTATTCCCATTTACCTAGTGAATATGACTTAACCAATATTGTTTTTAATTTGTCTAGCAGGTAATTCTAAATAACTCAAACTTTAACAAAAATGTTCAAGATTTAGAATTGAAGGTTTTGAATGAAACAACAACTTCTTGAGTGAGCTAACACCAAGTTAGTACAGACTGTATCTGTAGTTATAGCTATTTCATGACTATTTTTCATTTAGCTTCCAACAAATTAGCAAAATAAACTTGAAAAATTAGCCAAAAATTAATTTTAAAGTTTTTCAAATAAAGATTTTATTTTAAAGCATACAAAGTATGGGTATAAAAAACATCTTCAATATTTTAGTTAAAGTCAAGCATGAGAGCATTCAGCTATTACGCGAAATTAATGCATATCTTATTAAACCTTATACAAAAAATATAGAAGGTTTGAAAATTACGCAGGAATTGCAAGTAGATTTTGTACACAACTTTAGTTCATAAGTAATGGCACAATATCTTTATCCATTCTGATTTTTTTAAAGCTTGTTAGAATTAGCGTCTACTCAATCAATAAAAAATAATATTTAAAGTATGTATCATCCGTATACATATTTTCAATGGTGTCTTCTTTTGAGTTTTATAGCGTGAAGGACCGGGAAAAAAAAAGATTCTTTGTTGAATGCCAGCAGCTATTTAAGCATTTTTTTTGGCACTTTATCCTCAAAAATGAACCATATGGATTCAATAAGATTCGAATGATCTAATATCTTTAATATACTTATAGAATAACAACAAAAAAATCCCCGACTCAAGCCCTAAATAAAAAAGAAAATTCAATCCGAACTAAGTACCTACACACTTCATTCTTTCACTCATCGTTTGTACGTCTGAATAGATACAATGAATATATATGTAGGCACACACATATGTATATAAAAAAAAGAAATTTGAGTAATATTTTCCAAAGACAAACACAACTAAATAGCCAAATTCGCATTATTTTTCTGCATTTTTAGTAATTCTGTTGGGCTTCAACTTTTCCTCTCTCTAACGAGATATTTTCTAGCAACTTTTTCATAACTTTATAATAACGCAAACACACAGAATCGTTTCAAAACACATACCATGAGAAGAAAAGGAACAGCAGCTGAAATATAATAGAAAATTTTTCCAACTATTCTTTTGAAAATAACATTTTCTCAGGGTAAACAGGATGAGCTATACCTATATGTAGATAGAGAGTCCTAAAGTAGGAAACTTTGTTTAGTATTTTTTCATTTTTGTTATTTTATTTATGAATGCAAATAAAGAATTTTGTCTGGTTTGTTATTGACGGTGAAAAAATTGTCTATATGCTGGCTTTTAGATTAACATAAATTTGAGTTTTTTGGGAATTGTGTTGTATTTTTACCTGAAGTAAAAGTTAGGTAGGTAAGGTAGACCTGCTTAATGGCAATGATATGCATTCGAGATTTTGATCAAACTTGATTTAAGTGAAGACAAAAATTGCGCCTCGCAATTCTGCCTGTCTGCTTTTTTGGCTACAGCCTTACCGGATGGGTGGATTTTCTTAAAATTCAATCTAAAGAGTTTTTTGGGCTGATTTTTATGTTTCTAGAAACAAAAGAAAACGGTACCAGATGCCATAGATTTTTTTTAGTTACTTAGGAAAATTTGTTGGTCTCAAAAACGTTTCTACAGATTTTTGTAAAATATATAAGCATTACAGAAACAGGTAACTTTTTGGTAGTTCTCACGAATATGGTATAACTGATTTTGATAAATTTTGATAAGAAAATACAATTATTTTTTCATACCAAAATTGTCTTGAAAACTTTAATTTTTAAAAAGCAACTTTAACGTTTTTTTCTGAAAATGAAGATGGAGCAATTTGCTCTTCATGTTCCTGTATCGACCAATATCTTTTTTCTTAAGACGTGTGGTTTTCAATCTGGCAATACTTTTTTCGGAATTTATCCTTTTGACAGCTGCCACTTGACTTATGGTCAGTTTGGTTTGCCATTTCATAATTAATAGACTTACTCTTGAGCAACGTTTGCAAATCGTGCAAATTTATTATCAAAATAATGGTTCGGTTCGCCCGACGCATTGCGCGCTGCGTCCAATATTCGGTCGACATAATCGCATAAATTCGAGCAACTATGGATCGATTTCACATCACGTTTACTCTAGTGGATAATTAGCATCCTCAGACATGCCGTGCAGTGCGCATCGAAGACGCTATTGCTGCTGTAGAGCAGAGTATCGAAGAAGACCCGAATGAGTCCATCCGCCATCGTGCGCAACAATTGGAGTTGTCAAAAATTGGGAATCTCGGCTGGAATTTATTCGAGCCAGCTGCGGTGGCCACTTGCCTGAAATCATTTTTGAAACATAATGGCAAACCCTTATCTCTATTATAAATCTAAAATCTTGGCCATAACATTAAATTTTATGCGTTTTATTTCTTCTTGAAAACCACACGTTTTAAAAAAAAATCCCTTTAGTTATTCCTGCATACAAATTTTTGGAAAATAAAACAAAAAAATATTAAATATTATTTAACTGCCTCAAAATAAAAATATAAAAACTTAAAAAAAAAAGCTGGAAATAATTAACTAACTAGCAGACTACTGAAAGGTTAGAAAACTTTTTCACCAAAAAATCATAAGCGCTACTAGTTCTACTCGGCTACCTGTCTAAACCCTGTGTTAACTCTAAAATATTTCTATTGCATGAACTCATTTTATAAATAGTTGGATGATTCCCCGATTTTCACGGTCTTTACTTCCAGAGTCGAGAAGCATCCCTCAATTCGAGAAATCTTTACTAATCAGAGAATAAAAGCTAAAAGTCATCAATGTGTGACCATTCTTTAACTGAGATCGAGTTGTCATAATGACAAATGTAAATATCCCAGAAATTTAAACGCAAGAACAAACATACATATTTACAATTTTCATCAATTTATTAATAATTTATGTATACAAAGATACCCAACTAAATTACTTGAACTATAAAACAAGGTTAATGGAAGAGCTTCTGTCACAAATTATAATTATATTTTTTAGATTTGATTTGATGTTTTGAACCTTATGCTTATGACCTTCGATAAGTTTTCTTGCTAAAAGATGCAGATCTTAAAATTATGCTCTTAGTAAATAATAAATAAACTAAAAAGGTATTGATATTTTCAAAGTGAAATTAATATTTAATTTGAGAATTTAAAACTCCGTTTAACGTAAATACCTTTTGTAAAATATTTCAATAATTCAATGATTTCGAAAGAGACACAGAGAAAAACTCCTGAATTCCATCTACGATACACAAAAGAAATTAATTTACTGTGCACAAGAAAACCAAAAATGTTTTGCAATTAAACATCTCTAAACATCAAACACACGTGCATATACGAAGCATGATAACATGCTTTTGCCATAAAGAGAAAATTTAATGAACATTTTTGGGCAAACTGATTTAACTTTACAGACAAAATACACAAATAATTACATATATGTGCTCAACTAACATCCTAATTTATTTACACTTTTCAAAAGTTGTGGTAAAACTGAGCGAGCAACTAGGAAATACAACAAAAAAAAAAGAAGAAAATAAGCTGTTTTTTTTTGAAAGGGATATATACGCGTGGTTGATGTTGAAACTTAATTAGGAAAAAACTAAAGAAAGAAAAAAAGAGCTGCCGTTTTTCGTTCACAACATCCTTGGCATAATGTGGCATGTTTACTGTTTAGTGTTGCCATAAATAACGAGTAAAAAATAGTAAAATTCTGGCTTACCATTTTAAGCTTATATATACATGTTATGTGTGTCATAGAACGCTATAAAAGAATCGATAAGATGCATGCGATTTTGGTTTTCTTTTTCATTATGTTCTCAAAAATGGCTTAAACGATTCTGATAAAACGTCGTGTTTGTGACACATTTTATAAATTATAATTATTTTCAAAAGCTTCATGAGTTAATGGTTAATAATTATTTTAATTATTTTAAAGCTGAATAACGATGTTCAGGTTTTTTGTGAGGCTGCCTTATTTTTATTTCTACTCGTATTTTATTTTTAACGAAAACAATTTTAAGAATTTTGATTGAAACTATTGCGATGTACCTTATTGGAGACAAAAGACGATATTCATTTTAATTTTCAAACTATTTTTAAACTAAAAGTGAGTTTAAACGAATTTTCTAAGACTAATTTTGATTTGCATGGTTTGTCACGTTAATATTTGAAGTAGAATAAATTATTATTCTTTAGTTTATACCGACAGCCTTTTGGTAAAAAATGGTAGTTATATTTGATCTCAAACTGTAGCTTAATAAAACATGAGTTTATCAACAGAATATGCCTTTCTTTTGGTAAAACATATTTTTTTTTTCAAAAACTCATGCAAACTTTTTATTTATTTATGAATTTTCGTTAACGACTTAACCGATTTTTGTAAATTTGTGTACAGAAGTTATACAGGTACAAAGATCTATTAATATTTACTACGAACTTTTCAAAATTCATGAATGTTTGGTTTCTTTGTTTGCCTTAAAAAAAAAAGAACATTCTTTCATCACTTTGTGGCAACACTAAGCTTGGCATGTGTGTAATATAACCCCGAATACACCATAATGAGTCAAGTGGAATAATATGGACAAAACTGAAACTGCCAAACGCAGAGAAGATGATTATCTGTATTTTTCCGGCATCGTCATATTCACATTGTGGGCTGCTCAATAAAGTTAAGATAATAAGGGTTTTTTGTAATTTGTTTACAACTACCCAAAAAAAACATATTTTTGCAACAGTAAACGTTAATTTATTTAAGTTGAGGTTAACTGCTTGTAAAAATGGAAAAGATTTAAATAAATGTATACAACATGTAATTTTGGTCTCGTGCATTAAATGAGGTTGGAGTGTTTATGTTTATACGGCGGAGGATTTTTTTTAGAATTCTGGTAGAAAAACAGTTGACACACAAATAGTCCTACAGATATGTACATATTTACTTGGATAATATTCTGTATAAGTAATTGGTTCTGTTATATTCAGCAGAAGGCAACAAATATTCACCCGAAAATCCTAGCACATTAAACAAATATGTTTGTCAATGTTGGGCCCGACAATATCTGGGATTTTATCTTCTCTTATTGCTTAAAGCCTAGTACTTACCTCTTTGTGAAATGAAAAATAAAACCGCTTCAAAATACACGTGAATGATGATTGTGAAAACATAATAAATTCTTCACGTGTATTTTCGATACTCAGTTTGTAATTTTTAATACTTACTTTGAATGAAAAAAGAAAATTATTGATTGATAAATAATTATTTGACAGAACGCTAAAAAAATCCCAATTAAGATTATTTTGATCCCGTGCTTTGTTGTTTTAAGCCTGTTGGTTGTGGTAAATTCCCAAAAGGAGACGGTGGTTTCATCCCAGAATAATTTGTAAGGTATCTCTTTTTTTTATTTTTAAGACTTCTATTGAATTAATTGACAAATGTCACGCTTTTTCACATCTCATTAGATTTTTCTAGTGGCTGTACGCTACGAAATGAAAATTATGGTGTGAAATTGATTACGAACCGGTTCATATTCCGCTTTCACATTTGGGTACACGCTTCTCGTTGGGAATTACACCGTTGTGAACTAACCGTCAGTTTTATATGGAAATTTCATTTCCACTCGAACTGAGTACTTGGCTTAAATGTAAGAAAATAACTGCTCAAACTGAAAATAAAATTAATAAATTCGAAGATGAAATAAATCCTCAAACATTTATAAAATATTTCCAGAAATGTCAGAGTTTTCTTATGATTTTATTTATATTTGTGTGAATAAATGAAACTGGATCTGGTGCATGGACATTACTCCACAGGAAATATGTCAATTATGGACTTATGTCCCACCTCGGTGAGATATAAATATAAGTCCACAGATCAATTATGGACGTACATATGTCCAAGTTGGTCATTAATCCAAAATTTATTTTTAAAAAGGATGGACATATATGTAGTATACAGGTTTAATTATATTTATTTGAACAACCTTTCAGTTTGAAATCTAATTTATTAATGATCAAAATATTTTATACAATCTGACAGAATAAAGTATTGCCTAGGAAATAATTACTTAGATTGGAAATTAATAGTAATAGTAAAGTGTAGACACTACATTCTCTCCTTTTTTTTAAGCAAATAAATGAAATTAAGTAAAATAAAATGAAACTCAAAATATAATAAAATTAAATGCAATTTAGTCTAATTAATCCGACGAATGTTTGTCTTTAGGTTGAACTGCCCAATCACCATTAACTTTCTTTAAATGAACAACATTTCGTCTTGTTATTTCGCCAGTTGTAGAACAAATTTCCACTTGATGAAAAGCATTCTTTATATCCAACCGAGAAAATTTTGAAGACATTCGAAGCTTAGGCAGGATAATATTCATCGTAGGTAGTGGATAGTTTTCTCTTAATATCGCTGCGTTGGCTCTTCTTATATCTACGCATAAACGAAGATCACCATTTTTTTTCAAAATAGGAACTATTGGAGATATCCATGGTGAATGCCCATCTACCTGTTCAATTATATCTAATTCGAGTAGTTCATTCAATTTAGTTTTTATTATTTCCTCTAAAGGTATTAGTAGCTTTCGACATGGCTGTATTACAGGACGAATTGATTTGTCGATCGGAATCTCTACTATCAAATCTTTTATTTTGGGAAATGTGCTTTTCTCAATTGAATTTAAAAGTGTTAAATCTATTTTCAGAACTCCAATTTCTTCAGCGGTTTCTTTTCCCAATAAACACTTTTGGCCATTTTTCACAACATAAAAAATAGCACTATGACTTTTATTTCCTACCTGGATATCGGCCTCGAAAGATCCTAGAACTTCAAGTGGTTTCTTGGACCCGTAAGCTAAAAACGTTTTCTTTGGCTTCTTGATTTGGTTTGTAACCAAAACTCCTTTCTGTTTCATTTCCACCCAAGATCTCTCAGAAATAATGTTTGATGCACTGCCAGAGTCAATTATCATTTGAAGGGAAATCCCTCCAATCAAACAAGTGACTTCGTCTTCCTTTTGGTTTGAGAAATGAAAAATAAATTCTTCGTTTTTTACCTCGTCAACAGACCGTATTGATTCTTTTTTGAACCTTTTATGTTGTATTGCGCTGTCAGGAAAGTCTTGCTTTAATTTAGTGTGACATTTGGATTCAAAATGACCTCTTAATCCGCATTTGCGGCAGTTCTTCATTTTTGCAGGACATTTTGAGTCTTGAGCTAAATGTTCTTTCGAACCACATCGAAAGCACTCAAATTTTCGAGAAGGAAATTTAAAAATTTTATTTATCTCCATGGTGTTATTATTCTGTTTGCTGTTAAAATTTTCCATTTGGGTATTAACCGTCTCTAACGAATTCGCCAGAAAAATAACATCATTCAAACATTTAGTATCATCCATCTCTAATATTTTCCGTCTAAGCTTTTCAGAAAAACATTTCTCAACCACTTGGTCTTTGGTGTGTTCATCTGGGTTTTCAAATTTACAATTAGATGCTTGACGTCTTAAGCGAATAATAAAAGCTTCAAGTTTTTCATCTTTTCCTTGAAACATTTGTCTAAAAACATGTCTTTCATATGTTTTATTCTGTCGCGGATTGAAATACTCATCCAGTTTCTTAACACAAACATCGTAGACATCAGTGTTTTTGTTAGCTTCTAAGGTTGGATCAACATTTGCTCCTGGCAAATTATAATAAATGTCTTGTAAATCTTGCCCTCCACAATGAAGAAGAGTTGCCCTCTTTTTAGGAGGTTCAGTAGCTCCAGAAATATCAAGATATATTTCAAAAGACCGTTTCCATTTTGCCCAACTTACTCCCAATGATTGAGAATCGCCGAAACAATCAAATTTTCCCAATTTGGGAATATTTTCCATTTCTTCAGATTGATTCCTGTCAATCAAATCAAATTGTATTGTAATCAAAATGAATTACACCAATAGGAGTTCGATCAATAATAATTTCATCAATATATACGAATTTAATCAATACGAATTTAATCAATGCACATGAATTTAATCATTACTAATTTAATCAATACGAATTTAATCAATACGAATTTAATCAATACGAATTCAATCAATCATTAACATAATCAATGCATCACATTTCGTCAATACGAATATAACCAATAAGAAATTAATAAAATCGAATTTAATCAAAACGAATACAAAAAATTTAATCCATAAATCTTTTTCCTTAACTGAAAACAAAATTTTCTTTGAAAATCGTAACTTACTTCTCTTTCTATTTAAAGATGAATATAGTTTATTTTCTTTTCTTGAAAATTTCTTTTTGAGTTTTTCTTATCTTGAGTTTGTTTTTAAATTTTTCTTCCTCGTCGCCAAAAATGTAGTATACAGGTTTAATTATATTTATTTGAACAACCTTTCAGTTTGAAATCTAATTTATTAATGATCAAAATATTTTATACAATCTGACAGAATAAAGTATTGCCTAGGAAATAATTACTTAGATTGGAAATTAATAGTAATAGTAAAGTGTAGACACTACAATATATGTAAGTCCATTACTTTTTGAACATTTATGCAAAGTATTTTTATGTTTTCAAATCTCATACCAGTTTAAAATAAAAAAACACAGATATATTAAGTAATTTTTCACATAGGCGCCAGCCTGGCGACTGAACATGAGCAACTAAAAGAAAGTTAAGATCCTTGGAACCCCCGCAGAGGTATACTGTTATCCAAGAAATCGAGTCCGGTGATTTTTTTTATTTGTAAAAATGTTCAAAAAGTAATGACACTAATAAGCTTATGTCTCGCCTTTTTAAAAATAAAATTTTGGATTAAATATCCACTTCGGTGGGACATACGTTCACAATTGAATTATGGAATAATGTCTCACGAAGGTGGGATATAAGTTCATTATGGACTTATGTCCTGTGGAGTTATGCCCCTGTACCGCTCATACATTTTTTATCAATTTTTCATACAGTAAAAACTGTAAGAAATCATAGTTTATTATCACTAAAAGTCAAAAATCGCTCAAAACCAGAAGAGTGAATTTCGGAACTTATTTCACAATGAAATAACCCCCTGTTGAAAAATGAAATAAGTCCCTTAGAACCTATGATATAGATACCAAATTATAGGATTCTTTTTGTTATGAAAAAACTCTACATCTAAATTCCAATTTTGGAAAGTTATTTCATTTGGGGAGTTATTGAACGGCACAGTTTGAAAACCATCAGCGAGTAGCAAAATATCTGACAAAATTCACTTTAATAGGAAAGAAAAGTAAGCAAACCATTTAAACGTTTATTTTTGTAATATATCTACATATTTCTTAATTAACAGAGAGAACTCTACTCTAAGATGTACACTCATTTAACTAAACTTCGTCCTTGATGCCAAGATTAGTAATTCACAAGAAACAACATCACTTGTTTACGATTTCTTGTTTATTCGCTTCACAACGACTTCCCTTTTAATAGCTATATATTATTTAGAAATAATCCTTTAATCTCTTTCCCGTTTCAATATCAATAAAAATTAAATTAAACTTTTTAAATAACAGCACAAGTTGTATAAAACTTTTTCTTTCACCATCACATCACAACACAAACAAAAATAAAATTTAACCAACATTTTACAAAGAAATCAAATGAAAGTATTTATTTATTTTTTGTTTTTTGTTTTCTTCATAAAAGTGATAAGAAAATGGAAATAATCCCAGATGAAGACAGATTAAATCATGGCCTAAAGGCGTCATTAAAAAAGCATTTTACATGTACATTTCGTAATACATACATACCTACATAAATAAATATTGTAAAGGTGAAAGACATGAAACCCCTGACGAAAACATTGATAGCTCTTCCATTAAAATTCACAGTGATTTGAATTTTTGTGTTGAAAAATATGTAAATATTAAAGCTCCTTTCGGTGTTTACTTATAGCCCCATTATTAATAAATACATACTTATATGTGCAGTACATTTTTTAATAAGTAAACCTAGTGGTGGTTGGAATATAGTCTTCATAAACAGGAGTGTTTCTCTTCCTTTAAAGATGTAGGGTACCTATATCATAAATATAAGTGCAAATCAAAAGAAATATTAATAGCAACATTGAGCATTAAGTATAGGTACATATATTGTTTAAAAACCTACAATTTTACATGTTAATCTTTTAAATAGGAGAGCAGGGAAAAGGGCGCAGTTAAAATATAAAAACAGGCAAACTGGTTTTTAAATGAAAGGAAAATTGTATTATAATCCTCCTTTCGGAGTTTTCTCCAACTTGTTTGGCCTTTTATGGAGTTTTTTTTGGGTATTTATGTTAACATTAAGGAGGATTTTTTATCTGCGTGATGCCATAACAATGCATGTATAATGTAGGAGAATGTTCAATTTGAGAATCCATTGAAATTCGTTAGTTGTAAAGGAAAGGATATAATTTTTTTTTTGTAAACGAATCTGTTTAGAGCCCTGATTTTTGTGGAATCGTTAAAGGTTCTTATATAGCAGACTTAATAAGCTCGTGTGGTTGCAAAGATTTAGTCTGAATCCTATTAGGGACTATTAATGCTATTGCTCTTCCAACCAACGTCTTCATCTTTATGTCAAAATAAAGGATCTAAATAACTTCCAACGATTTTTCAAACATAAAAAAAAAACATATTTGCTAGCATATTTCTGTATAGGCATTTAATAAATCTTAAGCGGTGGGAATTGGAATTTTAGTCTTTCACTTTACTTTGAATATTTTTTCAAGAAAAATACATATGACATAATGAAGCCTTATACTTCAGAAAATAAAATGTACAACTGGATGGCATGAATTTACTTATGTGATTCAAGGACTTTTACCCAGTTTTTCATTGGTTAGTTAAACCAGATTTAGGTAACTCTTGAAGTACCTAAATTAACCCACAGTTAACTGAGAAAGTAGTTTTTTGGGAGAGAATGCATGAGGAATGAATACAAAAACTCGGTGGATAAAACATCTGTTCAGTAAATAATAAGTTAACTCATCAAATTCGATGAGTTAACTCGGGATTAACTTTGATATCCCACTGAAAAACTGGGCCTTAAAGTACCTAAGCCTCCAAGAATTAAATTAGAAAACGAATTGACTTTTGAATTTATTATTTTACTAGTTGGCCAAGAGTGGTAGACAAACCAAAAATTCGCATACAAATTACAAAAAAAAATATTATTTTTTGACTTTTTGTAATCGAATACTACTTTCTGGACTTTAAACCACTTCACGTTATGAAAAGCTAAATTTCTAAAAAATGATCCTCTTAGTCCAACCTTTATTGCTTTCACAACACAGACAGAATTTTTGTATTAGAAAACCACTGTTTCATTTTATCCCATTTCACTCTATAAATTGCAGTTTTTTGAAATAACCTTTCAAAAAAAAAAACAGAATTTTTGAAATCGGATACCATTTTTCGTTTCTACACCACTTCTTCTATAAATACCAAATAATTGAACAAAAAACAACATTCCTTAAGCCATCCACTCAAAATATCCTTTCAAACACAAAAAGAACTTCTTAAATCTGACATTTTTTTATTTTTACCCCATTTCACCCTAAGAATAGCAAAATTAAAAAAATATCCTTGAAGAGATTACCTAAGAATATCCTTTTAAACACAGGTGGAGTTTTTTTTTCAATCGGATGTGTTTTTTTTCAATCGGTTCAACCGTTCTTGTGTTATAAATGGTGTAGCTAAACCGACTTTGTTTTATATAAAGAGTGGTTTTCAAGAAGAAATAAAACGCATATAATTTAATGTTATGGCCAAGAATTTAGCTTTATTATAAAGATAAGAGTATGCCATTATGTTTTAAAAATAATTTCGGGCAAGTGGCCGCCGCGTCTGGCTCCAATAAATTCCAGCGTTATGGGGCCGTATGTCAGCAATAATGCGCCGAATATTCTCTTCCAAGGCGTCAATCGTCTCGGGCTTATCTGCGTAGACAAGCGATTTCACATGACCCCACAAAAATAGTCCAGCGGTGTTAAATCACACGATTTTGGAGGCCACGCCACAGGCCCACGACGCGACAGAATGCGCTCACCAAAAGTTTCCTTCAACAAATTGATTGTTTCGTTGGCTGTATGGCGTCTAGCGCCGTCTTGTTGGAACCAAAGGTCTTCCTAATCAACATTCTCCAATTCAGGCACGAAAAAAAAGTCATTAATCATGGCTCTTTAGCGTTCCCTATTGACTGTAACATTATGGCCGGCTTCATCTTTGAAGAAATATGGACCAATGATTCCCTCTGCCCATAGAGCTCACCAAACAGTGACTTTTTGAGGATGTAACGGCGTCTCAACAACGGCTTGTGGATTATAATCACTCCAAATACGACAATTTTTCTTATAAACGTATCCATTCAACCAAAAATGAGCTTCATCGCTGAACAAAATTTTCTTCTGAAAATCGGGATAGTTGGCCATCTCGTTTTGGGCCCATTTGGGCACAATTTGCAAACGTTGTTCAGGAGTAAATCTATTTATTACGAAATGACAAACCAAACTGAGCATAAATCAAGCTGTCAAAAAGACCAACTCTGAAAAAAGTATTGCCATATTGAAAATCACACGTCTAAAAAACACCCTGTTTTAAGTTTTTATAGTTTCATACATAGACTTTAACTAAATTCTTGTGGAAAAAAAATATTCTTTTTGCATTGATATTTCTTGCTTTTAAATAAAGCAGTTACGAATATAATTCAATCAAAAGCTATTTATAATAATTAGTAACGAGAAGAGCTTCACATGCAAACAGGAAACGATAATTTAAATATATATTGAACTGTTATTTAAAGTTCACTTCAAATTCAATTAAATCCATAATAATTGTCAAGGGCTTTTATCCAATAAAATAATTTTACTATAACCAAACCCATATATTACCCATACTGCTTCTTAAATTTAAATTGTATGTATTTTAAACATGTTCAATAAATTCTCTGTATATATTCATACTTACACTAAAATCTCATTATTTCTTTATTGCAATAAAACTGGAGAAAGGTTACGTCCTTAAAAACTTTAATGATAGTGTTAAGCTTATGTCTTTAATGAAACTACAAACAATAAAAGACCCTATATGAATGTGCAATTTTAAGGATTATAGCTATAAAGATCTTCAGTTTCAAAATTATAACCACTTTTCCTTTATCGTGTAATTTAAATTTGCCTAGAATAAAAAACCTTCAATATTTGAGGTCGCATATAGATTAATGTGGCCTCTTAAATTAAACAATTTTTTTAATATAACGAATTCCCACACCTTCAAACATATAAGAAAATATTTGTTTAAAAAGTACATATATTCAAAGCACTCAAATGTCCTGTAGCATGAGATTCTAGTAATTAATCAATATTTTTGTTTCGTCAAATTCAAACATCAGATCCAATTACCATAAAGAACACGCATAAACACAAAACAAACACCGTTAAATTAAAGGATATCAGCTTTCCTTATCGTCGTCGTCGTCCTTAATTGAAGCAATTATTTCTGTCTCCATAGTTCAATGTTGTTCTTGTTGTAATTATACGAGTATTATGGGAGCAAGGACATTTTGTCTCAATGTCCTTTCTTAAGCGACATCAAATTACCATAAGTTTTTTTTGTTTTGCTACTCAGCGTTCGATTTTCTCATGGCTTATAGAATACACATATACATACATACATAGATATGGATTTCTGAGTTTCTATACTAATTTCTTGTGTTAATTGGTATAGGATTTTGCGGCTTAATTGACATTTAAGAAGGATAAAGTAAAAGTGAATTTGATTGTTAGAAGAGAGTTGTTCTTATTAGAAAATTACCGATTGCTTTCGCCTATTGTTGCTTTCATTTTTGAATATTTAATTTTTTTTTTGTTCTGGATCCAGAGTAAAACACTCGCAGTGATTATGAAAACTGATTTAATTTTTATTCATGCAGAATTAAAATGAAGAAAGCAAGAAAGTGGAGTAGAGGTATTGAATTTTTGTGTGGGCTAAAGGAGGGACAAATTTAATAGAACAAAAAAAAAAATAGAATTTAATTTCAACGCCAAAAATTTCTGGGGAAAACACCATCTTTCAAATCGAAGAAAATCTGATTTTTTTCGCAGATGAGCAGCCTTAATTGGTATTTTAATCTGTCTAAAGAGCTTAATCAATTAAGATTGTTCCGCAATCCATTAGATTATAAAATGTGCGGACTTTAATAGTCAAAATTATTTATGTCAAGCTTCCCATATAATATTAAGGTGTGTGGATTGGAAGAAAGTTCCTCCGATACTACTATAAGTATATGAATAAATGAATAAATACAATGACGAACGGCCCTAAAATGATCTATGAAATCTTACTACCCCATATGTGGGATATTCTCAAAAATGTACGCCACCCTCTGTAAATCCAGTAATTGTTCAAAACAGGACAGCTAGTTTCCGAAATTGGCCAGACATGAGAAATTTTGAATCAATGTTAAAGTTTTTTAAGGACATCAGTGATTTTAAGCACCTCAATTTTGGGGTATTCGCTAAAAAGTATAACATCTGAAAGTTTTTAATGAGGTCATAAAATTTCATTTAGTTGCAGGATTAGGTCTGAAACTAGCTGACCTTTTTCGACCAATTATTGACCTTTAAGATGGCATACTTTTTTTTTCCGAATATCCCACATATGGGGTGCTAAGATCAAGCTCCCATAGTCCCTTAAAATTCCATTTATGTATATCTATCATGGTAGTGTCTGTTCTGCATTAAAAACCATTTAAATTCAATTCACAATTTCCAAAAAAACTTTAAATATATCTCCTCCATAACAGCAACAATAAACCATATCCTTGAATATTAAGTATCATGCTTCAGCATTGCTTCTACAATTTAATTCATTTAATAAAAAAAAACTCCTGGAAGTATTGTCCTTTTTGTTTTTTAATGTTTTTAAAAATAAATTTTCAATTTATGTAGATTTTTTTTTTTAATTATGAACCTTTTAGATTTTGGTTAGCAACAATATTTGTTGAAGTATATATACTATAGCCATGAATGGGTCATTGCAGGGTGAAAGTCATTTAATTTTTGTATCCTACAAGGTGTAATTTAAATAATTAATTCTGTGTTAATATATAAAAACCCATGAATATTTATATAAAAAAGAATTTATCATCAGACATAAACTGCTTTTACTAAAAAGATGAATGTCCCAGACATGAAGTTGGGGGATGGGGAAACGCACGTTTTTCACATTATCCTTTTCTTTCTATTCTATACCTTGTTGACAAAAATAATAATTTATTTTGAATTATGCAAGGGATGTGTTGAAATGGCTAAGTACGGTGCAAAACGTGTAGGTTGTATCGGTAGACACAAGATCCGCCATTTGAGCTTTGTCTACCATTTTCTTCTCTCATCTTCACTCAACACTGGTGAAAACTATTGGTGCCTATAGTATTTGTTTTTAATATTTCCTTTTTCGTGACCTTTTTTATACAAGTTTTGAACCTCTACTAAGTGGGCTTTAGGTCTTTTTATTAAGAGTTATTTCGAAAAGACGACGTTTCAAACGTGGTAACGTTCTTCTTCAGGTCTCTAAAGATAAACTTTATTTGTTTTTAACCATATGGGAAGAAAGTGACAGGGAAAAAGAGTGCTGGTCACTGGAATCATTTTCTCGGATAAAGACGGCAAGGGATGAATTCCCTAAATAGGACAAATAATGTGCTATGTACATTATTTGTAACGGGTAATTTTTAAGACGTGTTGCCATTTCATAATGAATAGACTTTCTTCTGAACAATGCATGCAAATTGTGCAAAATGGGCTTGAAACCAGATCGTTGTTGATCCCGATTTTGACACGAATTTTTTTTCAGCGATGAAGCTCATTTTTGGTTGAATGGCTACGTCAATAAGCAAAACTACTGCATTTGGAGTGTAGATAATCCTCAAGCCATTGTAACTATTAATCGCAAACCCTTATATTTATAATAAAGCTAAATTCTTGACCATTACATTAAATTATATGCATTTTATTTCTTCTTGAAAACCACACTTCAAAAAAAACACCCTTTAGCTTGAGGTGTTCAAAGAATAGATGGACAAGTATTTTCAAAATTAATGTCAGAGTTTTGAAAAGGATGGATGAACAACTGCATCTTCCAAGTAACTAATTCTAAAGTAAATTTCATTGGAAAATTTAATTTAAATAGTACTCATTAACAGGGTTTCGCCATCATAAGTGTTAACAGTACCTGAGGGACCAAGCTGTGCTCGTTATATAATTTTCATTTTCATGGCAATAACCTGTCCTTCTGTAAGTTAATGCTTCTGTACTATTGACATAGCGTTGATTAGATTATTATTTTTAATAATACAAATAAGTCAGTATTTCAACGGAAACCAGTCATTCATTCTACGACGCACGTCAAGCTGGGTCCACCGCAAAGAAAATTCAAAAATCTAATGATGCAAGACTTTGATGTCACTTTCTCCTCAAAATTGTGTTGGATCCAGCTTGATCCAGGTTCGTCAAATACAAAATTTCAAAAATTTCATCATGAACTAGCTAAGTGCCAATTGAG
Organism: Leucozona laternaria; assembly: GCA_932273885.2. Classification (NCBI taxonomy): domain Eukaryota; kingdom Metazoa; phylum Arthropoda; class Insecta; order Diptera; family Syrphidae; genus Leucozona; species Leucozona laternaria. The sequence continues at coordinate 4,947,790 of OW026368.1, forward strand.
GGCTCGTTAAATCGTGGAATTTTAAATTAAGTAATACCCTTAAAGCTAGCTGTGTCACAAAGCAAATTAAAAAAAAAATCAAATGATCCAGGAGTATTAATTTCCTTTTTTATCCCTGCTTTTTTAAAATTTGTACTCCACGATTAGACCTTAAAGTTACATGTGTCAGAAGTTCAGTGCTTAATTAGCACTGAATTCCATTCTAACACTTGTTTTGACCTGTTGAAGGTTTGCCAGTCCACTGCACAATTACTCAAACTTTTTTTATCTTCCAGGTATAATTACTTTTTTTTTTTTAATTCCACACTCGCACAATTTGTTTTTAAGCCACAAATTAGTAGGTAAGATCTCGAAGCCAACCCATTCTTGCTTTTAAGCAACTAATCCTTTAACCCCACAATTCTGCCGAGAAACATGTCCAAGACTTTCACATCTTGAAGTTGGTATTTTCAACTTTAAGCCGGAACCACACTACTCTCGTGTGTTGTGTTGCGGAGTAGTGTGTCATTCTACTGTATTTCATAAATTTCGACACAAAACATCACACGATACAAATATGGCTCTACGCATATGGAATACATTAGAGCGATATCAACACATGACTTGACAACACACCACACGAGACATATCTGGTTACGGCTTTAGGTAATAAGGGCTTCAGTCAGAAATTATAGTTTTTCAGAAAATGAGTTAAAAGTTTGAGTACGTACATGAAAATCAGTGACTGTTTGACTAATTTCTCACTTATTTCAAAACCTCAATCATCTCATCACTACCTAAATGCAGCAACCCATTATATTCCTTTAACTTTGTCCCCAGTGATTTTGTTAACTCCAAACTCGATGATTATCACGATGGCAACGATTGTCTACCTTTGCCACTATGCTACATAGGTACATATGGTTGCGCATACTTTAAACCACAAATTTTAATGCAAGCAAATTTCTAACGAACCGTGAAGGTACATCGAGCAGAAAGTACAAGCACAACTAACATTGTCAAAACCAAGGATATTGTTTGTTCCTTTTTCGCTATTCAATGGAATTGCAACTTTATGTATAGGAAATATTTTTTTAAGCATTTTGGAAGTCTCATTATGAACAAAAAGGAAGCAATGGCTTCAAACCACAGCGAAGCAGAAGAAAGCAAACAAAAAACCAAACTAATTTTTCGAAGATTTTTTTTTTATAAATTAAGTACATGTTTTGCTTCATCTATGCTGCTGGGTGCCAATGTTATCCCTTCGCATTCTTAGAGCCGATTTAATGCATGTATACTGTACTACATAGGGAACGCTTTTGCTATTATATTCATGTCTGTCTGCATGTGTGCACAACTTCAAGTGGAAGTTTTTTTTTTTTTTTATTTGAAGGATTTATTCATGTGTGTGTGTTTTAATACTGGAAAAAGAAAACTTCAACGTGTTTCTTATTCTCTAATGCTCTGTCTGACGTCATTAAAATTCAAACGCGGCCTAGTTTCCTACAAAAATAAGCAGAATTACACATAAAGATATATGCATGTGAACATACACAACTAGGTTGCATGTATTTGCTTTTTGAATTAAATTTTCAAATTTAGTGAACAATTTTCAATAGAATAACATAAAATATAATAAAATAAAATAAAAAAAAATAAAATAAAATAAAATAAAATATAATAAAATAAAAGTAAATTAAATTAAATTAAATAAAATAAATAATATACTGTAAAGAAAAGTAAATTACTCCTGATATTTAAAATTATCAAAATCACAAAAGAGCTCTGTAAGTTCCAAATAAAGGGTGTTTTTTCAGACGTTTGATTTTCAAGAAGAAATAAAACGCATATAATTTAATGTTATGGCCAAGAATTTAGCTTTATTATAAAGATAAGGGTTTGCCATTATGTTTTAAAATTTTCGACAGCTCCAATTGTTGCGCGCGATGGCGGATGGACTCTTTCGGGTCTCCTTCGATACTCTGTGTTCCACAGATGCGCATTATCCACTAGAGTAAACGTAATGCAAAACCGATCCACGGTTGCTCGAATTTATGCGATTTTGCGATTATGTCGACCAAATATTGGACGCAGCGCGCGATGCGTGCGTCGCTCGAACCGAACCATTATTTTGGTAATAAATTTGCACGATTTGCAAACGTTGTTAAGGAGTAAGTCTATTAATTGAGAAATGGCAAATGAAACTGAGCATATATCAAGTGATAGCTGTGCAAAAGACTAACTCAGAAAAAAGTATTGCCATATTGAAAACCATACGTCTAAAAACAACATCCTTTATTTACCTAGAGCCTTGTATATTTCCAGTGGATTAGTTTTTTTATCTACTAAAAAATGCGTCCTTAACTCAAACATTTTATTCGTTAAGTGATGACGGTTTACTTCTGTAACGACGCTATAATGATATAAGTCTTGAAATAGTTCTTTTTTGAGAATCCTTAACTTTCTTTTAGTATCTTTAAGGTTAATACAAAAAAATTGTGTTGCTACTGGCTTTGCAACTACGGGCACTTTTTTCTTCTAGTTTTTTTTTTATGAAATATTCATAAAGCTATGTCCCTCTGCATCACCAGCACATCAGTGAGGAAGTCTTGGACTGTGAGATGGGAACTAAAAGCCTTGAAATTAATACATGCAACGTGCGAAGTTTGTGAAACGAAGATGCATTGGAAAAAGTTTTTGGGTATATTAAATTATACAATTTATTTTTTTTTTGGTGTGCAAGTTCTAATGGTTTTATGAGCGAAAAGTTATTATATTTATGTGTATGTATGTAGGTACGTATAGGTGGTATATATACGCTTGGGTAAGGACTTATAGGAATATAAAAGAATGTAGGTTATCCTCAAAATGGAACTGAAAATATAAATCTTTTGAAGGAAAGAATATATGCACAGAATGTGAATGGACGGATTTTTTCTCTTTTTTTCTTCCCAAAGGATTTGTGTCCATGGAAATAATGTAAGGTGTATGGGGAACCATAAAAAAAACTTTTTCAAAGGAAAATTCTGATTCTGTGGAGTACCATCGGTGCTGTGATACATTTTTGCTAGTTCAGGCATTAGCACTAATTTGAAACGCTAATTTTATTTCAAAATGGTATACAAGGACTATTAATGCTGTTGGTTTTAATTTTTGTTAAGCTATTCAGAGTCATGCAGGTTGGATTTTAACATAAATAGGAATAATCTATATTTTTCTTTTTAAAAAATTCACCTTCCAGAAATATTTACATTGTTAAGTGGCATTATATTGAAAGAAAGACTAAAAAAGCAAATATATATAGCTTTAAGTAGTACAAAGAAAAATTATTTTTCCTACTTAGGACTCGGCGACAGAGCAGCAGAGCGAGTGAGCGACAAGTTCAAGCGACAACTAGCCATTTATTTACTGAACGATGATACTTTTGAGTAGCTATCTGTGAAAATTCCGTTGGTAAGAAATTTTTGCAAACATTGTAACCTTTACGGGAATAGTGTACTTTATCCACAGGATTCAATAAGATATAGACAGATTTAAAAGCATATAGCAATGTTGCTCAAAAGTTTTGCTTATCGTTGTCACTCATGTTTAAATTTTTTCTGTTGATCATGATTGCTTAGGTCTGTCGCTTGTCGGATACAGTGTGGCCGAGCCTTTAGGTGTCTTATAAAGGGTGTTTTTTTTTAGAGGTATAGAACTTTAAGTTGGCAACACTATTTTAACTGGCGGCCATTTTGTCAACTGTCAAGTGATTTATTTTTAGTTTGGTTTGGCATTTCAACACGATTAGATTGACGCCTGAACAACGCTTCCAAATTGTGCCCAAATGTGCCCAAAACAAGATTGCCGTTGATCCAATTTTTCATAAGCGAATTTTGTTTAGCGATGAAGCTCACTTTTGGTTGAATATGGATACGTCAATAAACAAAACTGTCGTATTTGGAGTGATGATAATCCTCAAGTGTATGTTGCGAGACACCGTTACATCCACAAAAACTGACTGGTGCTTTATGGTTTGGTGGAATAATTGGTCCGTACTTCTTTAAAAACGATGCTGGCCAGAACGTAACAGTCAATGGTGACCGCTATAGAGCCATGATTTCTGACTTTTTCGTTCATTAATTGAACAAACATGATGTGCGGGAGCTGTCGTTTCAACAAGACGACGCAACATGTCACACGCAGCTCGTGCCACAGTTGATTTATTGAAGGAAACTTTTGGTAACCGCATAGTTTCACGTTACGGACCCGTTAAATTTTCTGTAGGGATATATGAAGTCAACGCCGATAAGCCCGAAAAGATTGACCACTTGGAGGACAACATTCGCCGCGTTATTGCCGATATACGGCCACAAATGTTGGAAAAAGTCATCGAAAATTGGACCTCTAGATTAGACTACGTCCAAACCAGCCGTGGCGGTCATATGCAAGAAATCATATTTAAATTATAATGCCAGAAGATTATCTTTCGAATAAAGTAAATTTCATTTCAATTTAAAAAAATTATCTTTATTTTTTTTCACTTCAAAGTTTATACCTCTAAAAAACTCTCTTTATAATAAGAACCTGTTTCATAATGTCACAGTAAAGCTCTTATTAATTCCTTGACAAACAAAATATTGGCTCAGGGTCATCTCACGTATATAACCTAGCCTCTGGTAAAAAAAAACTTGGTTAAAGATCAGGGAATTCCCGGAGATGGCAAACTCTGGCCGTGGTATTATAGAAAAATTGTTTCCACCGGAGTAATTGGTTAGGAACCATTTTTTTTTCTCAGAAGTCAGACGAAAAATAAATTAGTGTGCTGCACTTCATTGATAGTCTCGAAATAAGGGACACGAGATTAATCGGTTGGATGCGACATCATGCGTACTGATCGATAGGTAATTTGTATTATTTCGGTAATTTTGTTGGCTACGATATCTTTGATGATATGCACGTTGAGCTAACACAACTCAAGGAATTTTTTTTCAATTTACAGTGTCACGGTATGAAGCGATTCACATAGTTAAAATTGGAGGTTTTAAAAATATGTCTACTCAAGTCAATGAGTTGATAAATGTCAAAGTCAAAGCAACGACATAAAAGATGGATTAAAAATTAGACACCAAACTCACTCGCCAAACAAACAGGAACCCCTTCAAGCAACAAATTGAGTATCATTTTTCAAAAACCACCTTGATATATAAATCTTTTCAGCACGATAAATTTTCTTATATGTTTCTAACACCTCAAGACACAGAAAACCATAAACAACAAAGTAATATCGAAATATTTGCATGCTTATATGTACATATATACACTTTGAATAAATACCATATAATTTTTTTCTTGCCAGGGAATTTCACTAAAACCACTTGAAGCTAACCTCCCATCCCATCCACCCCCCTGCCATACAAAACAAAAATCCTTATTTGCCTAATTTATGGAATGTCTCATCAATATCAGACAAAGGGACGTTTTCTCCCAACCAACGTAACGTTTTCCCTTCATTGATGATACAAATTGGATTTTCATATACACAAAGTTGTAGGTTTCGAATAAATATACAGATACGGAAACAACAACAAAAATATCTCAGATTCTGCGGTTAAGTTTTGCCTTGGAAGCATAAACAACAACATGTGCGTCGTATATATTTTCTTTCTCGAATCTACGAAAAACGAGGTATGCCTACCACAAATGGGACATCGAAAAAGCCTTCTCACAAGAAAAATGAGCTTCTTCTTTTGCGAGCAATAAATTCATTTTTTTTTTTTTATGTTGATCAATAAAACCTTACAGGATGCGATTGTTTATTTTTCGAAAGCTGGGGAAATTGATATTTTGAATTTTATTATTGTGTCATCAGGGCATTTTTATTTTCAATTTCAAAAAAAAAAAGGACGAAGTTGAATGTAGGCGATGTATATGAAGGAAAACTTTGATTAACTAAGGTCACATAAGTTATATATGGACCGCAATTTCTTAAATATTCAATAGAGTCAATATTATATGTTTATAAGTCGAAGATGTCTTCCGACCTGATGAGTAGTCATTTTACACTGATTGATTTTTGTTGCTATCAATAAGGCATTGCCATCGCAGAGCTCATAAACCGTTTTGCCCCAGAGCATTAATTTTCTGAATTCTCAATATTTATCCCTTCTCGCATACATTTCCAAGACAAAAAGAATTTTTTACTATAAGAAATCCTGAGAAAATCTTTCATTTTTTAAGATTTCTTGTTATAAATCTATTATTTCAATGGAACCAACACTTCTACGAACTAAGAGTAACACACTTCCTTCCTTCCTGTTTCATCGAGAAAGAGAGTAAACAAAAGTAATTTCCACTGCAGCAAACAATATAATGTGTGTAAACAAAACAGTAGTAAAAACTCTCTTTTCATATCCTTTTCATATATAGTACAGTACAAAGTATAAATATTCTCAACTTCCTCCCTCACTTAAGCTTGTGCATTGCAGTTACTTCAAAATCAATATTTTTCTTGACATGAAAGAAACGAACTCAGTATATGTTTTATGGAAAAGAACAAGAGCATACAAAACTAAATAAATGAAAACTATGAAAACCAAAAAGCAAAGAATCCTTGAATACATCCGGCATCCATAGCTCATATGACGATGAACCTTTTTTTGCAAGGGACGAGCATACTAGATCAATACCCCTGAGGCGCCATGCTTTTCTATAGGTGCTATATGTGTAGGGAGGGTTAAATCTGCAAATTTAGCGTTTTATTGCATCTATAGCCAAGGGCGGATCGATGTTGAGAACTATACACACTTTAAAAAAAAAAAAAAAAAATAAAATAAAATAAAAAATTGGAAACAGAGATTTGGCATGGTCCAGTTTTAACTATCTATCCCAATGGCAATTCCCACACTTTCTCCTACCTACAACCTATACTCTCCTTGCAATCGAATTCATGCAGTGTCCTTGGTTTTGATTGTTCGTTTTGTAGTGGTTCCCTCCTTAGCAATTTCCAATGTTGGAATTGGTTTTGTTATTTCTACAATAGCCAGCTATTGCTCTATGGTTGTCTCTGTTTCTATTTTGTTGTTCGGTTGTCCTTTATTGCTGAAGTCCCTCGAGGGATTTTAGGAAAAAGTACCTACTTTTTTAGTTTGTCCTTTGACAAAACTCAAATGACAATTGTACGTGATACTTTTTTACTTGGTCAGTTATTTCCTTAAGGATATTTTATTTTTTGAAGAATTTGAAATAGAATTGGCATTTATAGGTCAAGTGTCTGTTTCTTTAAGAATATTTTATTATTACGAACTAGAACTTATGAATGTTTTGTTTTTGGCTTATACAAATTAAGTATGTTACTTCGTCAAAAATCGTCAAGACGATTATCGTTAACATGATTTTCAATCATTTGGTTCACACGTAACTCAATCACTTTCGTCTCGTCTATTGTTTTTTAAAGAATGAAAATTGAAAGCGCTTGGTATCTTTCACAAGTTCTCAAACTGTGGTTGTTATGTCATAATGATATTTATTTTGATGGTGTTGTTTTGTTCTGGAAGGATTCACAAAATAGCATAATAGCAAGTTCAACGCATATCTGAATTTTTGGATCACCTCATTGGCCAGCTGTCATAAAAAGTAAGATGTCATCTGAATTTTCAGAACTCACATTTTCAGAATTCTGAATTTTTGGAACTTCTGTTTGGCCAGCTGTCATAAGAAGTTATATTATGTCATCTGAATTTTTAGAACTTTTTATGACAGCTGGCCAATCAGAAGCTCCAAACAATAGATCAGAATTCTGAAAATTCAGATTTGCGTTGAACGCGCACAATGTGAGTTATTAGGCATGTCCTACTGAAAAAAATACTGAACGCTCAATGTCAATTTGACGAAAGTGGAATTTTATTTGTGGGAAAATATTCTCCGTTCAATATTGTAAGAACGAATGTGTCATAGATCTTGTTCTGAACTTCCGGAAAAATTTGTTTGAAATATTTCATTGTTATAACACAAAACTTATTGAAATGAATGAAAAATAAAAGCAAGTTTAATTTATTTCAATGTTTAGCTTTATTTTGTATCAATCCCCGAAAAAGTATAATTTGGTTGTTAAATGAACAGGTGTTTAGACTGAGAAAGGTCATTGAGAAACGAATCCAAATCATTTTTGTCTCAGAAATCTCCGAAAAAACCTAAAACAAATCATGAAAATCAATGAAAAACAATATCCTTTAAGGTATCGCCCAAAAGCTATCCTCTTGAAGAATATCGACGTACTTGAAGAAAATATTTTATTGTGAAACCGTGATCGTGCAGACGATTGTCATTTTCAGTGTTACGTGAAGCATCGACCATCGTCGAAACGTTATCGTCAGGAGTTATTTTGTTCACGAATACAAAACTTTCCCTTATCGCAAGTGTATTCAAAATGAATTTGAATTTGTTTATTGAGAACTGCCATTTTTTTTTTTTTTTTTTTTTTTAAATCAGCGCGCACTAAAGGGATTTTGACTACCCTTAAAATGTTTTAACACAGTGCGAGCGTTAAGAAAATAGGGAAGGATTTAATAGGAGATACCGATGCACATTGGTTTTGCATTTCTGAATATCAAAATGGGAGGTAAAAATAGAGCCCAGCAAAGCATTCCACATTCTTGTAGTGCGGCTAAAGAAGGAATCTCTATACTTGACGGTACATCCGAAATTGGGCTCAAGGGTTAACTGATGAGCATTCGTAAAAACTTGAAATATCAAGTGCAATAATCTTACTTTCACCAAAACGGTGTAAAGATTTGTTCCACTGTTCGGTGATATATACCATCAGATCACCAGTGGAGCTATTGCTACGAAAGCCATACTGCCATACATTTAGAAGCTTTCGTTCTTCAAGATATTTTTTAAGCTGATGATTAATCAGCGTTTCCATGACCTTGGAAAGAAGGGACGTAAGTGCAATTGGACGGTAGTTAGAGGGTGAAGAAGATTCGCCTTTTTTAGGGACAGGCTGATGGACAAATGCTGTTTTCCATCCACTCGGAACGAGACCAGTAGAGTAGGATAGATGGAAAAGCTTACGCAGTGGTTTTGCCAGCGTAGAAGAACACCTCTTCAGAACAATAGGAGGGATACGATCCGGGCCAGCGGATTTATGCACATCAGGGTCCTTAAGAACTCTTACAACTGCACGAGTGCAAAAGAAGATTCGTCCCACTGAACGGCAATTCTTGACGAAGAAAAGCGATGACGTGCTCCACCGAGATATCTTCGTTTAATTAAAACTTTTTTTTAAAAATTCTTTGGACTAACGTTTCACAATGCAAAATGCATAGTTAGCACTGCTTATTCATATAGATGTGAGATCAAAGTTAATTTATTATTAGAAAGATAGGTTGACGAGAATAAGTTATAACTTAGCATTTTGTATGCAAGTATCTTCAATCTATGTAGTTGTAGTTCAAAATGAAAGGCAATGGATCAAAATGGGTACCCTGTGGAACACCAAAAGCCAGAAGAGAAGGTCAAATTCAAAAGATATACGGTTTTCCGGTTTGTTTTCGGACCTATTAAATGGAATCTCTATTTTATAGTGTGATATTATAATTAACTTCGAATAGTCTTTGGAAAATTGTTAATTTTGCTGACTCTTTATCTACTTAGAAACCAAAAACTCCATTGTTATGCAAACCTCATAAGTTTCAACTAAGATTTTGTACAAGTGCAAGGGTTTATGTTTAACTATCCAATACATTCAGATGTCGCAACAGTTTTATACAGACTGCCAACTGCCACGCACATAAACAATTTTTGTATAAAAGTCGAAAAAAATTAAGTGCAGTTGGACGCACATAAACCCTTTTTTCTAAGAGACGAAAAGTGAAGATTTTTTTAACTGCATTTATGTAATTGTTTTCACTAAAGTGCCAACATACTTGCTCTCTAATATTTTTTAAACAATTATGCACATTGTACATATCATATAAAACAAGATAGATCCCTTTGCTCTCAAGGCCTCAATTCTAGCTCATAAATACAAAAAAAAAAAACAAACTAAATAAGTTACTCAAACTAAAATTCCCGAGCCTATAAAGCAGCAGCATGAAGGATGCAGCAGCCATTTTATAATGATAATTTTCAATAATTCAACAACACTAGCGAAGACCAATTTTAAAAAGTGAACTTAAAAGGTTCCAAAGTCTCCTAAAACATTATAAATCTTTAAACACCATAGAAGCATATATACACGATATAAATAGAGCCCGTTATGATTTGCGAAAATATTCATGATAGAGTATGTCATTGGGCCATTACTCAGTTATTCACTCCTTCCGGGTTACCAGAGACAAGAAAAAAATACAAGTGGAAAACCTAAATATGGTGAAGTAATCAAGCAAATGCATTTTCCAAGTTTTATAACTATCCATATATTTTCCAGTTCTTGTCGTTCTCTGACTCTGAGTCCTCTGCATTGTCATTTTTTTCCATTTTTTGTATCTTGCAAAAAAAAAAAGATGCCACTATATTTGGGTAAACATTAACAAAACAAAAACAAGAGTTAAACATTCGAAACTCGCAGGTCTGCCTGATGCGAGTATACGAGTAGGGTAAAGTAGATCCCGAGCCCGGTAACTCGAACCCAAGAGCATTGCTCAATTTTTCATTAAATCACGCGTGCGGGAATAAGCTACTGTCAGTCTGACTGACTGTAGTTATATTTGCCTTCCCATTTTCCCATCTGGTTGGAGGCGATTGTATATACCAGGTACTCCTGTTGGTTGCGAAGGTTTGATTTACCTTTGTAAAGAAAGTATCACAGCCAGTGGCATACAGTTTCCCAAACTGACACTTATAACTCCCCCTTCTATCAACAAAAAGGGTTCCTAACTTGTGTTTTGTCAGTCGGGCCCGGACTCGACGATGAACAAAAAAAAAAAAATATGATTTATTCCTTTGAAATTTCAAATGGGTATCGGCAAAGTGTTTGGCAATTTGTTGTTTGGCTTGGAAATGGCGGATGTCAAAAGTGATGTCAAAGGAACGGAAGCGTGGCAGTTATTTGTGTGCCATTCCACTTCTGATGTCATTTTTTTTTACATGTTAAGTCAATGTCAGGCTATGTATATGATATCCTTCAAAAGAACCCCTACTTAAATGTTATGAATTGTGTGTGTTGGGACAAATAACATATATTACGAGTATTTATATAGGTTTTCTCAATAAAATGGGAAAATTTGTCAATGTCAGTTAGGTGAATGAGATCAGCACAAGTGATAAAAAATGGTCAAATTTGAAGTTTTGATAAGTTCGCGAATTCTTGTGATAAATGAAAAACATGTCTATCTAGCAAACTAAAGTAAAAATGTAATGTACTTTACTGCAATTTACTCTCAGGTTTTTAAAGAATAGATTCATCATAAATTTACTGCAAAAACCTCACTCATAATTAACATTAAACACAAAATATGACTTTTACCATACATTTCCCACAAAATCGTTGGTTCTTTGTGTTATAACTAAGTGTCCCACCGAATTCTGTTTATACAGGGTCATTCATTTCTAGGTTTAAAGTTGGTAGCATTGGCATTTGACACCTGTCAAACTCAGCTGTCATTTGAAGTGTCATAATATTAGTTGAATGTTTGCCATTTACGATAATGGATCGCTAAACAATCGAACAAGGCTTTAAAATTATCAAAACTTACTACACTAAAGTGGTGATTCAAACGTAGCCACTTTTCGCGCATTATGCGATGATTATGGTCGTCAAAATCGAACGATTTGAAGATAGTGGAAGCGTAACTGATGTCGTAAGGCCATTGCATCATCGTAATGCACGCCCAGTCGAAAATATTGCTGCTGCAAGTGCAAGTGTTGCTGATGATCCGAATAAATCGATTTACCGTCGGGCGTTCGCAGCAATTGCACGATTTTTTTTGGCCGGGGATTGAAGATCATGACTTGGACGATACTTGGTTCCAACAAAACGGGGCAACGACCAATTATGGCCTTATTGCGTGAGAAGTTTCCTGGTCGCGTAATTTCACGTTTTGGCGACGTCAATTGGCCATCAAGTACTAAGATCATGCGATTGACACTGTTAGATTTTTTTCTGTGGGGCTATGCAAAAGACCGTGTTTACGTGAATAATCCCCGAACTCTAGACGCATTAAAAACAAACATTACTCATGTTATGGCCAAGATACAGCCCGAAATATGCGAAAAGGTTGTTCAAAATTACCTCAAAAAAATCTTCCCCAGGCGGTAATTTGAATGATATTCAGCCCTATTCTGCTAAACGCCCGCGTGAACATTTGCATTCTGCTATCCGCGGGAAGGAAATGATTGTTCCATAATGCGTATAAATTGCGATCAAAATATAATTAAGACGGTAAGATCCTTTTTACAATTTCAAAAACAAGTACTGGTAAAGGTTTGCATTGGAAAGACATGAGTTTTCAATTAATAATTTGAGACAAATTGAATGAAACATTCACGTGAATCGAAAGATTCGATCGAATCGGATAGCAGAATAGGGCTGATTGTTTTTCACACTTCATAACAAAGTCCAAAAAATGAATTACCCTTTAGGTAAGTGTTATTTTGAAGTGGATATACATATTCAAATGACATTAGTCAAAACCATTTATGTAAATTACCCCAAAGCCCTTAAGGGGAACATATTAATGGAATCAAAACTTTTCTCGCCCACACGTCACTAACACACACACACACGCTATAATTTGCTTGTGGTTAATGAACCACGTCCTAAAGCTGCATATGTTCCTTCCTTTCCTTGATGGTCCTTGCAGATAAAGTATGAGCATCACATCACTATGAAGGATTCAATTTATTCTCCAAGTAAGGATAATTCATAACTTTGATAATAAGTTTTCTTCCCCGAAATTAGTTCCATGCTCATGTTCTTATGACTAAAAATAAGTAAAAACAAAAAAAGTGAACGAACGAAACTATCAACTTCCATTTCCTCATATCACTCACTTGCAAAACAAAATTTGAAACTTTCCAACAGCAAAAGGATGCCTTATGAATATCAACTAAGCATGTCGAGGATGTTGTTTGTGTTGTTGTTGTTGTTGCTGTTGCTGCTCTATTCATGGCTTCTCATAATAGCAAATATAAGAATCCTCCTGGAGATAGGGTCTTTGACAAGAGGGCTCTCAATGAGTGGCTGTACAAGAAGTATCGAAGTTTTGGTTTAACGTTCGACAAAAATTGTAATAAATATGTCAATGGGTATTTTAAATCGTATTAGGCCAACAAGCTGCCATCATCATCATCATCATCGTCAGTTTCATCGTTCTGGAAGATAAACCTTAATATATCTTTGGCAAATATAAAGATTTTTAATGATAGTTTGAGACATTTTTTCAATTTAATATATTGTCATCGACTAACTTAATTCTTGTCCAATATAAATTGTTGTGATGTTATTTATTAAAGGACAAAGATTAAAATTGTTAGTAAAAATTCTCAGAAGTTTGGAAGCAACCTCTTCTTCAGAGCGATTTGGGATTAAGGGTTTTTTTGAAAATTATTTTGAACAGCTTCATGAAAGCTGAATTTGTAACTGTATTGAAAGAATGTTAGCAATTTGTAGTACCCTTTGAGGGAACGGCTATATTGTAATATACTATCACGCGGAAAAGGGGTTTGGGTTTGAATCCAGACTATTCCACCTAAAATATTTTTTACTTATGCTGGATTTAAACGACTGAAAAATTGGCAGTTTTTTGTCAGTAAACTGCCACAAGAATGAATTTGTCCATTCTTCTGACAGTGACTGGTATTATATTAGAATTTTATAAATTATTTTAAATTGACTTACCAATTTTTATTTAATATTAAAAATATTCATTGTAAAAAAAAACTTATTTTTTTTCAAGAACTCAAATGGTGCACAGTCGGCGGCATTTAGATAAAAGAAGTTGCAGAAATCAGTTTTAACAAATATTTGTAGCTATCGTAGTCGAGAAAAATATTAAATTTGCATTAATGATTTTGCTTGTAGTAGAATATTAGTCACAAAAAATTAATTTTCTTTTATTTTATACTATTTAATTTAATGGTTTTGGAAAAACACCTTTTCGGGCACACTATTTCGTTTTTAAATTGAGTTTATTTTTAATTTTTTTTCTAGGTTAGGGTGCAGTAACTATTTTTTTTGTTATATTTTTGAAGTAGTTAGCCATCTCAGAAATATTTAAAACACAACAAAAGTCTTAAAAAAATATTCACCTTCAAATAAATGAAAAGGTCCGTTTACTTTTATTCACCACTGTGTCCCTCAGGTCGGCTTATAGACAGGATATACTACTGCATTCGTGAACTTATTATTAAAATTCAATATAATTTTTTTTCCTTGTGGTACAAAATTCTTAGATAAGCAGAAGATTCTGAAACACCCTTTGAGGCATTTTTCTTAAAAGTTACGAATTGGATTACATTTGTAGGCTTTTTTTTTCCCTCTGTGCAACCTAAAATGTAACACTTACATAATTTGGTGACGTGCCACAAACAAAATTCTTTTATACACCTGCACAAATATTTTAATTTTTTTTTAATAATGTTCGTTTACTTTCATTCTGAAACAGGGTGTTTCAAAATCTTTTACTAAACTAAGACTTTTTTATGGCATATATTTTCAATTCACCCAATTTTATAGCTTTGAAATTTTTCTTCGAGCAAACAAAAAAATTGTTACGATACTTTAATCCTTTAATAGTATTGAAATAAGTGTTACAAAGTTATACAATATTACTTATTATTAGAAAGAAAAGCTATGTTATAAAAGTATAATATACATATACATAGTCACTTTTAAACTCCAGTTTATCTTAGACCTGGGTTTATCCTATCTAAATAACATTGAATAAACCCCAGTCTAAAATAAACTGGAGTTTAAAAGTGACTATGAATATGCGCCATTATCTTTAAGCAATATATGAAATTAAATAAAAATTTAAATTAGGTATAGGTTGAAAAATGCAAAACGAGTATACGTATGATAATGCTCAACACTTTTCTAACTTTAAAGCTTTTTACTAAAATAGTCTTAGTTTGAAACAGTTATTAGCTTTTATCACACTAAGGGCCAGTTTCACAGTCAACACTTACCGGAATAAGTGGCACTTAAGTTTCCCATATGAAGAATTAAAGCTAAATTTTATAGCCAGCGTAAGTGGAACTTAAGTCACCAACATCGGAGACTTAAGTGCCACTTATTCAGGCAACAGTGCGCTCTGATATTGGCATTAATCTTTCACATTCGCCACTTAAGTGTCACTTTTCTGAATGTGAAACTGGCCCTAAGCCTAAAGCTGAACATGCCTAAAACAGTGACAGTTCTTGCAAGAAGTAAGGAAACAAACCCTTTTCAGATTTTTGTAGCTTTCAATGTGACATATAGAGTCTGTATATGATACTAAAAAGATAAAATGTCTGTAACTAAAATTTTCACTAAGTTTCCCGAAACTGGGTTTTTTTCCTATGGGTTTTGACAGAAAATAGTGAACACATTTGAAAAATTGGGAAAATTTGTCAAAAATTTCACTTTACCAAACAGACTTAAAACAGGATTTGTCGGTCTAAACATTTATAAAATGTAAAAAGGAAAGAAAGTACGACTCTAATTTGTTTTTAAAATTTCAAAAATCATCTTTAAGATCGTTCTAAATTGTCTACAATTTTGCATAAAATGACTTTAATGCGAAATATTGTTACACAATCTCGTTTTTAGAGATTTTAGTTTGCCAATAGTAAGCCTCCCGACCACTCATGATATTATAGCATTTAAAATAATGTAAATTGGTATATATTATAATAAAAAGATATATACTAAATGATAAGGGTAAGTCATAACCCCTTATGTGCGTGTATCTACACATAACATATACATATAATTATGTAGATTTTTACAAACAAAATTTCTATTTATTTAGGTTTTTAAACGACTTCAACTCAACGCCAACTAGAAAATTCTTCTCAATCGCTTAAAGTCAATAAAACGATTCAAATCTATTATGTTAAACATCCCCTAAATGGGGCGTAATATGAGAACATTTAAGGCATTCTGATGATTTGCTCCAGTTTATGCAAATTCTACACCGCAGGTTGATCCAATTCTGTCAGAGTTTTTTTTTTTGTCAGAATAAATCGTACAATGGGAACATTATTCTTTCGAGTGTCGCCTTTTTTTTTTGCTATATTCTCTAAATGGATGCATGCATCTAAGACAATGAAAAAGTGAAGGACACTAAAGAAGGAAATGGATTGCGACTACGAGCTAAATGAATGTCTTTACGTTCCAGTTTTTGTTTCATTGTTGCACGTTGCTTGGTATATATGTATACCTAGTTGACCAGAAGCCATGCACCAGCACCTAAGTCCCGGTTATCCCATTTTCATAGTCCCTCTTCAGTTCGTCCTTTTTTTTTTGTTGCATCCATTTACATTTCTTTTTAATGACAAAAAAATTATGACCACGTATAACAACAACAAAGTTGGATATTCTGCAGCTCAAGGTGCAGAGTATACAGCAGAGTAGCATATCTAGGGATAGCTTTCGCCACTCGTTTTTTTGTGTGTTATCCTTTCAACACTTTTTTGTGGCTGACCTGCTGTGGTGGCAACAGCGGTTTTTCAGGAAAAAAAAAAAATTAAACAAAAAAAAAATAGGTGGGTACCTCATGCTTTATTCAAAAATAATTTTATGATGAGGTAAGACCTGTCCTTGGGGAATGATTAGACCAAAAAGAGCAAAATTTTCTATTTTATAATATAATTCGGATTTACATTAGCCTGTGTGTCACTTATACTAGTTATGATTAATTAATATTATTAGTGTTCCTTTTTTGATTCACCTATTTCCGCCATAGATTTATGAGCAAATTTGTAATAAATTCGCAATTTGTTGTGGCTAACGATTTTATTTGCTGTCATGTTCCTGTGCCTGTAGGCGGATGTCATTAATTAAAGCAGCTTTATTGCGAAGTTCGGTGTTAACAAATTTATGTTCAACAAAAAAATTATGATTTTGTATAAACGAATATAAATTCCCTGGAAATAAATTAGCAATTAAGCATCAATTTAGTTTGGGTGAAATTTAATGATGATTTTAAAAAGTTAATTTCCACCATGATTGATGATGATATCATCTAATTATATCTAATAATTCACCTTAAAATCTTTGATGGATAATGTTTTTTTATTTTTTACTACAGACGAGAGAAATATAAACTCATTATTTTTATATTTCAATTAAGCTTAGCAAACATTTTTTATGAAATTAATGAACGGAAAAAAAATTACTTTGTGTGGACTTAATTGAAAAGTAAATTAAAATACGTTATTTAAATTTTATACAATTTATATAGATAGATATATGTACTTCAACATAAAATAAGGAACCAGGATAGCATAATTGGTCTAGTGTTTCAAGCCTCTATTACATGACTTACAATTCAAGAAGGTTATGGTAGAGGAATATTATACAGATAAATTGTCAGAGAGAAGGAAGGTATATATGAAAAAGATAAGATAATTTTTTTAATTTAGGAATTTAATAATATTATATTAAGGAGTATTTACTTTTTTTTCAAGTAAAACAACAAAGGGTGTGCGCAGGATTGCGATCGTAGGGTGGGCTAAGGGCAAAATCGCATTTAATTTTAATTTTCTTACAAGATCATTCGGCCTAAAAATCCTGGAAGTAATCCAGATGGATGGGGCCTTTAATAAAATCAGTGCATTCCATTTTTAGTTACCACTAATATTGAAAAGGAACGTTATATCAAAATTTCATAGCATTCCGACTCTTACTAAATCCCTCCTCCTAGATTACGGCCTTGAAAACAACATTGATTAAGCCACGAGATAAACTGGTTTAACTTGAAATCGAGGCAATTTTCTGAGAAACCGAAAAAACCCTATATTTACGTTATTTGTACACTTTTTCCATTTCTATTTTCCATTTTAAGAGGTATAGATCTTTAAGTTGGCAACACTATTTCAACTGGCGGCCATTTTGTCAGCTGTTAAGGGATATATTTTTAGTTTGGTTTGGCATTTCAACATGGATAGACTGACGCCTGAACAACGCTTCCAAATTGTGCCCAAATGGGCCCACAACAAGATTGCCGTTGATCCCAATTTTCATAAGCGAATTTTGTTTAGCGATGAAGCTCACTTTTGGTTGAATGGATACGTCAATAAACAAAACTGCCGTATTTGGAGGGATGATAGTCCTCAAGTGTATGTTGAGACACCGTTACATCCACAAAAACTGACTGTATGGTCTGCTTTATGGTTTGGTGGAATAATTGGTCCGTACTTCCTTAGAAACGATGCTGGCCAGAACGTTACAGTCAATGGTGACCGCTATAGAGCCATGATTACTGACTTTTTCGTTCAACAATTGAAAAACCATGATGTGCAGGATCTGTGGTTTTAACAAGACGGCCCAACATTTCACACAGCTCGTGCCACAATTGATTTATTGAAGGAAAGGTTTGATAACCGCATAGTTTCACGTTACGGGCTCGTTAAATGGCCTCCAAGATCTTGCGATTTAACGCCGCTTGACTATTTTCTGAAGGGATATGTGAAGTCACTAGTCAACGCCGATAAGCCCGAAACGGCTGTCCACTTGGAGGACAACATTCGCCGCATTATTGCCGATATACGGCCACAAATGTTGGAAAAAGTCAACGAAAATTGCACCTCCAGATTAGACTACGTCCGAGCTAGCCGTGGCGGCCATATGCCAGAAATCATATCTAAATTATATTGCCAGAAGATTATCTTTCGAATAGAGTAAATTTCATGTCAATTTAAAAAAAAATCATCTTTCTTTTATTCCATTTCAAAGGTCTATACCTCTGCTGTTTAGCCGATAATATAGGAATGTCAAAAATATATGCATACATTTTTGGAGAACTAATGGAATATGAACTTAACAACCTATTAAGTAAGGATAGAGCCGGGAAAAGATAAGGTGGAATCCTTCAAGTCCCGTGGGTAAGAACTACACATTTTTCTTGTCAACATGAATCATGTAACGTCTGAATCATGTCACGTCTAAAAAGAAACACTCTAGCAGGTTTAAGTTTGCAATGAAATTCGAATAAGAAAGTGTCGAGCATTTAAGAAAAAATTAAAGCAAATGTAACATAAAATAAATGGCCTTGTCAAAAAGCCATAATACTAAATGCTTAAATTTAGCTTTGTTTTACTTTGGACAATGTGAATTGAATTAGCTTTGTGTCAAGGTATTGTAAAATTCTACTTTAATTCTTACACAAAGCATTTTACATCAAAATGTCAAGTTTTAAATTTTTCGATGTAACGACCTTGTTCTTCTCAGCAACCGATTTGCACTGTTGGTAACCAAATACATATTCAAGAAAATTAAAACCTTAACCAGATCTGTTTATATCGTTGCTTTAAAATGCATTAGCTCCTTTTAACTGTTATCTTCAACAATATAATAAAATATTAAATATACAAACAAAAAAAAAAAAATAAAAACACTTCTTCGTTCATTTGTTTTGGTCCAGATGTTGTGATAATTATTAGAACAATTATCATTCTCATCATTATCAACTCAAAAACATCGTAATGAAACATTCATAAAAGCTTTTATTTATGCGCATGACTTTTGAGCATGTTATTTTTTTTTTAGTTTTGCTTAATTGGAGCTATAAGAGAAAGAGCTCCGAAATCATTTCGGTCAATTGCCTTATTTTTTTGTATGTCATTAGCACTTACGTCAATGTAAATTCTTGGATTTGTGCCAAGTTTATATATTTCGGTTATCATATTTATGACAACCTCCCGTTACCGGAATAAAAAAAAAAAAACAAATATTACAGACTCAAATTGTATTTCTTAAAAAGTTGTCAAATCTTTTTATTTAAAGAAATTTTCAGCTCTTTAAAGAAATTTTCATCATCCTTTGAAGTCCTTCTCCACTTATCTAAAAACCCTTAAGACACAAATTTCACACAAACAAATATTTTATATAAAACTAACATGAATAGAATATATGGCTTCAAAACATCCAATTAAGACTTTCAAGGCCACCTTGAAAATATTTCCCTAAAGATGCTTTTATATTTTACCTCCAAAGCCAACATCATTAAAAAATCAGAAAAACAAAGAAATCGCGTTTGACTTCTCAAAACTGTTATACTTCGCCCTTTATGCACATGCTCGATGAGACTTCTCTTCCCAACCGGTCGTTATGATAAATATCATGCTGTATGCTGAGCTTTTTGGCGAATGGGGGCAATTGTATTTTGAAGTTTTTTGGGTTACTTTTGACTTTGCTTTGTTTTTGTTGAGGTAAACATTTTTAATTTAATACACATAAACCGAATAATGAATTTGAAGTTTGATGTTTTTAAGGATCAAAGAAGTCAAAGAGACGGTTTTAATTAGTTTTGAAGCTGTTGTGAAGAACTTAAGTGGATTTCACTATCAAAAGTACTTGTGACTGCTTAAAAACTTCAAGATACAATATCTTATAACTTAGTCTTAAGCTATTTTTTACAAAATAAAGCAAGATAAAAATTAACATAATTGAATATATCCAGCAAAGAGACATACAATTATAAATATATGTAAGTAGATATAAATTATAGATCTTCAATAAAAAAAAAGAATACTAAGAAAAAAGAAAACTCATATGATTATACCGAAAAGTGGAGTTTCAATACTTTTTTTAATGCAGGTTGTATTCTGTATTTCTGTTATATTTTGCGGCAAGGAATTCCACAAATGAACAGCATTGACAAAAAATTGGCGCTCGGAAGTTAAAAACGAACATCGAGAAAATTTAATTGACGAGACTTGTGCGAGGACGCTATTCTAATTCTTTCGAAACAGTATTGTGGTTGATGAGTTAGCAGTATGTCAGAGAGTAGGATTAAACTGCGAAGCTGGAGATAATAATCTAAAGGCATACCGAGAAAACAAATAGAAAAGCCAGATAATCTGTCATATCTACGCAGTCCAAACACATAGCGTACAGTGCTGTTAAAGGGTACATTTAACTTCCTTTTGCTAACATAGTTGCAGTTACAAAAAATTTCAAACCCGTAAATCAATATATGTAGACATGACTAAGGTCTTACCAAGCATTAGAAGTGTTTTGAAAGGCGTTAACGATTGAGATACCCACAAAGTACGTAGCACACCATATACCTTTCCGTCGACGAGTGCATTAATACATTTGAAGGTCAGCCCAAGATTTTTCGCTGTTTCAACATAATCGATAGGAGCGTTGCTCAACACAATTGAAGGAAAATAATATAGATCTGGATTATTTCTTGAAATTTCCAGATATTTAAACTTCATTGGGTTTAAAATAAGGCCATTTCGATTGGACCAATGTAATATTTTCTTCAAATCTTACAGCACCAAGCTAAACGAGCCCAAGAGGCGAGCTGAAGTATACAATTGTACATCATTAACATACATATGCAATGAGCAATTCCTTATTTTAGTTGGAAGCTCACTAACGTACATCGAAAATAATATAGGGCCAAGAATGGAACCTTGAGGGACACCGGAAGCATTTCGTAAAGTCAGATAACTTGTCCCAAAAAAGTAACTTGTCAGTGCCCGATGAAAAGCAAAATTGATGCATTAGCTTTATACATAATTTGGCATTATTGACTGTGTCGAAATTATTTGAAAAATCAAGTCTGCTTTATATCGTCAAAACCGCTCAACAATGCTGTGATATAATTATATTTTTCACGAAATCCAGATTGTTTTGAAGTGAGCATATTGATTGGTCTAAATTCATCACCTCAAGCATTTTTAGGGATGGGTACAATTTTAGCCTTTAAAAAAAATAAAAGCAAGACATTGTAGATGTTGCCGTTGTTTTTTAAATAATTAAAAAAATTTTTTTTTTAAATGATTGAAAGGGGAAAAATATGTATATACGAATAGAAATAGAATACAAAATGGGGAATATTTTTTAATAAAATTAAATTCTTAACTCAGAGGGAAATTTCAAATTTTTGCTTAACCTTACCAATAGAATGATTGCTGGCAAACAAATACTATCACGGCTGTTCTAATTTCCATTTGAATTTTATATCCTCACGTTTTCGAATTTTCGCTGTTCCGAATTCCGTATTCGAAAATGTTTTGCGGATTCGGCAAAACGAACTGATCTAACAGGTGATTTTTAAGCTAGTTTGGTTTTGGCAACACTGGTTTTGACAGCTGACGTGTGTTTAGTACCTTGTGTCACTGTCAAACAGCTTCAGTTTGGTTTGCAATTTAACCATGGATCGTCTTACAAATGAACAACGCTTGCAAATTATTGAATTTTACTATCAAAATTCGTGCTCGGTTCGAAATGTTCATCGCGCGCTGCTTGTGTTCAGCGATGAGGCTCATTTTTGGTTGAATGGGTACGTAAATAAGCAAAATTGCCGCATTTGGAGTGAAGATCAGCCAGAAGCATTGCAACAGCTACCAATGCATCCCGAAAAACCCACTGTTTGGTGCGGTTTATGGGCCGGCGGCATTATTGGGCCTATTTCTTCAAAGATGATGCGAATCGCAGCGTTACTGTCAATGGTGAACGCTACCGAGCGATGATAACAAACTTTTTTTGCCCGAAATGGAAGTTCTTGACTTGCATGATATGTGGTTTCAACAAGACGGTGCCACATGCCACACAGCACGCGAAACAATGGCGCAATTGCGAGGCGAGTTTGGTGAACAGTTAATTTCACGTTTCGGGCCGGTCAATTGGCCGCCTAGATCGTGCGATTTGACACCATTAGATTATTTTTTGTGGGGGTATGTCAAGGCTAATGTCTATAGGGACAAGCCCGCTTCGATTGACGCACTGGAAGCCAACATCCATGCATTCATGCGTGAGATACCGGCCGATATGTGTGAAAGAGTATGCCAAAATTGGACTCAGCGGATGGGCTACCTGAGACGCAGCCGCGGTCAACATTTGCATGAAATTATCTTTAAACATTAAATTGCAAGGTTCAAACTATCGATTCAAATAAATATTTTATTCATTTTTTCGAATTATTTGTGTTTTTTTTTTAAAAAAAGTTCTAAACCTCTTAAAAAATCACCCATTACAATCCGCCAAATTGACGTTTTAGATTCGGTTATCCTTTTGTTGGCGGATTACAATTTCGTTTTTGACAGCTCTTGCATACATAACAGCTAATTTCGAAAATGTTTTGTTGATCAAGTTGGTAAAAATTAAAAGTAAATCCGACTGGAAATCAGAACAACCGTTTTCAATGCGCACGGATTCAATTTTCGTTTCCGCTTTCAAATTCGACCGAATATCAGAACAGCCGTATATTATATGACTTTCACGTATTTTGAGATTTTTTGGATTATTTGCGTATTCGATGGCTGGGCCGATTAGGTTATAATTTTTTCGCTTCTGGTACTCCTAAGCACTTTAAATAATATTCCATTTGAAAAACTTGAAAACCAACCAACACATCTAATTAAAAAAATCAATTTTTTAGTAGGTAGCTAGACACTATTGAATTTTGTTTCCGATTCACAAAAACTTAAATTTTAATCATCAAATTCCATTAATCTCAAGGCTCAATTATCTAAAAGATGTATATCTTAATATAAAGTTCTATTTTAAAATAAAGAAAGAAATACCAAGGGCCTATAACACAGAACAACAAGTAAACTAGTCAACAATTTCTTGTTCAACTACGTTTGTTCAACAAGTGAAGTTCATTTCTGTAACACAACAAAAACAGTAACAATTTTCAATAGCAAAAATTTCCCTCGACTTGTTGAACCAGTTGAATAATTAAGTCTTATATGATGAGTCGTAAAATTCCGCAAGAAAAAAAAATTAAGCATTTAGTCTAAGATAAGAGAAAACGAACATATTCTTTTCGGTGCTTTCTCTGAGTCATTGACTAAAACCAACAAAAGTGATTAATGGTGGGAGATAATTTTGTTGTCTAAGAGTTTGAACATAGTTCCTGATGGAAAAGATTGGACCTACTTAAGTGATGTTTCGTCTCAAAATTGTAAGAAATATGTCATGGTAAGTATAGACATACAGAATATATTTCCAGAAAGTAAAAAAAAATATTTCTGAAAGCCAAAGTAGATAACACAAAAAAAAAACAATACATCAAGGGCTTAATACAGGAAACTTAACTCGTGTGATAATCTCGTATTTGATTTTATAAGTCGAGATCCAGATCCAAACCAATGCAAAGATATTCAAATTTCCTTCTTTACATTAAATAAATTAATTTTAAACAAGCTACCCGACCCTTTTACTTGAGAAACCCTGACTTGTTGACTTCGAACAAGTTTCCGATCCTCGGTTGAAATTTATCAACAATTCAACAAGTTTATTCTCTCTTTTTTTAACTCTTGTTGTTTCCAGTTACAGAAATGGCGGATTTGTGAAATTTCCCACTTGTTGCAATATGCCAAAACAATTGTTATAAATTCCCGAGACTTGTTGTTACGTGTTACCCAAATTTTCAACAGTTGTTGAATTTCACTTGTTCAACAAGCACTTTATGTATTGTGTTATAGGCCCCAAATGTCTTTCATTTATTGAAGTATAAACTTGCACATTCAAAGTATGGTTATATATAAGTTGTTTTGCAAGAGCAAATTCTTGCGATCCATTTTTTTCAAATCGAAAATTTCAATATCTCTTGGTCGGAGAGAAATAGTGAGCAAGAAAAATATTTTCAACTTGATAATAGGAGGCTCCAATGTTCACATTTTCAAGCTGATTGTTACAAATTAATTCCTGAAACATGTTTAACAGTTAATTTATATCCCAATTTAACTATGGTTCTGTCTACTAACTGAACATATATTTCTGACAAATCTTGCACTGTGCGTGTTAAAAATCTGTTGAAATTGAAGTTCATATTGTTCTAAAGGGTCCGCCAAATAACTTTTTTTTTTTGAAAATGGCGCAAAACATCGAGTGACGCTTCGGCTGTGTGGCACGTAGCGCCGTTCTGTTGAAAACAAATGTTGCCAATATCCTCCGCTTCAATTTTTGTGAAAAAAAATTCGTTCATCATGGCCCGATAACGATCGCCATTGACTGTAACGGCCACTCCTTGCTCATTTTCGAAAAATGGCCCAATTATGCCTCTGGACCAAAATCCGCACCAAACAGTGACTCGTTTTGGGTGCATCGGCTTTTCAATGTATGCTTGCGGGTTTTCTGTGCCCCAAATGCGACAATTTTGCTTGTTTACTACCCGCCAAGATCAAAATGAGCTTCATCTGAAAAGATGATTTTTTTTTGGCAAAATCGGCATCTTCTCTAAGTCGATCGCAGGCCCACTTAGCGAAGCGTATACACAACCATATTCGTTCAGCGGGAGGATAAAACTAATTATCTGTCAAATCAGACATGAGCTAAGTGTTTCCATTCACGAAATAAGCACTAGTTGAAAAAAAACGTTAGATGGCGGACCCTTTATATAATGAAATAGAGATTTGCATAATGTCGCATTTCGATAGTTTTTTGACAACCATAATTTAGTTAATCCTCCACAGAAAAACTGCTTCATGAGTTAACTAGGGTATTATTTATTTGCAGAAAAAACTAACTCTTTTTAGCTCAGGACTAAAATGGGTTACTTCCATGAACAGTGAAGACTCTTAAAAGCGGACACTCATGGTCCCCCAATTTTTGTCAGGTTATGGGAACTGTCCGGTTAAGGGAAAGAAATAAATTAAATATGACATCACTCAAAATATTTAAATCTGAGAACGAATTTTTTTTTATTGCCATCATGCCTTGGCATCACGAATTAAAATGCCTGCAAAAATGAATAGCAGAAGCAAAGTAAATGACATCATGTGCAGCAATAACGGAAGGTGATGAAGAAAGAGAACCACACACTCTTAAATTACACTAAATTAGTTACTCGGGAAATCCCTTTATAAACTTTCAACATAAAATCGCACTGTCCGGTTATTAGAGCTTAGCGTCCGTTTATCGAAGATTGTCTCTGAATTTGCTTACGTATTAAATGTTTTTTTGTCTGTTTCCTTTTTTGATGAAAAATAATCCCTACATAAAAATATGTGATCCCGTATGGGAGGTTTTCTATCTAAAATGAGCAAGAAAAAGTCTCCGCGTCCGTTTATGAGAGTGTCGGTTTATAGGAAAGTAATTTGTATGAGAAATTCGAAAAGAAGTTTGTTCCCTAAAAAGTGTCCGTTTAAAGGAATCGTCCGCTTATTGGAGCTGTCACAAAGTAGAGCTTTCACTGTTTTTTTTTGTTTTTTTAAGACCTAATAATAAATATAATAACAACTTACTTATATGTACGTCTGGCTTTTTCACCTTTCAAAGGTAGATACTAGATAAGTCCTTCTAAGGTTGTAATGTTTTACGATGATGTCGGTTTGTCAGTCTGACAGAGTAATAATATACCTGCACTCCCTTATTTTATTAATAAATGATGACCATCTCTACCATATGTCCTAGATTTTTCCTCAGATTGAAATACATTTATAACGGGTGATTTTTAACCTGGTTTGGTTTTGGCAACACTGGTTTTGACAGC
The DNA here is from genome assembly GCA_932273885.2 of Leucozona laternaria. Classification (NCBI taxonomy): domain Eukaryota; kingdom Metazoa; phylum Arthropoda; class Insecta; order Diptera; family Syrphidae; genus Leucozona; species Leucozona laternaria. The sequence continues at coordinate 4,974,351 of OW026368.1, forward strand.
TGACGTGTGTTTAGTACCTTGTGTCACTGTCAAACAGCTTCAGTTTGGTTTGCAATTTAACCATGGATCGTCTTACAAATGAACAACGCTTGCAAATTATTGAATTTTACTATCAAAATTCGTGCTCGGTTCGAAATGTTCATCGCGCGCTGCTTGTGTTCAGCGATGAGGCTCATTTTTGGTTGAATGGGTACGTAAATAAGCAAAATTGCCGCATTTGGAGTGAAGATCAGCCAGAAGCATTGCAACAGCTACCAATGCATCCCGAAAAAGCCACTGTTTGGTGCGGTTTATGGGCCGGCGGCATTATTGGGCCTATTTCTTCAAAGATGATGCGAATCGCAGCGTTACTGTCAATGGTGAACGCTACCGAGCGATGATAACAAACTTTTTTTTGCCCGAAATGGAAGTTCTTGACTTGCATGATATGTGGTTTCAACAAGACGGTGCCACATGCCACACAGCACGCGAAACAATGGCGCAATTGCGAGGCGAGTTTGGTGAACAGTTAATTTCACGTTTCGGGCCGGTCAATTGGCCGCCTAGATCGTGCGATTTGACACCATTAGATTATTTTTTGTGGGGCTATGTCAAGGCTAATGTCTATATGTCTTCGATTGACGCACTGGAAGCCAACATCCATGCATTCATTTGTGAGATACCGGCCGATATGTGTGAAAGAGTATGCCAAAATTGGACTCAGCGGATGGGCTACCTGAGACGCAGCCGCGGTCAACATTTGCATGAAATTATCTTTAAACATTAAATTGCAAGGTTCAAACTATCGATTCAAATAAATATTTCATTCATTTTTTCGAATTTTTTGTGTTTTTTTTTTTTAAAAAGTTCTTAAAAAACCACCCTTTAAATATATAAAATAGAAGCCTAGGCAATTCAATGATTTTCTGTCAGGACACTTAAGTCACTGAACAAACACAAGACTTCCTGTATGATGGAAAAATCTAAACTCTCTGAACACAGAATCACAGAACCAAAGTCCTTTAACTCGATAAACAAAGGAAAATATGCCTGAACAAGTTAAGCACTCAAGCTGCTTATATGAGTGTGCAGTAGCCAGAAGACCACAAAGAGTGTGCTTTGACAAAAGAGCAGCAGGGGACATAATTTGCTATTGGATGTGTTTTGGGGCATATACATATAATATTATATAGGTACATGTGTATGTATGTACACACGAAGAATATTGTACCTTTGAATCTGACCAACAGTGTTGACATATGTGAATGCTGAATGCAGAATGATTATGCTGATGATGATCAAAAGGACACACAGCTTCAATCATTGTTTGTTTTATATCCCTATGTTGAGTGTAAGGTTAAATACGAATTTGTTTAATCAATTAGCTTAAAGTTAACTAATTTACATATATGTGGTAGCTTTTAAATAATATTTCAAATTAAATTTAATTTGAGTTTGTTTAATTTTACTTTCAGGATCAAAATAGTAAAACTATAAAAGCAGCTTTATCACTCTGCAAAATACAATTAAAACAAAAAATTTAATATCATCTACTTAGACACTAATATACTTAAAGCCAGCGACTGATATGAATTATAAGACTGTGCGAGAGTTATTGCGTGTGGCGTGTAAGCACATACAACAACTCAGCATGACGGTCAAAACGATAAAAAGTAATGAATAAACACAGAAGCTAATTCCCGCGGCAGCACATAACTATTGTTAATTAGGGTTATTACTGTTACACAAACTGCATGTAGTCGTAATGAAAGTAACGATAATGTGTTAGAAAATAAAACAAGCATTTTGCTGTTGTCACCATCAGAATCACCTAACATCTCGCAGAAGAGATAAGTCCTCTTGTGCGAGTGAAAAATAGCGGTAAGAATAAAATAGCGAAAAAGATATGGTTGTGCTCATGAAACATTATACGAGTACCAGTGCATAAACGTGTTGTGAATATATTGTTATCGCAACGTACCATACACAAACATTATTATAAGTCGAATCACGAGTTAACGCTGCTGCTGCCACCGTGCGTCGCCGTCGGCCGCGCCACTACGCCTACATGTTACGCACTAGGTTTCCTTCATTATCGTATGGTGTGTAAGCAGCTTTAAGTTTGAGAAGTTACATTATGTACTTAAATCAGTGATTCTATAGCGTTTGTTTAGCTTAGTGTGAATAACTTGGATGATTTATAATGGCTGGTGACGGTGAGGAAAATCTGCGGTTTCTTAGTTTTAAATTATGATAAATGGTTTAGTAATATACTGCACAGAGGAAAAAAAATTGGTTTCCCTATTAACAATTATTGCAAATTAAATGCACGTCGAACTTAGGTTAGGTTAGAAGGGGTGATAATACGGCTAACCGCATCATCGCATTCGGTTCTCAATGGATTCACTGTGGTCTCCATCAGGATATAGGTGAGGTGAAAATGAGGATGGGTGAGGAAAGGACTAAGCCGAGCTTCTGTGTGGGTATGAGATGCCACCCTGAACCACCCTGAACTCTGAATAAATTTTAGGAGGTTCATTAGTGGCAAAAAATAGATGTCACTCAGTTCGTCAAAGAAGTAATCTCCGAGGACTATTTTTCTGTTTCTTACTAAACTAGGCGTTCACAAAGGAAGTGATAAGAGCCCTCTTTCGCCTCTTCATAATGACACCCGTTAGAATTCCAACCAAAAGGGATAATTGAGGTCTGCTTAGTTGGAGAAGGAAGACCATATATTCCTCGAGACCCGACAAGTATCAAATGCTGACCATCTATCATTTGCGGCTTCTAGTGACATAAAAACGGAGGATTCAGTTTCGCTTAGATCAAGAAAAGATCCCATTTTGGCCAATTTATCCGCCATTTATTTTTCATATATGTCACGAAGTCCTCTTGGATCCATCGAAGGGTAAATGTATTTGATTCACTGAGTAATTTTAACTCGTAACAGTCGATACTAGTTTGAACTTTGTGACAATTGAAGCAATGAATTTAATGAAGATATCGATGTTGCTATTTACTAGTTCAAAAGTAGCAGGTCTTTTTGCCGCCTCGTATAAATTGTAAACACTTCCGCTTATGGAAAACACTGCAAAAATCTGGAAGTTTTATTGATCTATTCGAGGGTGGGTTGTCTGAGAAGATTCCCGACCATACCCACTCAACCGTCTTGGAACCATCTGTTAAAAAACCGAAACATGATCAATGTTTATGACCCGGTTGCAATGTTTATGACCCGGTTGCCCGCCCAGAGGACCATTGAGGGGGCATCTGTTAGGGCAACTGGGTTAAAATCAATGTACGGTGCAGTATAGTCCGTTTGAATGGCTTTTTCCATGAGAGTCATTATGGTTTTGTTCTCAAAATGGCCTCCTGCCCAGTTTTAAAATTGGTTGAGTCTTAGAGCACTGTTACCCGCATTTCCTTCGTAAATAAATCGAGTGGGGCTATAGTGAAAGAAAGGTTTCCAGGGCTGCGGTAGGAGTAGATTTCGTGGTACTAGTAGTGCCAATACATGATGCCAGTCTCCGAATTTTTGGTTATAGTTTTAAGATTGGTTGACTTTTCTAAGGCTGGCCACTAAATCAGACATGTGTGAGTAAAAATTGGCCTTATTATGACTGTGTACATCCAGTGAATGGTTCTGGGGCTGAGACCCTATCTTTTCCCAAAAATTCGACTACAGGTGTTGAATGCTATTGAAGCATTCCTCTCTCGTTCTTTAATGTTTTCTTTCCAGTTTAGCTTACGGTCTATTACCAAAAAAAGATATTTTCCCATTGATCTGAAGTGGAGGCCATTTATGGTGGGAGGATCTATGTATATTCGGAATATTAGGTTCTCGTTTTAAAAATCTTTTTTTTAAGAATTTAATAAAAACTAATAAAAGAATCGAAGGGGATGAAATATTGAAATAGGAAATCAATTCATAATTGTTATTTGGAAAAAAAATCAAGTTTTCATTTCGCTCAAGGAGACATACATATAAAACTAGACCAAAAGGATAAATCCAGGATCCAGCTTTTTTTCCTTTCTTTTCATTCTTCAGTAAATTTATGACTGTCTTTTTTTTATGAAATAATTGTGTTCCTTATTATGTCTTTTTTTTTTGTTGTCACCACAGTAAAACATGGAAATTGAAGATTTCCCTTTACTGCCCTAGAGCTTATTGTGGCAAACTATTGAAAATCCTTCTTATGGATAAACTTTTTTCTACGATTGATTTATGGCTAGGTGGATGGTTCCTAGAAATTTTCCGTTTTTGGCTTGAAATGTTGAGTCATTTTGTATTTTGTTTGCAATAGCTTTTATGCGATGAAAAGTATTGACTATCAAGTATATGCATGTTGATGATGCACAGTACCTACTTAAGCAAATAGGAAACTGGACTTGCTTGACAAAAATTTAATACAGGGACAAAGTCATACATATCATAATGTACATTCATACATGTGAATTTGTATACCACTAGCTGACCCGGGAAACTTCGAAATTGATTACTTTAATAATGTATTTTTCGAAAGAGCCGCGCCGAGAGCGTAACGCCATATATTTGATATATCCCATTCTCGTTAGGGACGAAATTAACAGATTGTCAATTTCGTATCTGTTTGTCATTGCTTTGAATCAATATTTTCTCCTTCCCAAACAAAATGGAATTTTCAGATATCGCCATAACATCTACCCCTAAAAGTATGCAATTTTGTTTTTTATGATTCTTTCCGAATTTTCTGGTCGAAATTTCTAATCCTCATGATAATAGGATGATGTTCAGCTGAGTTATGCGAGCACAAACAAAAACAAAACAAATTTATTTGTAAATATATATTTAAAATTAAAGATTATAATCTAATTTGACTATAAAGATCTGTATGAATGCATTCATTTTCCTTCTCTGAAAAAGTACACTACTTCAGTGTATTCTTTCCGTTGTAATCCTATAAAGTATAGTGCACACTGAAAATGAATATCAAATTCTAAGGGCCAGTTTTCAGTGCGGGATAATTTACTTCTAGAGTTAGCTAACTCAGGTTTAACTCACCACAGAAAAACTGGGCCTAAGAAACAGACACTACACATCACTGATCCCTTCTGTTAAATATGAATCGATTACAATGTTTGGTGTTTGGTTTCTCTCCTAATTTTGAGTGCTTGAATCAAATGGAACAAGTTTACAAGCCTAACAGTTGTTAACACACCAAATACAAGGATTAAACCGGAACGATATATGAATGAATTGAGTGGGTAATTTTATTTTGTCTCTCGCTTTGATGAAGAGCGAATTGTCTCCCACTAATAGATGAAGGTTGGCATTTGGCTGGCGATGGACCAACTTCGTTTTACTCTGTGTATTTGGTGTATTTACTAACGAGTACTCATTTTGTATAAATATACCTACACGATTCTAATGTTTTGCTAACAAGTAATGAAATGGTGTTTTTGAAAAAAAAATATACATAGACTGTCTTAAAAGTTGTTTCAAGACATTCGTTGCAGATGTTTAAATATACAAACAAAACCTACAAACAAAAGTTAAAAAAAAATAATAAAACACAAATGTGCAGGGTGTTTTGTATAAAATGTGACAAAAAGAGCGTGTAGGTTGGGTCGAGGCACACAAAAATTGTATGGTATCGGTGGATCTATATTTCCCCATGTTAAATCCGCAGAAGCAATTTTATAAAACATCGACATGAAATAGAAATTAAAAAACGACTACAACACCTAAAAAGTCATACTAAACCTTTTTTAAAAGCCTGGAATCCATTCGTCAATTTTGTTTTGAAAAAAAATTATTTTCAAATGCAAGATTTTGAAAAAAAATGAAAAAAATAGTTTGAACAAAATTAAATATGGTTTTTTTTTCCTTTACAAATATCAATTGATTTAATTTTTAAACTGGATTAAGTATTTATAAAAGCAACGTGATCCCCAAATAATAATAATTTGTACAAATAATTTTTTTCCTTGTCTCGACTCAACCTACACGTAATAGCCTGTTGTCCCATCTAAATCAAAACACCCTGTATTGAAACAATCAAATAATAGATAGAATAATATTGTTATTTACTATTGTAAATAATGCGATGGATGCGTTTTTCCACCAAACCTACACGCTTACTAGCGTTTTGATGGATCATGGATGTTATGCAAAACACCCTGTATATACAAACATAAATAATCTTTGTATACGAAAGTATGTTTCTATGTCCATTTAATCATTTATCTTCTGAATACATTATTTAACTTCTAATTCAAAGATGAATAACGTCATCAGGTTTATTCTTTATTCTTTATTGAAATAAAAACTTTATTACTATAAAGTTCCAAGCATAAAATTAATCCCATGTTGGCAAAGAAAACTTAACAAAAAGAAAAATGAAACATTAAATTTTAATTCCGACAGAAGCACTGAACAGACAAAAAAGATACATAATAAATATAAGACAGCAGCGGCATTGCTATAAAAAGCAGAAAGATGGTTTATGAATATTTATACTATGTATTTATATAAGAAGACGTGAAACGTTGAGTTGTAAGATAATTTTGTATGTATGTAAGTCCTATCGCCTGAAAGGATATTGAAAATGAATTAGATAAGATGGAAATTAACCTTCAAAATAAAAAAGCTCTGATGAATATTTTGTTTTTATAAAGAAAATGATTGAATTTGATAAATTATTTAATTTTAAATTTCCGTTTTTTTTGGTTTAGTAATAAATCAGAAAAAAACAGCACATATTTCCAATTATAATTTAAAAAACTTTCAAATAAGGGAACAATTAATAAGAGGATTAAAAATTTCAAGAAAAAAGGACTTTATTTGAAATTACGTGCAGTGATGCCAGACTTTTCCAAGTGATTTACCTATGACTTGGACGGAAAATGCCCTTTTTTGCTTATGAAGTTGTCAACGAATGCCCACGATGTTGCCCTCAAAAATAAAATAAAAAAAATAGAAGAAAAAACACAAAATACACAAAAGTTTGTACTGGAGGTGTTGTCTTTGTTGACTTTAAATTTAATAAATGTTTGGGGTCATTGGCATTTCGCATAATTTCACTTTTTCGCCACAAAAAATAAGTGCCACACGTTTTGTAGAATGCCTTGAAATCCTTATTTTCAACTGGGAATTAACCATCACACAGCAAATTTTGGATCCTCTTGCCACCTCATCTGGAAACGTTTCTTACTTGCCTTTATTTCACACATTTTACTAAGAAAATAGATTATTAAATACTTAAAATAATACTTAATAAATAATAATAATTACAAACACATTTTAGTAAATTACCAGTTAGCAGAACTCATAAGCATTTAAGCATCCGCGAGCTAATAAATAAATTTAAACAACAAATAAATATATTTAACATTTTCACATTTGTAGCTTGAAAAATACAAAATGAAATCATTCAATGAACAAAAATACAAATGAATTGCTTCAAAGTATGACTTTTAATGGCTGCATTTAAATATAAAACTAATATAAAATTTGAAAAATTAAAATGCCCTTTTTCTAACTAAGTGACATGAAAATGCCCTTTCGCCCTTTAAGCTTATTTTTTGTTATGCCCACAATCTGGCATCACTGATTGGGTATTTTAAAATTTAGAAAAATTCAATCTTCACCGTTCTCACTTTTAAAGCTGGCGTCGTACGAGTACTAGAAATTTAGCTAGAAAACTGATAGTTTGTTGAAAAGAACCACAATAGGCTTCAATAAATAGAGTTATTCCGTAGGCTGATACATAGGAACGAAATCAACAGCAAGTAATTGTATTTACTCCTCGAGTTTGACCTTTTATGCATGCATGTTAGTAAAGCCTTTACTTTCCTTAACACACCTGGCATCATCAGAAATAGCTTCTTTTTTTTATTGTTTTACTATCGAAAACTGAGGTTTTAATCCCTTACGTCAGCAAAAAGAACACCATATTTCGATTTTTTCTGTGTGTATATCTCCCCTCTGTATCAGTGCACAATATAAACCCAAGATTAAACGAAAACTTTTTCAGTAAACAATTTAGCAATTTATTTTTCCAATCCTCCTGTATATGTAGGAGAGTGTACACTTTACCAAGAGTCTAAAGATTAAAACCACCGTCCTATGCAGATGGAGAACAGGGGGGGTCATTGTTGGTATATTGAACGAGAAAGCGAGAGATAGAGAGAGATATTTGACTTGAACGGCTTAAATAGGATAAAGTGTAATTGAGTGTCCATATTTTTATTCCCAGCAGATACAATATTATTTCATGCTTTAAATAGTTTTACGGATTTTTTTTTTGTTATTTTTCAATTTATCGAAGAGCTTATAGAAATTTGCACTTTAATGGAATGGAAAAATTCTTTGATATACTGCATATATTCAAATTTGTATTTATTTTGCAACTGTACATAAATGTGTATATTTTTTTCAACTACATTAATGTAGTAAGAGAAATGCAATAAATTGGGAGGCGGTGTATTTAATATTTATTAAGCTTTTGAAAAATTTGTATGCTGTTGCAATGCACTTTATTATAAAATTTCTCGTAAATCTTTAAAACAGGGGATTAAAAATATTTGTATGCAATTTTGTCTATTGTTTCAGATTATTATGTTTGAAAAATTCAAAATTTAATTTGGCTATTATAATAATTATATACGTGCATTTTAATTTTAATTAAAATTAACTGTTGGTAATATTCAATCTTTTTTCTATAAACTTTAAATAGAAAATATTTGGATGTCGTTTTTTATTTGAATTTTCGACTGTTTAACTCCTTTTTGACTCGAGTTAAATATGGAAAAGGTGTTTTCCCAAAATTTTGATACATTAACTACCGAATATTGACACTTAAAAAATGGCTTCTTCAAGCATTTATCACTTTTGAAAAGCAAGTTCCAGAAAAAGCGAGTTTTGAACTCGTAAAGAAATTGAACTCTAGATTTTGAACTCAAACATGACATAACGATGATAGGACTGACGAAAAAACTGGGGTTTTGCAATTCTGCCTGTTCCACTTTCAAATCGGATGAGCCGATTTTTCTTAAATTTATATAGAGTTTTTTGAGCACTTCAATAGATATTTCAATAACTACTTGGTCTATTTTTGTAAGTTGAAATGTTTTAGAGAATATTAAAAAAAAATCTTTAAACAAAAAATAACGATACCTGTATAGCAGCAGCTATTCAAAACCGTAAAGGAAAATCTTATTTTAATCGAAAACACGCACACAAGAATAGTTGATCCACTAGGCCTTGGTAGGTACTCCAGGAGCGTTCTCGCCAAGAATTTTATTGGAGTATAGACGATTAAGAACTTGGTAATTATGATCTTATAAAAAAGGACGAGGTTGGAGAAATTAATGCAAATGCACTTGAAACACAAAACAAACTCTGGGCGCCCGAAATATATATGTCCACCGGTGGAGAACCCTGCGCCTTCGGGGCCGCATAAACAGCACTTTTATTATCAAATCTTCTTGCGCTAAAACTCAAGTTTGTTTATGGTTTCTCCATTCTAAACATTAAATTATTACGTAAATACAAAAATTGAAATTAAAACTTCCTGCAACACAAAACTTTTCTGATTTAACATAAAAATAGAAATAAAAAAATAAAAATAAACCAAACCAAACCACAAGGAACACCTTTAACTGTGTTAAACTTCATAATAATTACTTTTTCATTGTGCTTCGTTTTCAAATAGCTTGTGGTAAGCTGTTATTCCTAAATAACCCCTAGCCTTGGCTATGTAAATCCTGCTACACAAAAGGTCTTCTATTCGAATAAAAGAAAACTAACATTGTTCCACACACATACCATACACAGCCCCAGACACACACGCATATACAGATGAAAGACGAGTGGTGGATGTGAGGTTTCTGCTACGAGAATCAATTAATATGTATAATATTCTCCATCTCAATGGAGAAGAGAATAGCTTGATTACATTACAGTTGCAAATATAGGTTTACGTAAATTTCCACCGACCAACCTTAAGGACACCTTCATATCTATAAACCTGGGATACGATGTAGGTATATCAAGGAACGTTCGTTGATCTGGCTTCTATGTGTACGGTTTCAGGTGTGATATTCATCTCAAGGCATTACGATATGCCATAAGAACAGACTTTATGGTTGGTGTTTTGTAATTCAATTACCAACATTCTCAAGGTGTTTCTCAAGGCATAGCCTGATGGCGAAAATTTAATACTAACCTGCCATTTTGGGTCCTTTATCGTTATCAGCTTCAACAAGGTGGAATATTTTCGTCATAAAAATGAAACTTCTAAAAGGGTTGCTTATTCTTATAATATTGACTTAGGCGGATACTTATAAGCCACAGAAGTATTCCTCAGTCTAGGATCCTGATGTAAATCTCCTGTACATAATATGTTGATGTTAACGTTATGTCAATGCAAAGCAATGTGAATATTTTGTCAATATCATCGTTTTTTCTTCTTCTTCTTCTTGTGTTAAAAGTTTATTTTGCGGTTTAGAAATCAAATATCCTTAGGGTGTGTTTTTTGAATAAATACTCACATGAGTTCTATATGATATGTTTGCTTTTCCGCCTTGTTTTGTTATTATTTTTGTTCATTTACATTTTATAATTGAAAATTGAATGGAAACCCATCTGGAAAAAGGACAGATTTTAAATTTAAATCGAAACAAATAGAAACACCCAAAGGCTCATTCGGAATGGGATTCGTATATCCTTTGTGTTGCGAGCAAAAGCTATTTTATAACTTTCATAAATATATGTACGTATACCCATATTTTTGTTTTGATGGCATTTCCTGGAACTAATTGAAAGCCAACATATGGATATGAAGGAAGTGAGAGCGACCATGATAAAGAATTCAGATGGAATTATTTGAAAAAGTATTTTTAATGGAAATGGTTTTTTTTTAGAAACAACCAAAAAAAAACATTGAATTAAATTATTAAAATATTTTTTTACTTAAAAACTTTATGATACGAGTACAGTTTCAAAATGTTCTAAAAACTATGCTTAGATACTTTAAGTTTGAAAACAAAAAACTAAAAGTTGTATTTATTAGATTTCATTAGTAAACAATTTCACAGTTATCTAATTGGAAGTGACTCTAACCATTCCAATTTATAACAATTTTGTTTAGGCGGCTCCGCAGGGGGGGTAGGGGTACCCAGAGCTTTTGTTTCAAGTCACGCGTAGCGCATTGATGCACACTTTCAAATCTTTATTTAATAATAACTTTCACAGTAAGATACAATATCTCATTGAATAGTGCAAGTTTCATTGAAAAATATATTATTAACAATATTGAGTGTAATAAATGTTGCAACAGATTTTTACAAATTCCATAAGAAATAGTCACAATTGTAAGAAATCTCCCACCCAAACAGCATGTAGTGGATAAAACGCAACATAATAAAAATAACAAGGACATCAAAACAATTTCCAGCAATAAAAATGAATGTAAACACCCGCGCACGACAGGTGTAAATCCGACAATTATGCGCTGTGTGAATCAGCGGAGAATTTCGGGACGCACCCTAAAATTAGATTTTCTGACAACCCTGTTTCGTCTGTCAATCATAAATTAATTTTTGTCTGTGGCTGCGACGTGCTGGTGGTTTTGGTGCTGTTTGCCTTTTCACTTAACTATTATTTGTAAACCTTTAATAAGTTTAACTTTATTAAAAGTATTTTTAAAGTGTAAGCTCGGTGTTTCATTTGAATAGTCACGTGATAGCATAATAGGAATAAGAAGCGTCCTAGCCAGAACCAGAAGTATCCTTGATTTTAGTGGTGTGACTTTTTATGTTGCCCATAGCATGCGAAGACCTCCAAAAATCCTACCTAATGTCAATCTGATGTGGTTATTACAAGTCAGGGTTTTTTTAAATGTAGCATCTAGATTTTTTGAGGAATCAACAAATTCAATAATTGTATTACTAAGAAATTCTTTTGGAAAGTATGAAGTATCAATCACTTTTCTGGAAACAACCAAGCATTTTGACTTAGATAGATTTAAAACAGGCCATTCGCTCGGGACCAGGATAAAATCTTTCCCAGATCCTCACTCACTTCGTAGTATTTTCTACAAGGCCCAAGGGAAAACTTTTCTGAATCTGCACATCGCATCGTCTGCATACATATCAACCGAGGAACTCAGTAAACATTTGTGTAGGTCGTTTATATACATTGAGAAGAATAACGGCCCAAGTATCGAGCCTTGTAGAACACCTAAACGAAGTGATAGAAAGTCTGATACGGAGTTGCTACTAGCCACTCTGCCTGAAATCTACGATGTATATAAGAGGCTATCAGCTTTGTTGAATATTAAATTGAATTGATTTAGAAGTTTACTGAACAGAACACTGTGATTAACCGTATCAAATGCTTTGGAGAAATTAATCAAGATAATGAATGTTATTCTATCACTGTCTACCGTTTGCATGATTTCTTCTGTTACATTTAGCAATGCTGTTGTACAACTAAATATATATTTTGGATGGAAACTAGATTGATTGTCACAAAGCAAGTTATTATCTTGAAAAGAAAATCTACGTATTTGATAACTCATCAACCTTTTAAGAACCTTGGAAATAAAAGATAAAATGGCAATTGGTCGAAATTCAACTTGGTTTTTAGGAATTGGTATTGTCTTGGCTCGTGTCCAATTTGGAAGGAAAACTGTATTAAATAAGTGTGTGTTAAGTATTTTATGATATAAGGAAGAATAATTTTAACAAAATTTGTGGTTATCTCATCACACCCCGCTGAGTTAGATTTAATTGATAAGATGTTTTCTAAAACATCAGTAGGTATCATTAACAGCTGTAAAGCATAAACTAGGCGAAGAAGACAATTTATCAGGAAGATTCTCGACTGAATTATCATTGAAAATCGCCAGAAAGTCATCACTTTTGTCAGAGATATTCAGTTCACCATCGATATTTGGGGAAGAATCAGATGCAAAAATGTTATTCAACTCATTACAATCAAAAGTATTGCTTTGTTGGTTTAATTGTTTTCCCATTCCAATTTCCTTTACATTTTTCCACAACTTTTTTCGTAGCCTCGGAAGGATCAAGACTAAGGGTACAGTTACGTACTGTTATAACTGTTATAAATTGGAATTTTTCCAGTCTCGTCCAAACATTTTATCATTCAATTCATACACTCCCCAAAAACATAAGGGAATTTATCTTTTCATCAATAATAAAGATCACGTTGTATTCGACCAGCGAACATTTTTCTAATTTCTTTGATGCCACAAGGCGTCACAAACAGAACCCCTGGTTTGATGAAGAGTGCTGCTTGGCGCATTCACGGACACTACAACAATTTCCATACAGCCGACCAACAAGCTACAACAACTAGCAACCAGCCTGTCTGGAGCGCCATGTTGGTTAAGGCCGTGTTCTACCCTAGACTGCTACTGCAAACTTATGTTATGTTACCACAGCAATTAGCTTTTACTTTTACTAAATCAACTTAATTTTTCTTTTTCAATATTTCATAATACAAAGTTAAGAAACTCTTAATGCATTTCCCAAATTGCCACAAATGATTTCGCTTCGCAAAGCACACAATCCCAATTCAAACTTGATTTAATTCGAATAAGAATTTCCTCTAATGAAGTACCAACTGAAGTCATTGGCAAAGACAAACAAATTACTGCTATACCAGAATTTGTTTGATTTTCACTTCAAACTCAATTTTGTTCAATTATTGCTTTCAATCGATGGAACTATACACATCCCCCCTTCCCAAAAAGGACCAAACTACTATCACTTCAATATAATTGAGTTCAATGCAAATGACGTTATGAAAATAAATCTTCCTGTCATTCTATAAAATATCCTTCAAACAGCACCCACACATCCTGTTTTAAGCGCCCTCTTTATCACAGTGAAACAATTGTTAAAATCTTTGGTCGCGAAAGTATAAGCATAGTGAATCCACATCCTTGAAACAAGCACATATTCGTCGAGTGTGTATATGCTTCAAATAACAGCGAGTTGCTTTCGCTCTAATGGTTCTCCATCTCCACTCACCGCACTTCACCAGTTCACCACACCACACCACATTAAACTTTCACCCCCATATTTAGATAAAGTTTTTCAAGGATGATTTTGTCGTCCTCTGGATATGTTTATGGGAACATAAGCAGCAGCAGCAGCAGCCAGCAGCATACATGCATGTTTAAATGTAATAAACTGAAAGTGGTTATTTGTCTTGCCACGGCAATAATGCATTTAGGTAACACGAGAAGAGGCTATGTATAGCAAAGTGAAAAGGATCCATTTTTTCCCAAGGCAATAAACATAAACTATTTTTCACAATTTTCATTTTAAAGGTTGTTTGCGTGTAGACTAAGGACTGATGTAAAGAATGTTTATGAATTCTGTTGATTATGTTGCTTTGCTCGAACATCAGACCGAAACTCATTATGCCACAACAAAGGTGCTTTAAATCACATGCATAAAATAAAACGACCTTCGATTTTACCAGCGCGCGGCGCGCATTCTTTTTGGTATTGGAAAATGTAAAATTTTACACATTTTCCATCCAGCGAGCCAAAATTCCTGTTTCCTTTATTCAGTGCTTCTGATGGGCGATGGCTGATGGAAAGATTCTGCTATTTGGTTCTGATTTATTTGCTTTAGCCGCAACGTTTGTTTGGGTCGTTCCGAAAATTTTATTATAAAGTTAATGAAAAACATCCTGCTGTTTAATTGATGTTCTAAAGGATAATGCTGTTTGTAAGAATTTTTATTTGGTAAACAAGTGCACTAATTAATTCATTGGAATGAATGTTGTGGTATGATGCTGTAGGAGAACGTTAGTACATTTTTATATTCTTTTGTAAAGGGTGTTTTTTAGACGTATGGTTTTCAATCTGGCAATACTTTTTTCGGAGATGGTCTTCTTTTTGACAGCTGTCACTTGATTTACTCCTGAATAACGTTTGCAAATCCTGCATTGAAGATGCATGATGAATATAATTAACGAGAAAATATTAAAGGAGTCAAAAGTACTAAATAATTGATTGTTTGTTTGATTTTTTTTTTATAAAAAATGTTCTTGTACACATTTTTAAATGCATTATTGTTTAAACTATTGAGAAGCATCAGACTGAAAAATAATAATAAAATCGGTCTAACCATGGCAAAGATATACGCGAATAACCCAAAAATAATACCATTTTCTCAAAAAAAAATGTGGAATACCTAACTCCGTTATGTGAATTTTTTGACAAAAACCTGAAACGCAGTTTTCTTATAATTAATTTAGTTATTACGGGTACGAAATTTAATCAAAATCGTTAGAGCCATATTCGAGAAAACTTGAAGAAACCAAAATGTTTGTATGGCAGCTACCCGTTCTAGATGAGCTAAAACAAAAATTCGAATTTTTTCTTCTAGGGAATGACATAAAAATGCTCTGTACCAAATTTCATGCAAATCGGTTGACCCGTTTAGGCTCTAGCTCAAACAACAGTGGACGCACGAACGCACAGACCGACGGTTGGCATGACGAAACCCACTTTTTCGGACTTATCGATTATCGTAGTGTTAGTTTTGATTATAACCACGAAATTTTATTTCTACACGAAACCAATACTTGCCCTATAGAGCAAGTAAAAATATATTTGAGTTTCTAAAAGTTACAAAGTTCATAAACCACCCTGTATAAACTTACCCAGTTTTTTCTCTTCATGTTCAATAGTAACTAATTTCAATAACAAAACTCTTCCTTAAGCAAAAAAACGAACAAAAATGTGGATTTTTCAATTACACCAACTGAATCAATGTGGCATCAACGGTGGAAATAACATCTAGACTTCTATTTTAATCAATGATAACGTCAAAGTCAAAATCACTTTTGAGCGCCTTGATGTTGATGACTAAGGAGGAATAAGAATTATAACGAAATAGAAACAGAAATGCTTTGAACTGTACGTATACATGTCTGTAATTGAAAAGAACAGACTTATAGAAAATACACAGGGTGTACTTAAAGAGAGTTCTTTCGAGACTTCTTTGAATTCAAATGGTTGAAAAAACCACGACCGTATAATTTCAAAAAATCAAAACATATTTTGTATCTGATTTTCAAATGAGGTATAATTTACGTGTATAATTTACGTATATGATTTCTGTTTTGTGATTGTGCTAAAATGAAGGGTGATTTTTTAGACGTGTGGTTTTCAAGAAGAAATAAAATGCATATAATTTAATGTTATGATTAAGAATTTAGCTTTATTATAAAGATAAGGGTTTGCCATTATGTTTTAAAAATGATTTCGGGCAAGTGGCCGCCGCGGCTGTATCGAATAAATTCCAGCCGAGAGGCCCAATTTTCGACCCCTTTTTCAGCAATTGGGGCCGTATGTCAGCAATAACTCGCCGAATATTCTCTTCTAAGGCGTCAATCGTCTCGGGCTTATCTGAGTAGAAAAGCAACTTCATATAACCCCACAAAAAATAGTCCAGTGGTGTTAAATCGCACGATCTTGGATGCCACGCCACGACGAGAGATAAGTGCGCTCACCAAAAGTTTCCTTCAATAAATTGATTGTTTCGTTGGCTGTATGGCATGAAGCGCCGTCTTGTTGGAACCAAAGGTCGTCCACATCAACATCCTTCAATTCAAGCACGAAAAAGTCATTAATCATGGCTCTATAGCGTTGCCCACTGACTATGACATTATGGCCGGCTTCATTTTTGAAGAAATATGGACCAATGATTCCCTCTGCCCATAGAGCAAACCAAACAGTGACTTTTTGAGGAAGTAACGGCGTCTCGACAAGGGCTTGTGGGTAATGATCACTCCAAATACGAAAATTTTGCTTATTAACGTACCCATTCAACCAAAAATGAGCCTCATCGCTGAACAAAATTTTCTTGTGAAAATCGCGCGAACCTAACCATTATTTTGGTAATAAATTTGCACGATTTTCAAACTTTGTTCAGGAGTAAGCCTATTCATTATAAAATGCATAGAGTACCTCTCTATGATAAAATGGCTAACTAAACTGAGCACAATTCAAGTGATAACTGTCAAAAAGACCAACTCGGAAAAAAAGTATTGGAAGATTGAAAACCACACGTCTAAAAAAAACAACCTTTATGTAAAAGGAATTATAGTTAAATTAAGAAATGATAATTAAATCAAATTGCTTTTTCGTATTGCAATTCGTAGATATTAAATTAAAGTTAGCATTAGAAGGTATTTTAAAGTATATTTTCTTGTTGTTCCTGATATAAGAAATTGAATTCATAATTTCGTTTTCCTAAAATACAGAATTTACCAGGATGATATCGCTTGATGTTATTCTTTCCTTCGCCTTCAAAAAATAAGTGAACATTTTTGCAATTAACTTTGTGTTAAATTTCGCATCAAATGACCACTCACAATAAGGGGAATTCTTCGAGCATTTAACATTTTTCGAGTGAATCTTACTATAGGCGAAAAGTGAAATGTCAATTTTCCCGAGCGAAATGTTGTTAACAATAAGGCTGCTTAAAAAAACTTCTGGTAACTGGCTCTGTGTCTGGAATAAGTAAGACAATTCCAGAACCATTAAAATAGGGTAGAAATCACTGCCCAATGAATTGAAAAGTATTTTATTAAAATAAAAAAAAAATTAATTATTTTTTGAAGGCTTGATTATCAAGTAAAGTTAAAAAACGCTTTTATAATGTTCAGATAAATTGTTATGAAAAAGACGATACCAATATCTATACATCTCTATTAATAAAAAAACAACACTATCCGGTCCTCAATACACTTGTTTGTTAGTTGGCTCACGGATAGTGAATTTATCCTTATCAATAAACAGATTTTTGCTTTATTATATCTTATCAGTGGAAGCATTACAGCAACACTTCAATCAATGTGTCACATATATACATTTGTAAACGGTTATATGAGATGTATGCATGTTTGTGCTAAGTTATTTGTCAAACTTGGTGAGTTAAAGTTACCCGCTCGCTATCACATATCACAAGCCATTCAAATGTTTAAGTTTTATCACGACGTTATTAGCTGTTTATTAATAGGGGTAGACAAATAAAAATAAAGGTTTAAAATTATAATATACTAATGCAGCCTCAGCAATAGTGCGGGAATGCAATAGATAATAATTGATGCATGATGCTCCAGTTAGTCTCTAAACTCCTTGCAATTATCAATTATTTATTGCATTGGTCGAACGATTTATTTAGTAGGTATAGGACTAGGATCGGTTTTAAAAACGTGTGATGTGTATTTAATTAATTTATTTTTATATTTTAGCTGTATAATCTTGTGTGTCTGAAATTTAGACATCGATTTTAAACAACCTGATGATATTATTGCAAATTTCATTTTTATTTTTTCCAATCGAGACACATAGTTCTAAACTGTGTTTAAAATATCAAACCACTAACTCGTACCGAACATACAAACAAACAAACGGACGAAAAAACGATTTAATAAAAACGTGCTAAAAATGCACTTCTATAGTTAAAAAAATGACATGAACAAAACATATGATTAAATAAAGTATCAATAGATTACCTGTAAAAGAACGGATGATTAAAAGATTGTTAACAATAAATTTTAAACATAACTCATTTTTTATCTTAAAATGCATTAAATATCACAATTGTTTTATAATTAAGATTTCTTCAACTAAAAATAATCAATTCTGAAGAATTTAATTAAAAGTCTTGTGTCCTTGCAAATATTATGTAATATGTATGCACGTCGATGAATAGAGTTAACCAAATAAACGATAATACTCCTTTGTTTAAAAAGTAAAAATATAAATACCCAGCATTGTTTCCATTGAGAATGTGTGTATGTTTTTTATCTGAATATTAAAAGCTTTCCATATAAATACATAACAAAAAAAAAAAAACAAAATAAAAAAGAGTTTTGCGTTTGGCATTTCGAAGCATCGACCCTGATGGATAAAGTGGGCGATTGAGCATATATAGTACTGAGTGACAGATCAGATGTCTTTTTTTTTGTGTTATTGCTCCAGAGCCTTATATTCTGAAAAATGTACGCAACAATGGAGTGAAATGTTTTCAAATTTGCATTTAAATAAACTCCTCTCAACGTATAGTTCAGAGAGTAATTTATTAAGTGCATGGGAGCGAGTTGTAATTGCATATATGTATACATATACTTCATGGTGATGTCTGATGTTGGCTTGACGCATTTCATTCTGGTGAGATGAGATTGTTTTTTAAAAAAAAAAGCTTTTGAAATTGGTATAAGAAGAAACTCATTCGCAAAAGGAACAACATTGTTCATATTAATACCTACTTGAAATTTCGAAACTGTTTTTAAATAATTGGGTCAACTTATACTCATATACATTTATATGTAGGGCTAGGGCATAAACATACATACGTATAGGATAAATACTGATGAACTGCTAAAATATTGAACTCGAAAGTTTAATCAAACCTGGGGTCGAATTACCGCATCACTTATCGAGTAATAGGTGACTGAATTATGTGAGTTTGGCATTACCGCTCACGTTATGGAGCCGTCATCCCCATAGATTTTACTCGTTCATCACTGATGGCACTCACTCGATCAGTCACTAATGTGATCATTTGGCCCCTGGCACTCTCGTGAAAGAGAGCTTGAACCCCAGCAAACATTTTTCTGAGTGTAAAGATTTTTTTTTTACCAAAAATGAAGAATAATATTCTTGAAACCTCCAGTTATGTGAATGAGTTATGAATGAACACAAAGAACCAACAAGTTCTTACGGGGGAGGTGCAAAGAGATTTGTATTCTCTATGTGTCAAACAAAAGAATAAAAAAACAACACTCAGTTTTTTTTCATAAATGTGAGTGTGCACAAGGAAATCTAAAAAAAATATACATAGAAGTCTTATATACCTACGTTCAATTTTCGGATCATAAATGAGTCACTCAAATGATCCATATCGGTGTCTAATTGCCCAGGTAAAAGTATTGAAATTGATACATAAGATAATTCTTTTTCGGTCGATTTCTTCACTTTTGTGATCCATTTATGATGCATTTCTGAATGAAAATGGAATGCTGGAACAAAGTCGGAACCGCTGTTCTGGGTGTCTTCACCTCCACTTACAGCCAAAGCCGCTGAAGTGATTTTCTTCGAACTTCATACATCATGTATCTGGAATTTCGCGGTTCTTAAACTGTGTTCCGCGCAACGCTGCGGTTCCACTAAAGAGTTTTCAGGGTTCCGCTTTTCTTGAAGTAAAAACTGTAAAAAAAACACATAAATATGCATAAATATGTTTTCTAATGATATGTTTGCAATGCAACTTGATGAAAGCACAGATGTTTCCAGCCTTTCAATACTTCTTCTATTCGTGAGGTATCCATTTGATACATCTATTCAAGAAGAATTGGGAAAAATGTATTGACGTTGCGCCAGGAACATCATTGTATTTTGCATCTTTATGCTCTTGTTTCAGAAAAAATGCAAACTGATTTGAAAAAAGTTCTTGATAAAGCTATGAAGATTGTAAATTTTGTGAAAATTCGTCCTCGCCAATCGAGATTGTTCAAATCACTTCTTCTTTGCACTGAAATCCGATGGTTTTCCAGAGGAAAAGATTTTCGGGTTGGTATTAAGAGTGAATACCCGAAACTTGCCAAGAAGGCTATAATATATTTGCTCCATTTTGTCACAACGTATTCCTGTGAAGCAGGCTTTAGATATACTTATAGGAAAACTTAATACAGATCAAGAATGGACGATGCTATGCGAGTTTATGTAAATACAGCTTTTATACATAGAAGTCAATTTTAAAACAATTATAAATTAGACAATGAAACAGTTTCATTCTTCATACTAACCTTGATTAAATATCTTTAAAAAAAAACAATTAATTTTGAAATGTGTTGTTTTTCACTTTTTGCTTTGGGTTCCGAAATATATTTGGGCCTTGTTTAGTTTTCCACAGCTTTAAAAGTTTGGAAACCGCTGTTTAGATGATTCCCTACAGTCAAACTTTAAAACTTCAAGCTGAATATTTTTTGCTTTCGCACTTTTTCCTTCCGACAACTGGGAATTGAAATAAATCGATTTAAAAAAAAAAGGACGAGACTAGTGACCATTATTCAAAGTTGGCGAGCGTTAACGCGCATCGCGAGACTTAAAAACAACTCTGGGTACCTGAAGAGTGCCCACCGACGGAGGGCCCTGGCCCTGCGGGGCTGCATAAACAGTACTTTTATAAACCAAAACTGATGTAATTGGCGTGTCTAGAATCACTTCCTTAAAAAAGTGCCAATATGGGGATCCGAGAAACTAAGTCCAGCCAGTTCAATAGATTGAAATGGGAAAGCCTTGTTTAACTTAACTAGTTAGGGGATAACGCCCCAGGCGAAAGTGCCTAAAACAATTTCGAAATTTCAAACGAAATTTGTAACATTAAAAGATAGGAACTGCTTACATTTATTAGACCATTCTAAGTTAGTTAGTTAGATACTGTTGGGACAGAATATTTAGATTTTCAAATCTGGCGCTCGAGTTCGAACAATTGCCATAATTAACGAAACTCCTAGTGTAAGGTGCACTATTTTAAAGTATCTACGTTTATGAATGTATATTGTATAATCTATATGAAAACTTCTTTGCCATGTATATGAAACTTTCTTTGCCATTTGAGCTGGGTGACATACAGACATCCAAACATTATAGGCTCTTTGCTTTAAAAGGGGTTAAAGTTTTGATGAAAAAATCAATATTTTCCCTCAGCAAAATTCATTAATATTTTTACCTAACTTAAAAAATTTAGTTGTCATGTTTTATGGAACTTTCGTCCTTACTTAAAGGATATGGGCATCTAAATTAGCTCCTGGAGGAATATATAAATATAGATTTGAGAAAATGTGCAGGCCCTACATCTCGCATCGTATAGTTTTCATATCACATCCTCGCATAACTAACACGCGAGGAAAGACATACCTATACACATATGCGGAAAGTCTTGCAGCTTTAGTAGAATTTAAGCATTTAGACGACAGCCTGGGGGATATATAGGGTTCCTGTTCAGATGCATTTGTATACCTATTCCCATGAAATATGTGCCTAATTTGTTAGAAAACTAGTTTAAAACTTAAAAGTCTGTGAATATGAAACGCGGCGGCTTGATGAAAACGAGTGTAATTCGTTGGATTTTAATGAGATTTTTCACAAAGTTATGTGAAACTCCAGTTAATGTTGTAAAAATATCCATCAAGCATACAGTCATTTCCAGAATGCCTACACAATTTTTCTTCAATTCTTCAATTAGCACTAAAACATAAGTTGCTCCTTAAAAGTGCTAACAGAGTGTATAGACGTATACAACACAATTCAAATTACCATCATTATTATGCCATTGAAGTAATTGCCACTAAAGAAACTTCAGCAAAATCTCTCTATCATTCGTGTAAACGACTTTTGTTCCTTCTGTGTCTATACCTATACTGTTTGCGAATGACAAAGACAAAGTTGAATTATTTTTATTTCTTGTGCCTTGCAATCCTGCAGTGGTGTAGAAAAACTCTGACCACTAATACTGTGCTACATGCTGCCTCTGCCATGCCCATAGGTACATACAACATAGTAGTACTCCGTTATCCCGGAAGGAACTGCACAAGAGTTATTCTTTCAATGTCCTCCTTGTTCTTCTTTTTTATTACAAAATTATGTTGGTTTTCTTACCTTCGGGGGGCAACTCCATTTTTTTTTTTTTTTTTTGATCTGTTAAGGACCTACTTTATGATGAAGAAGCTTTTCTTTTTGTCTATAACGGCGCGTCGGCAGACGGATAGAGGAGGAAATCGTTGAATGGAAAATTATTTCCTCCTTAATGACAGACACGCGAATGAAAGACATACAATTTTTCTAAACGAGTACATTAATTATTCCTCAGGGATATGCGACTGGTCATTCGAGCAGTGTTACAATTAATTTGCATACAGCGTTGACTTGGTCCTATAGTGGAAAAGTGGTTATTTTTTGTTTCGAGAACCAACGTTGAAAAGCATTATTTTTTTTTTTAATTCGAAAGGTGAAGTCAAATTTTAACCATAAAAATAGAACTTGAAAAATTAACTGACTTAATATTAAGGAAGAGCTGCATAATGTCCTTGTTTCTTTGATATAGTAGCACATTCCGTGTGGAAACAAAAACAAAATAAACTAGGAATTGAAATCACCAAACCGAAAACTAAGCACCTTTTTATTCCTTTGCATACCTCGCAGGAGAGTCATTCACCAAATTACCCTTGCATACTTACAAGGAACATAGTAAAATCTTCCACTCCTCCTGATTCAAATTTTGTTGAAACTTAATCAGCCTTATTGTGAGTTTCACCCGAAAAAAAATTCACCTTAAAATTTTGTGTTCGCCCGGAATTTTAAAAGCTATTGTGAGTTTCGACCGAACAAAATGTTGTTCGCCTTCAAAAAAGAAGTGAAATGACATTACATTCCCCCCGAAATGAATGTTCACAATAAGTGGAATTTTTCGATAATGAAATTTCAGGGGAAACTCACAATAGGCGAAAAGTGAAATGTCAAATTTTCTGGGTGGAATGTTGTACGGGTGAAACTCACAATAAGGCTGATTGGCAAACACTGTGTCAAAGCCCACACTTTTCTCAAATGATATTTCTCTCGCATTATATATTTCTTGCAAGATATATTTCTCGCTTGATATTCTTCTCGCATGATATTCTTCTCGCATGATATTTTTCTCGCATGATATTTTTCTCGCATGATATTTTTCTCACATGATATATTTCTAAGGCTGACTTCAGTATTTTTTGTATCCTATTATATCACCAAATTGAATTTAATTTTTTTTTAAAACAAACGCCCAGTCATCTTTCACTTCATATTTCTTTGAAAAGAGTGTCTCATTAATTTTTGGATATTTTCTTTTTATTGCTCCTTAAAATCTCAAGCCAAGATCTCAAAAAAAAAAGAAATTGTTTTTCTTTTATTTAATTTTCATGAAAAGAAAAAAAAAGAAATTTAAACAATTATTTCCACGCAGACCTTTTGTTGACCTCTAAAAACCAAATGCGACAAATGAACCCAATTTAAGCAATTAACATTCCAACTAAAGTATAAACGAATTCTTAAATTATATCAATAAAACACGCGGATCCTTGCAAATTAACACAATGAAAAGGCTCAAGGAAAATAAGTGCGAGCATAACAAAACTTGAATAAACACAATAATAAAAATTTTTCTAATCAAAGCCACAAAAAGCTCATGGCAATATACGAAATGAATTGACGCCAATGCCAAAGCCAACTCCAGCCGAGAAAAGCAATCATGATGTCCAAAGAAAGTCCTTTTTCCATGAAAAATAATGAGGACCGAAAATGTAATAAAAAAATAATGAAGCAAAAATAATTAGGGAAATTAAAGGCGGCCGAAGACAAATAGAAGATTCAATTAAAGAAAATCCTTTGTGTGTGTATTTTTGTTAGTCATCTGACAATTAAGCTGATATTCATTGTGTGTTTTTTTTTATCCTTAGCTTATAGAGTATTTTTGAAAAATTATACAAAGAAAATAAAAAAATTAAGCCCAAAGAGTTCACAAGAACATTTGTAAAAATAAATATAAAAATGCTACTGTTCTTCAAAAAATCAATTTAAGTATTTTTTTTTTACTTAGAATCAAATAATGGTATGTAATTTCAGTGATAAATCGTCATAGCGACAGAGACAGCGACGGTTTAGAAATAAAAAGAACTTTGGTGAACGAATCTACCGAGAATCTCCTTCATTTGAGTTCGCTTTTATCTTTTTCTTTATAAATATTGCACACCACTTGATTCTGCAGGTTTTTTTTGTCGAATACCTCTATCAACTTAAATGTTTTATAAGACCATTTGTCTATGAGTAAACATTTACATATACCGGCCGCAGCGGTGGTGGCAGGGTAAACTAATACCGTGTGTTTTACGTGTAATATAAGTTCCGTCTGGGACGTTACGTGTAATGCGTTACTATTCGATTGCATTGTGTTTATAGGGTACGTTTAATTAAAAAAAATCAGCCACTCCGCCGAACACTTATGTCTTAATTGTGCGTCCCGGAACTCACACATTTTTATGTATGCAATTTTAATTGCAAAGCTAAGAACATAATGTCGGTCGTATCGTAGACTCCAAGCAAACCAATCCTAACTATGCTCAGATTCAGGAAAACTGAATTTTGAATATTCGAATCCAGAATGACAATACAAACGACATAACTGCAATTAGAGTATACCCAACCCATCGAAGTTCCTTTAGAATTGTGGGGGGTGTGGGGATAGTCATACCTAGTCATGTTTCAATAATATTTCCTGCAATAACAACCGATAATAATAATTATACCAAACTGCAATTAGCGCGCCATGAATGTGATCGTTACAAATGTGTATTTTGTCTGCTTGGGGTGTTATAACAGTATACTTTCCATTAATTGGATGGTTGTTGCAATTTGAAAGTAATTATTGAGAAATTCGAGTTTAATTGTAATTCTAAACAAAGCTTATGATTTGTTTGAACTCGAATTGTATGAAAATGATGTTATTGGCTTAATGGTTAGAATTAATATTTTGCGTGTTAGATATTTCCTATTAATCTAGAAAAGTAAAATCAAAGTGGGATTATATGTGAAGATAGCTCTGTCATTTTTGATTTTATAAAAACAACAAGTTGTGATGTTATAGATATGCCCAACTTGTGATGTCATGTAATGAGGACTTGCAAGAAATTCGCATCTGGCAGCACGAATTAAACACAAAAGCCTATAACCTATAAATAGCTCAAAACGTGAATGAACAAAAATGTTTGAGTGTGGGGGCTCATGGTTAAGATGTGTAACCGAATCGTAAAGTATTACACGTTACGTGCTTCACGTAACATGCCACACGCAACGTAGTACACGTAAGGTTCACTTTTTTAGTTTATCCTACCGCCACCGGTATAACTGTGGAGACTAAAAGACATGATTCGCTAGTATAAATTTGTTAATTAATCCCCATCAAAGTTGCTAGTTGATTCAAATGCAATGTCAAACAATATAACCTACATTGGGTTGGACCTGATCATACGTGACTTCAGTAGCGCAATGCGTAGTGCGATGGGCTCTGAAGACGCTTGGTCTATGTTCAACTCCCAGCTGGGCAAAAAGTTTTTCAAATTAAAATTGAACGTAATCGGCCTGGCAGCCGTGAAATAGCTATAAACCTCCAGCCTTTAATGACTTAGTGGTAGCTCACTCAAGTGGTTGTTGTTACATTCAAACCTTCAATATTAATATGGTGGTGCGTAAGCTATGCAGCCTTAATGCAAGTGTGTTATCAGTTATCACACAAAAAACCAACTTATCAAAGTAGTTTTTTTACTAAAAACATTTATTTACTGTTTAACAAAGGGCTATTAAAACCATATTTACATATAGATCCGTTAAACGCCGTTCGAACTGGAAATTTACTTCTTAAACTTACCCGGCCTACATTAAAATTCAATCGATTTCACTTCAATTTGCTTTAAAACATCCAGTATAACAATAGCATACCATTAGTTCGAGAGAAAACAGACTCTATAATGAAATGAAAACATTCCTAGAAAAATAAATAAAATACACACGACTGGGTCGCACATACTTGCTCTTAAAAGTACCTACATGTGCGGTCTTGAATAATTTTAAAGATTTTGTACAGGGTGTTTTGCATAAGATGCGACAAAATGCTAGGGCATGTAGGGTAGGTTAGATCGAGACAAGAAATAAACGGTATAGAAGGGTCATCTATTAGCGCCTGCTCAGGAAGTTTTCTAAAAAATCGACTTTGAATAGAGAATAATCATAAAAAAAAAACAATAATTTAAAGCCACAAATCAATTATTTTATTATATTTTTAAATCAATAGTTTTAGTGAATTGGACAAATTAATTTACAAACTAAAAATTTGAAAAAAAAAATTCCTGAGACTAGTTTTTTTTTTAAAAATGTATCATTAAGAGCCGTTTTCTAATACGGAACTTAAATATGCATTTTTATTCAACTTAAACGCTGCCCACGCTTGACAAATGGGCATTTTGGAGGTTTTAATTAGTTGTCACTAAAAATGAATAATTTTTGTCAACACTTTCGGCGGTGAAAATGGGGCGTTTTGACACTTCGCGGGGTATCCTTATTGGTGTCAAAAGTTGCGTGACATCATAAGCTTTCACATAATACCTCATTTCAGGCCATATCCCTTTTTCCTCTGCATAAAATGTCGCATAAGCTCTTAAGTTGAACTTAAATACTTAAGTTTCGTATCAGCAAATGGGCCTGAGTAGTATTTTTGTTTTTGTAAATTCAATGCTCTTATTAATTTTTAGCCAAACATTAAGAAACAGATGCTTAAATGTCTTCTATATTTTGAGAAAATAGTTCAAACTTAATAGTTTGGACGCAAAATTTGAAAATAAAATTTCAAAAATCATAAATTTTTTAAATCGAACACTAAAGAGGCGTTTAGAATAATAATGTTGTAAGTTCACCTTGAAATTGGTGATTATGATTATGAATAACTTTGGGAAGCCATGTTGTTGAAATAACACGCTTTTGAAAAAAAAAAAAACAGTATTAAAGCCGGGAGAGCTTAAAGCTCTAAAATTAAGAAAACACGAACTTAGACCATTATTACTTTGAGCGCCTCAAATATAATCTTCGTCTACACAGATTCACAGTGGAAGGTAAAACTTAAGTTCAGCTGAACCTGAACTTCAGTTTAAATTTGAAGTTCAACTCGTCCGGTTTCACAGTGTAATTTGAGCTTTAGTTCAATTGAACGTAGTTTAAATAATTTCAAATTTTGCTTTGTATAAAATGGTAGCTGTAAAATTGAAATGTCGCTGTGTTGTCAAGTGCTTCCAAACGTTAAACTGAGGTTTAAACGGCAAAATACTGTCGTTTAACTTGAACTTCAAGGTTTAAACGGAACTGGGGTTAAAGTTTAAATAATATACCTATTGGTACCTTTTTTAATTTAAATTATTTACAGATATTAACTCAAAACCGCAATTTCAGTAATCCGTTAAAAAATCCTCGTCTAAGGAAACACTTAAACGAGGATTCTTTAAAATTTTGCGCCAGTTTCTCTGAAACGGATTACTGAAATTGACTCTTGTTTAAGTTCCGAGCCCATATCTAACTTTTCGTTAATCTTAAACACTTTTAACAACTCTTCTAACTAATGAAGGTTTTTTTAGTAAAATGCGCCAATTTTTAACAGATGTAACAATCAAACAGAACTAAAATTAAACATGGGCACAAAAAACACATCAATTTCAATTTCGTGTTTGTGTTTACTTAAAAGAAACTCCAGTTGGCACAAATTCTCTGCAGAATGTGAAAAAAAAGACTTAAGAATCAGTCGGTGTGTAAGTGTTCCCACTTTCGGGAAAAATATTGATTTAAGTATTTATGAAAATGTTGTGATCCGAATAACTACATAAATACGATGGTAGTTATTGTCATAAGTACTGGATCTGGTGGCTTCGACAGTGCTACAGGTGCTGCTTTCGTTACTTCCATTGAACACAATTGCTAGAAACCCGGCTAGAAAAGAAAATCCGTGCACACAGTAACTCACAGAGAAGGCTAATGGATTTTGCCAAAGATCCTTAAAGTTCCTTGTCATTGATTGAATCATGACCCAAGTCTATTATCACTGGCTGTACCATCTACGTCGTATATGTTGCTCTTGGCTTTCTAAAAAGCTCAAAATATAAAAATATAAAAATATTCCTCTTCAGAAAAAAATTTTGTATTTTGTAATTTCTTGTAATGAAATGACCAACGTCATCTGGATAAAGTATACTTTAAAAAAATTAGACAACTGCTTTGCAGCTTTTAGAGGGCATAATGCCCGATTTCATAAAGGACTTTTAAGTATTTAAAAGCCGATTTAGAGTTAAAATGGGATTTTTTGGTTTCACCAAGTGCTTTTAAATTTAAAATGCTTTTAAGTGCCCTTATAAACTAAAAGCCCATTTTTGTCTCAATAAATTTTAAAAGTGTGATTTGTGAAGTCCAATATGTCAAATGTCAGCCGACGAGTAAGAAAATTATAGATGATATTTTGCTGTCACTTTTTTATTTAATTTCTTGCAAATATAAATTGTGAATAGGTAAAAATATAGTTTGTATGTAAATAATAAACTTTTAAGGCTCTCTCAAGCCAACGCGAATACTTCAGAACGACGACAAGACTTTCGCCTTTCTTAATTTATTTACATGGAGATAAATGAGAGCACCCACATTGGCGCGATGTGAATCTTCAAACATTGTTCAGTCATCGCATATTCATTCCGAATGTCTCGCGTTGGTTTCGGAAAGCCTTCATAATTTGTGTGTTTTTAGAATAATTGATTGTTCATCTGAGGATGAAGAGCAACATAAAGCAAGACATCCAAGAATATTCCGAGTTCATATTGGAATCCGTTCTCCAAATATTTTTTTTTTCGTAGCATTTTTTTCTACAAATAATGCTTTTTCACGTGCATTTCGAATGTGAGAGGGAAACAACCTGTTTCCATATCCAGGGATGTGAGGCAAACCCAATTTTAACTAAAATTTCCCTAAAATTTCCTTTTTTTTAGATGGTGAAACTGGAAATATTTAAAGGTCTGATAAAATTCAAGAGGACTTTAGGTAAAATTGATTTTAGTCTATTTTTATGAAATCAGGCATTAGAGCCGGTTTTATATGTTTAAAATTTTGCGCTATTGAATTTAAAAAATATAGTTTTTTAAATCCTCATGTTTTTTACGAATCCAAGGCTTGCACCCATAGCACTTGTTTTGCAACTTGCCAGTAAAAAAAAACAAAACTTTCATCCCATAAATGATTACAGCATTAGAATAATGCATGCATGCGGTGTTAGTAGTTTCGTCTTTTTTTTTTATTTTTTAACACTAAACCAGAAGTGCAACCACTGCTGGGTGAACCGCAAAAACGTGTTGAAAGGATAACAAAATTGAGTGAAGTTTATTTTTGAGATGGTGTAGATTCTGCACGTTCTATGTTTGTATGTACCTACTATGTGATCTGCTGCATACAAAAAAAATTGTAATTTGCTCATTTTTAGTTGCGATATTTTTAGACCATAAAAAAAGAGACGTAAGTTTTATAAAGTATGTAAAAGAGGGAACATCAGGTGGAAATGAATTTATATTAAGAAAGCATAGTCTTCACACCTTTAGCACCACCCCATGTGTATGTACCTACTCATACTAAGGTTGAGTGTTGATGAAATCTTAAAAACGAGAAACTATATAAAGAAACAGACAACATACACCTTAAAAAAAAAAAACTCTTTTAAGAACACTTTTACTTAGTGAGAAAGATAAACATGTAAAATATTTCAAATGCTAGGATTAATTGAAGCAATAAATACAAGTTTTCGTGACTCCATGAGACCATGGCCCTATAGCGAAATCTCTCATATTGTAATACGCAAATCGGCCTATTTCTCTGTAACACTTGTTCGTAACAGGAAAGTTGTGCAGACTAAAAACTGCAGTCAATAAATCAAATAATATATTTCTCTTTGCGGTGAACATTTCAGAAATTTTATTTTTATTGGTATTTCTTAACTTTTTCCCCAAGGTAGGGAATCTCCAACTATAGTTAATATATTTTCCCTTCATAAGAAAAATCAACATATTATTTATCACTTCATTAGAATTAAAGAATTTTAAGGAACAACTTTGAAAAAATATTTCACAAATATCCTTGAACAGTTCTTCTAAGCATTTTATTGTTCAAACAGCATACTTTTATGCCAGACGTATCTATAAATCAAAATAAAGGCACCGGCTATCCACGAGCTGTTGCGCTACCACCAATTTATTTTATTTTTGTAATAAATGTTTGTATTTGTGTATTCTATAGCATTGTTAAACGTACATAAAGTTATTTCATTTTTTAAGTGTAATCCTTTCACTATAATATCTTTCTTTTTTTTCGAAAAATGCATTCATGTCACAAAAACTCTATTAATTTCTTAAAATCCTTGGGACAACCGACCCATCAACAATGAAATTAATCTTTTCAATACTCACTGATTTTAAATGCAAATAACAATAAAACGTTTTTCAATTCCCAGGAAAAAACTAAATGTTTCATTGAATTTATTTTTTTTTTCGTGGAACTCACGTTGAATTATTATTTTTTTTTTTTTTATAAAATCGCAGTTGGATTTAATGTTTGTGGAAATAAATTGAAATAAAATAAAGATTTTATAAAAAAAAAATACTGAGAAATGCAGATTTTCATATTAGCCCCTCAGGAATAAATCACTTGAACAAAAGTTCAAGGATTTATAGGTATTATCGCTTACATTATGTACAAACATTCAATATCTGTTTTTAATTTTTTAAACTAAAATCTTTTTTTCATCAAAGACAAAAAAACTCTATAAACGGAAAAACAAAATATTTTGATTGTAGATTGTAGAATCTTAAAACTAGTTCCGTAAACACGTAAGTTTTATTTTAAAAATGCAAACTTGACGTCAAATTAGCAGAACACACAATTTCTCGGAATCTAACAGAGCGATTTATTTATTTTTGCTTAACTAACTAGCAAATAAATAGCAGCTAACTACTACATACTTTTTAGTCCAAATTATGAAAAATGCCCTGCTAACTTTATGCACCTTTAAGTTATTTAATATGACCCAGTTTAGATTGCGACTTTGCACTTCGCAATGATAATGGTTTTGTTTGCGATATCGAAGCTTTGTTCCCCTCACCGATCTCACATGGTCATTGGTCATGGCGTAGTGAAAATTCATGATCTGAACTGGATCTACACGTACGTATTATATTTGTTTTCTCACAAGTAAGTATGTAGATATTAGGTGTGTTCGTTTAGTCCTTAAAATTGACAATTAAATCAATTTTTTTCTAATTCTATTTTTATTATGACAGAATTTTGGAAATTACCAATTTTGGAAAGTAAACGTAAACGAACGGTGATATTGCATTATAATATTCACAAAATTCGTTGCCTACTCATAAGAACAAAAATTATGTTGGTGTGTGACATGGTGACTCCACGAGAAATGTTTCATAGAATACTAAAGGGTCCGCCAAATAACTTTTTTTTTTTTGAAAATGGAGCAAAATATCGAGTGTAGCTTCGGCTGTGTGGCAAGTAGCGCCGTCCTGTTGAAACCAAATGTTGCCAATATCCTCCTCTTCAATTTTTGTGAACAAAAATTCGTTCAACATGGCCCGATAATGATCGGCCATTGACTGTAACGGCCACTCCTTGCTCATTTTCGAAAAATGGCCCAATTATGCCTCTGGACCAAAATTCGCACCAAACAGTGACTCGTTTTGGGTGCATCGGCTTTTCAATGTATGCGTGCGGGTTTTCTGTGCCTCAAATGCGACAATTTTGCTTCTTTACTACCCACCAAGATAAAAATGAGCTTCATCTGAAAAGATGATTTTTTTTGGCAAAATCGGCATCTTCTCTAAGTCGATCGCAGGCCCACTTAGCGAAGCGTATACCCAACCATATTCGTTCAGCGGAAGGATAAAACTAATTATCTGTCAAATCAGACAAGAGCTAAGTGTTACCATTCACGAAATAAGCACAATTTAAAAAAAAAACGTTACATGGCTGACGCTTTATATTGCATGCTATAAAAATTGCTCATGGAGGCTACTTATAGTAGATATTCTATAAAAAATTTCTTGCCACATATTGCTCGGCTCATAGAAAGATATGGATAGTATTCTATGAGCAAGCAATTTTTCGTTTGACATTTGTGGGTTTGTTTGAATTTTGTTTGTTTTGTATGATGTTGTTCTATCCTCGCAAATGAAATAGTAAGCTATGAAAATGCCCAACCAACATTTTATGACATACTATCGCTCTTTCTTTCTATCAAAAGTGACAGATGGTAATCTATGAAATATTTCAGGTGGAGACCCCGTGTAAACAGACATTTCAAACTGACATGATGGCTCTGTTTAGTGACAAAAAAGTCCGATCAGAACAGAACAGATCTGTGCAAAAAGTCAGAACAAGTTAGAAAAGTCAGCCATTCATACGTCAAATGAGATTTAAAAAAAAAATGTTGTTTTCGTTTCGTGTTGATTACTTCAATGAGAAAAATATAACTCTTAAAAATAATATAAAGATGGCGTTGGAATAGTGTTGCCAGATGAAACAAAAATATCTCCCAGAAAAATTTAGAAATTCCAACATTTAACAAAAAAAAAAAAACAAACATAAAATTGGTTTTTAAACTTTGTATTTTTAGTTTGTACTTTTAAGAATTCACTTGAGGAGACATCAATTTCGTATTTTATTATTTTCTTTAAAGAATATGAAAAAAGACAACCCAAAAATAGCCAGCGATAACAAATAAGAACACAAATTAAGAATATTAGTTTTTGAACAGATATTTGAGTTTAATAATAGATCTGTTTGGTAGCTTGAAAATTCAAACAAATTTTCGCAGTTTGTGAACTAAGTGACTTATTAACGTTAGAACAAAAAAATGTTGTCGGTTTTTGAGATAGTGCGTGTGCCATTAACAATGACAAGATTTTTTAATTCAAACATCACATTAGACAACAACCGCTGACGTGCACGGAGCACGTGCAAATACACAGCTTAGTATTAACTTGCTAATAGTATTTTTTGACAGTGTAAAATTTTGTACTAGATTTATTTTAAGAGTGTGAAGCGGAATTGTAGTGGTCTCAGAAGAAAATGAAACATTTTTGGAAAAATTTTTACAAAAAGATTAAATCGAGTTGCTGATTGAGAAAAAAAAGAAAGAAAGGAAAGTAAGAAAAGTAGAGATAAGAATAAAGGCGGAAAGGAAAAGGATAAAACAAAAATAAAATAAAAGCTGAAATGATAGAGAACAGAGAATTTTCAAGACTGACAAAAATTGCCTCAATTGGGTTTTAAAACGTGAAATGTTGTTGATTCTCTTAATATGACGAGGCGAAGAATTCCACAGACGTTAGGCGTCAATGAAAAATTGGCGTTCAGATGTCAGGGAGGCGTATCGGGGTTGAATCAGTTGGTCAGATCTGGCTGAAAAGGCCTTTGTAATTCTCTCAAAAAGATAGGGAGGTTGAGTTGTGAACAGGATATCAGAGAGCAAGGATAAGGTGCGAAACTGAAAGTAATTCTCGAGTGACATGTTGAGTAGACTATTCGAAAAATTTGATACTCTGTCATACCTTCGTAGTCCAAAAATGTATCTAATGATGTTGTTGAAGACGAAATTTAGCTTTCTTTTGCAGGCATAATTACAACTAGAGAAAATTTCGCAACCATATAGACTAAAATGGGAAGAATTAAACTTTTTGCAAGCATTGCACTTGTCTTTATCGTCGTGTATGACTGCGTAACGTTCCGTTTGCCTTACCCACTACGCCATTAATATGCTTATTCCATGTTAGCTTGCGAGAAAAGGTTATTCCGAGATCTCGAGCAGAATTCACACATTCAACAGTTTTATTATTTAAGGTTATTTGAGGGAAATAGGTTAGATTCAGAATTTTTTTTAGATAAAACCAAGCACTTAGACTTTGATGGGTTTAAGGCCAGTCCATTAGTCTTAGCCCAAAATGCTAGTTTTTCAAGGTCCTCATTCACGCGACAAGCACCATCTTCAATAAGACCAAGACCGTTACCGAGGTACATTTGTACATCGTCAGCATACATATGTAATGAGCAGTTATCAATGGCGTAGGGAATATCATTGACGTAGAGTGAAAAAAGTAATGGGCCAAGAATGGATCCTTGTGGAACTCCGCTAGTGGTAGGGAGAAAATCGGATAAATTGTTATCTATTTCAACAGCTTTCTTTATTGGATAAATAGGATGATGTAAGCTTAACAGCATCAGGCGAGAAGTTATAAAGCCGGAGAAGTTTTACTGCAAGTTTTCCGTGTACAACTGTGTCGAATGCCTTTGCGAAATCAAGTAGTACTAAAAAATTTACTTTATCTTCATCCAGTGCTTGACGAAGGTCCTCAATTGCACTAAGCAAAGCGGTGACACAGCTGTGTTTCTCTTGAAAACCACTCTGACTTGAACTTAAAAAATTATGCGCCTTAAGAAAATCACCCACTTGTTTTTTTTTCGATCTTTTCGAAAACTTTTGAAAGGAAAGCAAAGATTGAAATTGGCCTAAATTCATTACATTTAGCATTTTCGGGTATGGGTAGGACTTTCGCTAATTTCCAATCGGAAGGAAATTCCCCTGTTGTAAGTATACAGTGTTGAAAATATGCGTGATATACGGCTGAAAAATTGGAAGTAATATCTTTAAAAAAGACGGATGCATTCTATCGAGTCCGATGGCATTTGACCTAATTGAAAGTATGCTTTCAGCGTCTTCAAAACTGCTGGCAGGTTAGTATAGAAATTGCATTTTTATGCCCCCAGATTCCCTCACAACAAATAGAAGAAACCCGTTAATCTATAGGGGGAAATCAAGAAAGTGGAAAATCTGATTTGGAAATATGTAATTAAAAAGATCATTTTGGGATGATAAATTGAAAACGATTCGGACAAGGAGAGTCATTTGCCCATGGAATATTTTTCCGATTTTTGCAATAAACAATGACCAGAGTCGTCACCTTTTATTTGTCTAGGGCCTAGTTTTTCAGTGCGAGATTAAAGTTAAACCCATCAAATTAGGTGAGTTAACTCAGGATTAACTCAATAAATGCTTTCGAAGTTTTATACACCAAGTTTTTTTAAGTCGTTCCGAATGCATTCTCCAAAGAAAAACTCCATCCTCAGTTCACTATGTGTTAGTTTACTTTTAGAGTTAGCTAAAACTGTTGTTTGACTCACTGGGCCTAAGGACACCAGAAAGCTAAAACGAAGGGTTAAATACATCGTCTAAACTATTTCATTTTAACACATAGATATTGCGGTACTATGAACAATAATTAACTTCCCTTTCTCTTTTAATTGACAAATTCAGCTTGATAAGGTAAATAAAATATGAATAACATCTTCTTTATTTATATGAAAGTACCTACTTGTATATCTTGTTTTTAGAAGCCAGGATTTTCTCAATCTGCATAAATTTATTATTTAAGTGAAAAGATAACAGGTTGTGTCGTAATTTCACTCTCTAGTGTAGTGACCTATCTAATCGAATTTGTATCTAAGCCGATACTTCCTTAGCGAGCGTCTTCAATAGGAGTTAGTTTTGGGTGAGATTCCTAAGAGTGGGTTCTGCCCTCCGACACTTCCCCAAACTGTCTACAGAGGGAGAGAGAATCCAATTTGAGGAATGCCACAAATACTTCATTTGTTTGCCTTTCCAGTATCCGAGAATTGGGCAAAGTTCCCATGAGAGGATTCCGACCGATACTTCCCCAAGTTATAAGCTTGGGACAAGGGAATACAATTCTTACTCTTCCAAAGTAATTGATGTAAATTATGTAAACTATATGGACAATTGTTGATTGAATTAAAGTCACGTTGCGTAATGGTATATCAAATAATTGTAGTGGGAGGTGTAGTCTTAAATCAACGCACATTTTTGTAAGAAAAGTGTTTAAGTCATAAGCTAAATTGTGACAAAAATAAAATTGGAAAAGTGTATTGCACGGAAGTTGAATCCTCCAAACCCAAGTACATATTAAAGCTTTCGTTGAGAAAAACCCTGAACATCGACGAGCCTACTTCAGCCTCGAAGAACAACCTGCACAACCTGCAGGACCGTTTAATGGACTATTTAATACAATACTCCAATTATAACATCCGATTGCAAGCTTTGTATTATTAAACATCCCTCCGTTCGATATAATGTGTGCTGTGGTATATTTATATTCATAGGTTTTTTTTTTTATTTTGCTGTTTGTTCATTGCAGGGAAAGATTTGAATTTTATTTCATTCAATTAACATAGAAATAAAATTATGCTTTTAATCTATACGAACAATTGAAGGGATTAAAAATTCCATCCTGGATTTCATTTTAAATAAACAACAAGTTAATTCGAGTACAAATACCTGCGCATATACCTACGTAACATGCAATTAAAAATAAACAATCTTTAAAGAATGTTAAATAATATATATTTTTTAATTCAGTGATTGGCTGGATTTGCAACTTGAGTAGCTTTAAAATTATGTAAAATACTTGTTGAAATCAGAGTAAAACAAAATAATTTGTAGTCTAATTTTTTCGTTTTTTTGTTGAGATCAAGTGTATTTAATATTAAAATTTGTGATTAATTTGAATTCCATTAAATTCGATTTTCGATTATATATTGTGTCAGATTATTTCGAACTTATCTGCAAATCATACTCAATTGAAGCTTATTTGGAATATAATGCTTAAGGGCAAGAATATTTATGATGATTGCCACAGACTAAAGTCCACAGCACAGCAAACAGTGGCTTTATAGGGATGCATTTGAGGCTGCGGTGTATCTCGTGAGTATAAGTGTATGGTCCGAAATCCGAAAATTGGCCTTGTCGCTGGAGAGATTGTGAGATAAAAATCATGTTGTCCGACGAAAAGAGCACTGATTTAGAGAATAACATTTGATGATTTGCACACGGTTTTCAAAGCTATAACTTTCTATGGTGAATTGCCATAGCTATACACTCAGCCCTATCACGAATTCCATCGTAATCGGAACGTATTACGAATCCTGAAAAAAAAACCATTATAAAGGGTTTTTCAACAGGGATGCTACAAAAGTAGAGCAACAGGGACAGCAAACGACGCCATATTTCTTGCCGCTCTTTTGACATTTCTCTTCAGTAAAGTTTGCCATGATGGAAAGATATACGAGCCAACAACGAGTCGAAATTATTAAATTTACTACCGAAATTCGGAGTCAGTGGCCTCAACGTTAAGAGCGCTACGTCCATTTTATGGTCGTCATAATCGTCCTAGCAGATCAACAATTGAGCGTCTAGTGGAAAAATTGGAATCCACAGGCACAGTACAAAAATGTTCCCGTACCAGTGAGACAAAGAAGTGCCCGTAGTGTCCAGAATATTGCTGCCGCTGAGGCTTCAGTTGCAGAAAGCCCAAATGTGTCTCTCACACGTCGTTCTCAAGCGTTGAGCATCTCTGTGACGTCGTTGTGGCGAATTTTGCGAAAAGATCTTGGCCTACATCCTAACAAGATTAAATTGACGCAAGAACTGAAGCCGCTTGACTACCAGAAGCGTCGTATGTTCGTGAATTGGGCTGAGCAACAACTTGAAAATGATTCGGATTTTCATCGAAAAATCATCTTCAGCGATAAGGCTCATTTCTGGCTGAATGGCTTCGTCAATAAACAAAATATGCAGAATTGGTCAGGCAGCAATCCAGACGTACTCCATGAGTCATCATTGCATCCCGAAAAAATTACGGTTTGGTGTGGTTTAGGGGCCGGCGGCGTCATTGAGCCGTACTTCTTCCGTGATGATCAAGACCGGCACGTTACTGTGAATGGGGTTCGCTACCGTTCAATGGTAACCGAATATTTTTGGCCCCAATTGGATGATATGGACTTGGAGGACATGTGGTTCCAACAAGACGGCGCCACAAGCCACACAGCAAATGTCACAATCAATTTATTGGAAAAAAAAGTTTGGAGAACGTGTTATCTCACGAAATCATCCAGTCGCTTGGCCGCCTCGGTCGTGCCGTTAGATTATTTCCTGTGGGGCTACGTCAAGTCTATGGTCTATGCCAACAAGCCAGCGACTATTGATGAACTTCGTACGAATATCGAACGTGAAATTGCAGCAGTATCGGCCGATAAATGCTTGAAAACCGTCGAAAATTGGGTTCAGCGTCTGGACTTCTGCAAGCGTGCCCGTGGTGGCCATGCAAAAGAAATCGAGTTCCATACATAATGGCATCGAACGTATTTTCACAGGAATAAAGAATTTCATTGAACGGATTAGAAACGGATTCGATAATAGTTTATTTTCGGGATTCGGAATGATTCCGATGGAATTCATGATATAGAGCTGACTATTTGGCTTAAACAATTCGTTTTTCTTAAATCTTAAAAAATCAGAAAAAAGCACGAAGATTTTGGAAAGTTAATTATAACGATGACTGTCAGAGGTAGGTACCAGCACTATGTCTACTTCTTGTCACAGCTCGTATCGCATCAATTAACTTTAACCTTGACTCACTGACATTTATGTGAAAATAAATCCGATTTTTTTGCATACATATATAAAATACAAAACTGTCAATCATCAGATTGCAATATCAAAAATAAGTTTTAGCCCTCTCTAGAGATATTGAGATCAAGACAAACCCGCATCCATCTGTAGGTACATACAAATCTATTAAAAAGTCCTCTGTGAACTCAAAAAAAAAAAAGGTATTCCTTATTTGTCCACAGCAAGGACATGTTTGTGTAACAAAAAAATAAACACACAAATTGAGATGCGAACAAAGGGAAAATCCAAATGACATGACGCACGAAAAAATAAAATCTCTTACCTATTGGAGACCTTTTTGTTGAAAAGCATACACATATCCTTGGAGAAATGTATGGAATTTATTTTTTGAATCTGACAACCCCAAGGAGTCAACAGTCAAATATCATTCCACTTCGACAAGGATTTGATTTATAGAATGTTGCTCTGTATACATGTACATATGTACATAAAATACAAAACATATTGTGATGTAATAATTTTAAGCAATCGTAAATATTGTATGTATGCATATGTATGTATGTTCTGCTTCTGTGCTCCCAGTTTATGTTGTTATAGGTATCCTAATGGGCCTTAATAAAATTAATTTAAATACAACACGAATTCATTGAACTGGACACACAAACCAGATGACATTATTTTAGACCCTGAAAACAAATTTATTGATTTTCATAAAATTGAATCCTTATGGGGACTAAAGTTATACAAATACACGAGACAAATCCTGCTGCAAAAAGTAATTATTTTTCTGTGTGATGCTAATGTCATGTTCCCCAAAGAGAGATATGCCAAACCAAACCAACCACATCAACAATGTGTTGCAAGATTGAATAATTTGTTCCCGAACATTCATGAACCTCTGCCTTACATTTATATGAGATGTCCAAATTTGTATTCCCAAAATGTAAGCTTCAACGATAATCTCTCATGTTAACGTCATGTACGCTGTACCTACTCTCTTTTCGATTCTTTTTTAGAATTTTCATGACGCATTTCATCATTCATACGAGTACGAGTACATCGCTTCGCTCGGTACGGACGAGTAAATTAGTTCTCCCTTTTACGGAAAAACCACGTCCCATGGAGATTCTTTGAAATTGCCTGAAGTATATTATTGGTTATATGGGGTGGGTCTTTTGAGGGTGTGGGTGGGTGGGTATGTATGTATGTATGTCTGTTTCTGTTTCTGTTTATTGAAATTGAATATTCTGGATGGATTTTGGGGGGATGCTCTTTTTGTGGAAGCTTTTGCTATGTCATGTGGAAGTCATTT
This sequence comes from Leucozona laternaria, assembly GCA_932273885.2. Taxonomy (NCBI): domain Eukaryota; kingdom Metazoa; phylum Arthropoda; class Insecta; order Diptera; family Syrphidae; genus Leucozona; species Leucozona laternaria. Next base: position 5,014,831 of record OW026368.1, read on the forward strand.
AGAAATTCATGAATAGAGATTTCATTTCGACATCATGACAGAGGTGTGATGAATTTCACTGATGAGATAACGATGTACTGTTCTGATAATAATTTGCTTTATTGGGAAACTTATTTAATATGGCGACTCGATTTGGTGAATTTGAAACAGGCTATTGCAAATAAACTCTGTGAAACGAATGACTCAGGAAGTTGACAAAGATTTTATCTATCTGAAAGTTTCTTTTAGAGTTGTAATTATCATAACTTTTGAAACGACTCTTATCATTTTTATTAAACAAAAAAAAAAACATAGAAAAATAAAATATACAGGGTCTTTCATTACGCGGTTCCTATATCTTTAAATTTAAATAAAACAAAGTGTGTGTGAGATATCATCGAAATTTTGTGTTCGTTTGAATAGCCTATCGATGTCATTATGTATGGAATATAAATCTTTCAAATATCCACGCGGTTTCTATGGTTGGGGCACATCCGAAGTGTCCAATTTTCCATGGCTCTGGAGCGTAAATCAGGCTGAATTTGACCGATGGCATGGGTTATGTGGGCTTTAAGGGTCGCTGTGGTTTGTGGCTTTTTCGCATAGACCTGCAACTTCATAAAACTCCACAAGAAAAAGTCTAACGGGGTCAAATCGCACGATCTCGGTGGCCATCAGTACACTTTACCTCCACGTGAGATGACCATGCCCTCGAATCTCTCATATGCAGAATCTCCACTGTGGCGTAAGCTGTTTGGCACGTATAGGGCCGCCGCCGTCTTGTTGAGAAACCACATGTCGTTGGTGACCATTTCATCCAATTCAGGCCAAAAGAAGTTGGTAATCATCGAACTATAGCGCTCGCCATTGACGACGACGGCCTGGCCAAAAATGTGGACCGATGACCACTGACGCCAGATGAGATTTTTAAAATCCCACCGTATTTGAAAAAAAATCCCACTGTTTTTGTACTGGAAGAAAAAAAAAACCACCATACTTCTCTGCCACAATCCTTTCCTAGATATTAAACAAAAAAAAAAAATTAAATGTGAGATGTGAACTTCTCCTTTAAGAAAAAAGCTCCCGAATAAACAAAACACACTCTAAAAAATTTTTTTTTTTATTTTCTAAATAAATAAAAATTAATTTCACTTCATATTTATTAAAAAAAAACTTCTTAGATTGCATTGTAAGAATTCAGTATTTTAAGTCAAATCTTATAGGTAAAATTTGTACTTTCGTACATTTTCACATTTTTAATATAAAAAAAAATCTTATTTCAATAAAAGGAACACATATTTTTAGTTTTGTTATAAAAAAAATAAAGATATTTTTTGTAAAAAAAATAAATAAAAAAGACTTCAAAATATTTGATTTAAAAAATTAACTTAAAAGTATAAATAAGTAAAATGATTTTGTATTTATGTCCATTATTCACATATTTACAAATTGTTATTGACGTTTAATTCATAGGCAAATGCCTCAAGAGTTTCTTCGTTTTCATCATCATGGTTACTGTCATGCGAAACAAAGAGGTTCTCTGAATTGAATTTAGACAGGATTGCCTTTGAAGGTTCGAAACCGATGCAGCCTTTAGTTCCTAGGCTATAGCGAACTCGTAAAACTGAATCTGCTGTATCGATACTAAGTCGATTCCTGAGTTTATTCTTTACTATTTTAACAACTGAGAACGCTCTCTCGACTGAAGCATTGGAGAAGGGAAGACTTAAAAGTGCCAAAACAAGGGTGCAAATGCAAATGATAGCCGAGAAAGAAGATCGCTATTGCAACAGAAAACTGTAAACATATTGGGGCATATTCATAGTCACTTTTAAACTCCAGTTTATCTAAGACCTGGGTTTATTTTATCTAAATAACATTGAATAACCCCCAGTCTAAGATAAACTGGAGTTTAAAAGTGACTATGAATATGTCCCATTATTTTTGTGTGGCGAAAGAAGAACGAAAAATTGTTCCTCTCTTATTGAGACATTTTCTGTGTCATTGGTGGTTCGGCCAAATAGTTTTTGTTTTCTGAGTTATGAATTTTTAGTAAGAAAAAAAAAAAGTTTCGGTTATGTTAAAAATAATATTTTCCCCCCATAAAAAAGCATTTCAAATATTTTCCCACCATAAATCCCACCATCAATTTTTTCCCACCATTATTCCCACCAAAGAAATTTTTTCCCCCCATTTTGGTGGGAAAAACCACCAATCTGGGAACACTGCCGATGACGCCGCCATCCCAAAATACACATCAAACAGTGACTTTTGCAGGATGCATTGGAAGCTCGATCTTGGATCTCATGTGGATTGGTATCATCTCAAATTCGACGTACCCATTCATCCAGAAATAGGCCTCATCGCTGAAGATGACTGTTAATGGGCGAAGCACGGAAGGTTGCCCGAACAGAACACCCATTTTGATAAAACAATTTTATCATTTGCACATCTTGTTAAACGCTACATCCATCCATGGTTATTTGGCAAAACAGGCTGAATAAATGACATCTGATTTGACAGCTTCAACAATATGTCCGCTATCAACTGTCAAAGTTCGGAAGTCCCTATTGGAAGACCCTTTACTATTTCCGCAACATCTGGTGGAGCAAATGAAAATCGTCGTCACGTCGGGTCTTTTTTTCAATTTTTCGAATTCTTGGCGTGACGTGACGACGAGAAACGCCGCATTGTGTATATCCAGGTATGCTTTCGTTGTTTGAAATTGGTTTGACAACAACAACGAGTTGTCGTCACACTCACTTCTCGTTTTTTTTCGCAACATTGTGAATCAGGCTTCAGCCTTGTTTTGAGTTTCAAACGAAAAATAGTTCATCTCAAAATTTTTTGTTCGCTCGGAATTTTAAAAGCTATTGTGAGTTTGGCTTGAAAAAAATTTTGTTCGCCTACAAAAAAGAAGTGAAAATGACGTTAAATTCCGCCCGAAATGAATATTCACAATAAGGGGAATATTTCGATCATGCAATTTCGGAAGAAACTCTAGAAGAAACTAGGCGTAGGCGAAAAGTGAAATGTCAAATTTTCCGTGTGGAATGTTGTTCGGGTGAAACTCACAATAAGGCTGATTAAGTTCTCAAATATTTAGAAAATGTAGTTCTTTAAGAGCCGTTTACTGATATCAAGTTTAAATGTTTCAGGTCAACTTTCTTTCCTTTTCAGCTTAAACTGTCACATATATGTTCTTATGTTGAACTTAAATATTAAAGTTTCGTATCAGCAAATGGGCCTACATTCATTTAAATATTTCAAAAGTGCACTCCATGATGTTTCCTTGTACTATTTGCCACTTCTCCAATTATCATCATCACTTAAGCTGACAAGAAATGAGTCTTTAATGCCTGCCATTAACTAAAAGCACTTTAATGTACCTACAAGTAGAAACCTACATATACATATTTATGTATGTATGTATATAAAATAAGGAATACAAAAATGTGTATGAATTTTGAGTGCTTTGAAAGATGGTTGCATCATTTTGGCCGTATAAAAACTTTGTGACATCAATTTTACTTATAGCACTTGAGAATTGCTTTCAGACACCTACCTAATATCAAACTAGGAGACATTCCTTATACATATATGTATAGGTACCTATAAATATGTCGGTATAGTAGCGACAACAAAAAGATGTCTATAAATAAAACGAAAAATTATAAGGAACTATAAATAAAGACAGTTAACGTTCTTTTTGTTGACATCACAAATAAAAAAAAAATCATCACCGACGACGACGCACCGTACGTGTGTTCTCTGACGTCATTGGTTTTAATTGAATTTTCGATTTCGTTACACGAACTCACAATCACAATCACAAAATCCATGACTACTTTCAATCCTGCTGTTTTGTTTGTTTGTTGGTTATACTTTTGATGACGCGTGGAAAACTAAAAATATATACAAAACGTGAAGAAAGTTCTGCCAAAAAATTTTATCTTTTCGAAATTAAAGATGGAAAAATCTTGTTGTCATGACACAGCAGCACCTGTCACAAGGACGATTAATGATGGAAAAACATCGTCCTTCTCGCAGTGTGGAACTAAGATCAGCGATGCGAATTATTCTGCTTTACGTCGTAACCGTCCAACAGCAGCAAAGAATTAAAGAACATATTCCAAAGTCGCAAGATGTTTGTGTCCAGGAAATATAATGTAGTCAAGGGATGATGGTTTTACGGGAGGAGGAGGAGGAAGAGGAGTTGCTTAAAAGATGATGAAAATGCGAATGAAATCTTAAAGCAATTTTTATTTAAATTATATATTCATGCAGTCATTAATTTATTCACTTGTCAGCAAGTGGTTGAACGAATGAGGTTCTGTGAAAATACATATAATAATGGTAGAATCTATATCTCTTGCTCTCTCATCACTCAATTTAATTCCACAATAATGAAATCCTTTCAAGAATTTTGCAACCATAGAGTGGTGAAATAAAGACGTGTTTGAAGTTGAACAATTTTCACCTAAGCCAATGAGACCACAACAGGAATGTGCAGTTTGTTTGCAATTTTTTTATTTCGAATCCGGATTTTGTAGTATCAAATAGTTGGTGCAATCGCATCACTGTGAAGACAGCATGAGTTTTTTCAACAACCATCACGGATAAGCTATCAATTTAAAATAAGGGTCCAAATTTGTAGTTTTTCGCAGTTCCAGAAAAACCTCAATTAAAAAAAAGACGAGTGCCGGGATTCAAGTTTCAGATGTTTAAACATCAACGTTCGTCCGAGCGCCGGATTATTGTTATTCAACGTATCCAATATATATAATACAACCGTATCGTAACGTATTACATGTAACGTGCTAAATGTAACGTGGTACCCGGAACGTATTAAACGTAAGGCTGACGTTCTTAGTTTACCCTACCGCCATCCACCCGGCATATTGGTTACCCAACAAAAATATTCACACTGTACTTAGCATTAAAAAATTTTTTTTAGCAATTACGTAAGCTATCAACTTGCAGAACGGCGACGCGGTACCATTGTTCTAGGCGAAACTTGTTATGCTATCTTAGCAGACGTGAAGTCTGTGAACACAGATTAGCCACATGAAGATGAGAATTCCCGGCAGCCATTTTAATTTGCCTACAAGCTTGAACTGGCAGTTATCAGATAAAAAATGAGAATGTGTGTATAAAAATCTCACACATAGACAGTAGGGATCTTCACACACCTGGTTAACTTGTTGTTGCAATTCACATCTATTCATCGACGCGGGAAGAAATTACAAATACAACAATTTAAACAAATGGGTTTTGGAGGGTGAAACGTACGAAACGTTCTCATCTTCATATGGCTAATCTGTGTCTGTGAAGTTCACAGAAGTGAACTATCGGCTAAGCGGATAGTTGATTGTCGATTTTTTTGATTATCGTTTGGACGATAGTTGTCTCTATCACAGCTATAGGGAAAGGTAGAGCGGATAAGCGCCAGAACGGCAATAGATTTATTCGTACGCGATACAGGCTCAGTATAACGTCGCCGTCGGTCTGTGGCGTGCAATTGGTTAGTCAAATTATTACTTCACCTTGACTCCACATATTCTGAGAAATACAAGTTTTCTTTTACAAACAGAAACTGGATTTTGACGTTTATGATGACATATATAAATACCAATATGTATTTGAAACATTAGTGTAATTTAATTGTACTTATACATATAGTTTGTCGCCAATTATATATAGCCAATCAATCAATTTAAATTTGTTGAAAACTTGTATGCTATACATATGAACAATTACCTACTTACTCAATAATTAGTGTCGCAACTACCTTTAATAACCAATCAAGATTGAAATTAATTCCATAGATAATAGAATAATGGCTGACGCACGGGTTTTGTCAAATTGATTCAACATGATGACATAAATTCAATTAATTAAATAATGTAAGTATGTAGATACTTATGTAACTACTATTCGTTGGCCAAATTCGTAAAGCTGTTACGTCCACTTTTGACCGAAATTGATGTTTTTTTTTCTTTCTGAACGAATTAATTTATTAATCACTATTTTATCCAACGTAATGTATAGTTGGTACAGCTTTTAGAATCTTAAAACAAAAAAAAAATCTGTTTTTATATACAACCTTTAATACGGCTTTGGATGTGTAAACATCTTAGATCTCAGTATGGCGAAACTGGCCGTTTTCGAAAACGTCAAATCAAAGTCAATTTGACCGGCAATCGATCGTCATTTATGACGCAAAAGTTGCAATCATCAAATATGAAATCGTCCTCCTTGCACACATGTCTTTTGATGAAAGTCAAAGGATTTTTTTGCAAGCGCAATTGACGTTTTCGAACAGAAGCCAGTTTCATCAGAATTTTGAGATTCACTTTCGCTCGTCAATTTCAGCCGCGACGTGTTTATCGTTTTAATGACTCCCTGACTGACATCCAAAAATGTTAAATAGCTAACAATCTCTGGAACCACCATGTCTGTCTCTTTCGTCACCTCCATTTTTTTTACTGCACAGCTGCAACGCAAATGACGTTTTTGAACACGTGACTTTAGCAAACTTTATTATAGAACACAATGCTAATGCAGTAGAATTTGTATTTGGGTTTTCAAACAGAAGACTTTTGCAGTTTGCGTTTAAGAACATTTTGCAAACGCATTTTTGACGCAGATGACGTTTTCGAAAACGGCCTTTTGTTCCCTTAAGACAAAAAAGGATGTTTGCACATCCTCTATGTGAGTCCCGGTACCTACTCACACATTTTTTTTGTTTACTCTCCTGCGGAAATTTTGTCAAATTGGACTTAGCTGTGCATTTCATTTTATTCAAAACTGTTACTTTCAAACTATGTCCATGCCTAGTACATAAGTAACTCACCCAATGTTTCTCCCATTAAACCAAGGCTCCTGAAAATAACAATTTTTTGTTCAATAAATTACATACATATGTATGTATATAGAAGTGTATTTAGCTTTTGATACTTGTCTTCTGATTCTGATGCTCGAACTTATTTCAAAAACTTAAGTGTGAACATTACAAAAATTAAACTTTTTGTAAAAATTCTTTGAAGTTGAATGTTCCTCTTTAAAACAGCTCAAAAAAAAAGAATTATTGTGTGACGGCAGGATGTCACATGCCACTCTACCACATTTAAAACCACATTTCCCATTTTGTTGTTGTTTTTTTTTTTACTCAGAACAACCACCGCTACTTGTCATGGCAAATAACAAATTGCCAAAAATATTTCCCCAGATTATCCCGCAGAGCAGAAGTCTGAACTTCGAAGGGATAAATCATCCTTTTTTTTGTTGTATGTGACAACATGAACAGTCAGAAAACAATTTTTTCTCTGACAGAAAAGTCATTGTGAATTGTCAGTGGAAGATATAAACCTCTGTTGTGGAATCAAAGAAAACCAAACCAACCAAAGGATTAAGGATAATAATAATATAAACGTGTGTTTTTTTAGAGGACAAAACCAACTGGCGGTAATTAAGTTTTTATCTCACTCGAATTCAAGAGCACAAGCATTTCATACTAAACAACCTTTTTGTCTTGAAATTTTTGGCTTCAAGATTAAAGAAGGGTTTATGGTGTTATTTTTTACGTGAGATGCATAGCTTCTATCATAGGGAATTTTTCATGCGTAAAGAAATTAATTCCTTCTTAAAGAATTTTGAAAAGTATTCCACTTATTCGGGTGAGGTACTCGTATTGCCTCCGACCATTTCGTGAAATAATCATAAAATGGCCTTACACATAATCACAAATAAGACTCCCAAGAGTAAGTAGATTACAGTGGCAGATCGCAAAATGTTCAGATTTTTAGAGATGATGGGAAAGGCCCACAACCACAAAGTAAAAAGTTCAGCAAAACCTATCAAATCTTGGAAGCAAGCAACTTCAATTATAATTACTTAAGATCTGTTTCAAGTGATCTGCAGTTCAAATGTCATCGTGTGTCTTCTTCAGAATCGTAATCTGTAAATAAAGTACAGCTTTGACCTTGATGGCGGTGCCGCGACTGACAGTTCAAATTGACGACTCTGCAGAACCTCAACGTGATACTGACAGAAATATTTTCTTGCAAATTGGAAGTATGTATATACTACAGTCAGGGACAAACAGTCTTCTTTTTCAACTTATGAGAGAATGTCAGGGGCTTCTGCATAACTCCAAAAGTTTTCAGTTTTTCATTCATTTTAATTTTTTGTCAAAACAAATCATCATAAAAACTAGCCTTATTAACTTCACAATATGGATTAATTTAAAGTCACTCTGCAAAAGAATTCAATTCTAATCACTTCAACTTAAGGAGCTATTCGTACGTTAAAAGAGTTTTGCCTTAACTTCGGGAGCAAACATTAACTCTAATAAACTTAAGAAAATGAAACTAACATTAAGTTTCTAACGCATTATTTATAATAAAACAAACTTGAAAAATACTCGTTATTTTTATAACTGAGTAGAATAGAAAACAAAAATTCAAACACCCAGATTTCAATATAAAAAGGAATCAGTGAAGTTTTAAGAAAAATTAAAAAAAAAAACTTTTATTTCCTCGGAAGTATTTTTCCACATGCCAAAGTGCATTTTCTAAATTAAAATTTAACGATATACAGGGTGATTCGCAAATGGTGTGACAAAAAGCTAGAGCGTGTAGGTTGGGTCGAGACAAGAAAAAACGTATGGGAGGGGAAGGATGTCTATTCCCCGCTTTAGACGGGAGGGGCCATTTTCTATAAAAATTGACTTGAAACAAACAAAAAAAATATGCACGACTGGGTCGCACGAACTTGCTCTTATGCGCGATCACATTGTGGTTCTATAGTCTGAAATAAATTAGCTATAGGAGTATATATGTTATCCATTTGCCAAATCTTAGTTTAGTTTCAGGTGGTATTATGTGAGTATACAAAAATTAACAATATAGGCTAGTGTTGCACATATGCAATATGCATAAAAGGAAATTATACTATTTAAACTGGTAAATTGTTTTAAATCAACAAAATTAGAAAGAAATTGATTAAAATACTTTGAACCCGTTTTAACCCAACGCGATGTACACCATCTGCTTTCTTATATAAATCTTTATTTATGAGAAAAAAATTTTGAAAATCGTAGGAGCGGTTTTAAAAATAATTAATTTTTTATATATAAAATTTCGTTAACATTTTCGAGAAAAATAATTGGTACGCCAATTTAAAGCATTTATTAATGTTGCGTTAAAAATTGAACTTCCCAAAAAAATCTGCTACCAGTTTTCGAAATATCGAATTTTCAAAAAATAATTTTGATTTTTTTTTAAAAAATCCAAAAATCATTTTTTAGAAAATTTTGATACGCATTTTTATTTATATTTGTTACAAGCTTCTGTATAAAAAATCTAATTTTATTCGGTTGATCAGATGTTGAGATAGTCGAAAATCAAAGAAACCGTTCTATGAGAGGTACTGTTAATAAACGTAAAATATAAACTTTAAAAATTTTAAATGGTAGATCGTATTAATTTTAACACACAAAAAAACTTTTATGAAAATCGTAGGAGTCGTTTTTGAGAAACAAAATATTTTTCATAACGGTTTTTTAACATTTGTATGGGAGGCACCGTTATTTTTGAGTATTAGAATAATTTTTGTCAAAAACCTTCTATATAAAGTTAAAAAACTGTTATTTACCAAGTTTAATGAAAATCGACCAAGTCGTTTTTGAAATATTGAGTATTCAAAAAAAAAAATTAAAACTTTTTTTAAAAATCTAAATAGTATTTTTTTTGAAAATTTTGGTACACAATATTATTTAGAATGTGTCAATACTTCTTCATAAAAAAATTTATCAGAATCTGTTTAACCGTTTTCGAGAAAAGCGAAAATCAAAAAAATGGTTCTTTGGGAGGTACCATTAATAACCATTTTTCGGAACCATTTTTTTTATTAAACAGCAACTTATAACTATTTAAATTTATGGAGTTCTTAAAAACAAATTCGGTAGCGCTGGATTTGAGAAAAATAAGTTTTTCCTTTTTGGCCAAGAAATTTTGTATGACAGCTACTGTTAATTTTGGTCCAAAAAAAAAAGAGAAAAAAACGGGTGGGGGGAATGTCCAAAAAACGCTAGGTACCAAGTGTAAAGAAAATCGACCCATCCGTTTAAGCTGTAGTCGAACCGACAGACAGACAGACAGACAGACAGACAGACAGACGGACGTTTTTGCGAGACCCACTTTTTTTGACTTCTCTATCATCGTAATGTAAAGTTTGATCAAAATCTCGAGTTCGATTTTTTGTACGAATCCATAACTTCCCATATAGTACCTATATCGCAAGTAAAAATTATTAAAAACAACGGTTACACTCACAATGCCATGATATACCTGAAAATGAAAAAATGAAAATAAATTTCAAACTAATTTGAATGTTCTTTTAAATTTTTAATCAAAAGCAGAAAACCGGATGCTTTAATTGCTTGTACTTTTTGAAAAAATTGAAAATAAATAAATAAATATATTTTACTAATTCCGTAGTGGAAATAGGATAATTAGAGCAACTTTAGCAACGGATTGGAGTTAAAAATTAAGAGAATTTTATTCCGACTATATTGATTTTTCTAAAGATTTAGAAGATATTTTAACATCGGGTTTTTGGTGTTTGACTAATAATTAATAAGAGCATTGAATATTAAAAATAAAAAAAAAACTTGGCGCCATTTTCTGAAACGAAACTTTAGAATTTAAATTCAACATAAGTGCCTGATTACATGGGTCGTTTTACTGAAGAGCGCATTCCACCTTCTCTTTTTTACGCACATAAAATCTACCTCTCTCACGCGATGCGCTCTTCAGTAAAACGACCCATGTAATCAGCCACTAAGAGCTTATGTGACAGTTTACGCTGAAGAAAAAGTTGAACATAAGCGTTTAAGTAGAAAATATACATATTTATTTTTCGTATCAGCAAATAGGCCTCGCAATAATGTACAATTTTTTAAATTTTTTTCTTTTGAGTTTGAAAATACATTTTTCAAAAACTGTTCACTAAAGCAACTTTATGTAAAAAGAAAGACTCTGGCGTCACAAAAAGGTATATGATGGCATTATTAGTGTTTCCGTTGTTTTTTAATAATTTTTGTCTGTTTTAAATCAATTTTCTTCAGTCTCTCGGCTAAACAATTTTTTTCATGTCTCGACCCAACCTACACGCTCTAGCTTTTTGTCACACCTTATGCGAATCACCCTGTATAAAATTTTGTGTTACATTTTATTTGCAAGTATAGGTGTTTATATCTCTTCGTAAATTGAGAACTTATGCACTTTTTTTTATGGTTGTTCACTTATAAAACTTTATCACAGCCATTTGTATGGATCTGACACAACTACGAAAACTATAGCTTCTATAAAAAAAAATTTGTCTAGAGATTCTTGACAACCAGTCTTCGAAAATAAGAAAGACACTCCTCATTACTGAAAAGGATATGAAGCTGACTGTTTTATATATTTAAGAACAAATATAAACTACGAATTAACGGAATTTCTTTGTAGAATATAAACTACATACCTAACTACTACTACATACATATTTTTAACTTTAGATTTCAAATGATATCTCTTGTAGGTACCAAGACTGGAAACCCAGACCTCTTGTTTTAAAAATTTCACAAATTTTAGTTTAATAAAAGAAAACTACCAAGGAAAATACAATTACAAACAAAATATTAAATTTTAAATAGGAAGTAGCACTCTGTAAAATTTTTAAGTGTGAAATGGTTCAAATAGTATGGAATTGGCGTAAAACGGGAGAATAAGACTTTCATATCGAAAAATTCCGACAAAGCTGTATTGCAGAGGAGAGCTTTTTTTTGTATGAACGTGGATTGGTCCTACTGAACAAACCATAAAAAAACAAACACACCCAGTATTTAACCTCCGCGGTGGTTTGGAAAATTTCACACTAAAACGCAAACAACTAATACTTTTAGTTGAAATATTTGCTTCCAAAGAATAATTGCATCTTCACACTTTTTCTGATAGTTTTCGAGATATTTACAAGTAAATTTCATTCCCTTAATTTTTTTTATGAGGCTCTAGAAAGTTTTTAATAGTAACTAACAAGTTTCTAGCCAGGGCTTCTATCAAAACTAGCTAAGCCCTCACTAGTTGTTATTTACCATTTTGTCTAGACAAAAAAAAAATTGCTTTGAAAAGATTCGATCCTGGCAACTTCCTCTTACCAGCCCCAGTTCGATAAACTAATTACTGGGTTAATTTGCAACTAAGTAAGTACAATGTTGATACCTAATGAATAATTTTATACCTAACTGCTTTAGTTCTTCATACCATGTTGGTTTTTAAAGCTTTTGCTATACTAAATAGAGAGTATTTCTGATGGGAAGCATTATTTTCCCAACAAGTTCTTACTAGCAAGAGCCTTACGAGTAATTGACAAGTTTTACTCGTCTCCATTACTCATCTTGAATTCTTTAACAGGGCCTAGACAAAACTTGTCATTTTCCTCGCCTTTATGACATAAAAATATAGATCTCCAAGAAAATTAAACTTTGTCTGGGGCCATACTATGTAAGTGTTTTCTACTTTCGAATCTTTTCGAAAGTGGTTTTCAATGCTCAAAATTAGTGGTAATAAAGGGCCCGCCAAATAACTTTTTTTTTTTGAAAATGCAGCAAAACATCGAGTGTAGCTTCGGCTGTGTGGCACGTACCGCCGTCCTGTTGAAACCAAATGTTGCCAATATCCTCCTCTTCAATTTTTGTGAACAAAAATTCGTTCAACATGGCCCGATAACGATCGCCATTGACTGTAATGGCCACTCCTTGCTCATTTTCGACCGCCTTTTGGCCACAGAATATACAATTTGCGCTGTTCTATTTCAGTTTATAAGCGCTTGGAATAGAATAAGCGAGTTGAGATTTATTTTAGAATCGATTCACATAGTTGGGCCCCTGATTTTTTTTTCTCGAAGTTTGGTCTTTTTGTTGCCATATTTTCCTGGGCTAATATTTTTGTCTCCCATTTTTGCATTTATAAGTCAAAAGCTTTCAAATACCTTATACACACCATTCTATATTCTTTAACAACTCAGCTTTCTAAAAAGGCGACTTAATCCTCTTGAATAATAAAATAAATATTATTTATAAATAAAAAATTAATTTTTTGAATAAACATGAAGAGCAAAAATGTTAAAATAAAATGTGGGTAACAGAACTTTTTCTTTCACTCATTCTCAATTATAGGTTAAGGCAAAAATCCAAATGAATCTTTAAGTACTTTGTACAAGGCTCCTCTGGTTGTCATCAAGCTTAGGTTAGGTTATTGGGCTGGTAGAAGATCTTATTCCTATTGCCTTTAGGTCAATGTAGATGCCCTGGAGGATTGGAGTAAGTGTTCATGGATTATCAAGACATCTAGAGGCATTAATGTATTTCGACAATTTCACACCAGATAGGTTACAGTCGTAGGTTGGGTCATCAAGCTTAAATCTGTTCCACAAAAAAAAATCGAAATAAAACACTGGATTATTTTTGTTACTTAATTTCTAAAGAGTTTCATTTATTACATTACTTCTTCATTCTTATGTTTTTTTTTTCTTATTTCCATTTCAGTTTCATTTTTATTACATTTTATTTAAATACAAAGCATGATAAGAAAATGAAATAAAAATAATAATAACATAACTATTATAGAAATTGTTTTTTGTTTGTATCATTTTGTTAAGTGATTTCCATTTTTTCGAAATTTCTTTCACACTTAATTTAAAAAAATTAAAAAACAATCTCTTTTCTTATGTAAATTAAATGATATACATAATTTAAAAAAAAAAAATATATAACTTGATATATTTTACGTTTTTTGTTATTTTTTTTTTTTTATTTTTGTATACTTAAATGTATATAAAAATATAAAAAATACAAATAAAAGTTTAAAACAAAAAAATTATAATAATAAGATAAGAAATAATGTGTAAATATTTATAATATTAAATGGAAAACTTAGTTAATTCTTTTGTAACTTATTATTTTCGGTGATTATTATTTTTATTTTTATATTTTACTTTTGTTTCAAAAATTAAACAAGCTGCCACTTACTAAAAATAGTATAGCACAACGGAAAAAAGAATAAAATATTACAATATTACAATTTAAAATTAATTTATTATATTATTTATTAATATGTTTATGTTTGTTTAATAATAATTATAATAATAATAATAATTAACTAGAAACTAAAAATAGTTCTGTTTCATTTGATTTACGTTTATATTTAGGTTTTCTCATTCTGTTATCTGTTTTTCCTTGTTTCCTTGTTTTTTTTTTTAATTTACTTCTTCGCAAAACTAACTGTTTTTATAGATAAATATAAAAAAGAGATACATCAAGTTATTCATTTTTGGATATCTTTTACATAAATTGCAATTATTTTCAGTTTTATAATTTTTATTTTAGTTAGTTAGTTAGTTATGTTTGAAGTGCTCGAATCCTTTACAAAAAAAAAAACTCCAAAGGATACGACACTTGCAATTTGTATTTTTTGTTTTATACTTTTGTTCTTATTTTTACGACTAAATAAAGTGATTTTTTTGTAACTTATTATTTTAAACCTAAAGTTTGAATTATACTTTTTATTTTGCATCCAATTATATTTATTTTATATTTATATAAATTTTCATCTTATACAATGTAGTTTTAGTCGCCTAATTTTAACTTTTCAGTTTGTGTTTTTTGTTGATGAAAAACCGGGAGAAATAATAGAGTTGCCATTTGAGTTTTTTCTTAGGAAATGATTTAAGATTAAAAAAAAAAAGAACAATGAGTATGAAAAGCTAACAGCAAATTTTAACAAACAGAAAAACTATTAATTAAAATGAATTAAATGCTTCGATTTAATTATAGGTTTGGTTCTTCTTCAGAGAGGGGAGAAATTCTTTCGACGGTTGTTGTTTTTTAATCTCAAACAAAATTAACATGATTTTCTATACATATAAAGCTAAATAAAATTTGTTGGTGATTTTTGTTCCTGTTAAATGGTTTGTGTGTGACGTGTGTGTGTGTGTTTATTATATCTAAACATTTTATTCTGTCGAACTAGATTTTCTTTTCTTATTGTTTTTCTTCACTTACGCACTGTTTTGTTTAAATTTTACTTTCTGACATTTATGTATTATCTTATATGATTTTCTATATAAATATTTTGTCTATATTCCCGTCAAAAGGAAAGTGTCGAATTTATGGTTTTCTTCTCTTAGTTTGCATTTTCAAAAATTATACACTCTCATTTTAATATTTTTTCCCATTTTCATACACGTTGTATTTTGTTTTCATTTCTTTTTCCTTGTTTTTTTTTTATGGTTTTGTTTTGTTTTATGATTTCTCCCCTATTGTTTGTTTTTGTTCATCTTAATAATTGTTTTTTGTGTTTTTATTATTTATTTATTTAAATAAAAAAACTTTATTGATTAGGAATCTCTCAGGCATAGAACTCTCGATTGTTACCATTTTTCGCGTATGAATTGACGGCAGGTGAGCGTTTTGGTTCGTCAAGCGCATAGGAACCTTCGTCCTTTTTCCTCATTCGATAAACAATGAACATTACCACAAGGATGGCGCATAGTAGGCCGACGACAGCGCCACCAATAACAGCTGCAAATAAGAAAGGAACATTTTTTCAAAAAATTATTTTGGTTTTTAAAAGAAGAAAATATAAATTTGTTAATTTTTTTTACAATTTAGTATTTAATTTAAATTATTATAGATAATAAATACAAATTATTTGAATAATTGAGTTGAAGAACATTTCAAGTGATATTGCAGACAAAATAAAAAAATGTGAACGACTGGATCGTACGAACTTTCTCTTATGTGCGATCACATTGTGGTTATATGGTCTGAAAAATAAGCTATGGGTCTATATTTTATCCAATTGCCAAAACTTAGTTTAGTTGCAGGTGGTATTATGTGAGTTTACAAAAATTAACAAAATAGCCCAGTGTTGAACATATGCAATATGCATGAAAGGAAATTATAATATTTAAACTGGTAAATTGTTTTAAATCAACAAAATTAGAAAGAAATTGATTAAAATACTTCGAATTTGTTTTAACTTTTAAAACAACGCGATATACACCATCTTTTTTCTTATATAAATCTCAATTTATGCGAAAAATAATTTTGAAAATCGTAGGAGTATTTTTTTTTCAAAAAATAGTTTAGATTTTTTTTTTAAATCCAAAAATTATTTTTTAGAAAATTTTGATACGCACTTTTATTTATATTTGTAACAAGCTTCTGTATAAAAAATCTAGTTTTATTCGGTTGAACAGATATTGAGATAGTCGAAAATCAAAGATACCATTCTATGAGAGGTACTGTTAATAAACGTAAAATATAAAATTTAAAAATTTAAAAGGGTACATCGTACTATTTTCAACACACGAAAAAAAGAATTATAAAATCGTAGGCGTCGTTTTTGAGAAAAAAAATATTTATCGTAGCGATTTTCAAACATTTGAAAGCGAGGTACCGTTATTTTTGGGTATTAGAATAATTTTTGTCAAAATTCTTCTAGATAAAGTTAAAAAATTGCTTTTTACCAAGTTTAATAAAAATCGACAGTCATTTTTGAAGTACATATTGAGTTTTCAAAAAAAAACTTTTTTTTAAAAGTAAAAAAAAAAAAATTGTTTCAAAATGTTGGTACACAATATTATTATAATAATATTATTATTATTGCGTCAATAATTCTTCATAAGAAAATTGATCAGAATCAGTTGCACCATTTTCGAGAAAAGCGAAAATAAAAAAAAATGGTCCTTTGGGAGGTTCCATTAATATCCATTTTTCGGAACCATTTTTTGTATTAAACGGCAACTTATAACTATTTAAATTTATTGAGTTTTAAAAAAATTCTGTGAAGCAAATTTTGAGAAAAATAAGTTTTTCCTTTTTAGCCTAAAAAAAAAGAGAAAAAAACGTGTGAGGGGAATGTCATAAAAAAGGCTAGGTACCAAGTTTAAAGAAAATCGAACCATCCGTTTAGGCTGTAGTCGAACAGACAGGCAGACAGACAGACGGACGTTTTTTCGAGACCCACTTTTTTCGTCTTCCCTATCATTGCAATGTCACACACTGGGTGCGAGTCCAGCCGATTCGACCTCAAATATTTTGTTTAAAAGGGAGCTGCCTCTTACACGAAGAAGTGCTAAATCGTTCAACAGTATATCTGTCATGATAAAGTGGCTCTCATCTTAGCCATTGAGGCTCGAAAAATAAAGATAGCTGTGATTCCACATCCAACAGGACTGGTTAAGATTGAAAGTTATAGTCCCCCGGTTCTCCACGAGCTTTCACGCCATTAATGCTCCCATCAACGGCACTGAATTGGAGTCCTTCATCCGAACAGCCAAGGAACCAATAAAGTATCAGGCCGCCACCAACCAAGAAATATGACTTAAATATCATGAAATTTCCGCTTTGATAACAGTTTACCAAAATCCACTTTGCCGCTTCGCTAATGAGATCAACAATGCTTAAGAAAATATATATCTTTTATGTTTCCACTATGACAATCATTCTTCATTTGACAAATGATAGCGGCTTTGGACAGAAACAAGGATTAATGTTTCCAAATTTTGTTTCCTAACTTACACCACAAATGAATAACAACAAACCCATTTGGAAATAATATACAGGTATGAATTACAAATGATTTTAAAATGCATAGAATTTTCCAAATTCCACAACAACAACAAAAACAAAACCCACCTGCCAAAATTCCGGGTTGAGCGAAAAAGCTCGTCGTTCTGTCATCTTCGTTCGTGTTCATTATTAACACTTCGTTTCCGGTTGTGTGCTCAACTTTAGTGTCTGTTGGCAGATTATTGATGTTTGTTGTGTCCAATTCGTTACCTTGATTGGTGATGTCTCCTCCAACTATGTATGCAAAAGTAAATTTTGAAAAAAAGACAAAAAATATTTGTGTTTTTAATTAAGTGAATATTTTGTGTTTGTATATGAATGAATGTGAGTTTAATACAATGATGTAAACGATGAATGTTAAAAATGGTAAATTTTGTTTAAAGCTACCATATTGGGCATATATGTATATACAAATGAGGAGATGCATGCGGTATACTACAACTACACATTTTAATGATATTTCATGCTTTTCTTTTGTTATTGCCAAGAAACTTATAAAATAGCTTCTTGCTTTCTTTTAGTCGAATAAAAGAAAACTATACAAAAATCAAATTAAAATATTTTTCTATTACAAACCAATTCAATTTCATTCAGTTGAATATCCTTCTCCTTTGAAAAAAAAAAAACAAAAAAACACACGCACAAAGAGGAGATTATCCAATCGTAAAGTCAATCATTCAGAAAATTGACATTTCCTTTGAAAAAGAATCTTGTTTCAGCCTCTTCCACATTCAATTTAGAAATTGAAAATGTGAAAACGCTTTAGTAAATTGTGATCAAACCTTCTTCAAGGCTATACTGTATATACTCTGCTTTAAAATGTTAATATATTCAAATGTTAAACATCGTCCTCTAAGGCTATTGAATTTATGTTACAAGAAAATAAAAAAAAAAAAAATACCCAAGTACAGGACTAAAGTTTAATCGATTTTGATTTAAGACGGACAACAACAGCAACAAAAAAAATATAGCAAAATAAGTATCAATTTCCAAGCCATTTGGCCTGTCTTCAGCGGAAGCTGCTTTGGCCATGATAAACTTGACCCTAATTTAATTCTTGTTGATAGCACTTGTCAGATTACTTCTTTTTTGAACTTCTGTGTAAGAGTTATTTTGAGATTTTAATATTGTTAAAAGTTTTTTTTTCCTATTTCTTTTTTTTTTTTTTTATTTTTTTATTGAAGTACTTTGCGAGAAATATTTTTCAATTCAATGTTGAAATTATTAAGAGAAAGAATTTTATTAGAAAAAAAATGATGGCGGGTATAAATTGAGAATTTTAATTAAGTATCGAAAGGACATGGCTGCAAAAGGATTTGGAATGAGTCGGTACAATCTGTAATTTGAACTAAAGGGATAGAAAAAGAAAACACTACAAACTCTAACGCATGAAAGAGAAGATCTTACTATCTGTTGCCTCGTTGAAACCATAAGCAAAACTTATTCGACACAATTTTATTAAATTTATTTATTTCACTCCAACACTAAAGCATAACTCAAATAAAGACGTACCAATCTGTACCGAATTTGAAGAAAATCAGTCTATCCGTTTAGGCTTTTACTGTAGAGTATGCCTAGACGCTAATACTTTTTGGGACTACTCCGTCATATCGTTATGTTAAGTTCGATTAAAACCGGGGAATTTTTTTGCCCCGATTTTACCCTTTAATGCAAGAAAAAAATTGATTTTTTGATAAAAGCCGTCATTATGTAGATAGGGGGTAAAACGGGAAGCGAAGTGTGCAGTCGGACAAAAAACTAGCATACCTAGTGTCTTCATTAGCTTATTAGCTTAGCTTTATCGTATCCTTTAAAAGGGCTCATGTAGCATTTTTTTTTTTTTTTTGGCCCAAGACCAAATATTTAGGAATAATTTTTTGAACCTCCAATGTTAGGTTGTGATACAAAAACTTCATGGAAAGAAGGGCAATTAGAGTTAAAAATTCAACTTGAAATATATAAAAGAAGGCAAGTTAGAAAGAAAATAAATTATTAAAAAAAAGTAATATAGTGCTTTATGCCTTTCAGTTTTCATTTCTTGAATTTGCATATCTGCATCTCCATGTATATGAAGCCGATTTAAGTTCAATTTTCAAATTGAAGTTTCACATAGTCCGCATTCGAGTATACCTGCATGAAAAAAAACACATAAACCTAGAGTTTACGATGAACAAATATAAACCCATTGATTTTTTTTTTTTTTTTTTTTTGGTTTTGTTCGCCAAATCAATAGATTCTACTTAATGAACGGAAGCAAATAGAAAACCCTCTTTTCAAGTAAAAGCTTGGGGTTTTCAAATTGTGATTCCAAATCTATCTGTTTCTGTACCCAGCGGGAAAATGCAATTTTCTATGGATGCATTTAAGTAGAACTGTTCGATGCACACTACACACACACACAATGTTGTTGTTGTTGATGATGATGATGTTATGAGCAGATATATCAGATTAACCCAGAAGGAGACAACGTCATAAACATCTGGTTGCAGCAGGTTCCACATACATAAGAAGATAGATTTGTTATCTGATGGTTGCATCCTTGGGCGAAGCATAGTTTTTTTCTCTGAAAAACCAACAACCATTGATTTCAAAAGAGGACATTGGTTATTTAATTTCGTTTCATTTCAGTTTTGTTTGCTATTAGTCACATTGATTACTAACGAGAAATTTTGTTTGCTCAATGAAGGGGTCGAAAAATAATATATATTTATATGTACTGGAATTAGAAGCCCGTGTATATTGTATAGCTGTAATGAAATACTGAGCGAAGAGCTTTTGAAAAATAATTTATTTTGGTAAAGTATTGGCAAACCAACGTGTTTGTATAACATTTACTCAAAATTAATCACTTATCACACTGACTGTTCTGCAAAATGGATTTTTTTTTGTGTCCTTGGAAATGTCCTGAATTTTAATCCAACCTCAGAGCTGCTCCATCACAAAATTCATAGTTTTGTTATAGTAGGTATGTTTAGGGTCAACTGAAGGCTCACAGCTTACTTAGGCTTTATCGAAAATTAAAAGTGATATTGTTTAGAATTAAACTGAATTTTGAAGCAGAAGACTAATTCTATCAAGAATAGTTACAAATTTTGTAAAATTTACCTGGCATTATTAAATAGCCTTGAAAAAAAGAAGCAAAATCGAATTTTCAAAAAAAACGTGACTAATGGATGATTTTGATTCAAGTTAAAGGCCTTAAAAACTTGAACAAAATTTAGGCTGGTTCAGAGGAGAAAACCAGTGACCAGAACAGTGTTTATGTTGCTAATGGAAAATTGCTTGAAAGTTGTGAAGAAATATTGTGCCATTAAAACTTTCTATTTTGTCTTTTTTTCAATGTACCTAAGATTGAAAAAAAGAGAGGCGCAAAATTTTAGACGGTTTAGTAAAGTGTTAGATCATTTTTAATAAAGGGTTTTCCAATAAGAGGTGTTATTTTGATATTCAAAGAAAAATGGCATTTTTTGAGATAAATGATCGGATGTTTATTTCATTATAAAGAGGAAGGTATGCCGTTAATAATGGAATACAACATCAGCCAAATGGCCGCCACGACCACTCTTACAGGACCATATCCTTTTCATGAAATTTTCCATAACCAAATCGCAAAGTGGCTGCCCTATGTCCTCGATAGCCTCACGAATTCCATCTTTGAGGTCTTGAATCGACGCTAGGCTGTTGGCGTAGACCTTATCTTTCACGTGGCCCCAAAGGAAGAAGTCGCAAGGTGTTAAATCACAAGATCTCGGCGGCCAATTGTGATCACCTCTTCGAGAGATAACACGGTCCGGATACTTTTCCCGTAAAAGATCGATGGTTTCATTGCTTGTGTGGCACGTAGCGCCGTCTTGTTGAAAGTAAACGTTGTCCAGATCAATACCATCCAATTCCGGCCATAAAAAATCATTAATCATCTCTCGATAGCGCAATCCATTGACCGTAACTGTTGCTCCAGCCTCATTTTCGAAAAAGTAAGGTCCAATGACCCCGCCGGACCATAAACCGCAACAAACAGTCACGCGTTGAGGATGGAGAGGCTTTTCAACAATAACTCTTGGGTTTTCCAAGCCCCATATGCGGCAGTTTTGCTTGTTGACGTAGCCTCCGAGGTGGAAATGGGCCTCATCAGTCAAGATGATTTTTCGATGAAATTCCGGATCATTTTCATGCATTTCAAGGACCCAATCAGCAAAGACACGACGTTGTTGATGATCAGCCGGCTTGAGTTTTTGTGTTAACTGAACTTTATAAGCTTTAAGACCCAAGTCTTTATGCAAAATACGGTGTAATGACGTGGAATGCCTTATTCCAGAGAACGACGAGGAATGGACAAACCTGGGTTTTCTTCAACACTTTGGGCTACAACAGCAATATTCTCAGTTGTTCTTGAGCGACGTGCACGGGTTTTATTCTTCACATCACTAACTTGTCCCAACAGCTCGAATTTGTCCACCAATTTCTGTATTGCGATCTGACAAGGTGCTTCACGACGACCCAAAAATGTTTTAGTTTTACGAACCGTCTCTGCCAAATTTTCACCATTTTTATAGTGAATTTTAATAATTTCAATGCGTTGTTGAAGCGTGTATCGTTCCATTTTTATTAATGGCGTAGTTTCTACTTGTCAAATGTCAAAAAATGACAGCTTCAAAAGTGACAGCTACCGAAATAGCGGGCTATTCAAAATAACAACTCTTATTGGAAAACCCTTTATGATACAAGGTTAAAAAGAGGATTTTGCTAATTGTATACGAGTTTACTATCTCTTAAAATTTTACTAAAGTTGAAATCGCCAGATTGTTGATTTATCTTTTTAAAAAATTACTAAATCCATATGTCACTTTGACATAGACAAATTTTAAAAAGGTATGTTTGCTTCATTTTTTGCACGAAATGTGACTGTTTTAGACGCGTTCAGCTTGAGTTTCGTAAGAAAATAGTTTTAGTATAATACTAGTTAAAAAGTGTTTAAAACTAAGAACATTTAAGTAAAGAGCTTTAAGGTTAGTAAAGTGTTAACTAGTATGAAGGCTAAAAA
Source organism: Leucozona laternaria (assembly GCA_932273885.2). Classification (NCBI taxonomy): domain Eukaryota; kingdom Metazoa; phylum Arthropoda; class Insecta; order Diptera; family Syrphidae; genus Leucozona; species Leucozona laternaria. Next base: position 5,037,534 of record OW026368.1, read on the forward strand.
CTTAATATGAGGCTGTTTAAAATTTTGCGCCAGAGTTTTTAGTTATTTATTTTGAATTGTTTATATCAAGCGTATTCATGCAAGGAGATAAATTTCTGCTTTGCAGAAAAATATAACATTCCGTCAGACGTTTGCTTTAACACCCCTTAGAAATACTTGTGAAATTTCACATAAAACACATGATAAATGTCATTTCTAAATTTATCAAGTTTATCTTTACTCTTTCCACGTATAATTGATGAGATAAATTTTTCAGATCTGCAAATTTTGACAGTTCGTTTCTGCGGAGATAAAATTATCTGGTTTCTGAGGTTTATCCGGGTTTTCCACCGTTGCATGAATACCCTTATTATTTCGAAATTATCTATACATACATTTCTTACAAACAATAAAAAGGCATGGCCAGAGGCCGGCCGTCTGTCTGGAAAAAAAGAGATTCACGAACGAAGATATCAGCTGAAGTGAAAAAAATTCTTCTAGAAAGTGGTCCAAACAATCCAACAATCTAACTTCGTCATTGCGCGTTAGAAATTGGCCTCAAGACAAAAACCTTGTAAAAAGTAGGTACTGCAAATTTAAAGGATTTCGTTGTTTTGCCCTTAAAATTTATTTGACAAAAAAGCTTCATTCGTAACACTGGTCCAAAATTACAGTTCGAAAAATTCTGAATTACGACAGTGTTGAATTTTAGTGGAGAGTTTTATTTGTAAGTGTCAAGCATTTTCTTAAAAAAATACCCTGAAACGAGGCCAGGGCTTTTGATTTTGTGTGGTGAAAGGACCAATATTTAGTTTTTTTTTTTTGTAAATTGGTTGAAAATTATCAGTTTTTATGGAACTAATGTCAAACCTTATTTGTGTAGAATTTTATAAGTTACAATTTTGACACTTTTCGGGATATTTACGCTAGTACACTAAGTTTGGTCGGCTTTTGATTTTGTAACACCAAAATTCAGCTATACCTATCTGTTTTGAGTTTTCAGGTTATTTGACCTATTACTAAAAGTTTGAACCACTAACTTTAGATTTTATGGCTTCGGACATACAAATGAAGCTCCTCACCGAAATTCAGTTTTGTAAGAATTTTTCTGTTGACATTTTCCTGTCTATATTTTCTGGGCGATCGTTAATTAGAGATGAGACCCATTTCCATCTAAATTGATAATAGTTGGTTTTTGGACAGTACCTACCTACCAACAAATTTCTAAAATTATCTATGAAAAGTTGCAATACTACAATTGTAGTCTTGGGGATAAATTGGACTCTATAATTTTGAAAATTAATGTGGCATAGCTGTTATCGTACATAAATTGACATCGTTTCTATACTGGAAATGAATGTTGTCTTGGATCCTTCCAAAAGCTCACATACTATCCTTTGAAATTACTTGTACATAATTTTTTTTTTAATTTGAGCAAGAAACATTTTTTATTCAGTTTTTCTTATTGTTTCAATTTTTCAAATTCTCTTTAAATTCACTCTAAAACTTGGTTGATTCTGCAGTGAAATATGGTGTTTTTGTATAAAAATACATATTTCAGAATTAAGTCTTTAAATAAAACAATTTTCTGGAGCCTTTTAAATACGCGACTTACTCTCACTCTCTCTTTTCCAATACACTTAGATGATTTGTAACTTCCTTGCAAGGGCCAGTACTCGGACTTCCGGGCGACAGTCCAACGTACTGTACTAGCCACAACAACTGACAAAAATTACAAATTCCAATTTTGTTCATATTGTTCACATTTTCAAGCATTTCTATAATTTTTTCAGAACTTAAAAAAAAAATAAATGAAATGTGACCAGAAATGTTGTAAAAAGGACCCTAATGACAAGGTGAGTGTACTAGGAAGGACAATGATATCCATTCAAAATTCCCACTGACACATTTATCAACATTTGTTTTCAATTTCAATAAAGTTATGATCAAATAAGGTGCCTACTAAACAACCTTCTCGCCATAATGTATACACTGTAGTTACCTTTTGATATCCTTGATAGAGATTTTTATGTTTATAATTAAAAGTTTTTATCTTGTGAAATTTAATGTATACAATTTAAAACGTGCCTTTCCTTGAAAGTCATTTTTTTGGGAAGCGTTTTAAATCGCACAATATTAAACTATAGCACGCATCACTGGCTTAGTTAAAAGCTGTTAACCTCTTTAAAAGATATTAAATTAAAATAGCAAAAATATATTTACTCTAGAGGGCGTAGCTATGAAAATATTTCGGGAGGGAAAGTTGTGAAATGTAACTTTTTAAGACATCTTCCTTGCTTTCGCCAAAACATTTTTAACAATATTCTAATTCAACATATTCATCATTCTTAAGATTTTTTGGTCGTTAACATTTTACTGTTTTATAGATTTAGATTTTTGTCGAAGTGAGCTTAAATCAAGCGAAAAAATGTCTAACTAAATGATTTCGTTGAGTCGAGGATACTTTAGAAAGGCAGAATTATCTACTTTTGTAGGTAAGTTAATTTATGTGTGTCAAGTTAACATTACTTCAAAATTTTAAGCTTCCAATAATTGGATTAATTGTTGTGAAAGAAGTAAATTTTTAGTGAAAAAATAAATTGTAGCGCTTGTTTTTTTTTTTAAATAACCTGGTAATGCTTACTTCACAGTCAAGTTAGCATTACCACCCCTCAAAAATGGTTAAAATGAACTAAAAAAAGTATGTCATAAATTGTCTTGAATTTGTCTATTTGGCTACGGCCTTGCATAACTGTCACAGAAGTGACATGTTCGTAGCCTTAAAACAAAGCAATTGTGTCGTTACCTATGAACAAATTAAGTTATCTGTAAACAGATTAAAAAGTCGAAACGATAATCAAAAAGTTTTTTTTGTTGACTAAACTAAAAAAATAAAAACAATATTCTAGTGAACGTTTGTTTTTTTTTATATTTATTTATTTTATTTTTGTTAAAAATTTTCTTCGAAGGTCAGGACAGGACGAACAATCTTTTTTCCCTCTTCGAAGGATTAAATTAATTCCATAGAATCAAAAGTGAAATATAATTTTAAGGTATATGTATTATGTATGGATTGGATGTGGTGTATTGTGTATTTTAATTTCCTGTTGTGTCCAAAACCACATAGCAGGATATTTCGATTTGTTTTGGTTGTTTGCTATATAGGAGTGCCCATATCAGGGTTATAAAAGGAGGAACATAAAATAGCTAAAATTGTATTTTACACAATTTTAGAAAATTGAACACGAAGGGCCTAAATGGTCGGTTTTCGGTTGGATAAGTTTGCTTTTGTATAAGAATTTGTGTGGGAGTTATATCAATGGTAAGGTTATTTTAAAAGGGATATCAATTTTGTTGGTTCATTCTTTTTGCTAGGCTGGGCGAATCATTTAATAAATTCGATTCAATATATATATTTTGAGTTGTTTTTTATTGGATATGTTTAAAGAAGACAATTTTGTTATTAAGAGCCAATAAGGTTCGAAATGTGCGGTGTACCTATATATAAATATGAGCTCTGCAGGCTCTTTGTACTTTATCATCAATGATAGAAAGTTTGGTTGTTAATAGAAGTTTCGATCGTGCTGGGATTTGCATAATTTGTTACATAAAATAATAGATAAACCTTGGTCAAGTCAGTTTGTCTATAAAAACGAAAATTCCCACAACAAGTAACTGGAAGAACTTGAAACAAGTTCTTACACTCATTTAAAAATGTATGCGGTGCAGTCCATTCTGTTTCTGAATTATCATTGAATAAGTGCTAAAAACATACCAAAACAACCAAGAAGGCAAAAAGTATTTTCCAGTGACTTTGACATAAAGCATCAGGGAAAAACACTTTTATTTTTGTTTTTCTGTATTAAAACATTAAACAAAACTATCTAAAGAAACCAGTCCGTAACCACAAAACAATGACCTAAATACAACACGAGGGGAGTACACAAAAAGTACGCAAACATTAAAAAAAAAAAAAAAAACAACAACAACAACAAAAAACTCATTCATTTTATATTTCTAAGTCGAGGACGATAGACAAGAGTATAAACTGTCAGACAAAAGTGCACACTGCTATGTCGTTTTTAATCCTTTCAAAAAGGATGTTCTCGTTTTCATGTAGTTTGTTTCTTTTGATTTTTTTTTGTATTGCACAAAACAACTTAATGCTTCGAAAATAAAAAGAAAAATGAGCACAAATTGCAATGTTGAACAGAGTACGGCAGACAGAGGCTTATGGTGAAGATTTTATCTAAACTCAGTTATGAACGGCATTCAAAATTAATTTATGTCAAGAGCAAATCAATTAAATTCTAAGACACTTAAAAGAATCAATGAGATTTTTTATTTTTTTTTTTGTCTCTCTTTTTCAAATGGGTATAAGAAGGATTTTAGAAGCGAATAACTCTTTGAACCAAATTTAAAGCATGAAAATTTTATTGTTGTTTTGAGTATTATGTTGGTTTTAATTTTTGACAGCGCAGTGTCATATTGTTGCCAGCATACAAGCAAGCAAATGCAAATTAATTGCCGTTTCTATTAACAGTCAGAGAAGAAGCAGCAGCATCCTCTCATTCATTGTCGTCCTTCCAAAACAAATTCATACTTAAAAAATGCAAATATGTATGTATTATACACATATATTTAGTTTCTCTGTTGATATTCTCTCAAAATTAAGATTTCAATTGTAGCGGAATGCCAAGCAGCCAACTATAAATTTTGAAAAAAAAAAACAAATTAAAACGAAAGGACTTTAATTAGGTCGCAGGAGTGCAGAGATATTTTGTTGGTGGTGTGGCAGCAGCAGCTGCTGTAGCTGTTCCTGCTGCTATGGAATTTTCCCCGAGTCCTTTCATTTTTATATCTATACAGAAAAATAAGTTTGCAATGAATTTACGTCCTGCCGAGATGAAATATTGCGCGCGCTGTCAACCTCATGGCAATGTTGTGGGGGGAAATAAAAATAAAAACAAAAAAAATCATTAAAAGTTTTCCCGAGCAAAAACACTTTGACTCACTAAGTATGACAAAGGATGTTTCCTTGGGTATGTTTGCGACTTTAATGAATTTAAATTTAAAAGTGTTTCGTGTTGTTTGGTTCAGTTTTAAAAATTACCCGATTCGAATTTGTTACAAAATGTCCAGAAGTCAAATTGGATGAATGCTTTGTGATTAAGATTGTTAGATATCGTCAATTAGGAAAGTTTTGAAATATCATTTTGATTGTAAAATAAGAGTGACAAAAAATAAGTTCAAATGACCACTCAGAAATGTTGTGGTAACACCTCAAAAGATTTATGTTAAGTTGATGAGGGAAGATCGAACTTCTCCAAAAACTGCGTTTATTTACACATCTCAGTAAAGATTTGTTTTTCTAAAACACACCCAAATCACGAGTTGAAAATTGTATCTAAATGATTTATCAAAAAAAAGAGCCAAAGGTTTTTTCCTAAGGACAATGTTTTTGCAGTCTATTTGCGGATTAAGTGGAAAAATATCAAAAATTGTCATGATCAAAGTTGTAGAACATAAAATTTCCAACAACATTTGTTATTAGCATTTTTAGTTAAAAAGTAAAAATAAGTTTATTATTGAATGGAAGTTTTTGTCCAATATCCAAGATGGCCCCAGGATCCCGTAAACTATAATGTAAACCCTAGTCAACTGATGAGTCCAAGTGAGATGAGATCGCGGGGACGACTACTTCATATAAACTAAATAACTTTCCAATATTTTGTTCGTTCGGGGGTTTGGTGTCGACAAACGAAAAAAGCATTGCTTTTTTTGGAAGAAATCGGTCTAATTCCCACTAAAACGTCAACTCCCCCACTTTGTTGCAACTTACCAATGAAAGTGGAAAAATTAAAAAAATATTAAGTTCGGTTCGATTTGGCGATGCTTAAGAATAAGCCTTAAAAAAAATGTGAAAAAATTGTAGGAATACAATCAACCCATCTATCGTTAAAAACTATTTATTTTGAATCAATAATTGCACAAGTCCAATTAAATAGTGCTAACTTGGTCACATTTAGCGCAAACTTTAGACATTTTGAGGCAAAAAACACAACTGACCGTGAGAGAATTTAGTCGAAGACTTGACCTTGACCATAATAATATGCAACACAAATACCACTCATTTATTTTTTGCAATTTTAGCCATTTTAGTAGGTAATAGAGGGCAACTGTTGGATTCGTAAAAAAATGCTTTAAAAATTCTAACATAGTGTTGGCCTCATTCACATTAAATAATGTTTACAAGTAAACAAAACTGCAAGGTCATTACAAACTTGTAATGACACATTTTTTTTTAGATGAATGTCTTTGCCTGACTTTTAAGTAGGTTTAGATTCAAATCGTTCTTATGACACAATATCACAAAGTTATTAATATCATCTTGCAGAAGTAAACGATCACTGGAATATTAAACGCTTTTGAAAACGTTCATATTATCTGCAAAAAATAAGGATATCGCTATTATGTATCTTCCTGTAACTTCCCTGATGTTCTCCCAAACAAGCAACGAAATGATTTAAGAAAGGGCCTCTGTATTTTAAATGGTAAAATCTATGATAAAGCTTCCAAGGAGAAACCCAAACACTTAATTAAAACAAGATTATTTCATGAGAGAGCTTAGGTCCAGGGGTCAATGTGGAACACTAAGGGTCAATTCAGCACGGATTAAAGTGCCAATATAAAAATTTAAATCTCACATCGATCGCTTCTTTGTTGTTGTTTGCAAACTATCGCACACTATTTGTTCAAATACATAGCTTTGAAATACACAAAAGTTTAGAAAAAAGTCATTTTGAATTTTACAAACTTATTCAAAATCATCCATCCACGATGAACATTTTCGAAGATGGGATATTTATTTTTATTCAATGAAAAACTAAAAAGAATTTTATCTATATCAACTACATATTTCTAATAAAGGATTACCTCACTCAAGCCCATTATTTTTGAAATGGTCTCCGACATAACTTAAACATAAACTTCGATTTAAAATTACGCATGTGAATTTTTTGAAACCATAAATGTTTTCCCTTTTTCATTGTTATTCCTAAATTTAGAGAAAAATACCTTACCCATAAGAAAATTGATATGGAATATGGAAATATGCCAAACGAGTTTCTAATGACATTAGCTTAACGCTGGTTTTTCGGTAGACGAGGGTTCATTTTGAAAAAGGGTCATGATGATTATGATATTGGGATGCGGAAAAAATAAAAACTTTGCCTGAGGCAGGTTTTACCAGAGAGGAAATCCTTAAGCGAGATTTAATAAATAACAAAACAAATCTGCATGTTTAAATCATACATTGATAACCTTCATCAAAATGGGTTATTTGACGCCGGTAGATACAAAACAGGTTAACCTTTCTATTAAAAAAAGCAAAACTGTTTTAAAATTATTTAATCATTTATTATTATTATAATATTTATTATTTTTAATATTTTTTGCGAACAAGTAGGTACTCAAGTATCAAATGTACGAGTATACATAGGTACTATGCATTAAAAAAAAAAGAAAATGTTCCACATACGCCACAGTGACTTTCGATATATAGTTTGTTTTCGCCAAAGCTAAAGTTATGAAAGAATTTCTGTTTTAAACAAACCAAAAGCTCTTCATCACAATATGACACACTTTTTTTTGAAGAATTCATACACATAAAGTGCAGACATCAAAGAACACCAAAACAGACACAAAAGTTCATTTACCTCCGCAGCAGACTACTTTGACGTGCGGTGGCTCTTTATTTATTTTTTTTTTACCTTTTTTCGAAATTTTTTATTTAATCAAATGAAACTTTCCTTTGACTGCATAAAATAGTACTTTGACGTTTTCCTTTACACATTTACACCGAGAGAATTCGAAGGACTTTTAACTGAGTGAGTGAGAGCTTCTGGGGTATCGTGCATTTTTTTTTTTAATTAATCACAGAGGGAAGGATCCAAGCATGCATATGCTTTCTCGTATTCTCTACACGTAATGAAAAAATCAGATTATCTTACAAGCGGCCCAGACCTCAGGTTCCTCTTCCTGGTTGGGTTTTAAGTTACTTCATATACATTTATCTCGTCTCCCAAATTCATCAATTAGTCGATTGCAGTTAACTTTCATGTAGGTACATTCCGTATATTTGATCCTGCAGTAGACTAATTTTTAAGTTCTGAGTGTCCTTCGGTGGAGGATTTCAATTTTGTGTAAAATAGAATGGGAAAAGGTTTTTCTAATTGGTCGGTTGAAGTTTTCTTCTTTATTTTTTTTTTCTCTGTGAATACACAAATTTAAGGGATTTTTTTGTTGTTGTTGAGTTTAATTTTTGCTAATAGCATCAAAAGAAGGAATTCCTTTGTGGAAAATAAATTTTCCATAAATGGCCACACCATCAGAGATGAATTGAAATATGCTTTTCATTTTCCTCTTCACTGAAGAGATTAAATGATACCCTTTCAGTAAAAGTCAACGATTTTAGGCAAAGAATAATTCTTTTTTTTTTTTTTTGTTTTAATGATTATTTTCTTGCTATAGTCTAAGGTTAAAATATGAGTCGCAGTTAAAAGGATTACAAAAAAAGGAAAAAACTTAAATGGGTTCAAAATGAAATATGATATATTTTTTTTTTATTTAAAGTTAATTCTTTTAATGCTTGGTTGGGTCAAGAAGTATTTTCGTTTAAGAAAATCACATAAATTTTAAGCTTTAATGAAATTATGGAATTAAAAATTCAGATCTAATGTGAAATTAATGAAGCTTTAGAAGAGAAATATAGATGCTTTGAGGAAAATGTTGTCATCAGTCCTGCTTGCTGACTCCATCTTAGTAGAGCTAGTAGGGCAGAGCTTAATTTTGTATATTATGTTGTATATCTGGTTATATTTATGTAGTCTGTACCTACATACATCTTTCCTAGATTTTAAGTATCGTTTAGGTCCGGTTTTTCAGTACAAGATTAAAGCTAAACCCAAGTTAACTCATCAAATTTGGTGATTAACTGAACGGATGCTTTTTATGTTTTATCCACCGAGTTTATTTAGTCGTTCCGCATGCATTCTCCACAGAAAAACTGCTTCCTCAGTTAACAGTGGCACAATTTACTTCTAGAGTTAACTCAGCACTGAGAAACTGGGCCTTAGTGTGATAAATTTCAAAATCAAGCTTTTAGATATTGTTTGAAAAAGGTAGGAATTTCTGAAGCTAAAATGCCCTTTCTTGCCCCCCTTTCCTCTAATTTAAGTTGGCTAAATTTGTACATGTACATCTAGGGAGATGATGTCGGAGTTAGTGAATCTTGCAAATAAATCGAACAAAATATATCCTTTCGTTGTCACCTTTATTCACCCTACAAATATTTAATAAAAAATCCAAAACAATCGACGAGGAACTTTCCAAGATTAACGATTTTGAGGAAACGAACATTCAGCTCGATATTTCTTGTCGACATTTTTAAAGAAAAAGAAGAGAAAAGGTTTTTTATATTTAACGCTCTTTACATTGGATTGTTTTTATCGAGTCTTTATAACACTGACATTTATAAAAACGTCAGGAAGAATTCATAGCTTATGCCTGGTGTGATAACGATTCAAAGATGTTTAGTAATTTTATATAGGTTGTTGAAAACTTATGCGACGGAATTACTGCACCATTTTTCATGCAAGAGAATAAGAAGTCGTTTTTTAATATAAATATATTTCAATCTTGTTGCCGAAATCCAAGATTTTTGTTCTGCTATAAAATCGTATTAAATCTTTGAGCAATACTTAAGTTGTCAATCATCAATTGATAGTTGGTAAAAAAATGAAGTTTGGTACATTTGGGCCTAGTTTTTCAGTAGTAACTCACTAGAGTAACTCAACTCAAGTAGAGTTAGTTAACTCAAGAAGTAAATTAACCCACACTTCACTCATGGAGCAGTTTTCTAGTAGGTGAATGCATGCGGAACGACTAAGCAAACACGGTGGATAAAACATCAAAATCATCTGTTTAGTTATTCCTCACCAAATTTGTTGAGTTAACTCGGGTTTAATTTTAATCTTTCACTGAAAAACTGGACCTAAAGATCTTTAATTTATCAATTTTTTTGTCTGCACCATTCTCAGTGATCAATTGTGTTGTTAAATATCGATTTTAAATATTTATCAACTATCAATTGAAGTTTGACAATCGCAATAGGGGTGTTAAAGTCAGTATTTTCAATGTTATAACGAATCGAAAAAAGAAATTCATTCAAGAATGCCATTTTTTTTTAATTTCCTGGGGCCTCATCACGTAAAATGAAAACGATCGAACGATATCGTTTTGAAGATAGCTTTCCTTATTTTTGTTTACTGATATGATAGACATAGCAATGGCGGAAACGATATCGCCCGATCGTTTTCATTTTACGTGATGAGGACCCTGGAGTTACCAGTTTGGTGTTCGTATGTCACCAAACTTTATTTTACCCAGTTATTTATTTATTAAATGTTTGTTTTTTTGAATTCAAAATTGTACTTACCAGATCTATAATTTAATAATGCTTGAAAAAAAAATTTATTTAAAAAAAAGATTCGACTAAAAAAAAGCATGCTCTAATCATTCACTACAACTAAATACCAACAACTGCACCATTTCATGAAACATGTTTTTTTTTTCTAATGTTTTGTTCTAAAAACAAAACAAACATAAATTAAATGTTATTTACACAAACCGAAACCGAATAAAATTAAATTTTATTTAATTAACATTTTGATTTGGATTTTGCACAGGAAAAAATAATACAATTTTCAGATTTTTTTTTTGACAATAATTTTAAAAACTTAACAATTTTTAGAGACACGGGTTAATTTAATATTGGATTTAAATAAAACAATCATCATGGCACTTTGTTATTAACAGGAGCTATACGTCTTTATAGCTAAATGCATGAGGAGATAATTTTGGATATGGACTTGAATTAAATTAAGAATTAAAAAAAAAAACAATCATTTAGCATTCAAAACTGAATTTTGTTAAAAACGATAGGAAAAAATGTTGAATTTCTAGTACAAACAACATCGAAAAGAAAAAGAGCTAAAAAAAAAATTATAAATCTACAGCCAATAATTTATTGGCGAAGAATAATACAAAGGAAAATCTTTTTTGTTAAGATGATTATGAAATTATTTTATGAATGCAACATCAAAGAGAAGACACATTGTGATGATTCAGATACCGAATTGATTTTGAAAATATTTTTTTTTTTTTTGGGGAGTTTTGAAAAAATATCATTTTTTTGTATATTTGGTTTAAGAAGATTTTGACGTTTTCGTTCTGATGATCGCAATGTGGACAGACGGGTTGATTATTTATCGGTTGGTTAATATTTTTTTCGGTCGGCATACAAGTTTATATATTTATAGTTTTATGTATCAATCAAGGCGGTTTTTAGTTTCAAAGTCTAAAATTCAAAATTTAGTTATGCTGTGTTGTTCTTCGTATCAGCATGCAACTCACTCTTTTTTTTATTTTTTGCTCAAAACGCACTTACTCGCTTTAAGCTATTGATAGTACTTATTATTTTTTACAATACGTCTAAGGTATTAGTATAATCAAACAAAAAAAATTAAACTTAAATGAGGTTTGGTTAATATTTTATGAACTTTAGATATACTGTCCATATTGATAAATTTAAATTAAAATAAAATAAATTCAAAATGCTTAATAGAATGGAGTTTGGAATAAAGTTTTTAATTTCAACTTACTTGATAGGTAAAAAAATAAAATATATTAATTAAATATACATAAATTTGAGATATCCTGAAAATGTATTTATCTACAAATTTTGGTATTTTTGTCTCTGAATTTCCCAACCATCCCCGAAGAAATAATCGAATAAATGAACTGAGTCCTTTTTTTATTTCAAAACAAATAGAGTTTTAATAATGAAATTTGCATTATTTTGTTGAATTCTTTAAAAATCAAATTCAGAAGAGGAACTTCAATAAAAAAAAAAAAAAAATGAAAACCTACTATGAAGTTGGAAGTAACTTTTCATAATTTCGTAATATTCATGATGCAAATAAACAGGGACGAGGCGGCATCGACATCTCTTCAACTATTCTGGTGCAAATTAAATTTTTGAAAGATGGAATGAGAAAACTTCTGATGGATATTCGAGTCTTTTATGCAAATATAGTTTCTTTTATTTTGATTTTTTTTTACTTTTTAATGAAATCTGACTGCAGATGGAACTAAAGGACTTTGTTGAAATTTTTTGTTATTAATTTTATTGAATTTTTTTTTGTTGGTAAAAAAAGGAAATATACTGTCATTCTTCTTCAAATAGAATAAAATGCCCGCCTGGGTCACACTTGTATTCTAATTTATGATACACAGGTCGACGCGGCGACACCCGATATGATGAAATTAAAATTAAATTTTTTTGATTTCTCCATTATCGTTATTTAATTATTGCTTTTTTGCTTTTTTACACAGACACATAAGTACCACATAAAATTAAGGATCTTTTAATAGGAATTTCCGAACTTTGACAGTTGATAGTGGCCATATTATTGAAGCTATACATCTGTCAAATTGCCTGTCATTTATTCAGTTTGTTTTGACAAATCACCATGGACAGAAATAGCGTTCAACAACACGTGAAAATGATAAAATTGTTTTATCAAAATGGGTGTTCTGTTTGGGCAACGTTCCGTGCGCTTCGCCCATTTACGGTCATCTTCAGCGATGAAGTCCATTTCTGGATGAATGGGTAAGTCGAATTTGGGATGATACAAATCCACATGAGATCCAAGAGCGCCCAATGCATCCCGAAAAAGTCACTGTTTGTGGTCGATTTTAGGTTGGCGGCGTCATCGGTTTAATTTCTTTGAGAACGAAGTTGGCCAGGCTATCACCTTCAACGGCGAGCGCTATAGGTTGATGATTACCAACTTCTTTTGGCCTGAATTAAATGATATGGATACCAACGACATGTGGTTTCAATGGGACTGCGCACGCTACGTGCCACACAGCTTACGCCACATTGGAAATAGTACCCGTGAAAAAATCATTTCTTGATAGGTGGCAGGTTTAGACTGAGATTCGATCAAAGGCATTGCTATGGGTTGCAATTAACAAGCGCTCATAGATTACAAGGGAGAAATATATGTATGTAACTGGCTTTGGTAAATATTTTGAATGCTTGGAACTGTCCTATCCATCCAAGTCCATATTTATGGACAAGCGTTAGACAATGAAAAGAATTTGCAATATCTTGGGAATTGTATTGACTCTCCTGAGCGAATAAATATTAAGAGTCGAGCCTTATGAGATCTACCACTTACCCTATCGCTTAAAATTTCGAAATCTTTCTCCATTCTATTAATTATAATTTCAAAAAATACGCATGCAATGATATTCAAACCAAAAAAAAAAAAAATAAAAATAAATAAATAAAAATAATAATATAATAAAAAAAAAAACAATAAATTAAAAATAAACTGACGTCGTGTTTTCTCGCTGCTTTCACTGGTAACATCGGTAACATCTGTGAAAATTTCAGTCTTATCGTTTCCATTTTGATCATATTCATCATCATCTCCGTCCACAAATCCATCATGGCGATCGATCTTATCCGTATTCACATCCTCACTGACACTATCATAATCATCCTCGTCTTCCTCGTCCTCATCGTCATCATCATCAGGACGACCGGCACCACCAATACTACCGATATCGCCGCCGTCGTCGTCATCCTCATCATCATCTTCATCATCGGTATCTCTACCATCACCTGAACCCACAACACCACCACCAAAATCAAAATCTGACGATCCTGGCAGGATATCTGATTTTGATGTTGCTGATGTTTTCGATGTTGATGATGTGCTTGTTTGTGTGGTTGTGTTTGATGTCACCGATGGCAGAATGTCTTTACCAATTGAATTAATGCCTGAATTACTGCTGCTGGCACTGTTGCTATTGCTGTTGCTACTACCGATGATACCGCTATTACTATTGCTATTATAATTGATTCTACTGCTGATGTCGTTGTTGTTGTTGTTGTTATTATTGTTGTTACCGTTGTTGCTATTGGACGAGGTTGTCCCAGAATTATGGGTATTGGTGCGATGATGATGGCCGCCAGTAGATGAATCTTCATCATCTGGTCCAAAGCCAGAACCAGAATAATCAGGTTCTTTTTCTAGATCATCATGTATCTGGAAATAAAAACAAAAATAGGTACTCATAAATATGAACTTGCAGTACGTCTACAGTTTAAGTTTTGTTTTGTAAGGGATAACAAATTAAGCTTTTGATTGTTTGGGTTGTTAGAAAGGGCTTGATACAGGAATCTCATCTAAACAAGAAAATGCAGACTTGGTTGAATGTAATTATATCGATTTTGTAAATTGATATCTACACGTGTCCTAAATCTATTTAAAAAAATGTCGCCAAGGTGCGCAATCTAAGTATTGTCTTTCTGGGGTCGTATTACCTAATTGAGAAGCAAAAAGGTTTAAGTTTTCATTTGCCCTTTAATTTTACCTTAACCAATTACTTTAGGATTACCTTCGTGCTTAAAATCAATAACTAAACCTTTATCTTTTCCAAATAATCTCTCATCCATCACCAACACTCTCGTTCATTTCAAACACGAAAAATCACAAAGAACAAGGAGCAGAGCAGAAGTAAAAAAAAAATTACAAAACGAGATTTTTAATCATTTTTCGAGTGCCCTTCATGAGTCTCCTTGCGAAACACAAGAATAAAAAAAAACTTATCCTCATCATCAAATTCAAGAAAGGATGACAAATTTAATCCTAATTAGTATCAAACAAAGAAAATGAGCATGAAGAGGATACTCCTTAATAAAGAGGATCATCCCAATCACTGCTGGGATAACAAATTGATTGAGAAGAATCCAAAAACGAGACGAAGCACGAGAAGAGCGGGAGATTGAATAAATAATCAGGGATTTTTTCGTGTGACCTACCTATTTGAAAGGATTACAATAAGGACGATGACGACAAGGATGTCGTCAACAACGACAAAATAATTACAAAAAAAAAAACAATCTGCTGAAAATCACAAAAGATTAGTCGTGCTTCGAAACCACTTCAATTATACACTCATTACCTGAGATAAAGAGAGGAACCCATTTAAATAACTTTCTCTCTTAAAAAAACACACAACAGAACTGTGATAAACAATGGATAGTTTTTTTTTTTAATCCTTGAAGTTGGATGTGAAGATTGAAAAGCTTGACATATACTTTTTTTCAATTTGTCGGTACACACACACACACAACTCATTGACACACACCCATAAATGGAGCAAAACTCAAAACGATTCTACTCAATATTTTTGAAGGAGAAATAAAAGGATATTAAAACTTAAAACAAAAAATAAAGAACAATAAAATCGGTGTGTGGATTTCGTTCTCGTTTTTATTGTTCTCGTTCTAATTTTACCAAAGTGTATTCACGTTTGGATGGGTGAGTGAATCCTAAACTAAACCTACTACCCACACAAAAATGGCATGGGGGGGGGGGTGTTTTGAGGGTTTTCTTTCGAGATGAATTCTTGAACCAAAAAGAAAAACTAAACAAAAAATATAAATACGGTGGCTTCTTGTTAAAGGGTTCGATGATATTCCACATTATGTTGGAGGATGTATTATTGGCTTAATATGATTGTCCAGAGTTTACAGCCTTAACTTTCTAAATATAAAATAAAAACAATATTATTTTATCTTTTGTTCTCTTTTTGTTTGGGGCTGAAATTGGATTAAGTGGATTTAGTTGAATTCATTTTGCTTTGCGAATTGTGGAAACCCGTCCAAATTGAAAATAAATCTAAAGACGAATGGGGGCCTTGAAAATATAAAATTATATTGAGTCTAGGATAAAGGGATGCTACAAAATTGTTTCCATATATGTACATAGCACGATTCAGAAAAAATCCATGACAAATTCTAAAAAAAAAACAAGGCGAGCATCCCAGAGGTTCTATGAATAAAAACCTAAAGTTGGTGGAAGATCGTGAATGGAAATACATAAATAAAAACTTGTGTATCTTGTGGGTTTATATCCCAAAGTAAAGGCTTAATTTTATTTCTTTTTTACTTCAAAAGAACCCAAACCACAACCATCTGCAAAACTTAGTTAAGGTGAGAGTTAAAACGAGGAAAATATTTCTTCTGTTTTATTTTTATTCATAAGAAGTTCAAACTGTTTTTGGTGTTTTTGAATTGTTTTTTTAACAAAATAAAATAGGTCGATTGAAACATACATATTTATTTGCCTGAAAGTGCAAGATATTTAGTCACAAATAAAAATCGTTCATGCAATCACTGCAGTCGGCACAAACATCAAGGGAACACAATTTTTCTACAGTCTTTTTTAGTGTTTTCTGAAGAGCTGTATCTCTGTGAAAAGTGGTCGTATTGGGACGATACAAAAAGCTTTCCAAAGCTTGATGTTTCTTCTTTTGAAATCTCTTAACAAATATTTTTTGTATGATAATATTATTGCGCAACCAAAAACCATAAAGGCGTCATTTTCTCGAATGAAAATGAATTTTTGCCCAAAAGAAATGCTGTTTTCTAAAAAAAAAAATATTTTATAATATATAAAATTTCTTCAATATTAAAAAAAAAAAAATTGGGATGTCATTTTTAAGTACACATCTTAAAGCTCTATTTTCAAATAAAAGCATTAATTCGTTTTCAAAATATTGATTATTCCAATAATTACTTTTTGTAAAGGGTGTTTTTTTAGAGGTATCTAACATTAAGTTGACAACACTATTTTAACTGGGGGCCATTTTGTCAGCTGTCAAGTGATTTATTTTTAGATTGGTTTGGCATTTCAATATGAATAGACTGACGCCTGAACAACGCTTCCTACAGTGCACAAATGGGCCCAAAACAAGATTGCCCTTGATCCCAATTTTCATAAGCGAATTTTGTTTAGCGATGAAGCTCACTTTTGGTTGAATGGATACGTCAATAAACAAAACTGCCGTATTTGGAGTGATGATAATCCTCAAGTGTGTTTTGACACACCGTTGCATCCACAAAAACTGACAGTTTGGTGTGCTTTGTGGTTTGGTGAAATAATTGGTCCGTACTTCTTTAAAAACGATGCTGGCCAGAACTTTACAGTCAATGGTGACCTCTATAGAGCATGATTACTGACTTTTTCGTTCATCAATTGAACAACCATGATGTGCAGGAGCTGTGGTTTCAACAAGACGGCGCAACATGTCACACAGCTAGTGCCACAATTGATTTATTGAAGTAACCGCATCGTTTCACGTTACGGAACCGCCGTGAATTGGCCTCCAAGATCGTGCGATTTAACGCCGCTTGACTATTTTTTGTGGGAAATGTGAAGTCGCTCGTCTACGTCGAAACGATTGACCACTTGGAGGACAACATTCGCCGCGTTATTGCCGATATACGGCCACAAATGTTGGAAAAAGTCATCGAAAATTGGACCTTTAGATTAGACTACGTCCGAGTCAGCCATGGCGGTCATATACCAGAAATGATATTTAAATTATAATGCCAGAAGATTATCTTTCGAATAAAGTAAATTTCATGTCAATTTAAAGAAATTATCTTTGTTTTATTTCCTTTCGAAGGTCTATCGGAAATCGGTGAAGCCGTTAATGAGAAAGTCAAAAATAAAAAAAAGTGTGATATGGCAGGAACTGTTATATGTGGAGCTAGAAATAATGGACGAGACTAGATACATGCCAGTTTATAACAGTAATAACAATTTTTCGCTATTAAAAGTGGTCGTGCGTAAACGCGCTTCGCGCGACTTGAAAAAAAAAACTCTGGTTGCCTGAAGTATGCCCATCGGCGGAGGGCCCTGGCCCTGCGGGGCCGCATAACCAGTACTTTTATAAACCAAAACTGTTATAATTAGCATGTCTAGAGACACTTCCAGAAATAATACCTTACCTACGTAGATAGCAAGTAAGAATGGTTCTATGGGAGAAACTATTAATAACAAATTTTTGAGAAATTTCAGAAAAAATAATTCATAAATACAAGACAAACTGCCTTGAAAAATTACTAGTTTTTGCTTAGTTTTTTTCAAGGCGATGGGTTCCAAGATCGAATCGCAAATCCACCAATTTTTTTTTGTTGTTTATCTCTCGAGGCAAAAGGGTAGGTATAGGTAGTTACATAATGGACGAGGGCCTAACCAATTTCGATAGTCATCCCTGTTAGCCCCTTGTCAGTATCTATGTAAAACTTTCTAAAGCCTTATTTACTAGATTATTTCTCCAGGCCGAGGTATGTACTTGTAAAAAGTTCAACTGTTAGGTTAGGTGTTTGAAAACAAAAAAATTGGTATGTATGTATGTATTTGAAATCAAAAAACAGAATGTCTGTTCTCAGCATGCTCCTTATTAACAAAAGTTTCAAATTTAAATACTTCTTCTTCTATTTAAAAACAATTTCGAGCAAAACAACAATTGCATTTGTAATAAAAGTTTAAATTCATTTCATTAACCCAGCCAAAGGCTCTTAAACACTACACAAGAAGTCAAAAGTTCTTTCGACATTGAAAACGATTTAAGGATCTATATAATAAATCTTCACACCTCTTCACAATTCGAAAAGCTGAAAATGTAGGTACTTAAATTCTTTTTATTGCCTAAGGACTCTCTAAGGCACGATAAACATAAATTCTGTACTTCTTCATTCCTTTTGTAATCAATAAAAGTCACCATTTAATACAGAGACAGAGAAAGAGAGAGAGAGAGAAAGAGAGGGCGAAGATACCAGGACGATGTTTTACAAAACTCTATAACATGCCATTAACACACCCTCCATACTTAAAGGCTTCACTTAAATTGCTAATTGTTTCTGACTTCTTATACTGTTTTTGTATTTTTTTTCTTCTTATTATTTTGATGCTTTTCTTAATGCTTAGCTCATGAAGAATAATAGACAAAGAAGAAAATATTTTTAGAATCAATAAATATTTACACAGAAAAGATAAATTTATGATGAGTTTAGCTCTTGACTTTTCAAAAGGTTCAATTAATTTTTTTTTTTTATTTGTTTTCCTGATTTCTGTTTTCGTTATATCCTTCATATCATTTTAATTGCAAAAAAAAAAATTATCTTTGTTGATATTGGTTTCTTTTGTTGAAGAAAAGGGATTTAACAAAATAAATAATGAATGCAACAGAATGGCAAGGAATTAATAATTAAAATATAATCTATGTAAACCTTTTCAAAATGTCTTGGAGATGATTAAAAAAAAAAATTAAAATTTATCCCTCAATTCTTATATCCTCAAAATCCCATGCTCATGTTCTTTTCATGGGAAGTCTAAACGGAACTCTAAACAATCACAAGGCCACAAAAAGGATATATTTTCGTCCTTCTCACTGTCTGCTTCGTCAATTCAATTTCTGCGTTATAATTATTGTTGTGCCAAACAAAAATAAATTAACTTTTATTTCTTGACAAAAAAAATAAACGGCTTTTTATAAATAAAAAAAAAGAGAAGAAAACAATAATAAAAATATCTCATTATCCTTGCTTGACAGGATGCGCAATCAGAAGGACGTGATGGGTAAAATAATTTTTCCTCAATGTATATGGATTCCATAAGCCTTTAATGTATCCATACATTTTTAAGCTGGAGTATTAAATTGGAATCTTTTGGTCGTTTTACCGCATTATCATTCTAGGAAACTTAATTCCGCCGTTCTGTCTTTTTGATTGCGCCATTTCATGAATTTTGTTTTCTTTAATTTACTTAATATTTTATGAATTTTTCAGTTATTTAAATTGCATTTCTCAAGAAGAATTTGGCAATCAAGGGAATTAAAGTAAAATACTGATTCGTAGGAGACTTCCACTATCTAACGCGTACTGGTTTTTCTTTTGGCAATTTTTTCCTTCACATAAATTTTAATCCAATAAAATATCAATGGCAAAATACATCTAACCTTTTAACCCCTAAAATTATACAATGATATATTTAGCTTTGACCGAGAAACAACTTGGATAATTTCATCTAAGTTTGTCACTTCTCCCTATACCTTTCGTTCGTTGTGTTATAGTAATATTAAAATTGGATCCTTTTTTACTGCCCTAAATTAGATGTCCTTAAGACTGTTTATGTCACAATTGAAGACAGTGAATTATTGTGAAAATATCCGTTATACGAATGTGTTAGACAAACTTATGTCATTTATCTTTATAACAAATGTCCCATTTCAAGGAAAGTTATCCTTCGAATGACCTTATATTATTAATTCCTATAAAGAGAAATTATTGTTGTATATGTTAATGCCTCGGACGACGACATTTGGTCGGTCAAAGTGAGATATTTATGGTCATGGTGTTATCGTCCTGATGGCAATGATTCATAATTGAAAAAAAAAGTTGCTTTCGTTCATGCACGTCAATTAAATTGGTTTGTAATGATATATTGGTTTCTTGTGGTCCCTTGAAAATTGAGATCTAATTTCTTGTGGGTGTTAGTAGGAAATAGCATATATGCATGAGTCAAAGGATAATAAATTCAATAACCATTCATTTGTATGATTTGTTGGTGATGACGGTTTTGAGAATATAATAGCCTGTTGAAATCACGAAACCGTAATTTAATCAAACCATTTATAAATATGACACTCTTGGCAGTTTTAATTGGTCGTCCTGGAAGCCTTCTGACACTCTCGAAATGACATTTCTTCTTCTGAAAAATAGGGAAATGAAACCAGAAGGCTTCTTCTGGAAAACGGCATTAAATAAAAATTTTACAAATAATAATAATTCGTCTTCGAAATGTCAAAGAAAAGTCAAAACCAAAAACAGTCCCCTAAGAAATAAGTGTGCAACTTTTTTTTGTTTTTGATGTGATTCCTTACAGCCGAATGAGTAGCTAACTCCCATCTTTTTATGGAAAACGATTTCTCAATTACTGCCGCACAACAACTCCTTCCCAGACACTCTCTCTTGCTGGAATGTTGAAATTGGTTTCGTTTATTTCATTTAAGAAATTCCTTTGCCCCCAAAGTGTTTTGCTTTGTGTGTGTGTATCTAAGTGTGTGTGTTTAGGGGCATTATTTCCTTGCTGATGCGCATTTCTATATAAATAATACAAAAAAAAAAACATTTAAGGCTAAATTTAGTTTTAGTTCGTCCTTTGACATAAAGTAATATGACAATGAATTGTACGTGACACTTTGTATTATCTTGGTTCCTTTGTTTCTGATTTTATTCTGCCCCTAAGGAAGGACATTCAGGAAAAGCAGATGGGAAAAAATTTAGCATCTTGAAAGGAAATTCCATTACTATAAGATGATAGTTTGGCCATAAGTAATAGACAAAAAAAAAAAACAATATAGACGCATTCAAGTTGGAAAGTATTTTTGATACTTTTCAGACGAAACTTCAACTATGTACTTCAGCTTCAGTGAAATGCAGTGTTGCCAATTCAAAACAAACTTTAGTTTGTCCATTTTAAAAGATTTTCATTTTGCGACATTTAAATTTATGAAAACAATGCTGATAGAGGTCTTACACAATAAACCAGTTAAAAAGTCCATGCAGTTAACTAACTTAATTAACTTTTTTGTATGTACTAAGTACTGACTGCTGGCTGTTGTAATGGGTGATTTTTTAAGAGGTTTAGAACTTTTTTTTAAAAAAAAACACAAAAAATTCGAAAAAATGAATGAAATATTTATTTGAATCGATAGTTTGAACCTTGCAATTTAATGTTTAAAGATAATTTCATGCAAATGTTGACCGCGGCTGCGTCTCAGGTAGCCCATCCGCTGAGTCCAATTTTGGCATACTCTTTCACACATATCGGCCGGTATCTCACGAATGAATGCATGGATGTTGGCTTCCAGTGCGTCAATCGAAGCGGGCTTGTCCCTATAGACATTAGCCTTGACATACCCCCACAAAAAATAATCTAATGGTGTCAAATCGCACGATCTAGGCGGCCAATTGACCGGCCCGAAACGTGAAATTAACTGTTCACCAAACTCGCCTCGCAATTGCGCCATTGTTTCGCGTGCTGTGTGGCATGTGGCACCGTCTTGTTGAAACCACATATCATGCAAGTCAAGAACTTCCATTTCGGGCAAAAAAAAGTTTGTTATCATCGCTCGGTAGCGTTCACCATTGACAGTAACGCTGCGATTCGCATCATCTTTGAAGAAATAGGCCCAATAATGCCGCCGGCCCATAAACCGCACCAAACAGTGGCTTTTTCGGTATGCATTGGTAGCTGTTGCAATGCTTCTGGCTGATCTTCACTCCAAATGCGGCAATTTTGCTTATTTACGTACCCATTCAACCGAAAATGAGCCTCATCGCTGAACACAAGCAGCGCGCGATGAACATTTCGAACCGAGCACGAATTTTGATAGTAAAATTCAATAATTTGCAAGCGTTGTTCATTTGTAAGACGATCCATGGTTAAATTGCAAACCAAACTGAAGCTGTTTGACAGTGACACAAGGTACTAAACACACGTCAGCTGTCAAAACCAGTGTTGCCAAAACCGAACCAGCTAAAAAGTCACCCGTTATTACAGTTAAATTCTTTTTGAAAGTTAAAAGACTTGAGGCAATTGGTCTTTTTTTTATTAACTGCAGTCTTTACAACTCTGACATTTATAAACGACTTTTAAGTGACTAAATGACTGCAATCAGTCAAAAAGTACTGCAGTCAATTAACTGCTAAGATTACGCCAAACTGTGGTTTTATGTTAAAGTACTTATTCGAAGTACCTACAGGGTGGGTCAAATACAAGTTTCTTTTTAAAAATGCAATAAAATGGCTTTATTAGTAAGAGCAAATTTTCCCATTAATTATGGAACACAACGTGGTTCAAGTGGCTGCCTCGGCTGGCTTCGGAGTACCACATTCTGTCACTCCAATTTTTCAAGACCTTGTTGATGGTTTCGGGCTGTAGCTCACGAATTGCTTGGATGATATTGGCCTTAAGTGCTTGAATCGTTTTCGGATTGTTGGCATAACATCGGTCCTTCACGGTTCCCCACAAAAAAAAAAAGTCCAAAGGGGTTAATTCACAGCGGGAAATTGACATCGCCAAGACGGTTGATAACACGATTTTGGAATTTGGTGCGTAAAAGATCGATTGTGGCATGGGCTGTGTGGCATGGCGCGACATCCTGTATGAACCAGAAGTCGTCCAAATCCATGTCTTCAATTTCAGTAAAAAAAAAAGTCGGTTAAAATGGCTCTGTAACGCCCACCGTTGACAAAAACGTTGTTCCCAGCCTCATTTTCGAAGAAAAATGGTTCAATGATGCCACCACTCTATACAACAATACGCACGAAACTGTCACTCTCTGTGGATGCATTGACTTCTCGACAATAACGTGCTGATTTTCTGAGCAATAGATGCGAAAATTTTGTTTTTTAACGTAGCTGCCGTGATGAAAATGCGCGTCGTCAGAAAAGATGATTTTCACCCAAAATAAGTTTTTAATATTTCCCAACGTTTTTCAAGCTTAAAGCGACTTATTTCGTTTCGCGGAGGTATGGTATAGACTTTGTGTCAAGATTTCGGGCGGGAAACAGCTGTTTGTATCAAAATAACCTATGATTTAAAAAGAAACCAATAGACGGCCCACCGTTATTTACTTTTATTCGAAAGTTTTAGTCTATTGACTGTCAACTTTACTGTCTTTGGTATCGACTGAAAATTCGACTGCAAATTCGAACTGACTGCAGTCTTTATATCTCTACAGCACAGCACGACAAAGTTAATAGTATGTAAGACCAATCTTAATAGCTTAGTGTGAGTTTGGTTATGTATTTGCTTACTGCTTAGTGTGTCAAATACATAACTTTAGTCTAACAGTCATAACATGTTATTTTAAGTTGTTTTATACGCGTCGCGGACAAAAGTTCTCGTAGTTAAAATTATGGTATAAATTCAGTCTCAAAATGCCAAAAGCATGGCGGAAAATTTGTATCTCTTTTAACTTTTCTAAATATGAAATATTAATGCACTTTTACCAAAACATTTTCCTGATGTACCTTACGCTCGCTTGTTTTTTTTACTACTTTTATCTTATTTTTACTTTTTATAACAAACTTAAAATCAAGTACAGAAACTTGCTTATAAAATTGTTTTAGATTTGATGTTATCTTCTACTCCCTGTGCACTTAGCAGCTGTCAAATAAAAATACAAATAAAAATACAAAAAAAAAACATAAAGTAAAATGCATCTCGTTTATCTCACTTAATGGTGTTAGAAACAAACTTTCATCCTTTTGCCGAAATTTTCTGCACAAGATCTTAGATACATACTATATTATTTATGTTTTTTTCATTGAATTATTTTTCACCATGAATAGACAATATTTTTTTTTTGAAATCTCCTTGAGTCATGACAACAACGAAAAGTGAACAAAAAAGCAACAACATTACATCATATTTTTTCGTTCTCGTGTATGGACATAAAAGAGGGAGGATTTCCATCAATCGACTGAGATTATTTCGATATCCTTGTGTTGTAAGAGAATTTTCTTGTCACTTTTCCAGAAATCGTTTTGCAAAAACAAAGAACATAACTCGTCAAATGTCTTTTAATTCCATGGCAAGATAAAGAAATCCTTCAGTAAGCATTGTCATCAGCTAATTTAAAATTCACAATGAAATATCAATTCGGAGAGATACAAATAAAAACATATTTAACATAATGAATACATTGAAGTTTATTTTCATAGTCAAACTTGGATTGATAATAAAACAAATTGGACTGCTAAATTTAAACAAATTAAATTTAGAATTAAAAGCGCGTTTAACCTTTTTAAATTGTTGGTCGGAAACTGCAATAAGCAATCTAAAATATGTAACAAAAGTTTGATTAAATCAAAACATAAATGAATCCTCTTTTCAATGACTTATCAGAATCTATCTGGCCCATATTTAAACCGATGAGGTCACAAGTGCAAAAAAATCATTTACCAGATTTAGTTTCAGCATAAAAGTCGATAAAATAGTAGTAAATGAACAAAAGAAACGTAAAGACATTTATTTGCTTAGCACATAATTGCAATTTATTTGCTTCTTCTTTCTGCGTCCTTCTTCTATAACAATTAAAAAAAAAGGATGATTGAATGCGTTCAACGTAACATTCATTTTATCCTGACAAAAAATAGAAAGACAAACTGTGGCAGAATTGGATCAGGATGCGGTTGTCGTTTTACGAAGAACAAAAAAATTATAAGAGGATTTCATAGCGTCCTTATGAATTTTTCTTTTTTCGAAAGAAAAGGGGAAATAAAATAACTAGGTGGCGCATTTAAAAATATTATTAATAATTTAAAGGAGGAAAAAGGATAATGCAAAAAAATTTCTCTCTTTCATTTTAGTTTGTTTTTTTTTTTCGTTGGAGTTTTTAGGTCAACTATTTGGTGATATTTCTTTTTTTCATTCATACTTTTCAAAAAAAAAAAAAAAAAAAATAGCAGCAGATTTTTTTTTTTTATCGCCTTAAGTGTCATTAATGAGTAAAATGAGAAAGATTTTCTTTATTTTTTTTTTTAATTTGCAGATACATACCTCGCCTCGTCCGCCAGAGCCTTCGATACTCTCATCATCGATGTATATTTCATCTCTTGGTCTTCCACTACTCGATGATACTACCGGCGATGAGGGTGACGGCGAAGGTTGAACAGTCTTCTGGAAAAAAGAAGGCAAATTATTATTGGAATAAATGCTACCAGAAAATTTAATTAAATACAAAAAATGACAAAAAAAAAACAAATAATTATCTTTAAGGTTTTTTTTTATAATAAAACTTGAAGCCTGTAATTGGATTGAAATTTCGAAGGTGGTAATAGTAACACATACAAAAGCTTTAAAAATAAAGCGCACGAAGGGGTCAAAAATACATACTTCCTCTTGTACTCTTGTATGAACCTACTGTTTTAAAGAATGAGTAAAAAATCTTCATCATTGTTAAAAATCAATGTATGGCGTTTTACTTTTTTGGCTCTGAGTGGAGCTCTGAGCAGATTATGATCAGAGTCCTCAGATTTAATTATGAAACACACTTGAGCACTCAACTGTCATTTCATAGGGAATCCATTTTTTATTTTTAGTTATGTGTGAAGTTGGCGGTCGTTGAGAAATCCCGCAGCACTTAATCCAAAAGCACGAGCTCTCACAGATTACAAATACAACAAAATCCAGCAAGAAAGTACGCTGCGGGATTTTCAATACTTTTTAAAAAAAAAAATACGATTAAAAGAATTTTGATGGTGATTTCGAATAAAATAATACAATTGGAAGAATGTTGGTGATTTCGAATACAACATTTTTCTGGATTTCTGGAACTGGACAAAGGTGCTTCTGGACCTGGGCAGAGATGGTAATTTTTTTTTGGAAAAAAATGCATATTAAAAAAAAAATTAAATTTTCTTTTGTAAAAATTGTTTTGTTTCCAAAAAAAAAATTTTTTCCTTTGTCCAAGTTCCAGACCCACCTGAAGAATTTTTTTTTATAATTTTAAAAAAGTTGTTTCCAAAAACAAAAACATTTATCCTTTGTCCAAGTTCCAGAGTCTCCTCCAGAACTTTTGTCTAGGTTCCAGATCCACCTCAAGAAACTTCTTTCAAAAACAAAACAAATTGTTCTTTGTCCAAGTTCCAGAGCCACCTTCAAAACTTTTGTCCCGGTTCCAGATCCACCTCCAGAACCTTGTTTCAAAAAGCAAATTGTTCTTTGTCCAAGTTCCAGAGCCACCTCCTGAACCTTGTTTCAAAAAAAAAATTGTCCTTTGTCCAAGTTCCAGATGCGGGATTTCGTGATACGGGATTTTGTGATGCGGGATTTCGTACCCAACCCGTGAAGTTGGCTTCGCTCAGCGTTTCGCTCGATTTGCTCGGTCATTTTATTCTGAGCTAATTGAACAAGCTCTGAGCTAACTCCGATGGAAAAAAGAAACACACTTTTTATGCTCGATATGTCTGAGCTAAAAAAAAAACATAAATTTTTTTTTGACAGTTCCGTGATCTGCTCTGAGTTAAAAAAGAAAAAAAACGAATAGTAATTAGAATTGATTGATGAAAGAACTTTTGTAATTGTTTTTTTTTTTTTTAATTTATTAATACATACATTTTTAAGAAAAATATGTTGGTATGCCAATTTTAGATATAATTAATGTTCAGTTAAAATTAAATTTCCAAAAAAAAATCATCCACCCCTTTTTGAAATATTGAATTTCCCAAAAAAAATATTTTTTCCAATCAAAAATATTTTTTTTTTAAATTTTGATACGTATTACAATTTGACTTTTTAGAAACATCTGTATACAAAATTTCATGAAAAGTTTTTTTATAAAAAATTTAAGCAGTCGTTTTTAAGGTTTTTTGTACTTATCATATCTTCTATTTATAATAAATGAAATTTTTTTTTGAATATAGCTTAACATATAAAATATATGCATGTAATATTAAAAATAATAATTCAGTTGGTAAATATTATTCTTCAAATGTATGTTGTACATATCAGTTGGAATATTGTACCAATTTATTTGGAAAATGAAACACTACAGTAGAGTGGATTAGAGACTTCTGGGACACTTGCAGTAGAAGGGATTAATTACTTCTGGCTCACTTTATTAAAACAGTTATACGCTCACATATTTTTAAATTATTTTGAACATTCTTCGTGAGCTGTGGGCTCTTTGAAATCCAAAGGATTTAATTCCAAATCTTGACTGTCTTTTATTTTGATCACGCTTTTAATATCAGATCACGGCCATCGTGAAACCTGTCAATTTTCTTGCACAGTGGAGCTTGGGGCAACTCTCATTAAGAAATTTTCAAAATATCCCATTAACTTTTTCACCCTATATGTCAGTTTTAATTCGCGATTAATGTGCAAATGTCATTTTTTTTTTCAAATTTCAAATAAACTTGACAATAACATTAAAAAAAAAAACTATTTAAGGTTTCCGTCGAGGAGGCAGAAAATGTCAAATTTGATACAAATTTTAAATATATTCTTAATTTTAACCTTCTTAAATATTTTCTTTTTCTTTTATTCATGGCTATCTATATTTTCAACTGCAGCATCTTTCAGGGTAGTGAATAAGGACCAATTATTTTAGGTTACTATTAAATTAGCTACATTCTTCTTCTTTCTATTTTATAGCAATGTCATGATCTTAGCTGGAAGTATCAGGATCTTCTCACTTATTGCATCTTCCATATCTTAATAATGGGTGATTTTTTAAGAGGTTTAGAACTTTTTTTAAAAAAAAAAACACAAAAAATTCGAAAAAATGAATGAAATATTTATTTGAATCGATAGTTTGAACCTTGCAATTTAATGTTTAAAGATAATTTCATGCAAATGTTGACCGCGGCTGCGTCTCAGGTAGCCCATCCGCTGAGTCCAATTTTGGCATACTCTTTCACACATATCGCCCGGTATCTCACGAATGAATGCATGGATGTTGGCTTCCAGTGCGTCAATCAAAGCGGGCTTGTTCCTATAGACATTAGCCTTGACATACCCCCACAAAAAATAATCTAATGGTGTCAAATCGCACGATCTAGGCAGCCAATTGACCGGCCCGAAACGTGAAATTAACTGTTCACCAAACTCGCCTCGCAATTGCGCCATTGTTTCGCGTGCTGTGTGGCATGTGGCACCGTCTTGTTGAAACCACATATCATGCAAGTCAAGAACTTCCATTTCGGGCAAAAAAAAGTTTGTTATCATCGCTCGGTAGCGTTCACCTTGACAGTAACGGTGCGATTCGCATCATCTTTGAAGAAATATGGCCCAATAATGCCGCCGGCCCATAAACCGCACCAAACAGTGGCTTTTTCGGGATGCATTGGTAGCTGTTGCAATGCTTCTGGCTGATCTTCACTCCAAATGCGGCAATTTTGCTTATTTACGTACCCATTCAACCAAAAATGAGCCTCATCGCTGAACACAATTTTTCGATAAAAAAGCGGATCCTCGGCCAGCTTTCCAAGAGCCCATTCACCAAAAATTCGGCGTTGTGGTAGGTCGGCTGGCTGTAGTTCTTGCACCAGCTGTATCTTAAAAGGCTTTACGCCCAAATCCTTCCGCAAAATTTTCCACGTAGTGCTGTAACAAAGGCCTAACTGCTGGGAACGGCGCCGAATCGACATTTCGCGGTCTTCTGTCACACTAGCTGATACGGCCGCAATATTTTCTTCACTACGCACAGTACGTAAACGTGTTGGTGGTTTAATGTCCAACAAAGTAAATTTGGTGCGAAATTTGGTCACAATCTTCCGAATAGACTGCTCAGAAGGTCGAGAATGCCGATCATAAAATGGAAGCAGCGCGCGATGAACATTTCGAACCGAGCACGAATTTTGATAGTAAAATTCAATAATTTGCAAGCGTTGTTCATTTGTAAGACGATCCATGGTTAAATTGCAAACCAAACTGAAGCTGTTTGACAGTGACACAAGGTACTAAACACACGTCAGCTGTCAAAACCAGTGTTGCCAAAACCAAACCAGCTAAAAAATCACGGTGTATAAAGTTTTATTCAAATAATTGTATTAAAATGTGTGCGTAGTTTAAGTAGGAAGAAAAAAATACCTTAAATAAATTGAAATTAGCTTATTAAAAATAGAAATGATTTATAGCTCTGAAGGTAGGTTGCAATACAATAACCCCATTTTATCAATAACGAACTACTGTAGGCCATTTCAAGCAATTTGGATTCCATTTACTGATTAAATAGTTTCCCCCAAACTAAATATATCTCATAATTTTGCAATATAATTTTCCTGTTTATTCAAAACCAACCCTTTTGCCACCACAACATTTATCAACAAATGAAACTGGAACCAAACCCACACATTAATATGTGTGAATTTTTTTTTTTTTTTTTTTGATTAAAACCAGCATATGTGGCGCGTATCAAAATCGATAAACCACTTTCCGCACTGACATACTTCTTGCCAAATGACTGTGGCAAAAACCAAAATGAATCCTTCCAATGGGATTATCAAACTCATGATGCCCTACATACTCGACTCAAATACTCAAATGTTGTACACATACACTTATATACAAATAAAATTATAGCTTTTGAGGTTTTGCAGGAGCGACAAACCTAATACCATCACGAACATTACATAAACATTTGCGTCAAAATAAAGAAATTTATGCAAATTGAAATAGGACTCGTGTCGTCCTTTTGGTGGTAAAATATAAATTCCCATCGGCATAATAAACCCATCCAAACCGACACCGAATAACCGACTTTCGACGTTACGTCGCATCGGACGGAAAGACCGACTTTCGTTCGCACCTAAAAACATTTCGCAAGAATTTTTCGGCCACATAATTTATAAATATTCCCTCTGTTTAAATTGTACCTTTATATGACGGTTGTTTTTGCGGCAAACAACCACTAACGCCATTAAGGGCACCGAGTTTTCATTTCGATTGTATGTAGATATGATATTGGTTATGGTTGGATGGCGCCCAATGTGAAGCCTTCTAACAAAGTGTTGCTTTTTCATTTCGGGATGTATTTATTTTTAGAACTCATAATTTTGAAATATCTCACTCCTGGGATTTTGAGGTGGAATCCATTGGGTTTCTGATGAAACTCAATAAAATTTTAATAACAATTTCCCTTGCGCTCCATGGAAATATATGACAAAGTTGATGTGTAAATCGTGGAGAAAACACATCTACACACACACAGATAGATACCTATCTTATTTTCAAGAGCATTCTTATCCTACTGCTGAGGGAATTTATGGATTTTTGATAAATGAGAGTTTATGACTTGCCATTGCCATACAGCAGAAGAACCTGAAGAAGTATCGATTTTTATTTTTGTTCTTGTTTTGAAACATAACATTTCGGAATGGTCTTGAAAGTAGGCTGATGCTGGGAATAATTTATTATTTGCGACTGATTCTTATTTATTCAAGACGACAGGCTCAATATTTCTCTCATTTATATTCGTATCGGTAGGCTCTGAGACGGGGAAGTATTTTGGTATGGTGTGTCAGTGGAAATATGAACCCTCAGTCTTTTCTATCATTTAGCTGTGATGGGTGCTTTAAGGATACACGAGGCACGTTCGATGTTTGTTTTTGATGATGGTTCTCATATAATTTAGGGTGAATATATATGTTTTTGTTTTCGGAGTCTAATAACACCGCTTCGAGAGGTTTTTATGTATTTTTCTATTGAGGCATAAAACTTGAGTTTTTTTTTTCTGTTATTAATTAAATTTGGGATGAGAGCTTTACACTGTGTGTGGGGAGAAAATATTATAAAGAAATATTTTTCCATATTTACTGTTTGAGCTGGAGTCTAGAGATTAAAATATTCCAGAAGAAATATTAATGCACTACCAAAAAAATAATTTCTGAGAGAAGAAATAATATTAGGTATATTAAAAAAAACACAACAGAACGGAAAGAAGTTGGAAAGAGACAGAGATGAATACGGTTATTTTTTCTATCACTATGATACAAAAACCCTTTTCAATAAAAAAAAAAAAAAAAGAATCAAAATTAGTTGACAACGTAAATTCTGGTGTGCCGCAGGGCTCCGTTTTATCAACAACACTATTTCTCATATTTGCCAAGGATCTCCTATCTGGAACTTCTAATCTATTAAAATGATTTGAAGACGAAAGTAACCTCAGCATTTCATATTAATTTTTTTATTAATCCCTGTTTTTCGGATGACTCCAACGTCAGCGTATGATACTCTTCTGATCTTGGCAGCAAAGTCCAGTGAAAACCACGTAAAATCAAAAACTCAATTCTATCTTCTGTCATTAAGGTGGAACCTCCCGCCTATCTCACTGCCAATGAGTGGTTCTTGTACCGAGGAAACTGAACAGCCTCTCAATTTCAGTATGTGTATAACCAACAGCCTTTTATAGAATGATCACAGATTCGAAGTGCTGCAAAATTCTTAGGGTTCATTCGACGGTGCACGAAATGTTTCTCCACTTCTGATCTGTAAACTAAAATCAACTAGCCCAAACCTTCTATATAACTCCCATGGTAAGGTGCTTGATGCACAGAGATTCTTTTGTCAACCGAACTGCTCCTTCCTTCGTCCTATTGTAATATTCAGAAATTCAAAACCCACATTCATCGGTATCTTCTTTCAAATCCTTTCAAATTTTCCTACAGCTCGCACTATGATAATCACTTTAAGGGTGTTAACAACCCCTTGTGTGCAGGTGGAGTACCAATATTTAAAAAAAAAACTTTTCTGGTAAGGCTATAATTAAATTTTATCCCAACGGAATGACGGAATTCTGCAATAACTGAATAAATTATTGCGCATAATTTATTACTCTACTTCACTCTAAGAATGATATTTAGCTTTGTGTAGTGCACAGATAGAATTAAATGGTTGCTTCCAGAAGCTAACAAAAGGCTAAAATTATAGTCCGTGTTAAATTTTGAATGAAACTTAGTTAAACACAATACTCCGAAGAGAATTTCGTCATATCCGGTGTCGTCCTTGAGCTAAAAACTAACTCCCTGGTTCGCAGAAAATATGTGTGTGTAGGTAGATAGGTACTTGTCGTTGTATAAGCTTCGACATATTAAATCCCATTTGAGACTGGTAGCTGAATGGATTCAACCAGATCAACCCCTAACACCAAACACACACACACATATACAAACATACTTGAATCCACCTTCCATTCCATATACCTTGTTTATCTTTATTGTATTATTTATTAGCTTTGCGTCTATCTCTGAATTGTGCCAACACTGCTTCTGCATTGCCGAACATCCTTTGGCTATATAATATACTAAAAATCTTTTATAAGCAAGTAGCACATTTTGACTTTTGCATGTACATATAGCCAGAGAAAACAAAGTTAACGGTAATCTCGGAAAATGGACGTTTAGGGATATCTGCAAGCAACGAACGTCGCATTTGCGTAAATTTGAATTTATTGCGTGGCACAATGTGAAACAGAAATGTTTGTTACCTACCTGTCCCTGGCTCCTGATGGACTTCGATGGCAGCGCAAGGATAATTAACTGTGGAACAAAGAAGCTTGCCCCTTGCGATTTGTGATGGTTAGGTTATACAAGCGAGATGACATGATGTCAATAAGATTTTTTTTTTGTGGGAAAACCTTTTTTGGCTGGATTTGGTTGCATGAAAAAAAATAAAGAAATTTTCCCGATTGCATGCAGTTGCTGACTAACAATTTTGAGTTTTTTTTTTTAGGAAAGTCTGAAAAGTAAAGTTGTTGCCTTATAAGAAAAATATACTTCTTTTGAGAGATCTCACAAACTTTAAGGAACAATTGCTTTCGCTTTAAAGAAACTTTAGGACCCATTTTTTTACGAGTACAATACTCTCCCTTAACAAAGTTTTGTAAATTTCTTTGGGTATCAGATTTAAAAACCTTGGTAGTTCTGTGTTGTTGGAATTACCTCATTTACTGTATTGCCATAAGGATACTCAGGAGATTTGATGGATAAATAGCCTGAATTTTGTTTGCATCGTTTTTTTTTGTTGCAAAAATGAAAACAAAAACTAGAACG
Organism: Leucozona laternaria; assembly: GCA_932273885.2. Classification (NCBI taxonomy): domain Eukaryota; kingdom Metazoa; phylum Arthropoda; class Insecta; order Diptera; family Syrphidae; genus Leucozona; species Leucozona laternaria. Next base: position 5,071,069 of record OW026368.1, read on the forward strand.
AAAGTGAGCATGGTTTTATTTAAATTATATAAAAATGCTTGATGAGGGATTTGTTTTCAAAAAAAGCACACAAGAGATAAAATGAATGATAAATGTTTTTTTTTAAAAATGTATCTAATAAATGATAACAGTTCTTCAAATAGTGCATTGGGGAATTTATTAAATTCAGAAAATTACCAGTTAACTTTTGAGGTTAAAAGTGATCATTTTATTTTTTTTTTTAGATGAAAAAGTTCAAATAGTTTCACTCTGTGTGAGTGGTACTCGAGTTAAGGTTAGTTCATCAAAAATTACATGAAATTATTCGAAAATTCCCAGAAGACATTAAAAACTCGAAAATAATTCACAATTGATAACGTAGAACATTTTGTTCATTCCTAGGTTTTTCTTTAAGAGGTGAGTATTTTAAAGAAAGGAGATTTATGTTGTAACGCTATTTCAAAATTAAGTTACAGTAGGTACATTATAGTGAACATTTTTCAGAAGACGTACCAAAAATAACTTTTAACTAGTGCCATGTTATCTAGGTTGTATAAATTTGAAAAGATCACAGGACTTACAGCCATGTTAAAATTATTACTTATTAAAAACATGAACAATTTGTGAGTGTTTCTGACTGAGCCCATTAGCAAGGTGTATAAAGTTCATCAAAAATATTCATTTTTTAAATGTCTTATTAAAATACTCAACAGTTTTTAACTTACAATTTTTTTTAACCAATTTTAAAAACATTTACGGTTTTTTAAATAAAAATTTTTAGCTTTTTTGAAAATTTGAACATGTAGTAGATTTTGATTATCTGATATGTAAACATATTTTCCACAATTTTAACGTTCGAAGACCGTTTTTGACAATATTTTGCGATTTATTTTTTTGTTTATTAATGTTCCAAAAACTATTATTTTTTGCGAAATTTGATTTTTATTTAATTTTGCGGCGTTCAAACGTCAAAATTTAGTTTATTTTGTAAATTTTTCGAAAACTATCACTTAAATTGTAAATGTATCGAGATGAAAACTGTAGCTTATAAAATTCTACAATTTTTTTTTCCCAAATCTTTATCTAACTGTAGAATTGCATGAACTTAAATGATTCGAGATATACTTACATATTTACAAAAACATTAAATTTTACTTTAGTCTTAATCCAAATTAAAATTTTTTTTTATAAGAAATGCTTAAGACGCAAAAAAAAACCCTTCCACTTAAATTTAGAACTGTTTGAATTTTCAAAAAGTTTTGTGTTTTTGTCTAATTTAAATGAGCAACAAGTCACTAGCACCTTCTCAAAACTCAGCTTTTAAGTGCAGGTGCTCCAATTGGTATGAACAAAACACTCGAGAAGATGCTCAAGGATTGAGCATCTACGTGTTTGATGAGCACCTCCTCAAAATAAGCACCTCCTCCATTATAAGGTATGAATAAAGCAAAGCACGTACTTCATCAAGAGGAACGCCTGCTCCTATTTGTGAGTTAGCCCATTTGATTAATCAACGTTGAAGTAAATAGCTTTTTATAATGTTTTTCCATAAATGGCGGAGTTCATGCCAAATTTAAACCACAAGGTCAAATTCTATAAAAGAAGAAGTGAAGGATTTTCAAATGCTTATTCCGTTCTACACACAAAAAATGTGGATATCTTGGCGAATTATTTTCTTTGGAATACATAGCGTAGAAACCAGGGGTGGTGACTTAACAAGCATTGAAAAAATGTTAATTTTCCTTCGCTACATAAGTGATCTAGGTTTTCAAACTGGAGTTGAAGTCAAACCATTGGATGAAATTCCCTAGAACTACTGAAGAACTGCAGAATGCAAAACGAGAATGGCAAGAAAACTACAACTTTCGTGCAGCGATAGGTGCAATTGATTGCACTCATGTTCCTATCATCAAACCAGTTGTTCACGAGGACGAGTGCGTTAACAAAAAAGGATTCCACAGTATTAATGCCACATGCAATTTTATAGAGATGAATTTACGATTGTTGACCTTTCATGGCCAGGATCTGTCATGATTCACTTCTCGTGTATTTCAAATCATGCAATGGAATGAAGCTAATGCCATTTTACTTGATTGCTCCCTGAATTTTAACTACGTATATACTTATCAAAATCCAGATACTGCTGAGAAAAATATAAGTGCCTAACTCCCAAACGAGTTATAATTGAACGATGTTTTGCAAAATTCAAGCAACGTTTTCCCATCCTTCACAATAAAATGCGAGTCAAAATAGAAAAGGATCGACGCTTACACCACTAATTCTTAAAGAAAAATTGATTTTCAAATACAAAAAAAAAACAATTGAATTTGACTCGGGGTATGAGAGCACCTACTCCGTGTGAAGAAGGAGGTGCTCACTGGTTGGAGTATTATTTGATTCATAAGAAACGGTAGCAGGTACTTCTTTTTTGAGGACCTTCTCTGATTCTTATGGAGCACCTGCTCTGAGAACGTGCTCCGTTTTATTCATATCACCCTATAAGTGTATCTTAAGAGTACAATAATTGACAATCTTTAAAGAGCCTTATAAATTCAAACGATAAAAAAAAAGTGCAAGATTACACGGCACGCGTGGATGTGTGAACATCACCTTTCGTCCCTGAATTGATATTATTAGTACACAAGTCAACATGAAGTCGGTCGTAGCTGTTTTGTCCATTCATTAGTCGGTTGGCAAACAAACATAAAGTGTTGTGAAATCATTCACTTTACCCAGAAAAATCCTTAACATCCCCCTATAGATGTTCGCACAGGAAAAAAAAAGGAAAAATTTCCTTTTAAAATTGTGTCTCTTATTGTTTTAAGTTCAAAAACTGTCGTTTTATCAGGATGTTAAACATCCAAAAGCTCTGCGAATTTAATTATTTTCCAAAATATTCCTCGCAGAAAGAAAATTTCTTGTTACTTGTATTTTTTTTGTAAGAAATTTCTTAAGTGACACTTAAACAGATTTAAAATCACTTTAAGGTTACACATTTTCGTCCTAACTTTAAATATTTTGTGTTAGCAAAAGTAGCGTTTTCTAAAACAAAAGAAATGTTTCTTTCGATAGAAAAAGAATGTTAACAAAAAATACAACTCGGTTGCGAACGCGGAAAAACTTCATTAAAATAATGACAGCCATTAATTAGAAACAGTTTCGAGTTTAAGAGTACCTACTGGAATTAAATGCTTACAACTTAGAGCACAATTTAAAAGCTGTAATGGTCATGGAAAGTGTTTTGTTACGCACCGTATAGCGGAAGAGGAACTTTTCACATTCTTGAACTCAGCTGTATAGTTTGATTTGGTTTGACTTGAGAGTTAAAAATGAATTCTTATACTCAAATGTCAATGTCCTTTTGAATTTATAAACAAGGATTAAAAATGTCAACCCTTTTAATTTTCCCGAGTCTCAGAGGGAATATTATTTCTCCTCGTCATTTGCGCACGTTAAGTTTTCGTATTTTCTTTTTGGATCATTAATTTTAATTTCTGTTTATGTTTGAAATCATGGAATTGTATACAAAGTCCTTAGTCAGATGCATTTTATTATATGTATTTCTCTGCTTCCATCAAGAATACAACAACATTTTCGAAACTTTATCCACACAACCTAGAACCACATCATTTTTTATAAGGATATTTTGCTCTAAAGCATCATTTATCTTTTGCTATGAAATGAAAGCATAACTGCACTTGGCTTTTCTTATGGGACAACAGAAAAAAAGGTGTGACTTGTCATTGTAGGAGACATTTTCATAGAATTATGCAGTGGAAGGAATTTGAAGTTTTATCCTTGATATATCTTATTTTTTGAAGATGAAGAGAACAATAAATTGTTTTGTAGAAATTCAACACAAGACAGTGATTTTTATTTTTTTTGTAATGAGAATGCGAAAAGGAGTTATCTTTTGTGTTGAACTTGAAAGTCGTTTTTTATTAAAATTGATTTTTCAAGAAGGAACAGATATATTTATATATTTTTTTAAACTATTATTTAAAATAACTGGCTACAAAATTAGAGGCTAGACAATAAAGTTCGACAAAATAAAGTGCACGATTGGGTCGCAAATACTTGCTCTTATTTGACAAATAGGTACCGATCATATGTACCTACCTATACGTGTCATGATGAATGGGTCTTACAGATTATACTGAAAAACTGTTAAAAATCAACACTAAAGTACCACACCATCTAAATTTTTTTAATAAATCTTTTTTACACTGAGAGGAATTTTTAAAAATCTTTTGGATCGTCGTTTTTTTTTTAATATATTTTTTTAAGAAAAAATGTTGGTAGGTTAATTTTAAGTATTAACTAACGGGCAATTAAAATTCAATTTAAAAAAAAAAATCATCAACTAGTTTTTTGAAATTTCGAATTTTCTAAAATAAAATATTTTGAATTCCGAAATATTATTTTTTTTTTGAAAATTTAGACGTTTTGGAAGCAGCTGGATACAAAATCTATTCTAGAGTCGGAAAAAAAGTTTTGTTAAAATTAATTTCTACGAGAAGGTATTTATAACATAATATAATGTCAACACACAGAATAATTTTTATGAAAATCGTAAGCGAAATAAGATTTTTTTGTTGGTGTCATTAAGGTAGGTATCGTTATTTTAAGTTATAAGATCAATTTTTGTTTAAATTTTTTAATCTAGATTGTTTTAAATACAATATTAACAAGTGGTTCTCGAAATATTGAGTTTTCTCAAACTAAATTGAAGATTTTTGAAAATAAAATTTTTTTATTTTGGTATATGTAGGTACATTACCATCAAAACTTTTGAAAAAAATATGCGCGACTGGATGGTACAAACTTTCTCTTGTGGTTTCCAACTGTGTTTTACCACACATTGGCGATGCATGATGTATATACAGTCGATTCTCCCTAAGTCGAACTCCCACTAAGTCGAACCTCTCTCTAACTCGAACACATTCTCTTGATTACTGGTATTTTTCTCGCCCCTTAACTCGAATTTTGTTTAGCACAAAACAAAATAAAAAACATTACCCCTTCGGAATTCGTATTTGGATATATGTATAATGTAACTACGAACTATCAAGTACCTACACAATTCAGTACCCTGAATATGTATTTGTAGCATCGCTTATTTTATATTTTTGTTTTGTTTCGATGAATTCATGAGTCCTTATTTTATTATTATTTTTTTAAATTAGCAAGAAGCTATATTTTTTTGTTAACGTTTTGTAAGTGTATTAACTTTTCTTTATTAAATAAAAAAAAATCTTTCTCTCTATAACTCGAATTTTTCCAAAACTCTCTCTAATACGAACAAATCTTGGTATCCCGTGAAAATTCGACTTAGAGAGAGTCGATTGTATATCTTTTAGGGGAAATTGTTAAAAAAATCAAAAGAACCTACTCAAAAATTAATTGTTGTTTATTTTTTTTTTAAACACTGTTTTTCAAAATATTTAAATGCAATATTAAAATCGGTTGAACCATCATCACATAAAAAAGTTCTGTACCAAATTTGAAGCATATCGGTCCATCCGTTTAGGCTTTAAGTCAAATTACAGTGGACGCATAAACGCACAGACCGACCGACACGGCATGACTAAACCCACTTTTTCGGACCTCTCGATCATCGTAGGGTTAGTTTTCATTAGAACCTCATTTTTTTTCACACGTAACCAATACTTGCCCTATTGAGCATGTAAAAATTGATCAAAATAAGGTCAACCATTTTCGAAATGCTGGTTCTGTGAGAGTTACCATTAAACCACTGAATGAAACTTTACCCATTTTAATTAACAGAATTCTTTGATGAACATCTCTGGGCGTTTTTGATTAAAATTTTTCATACATCTACTTTTATGAATCTCGAAAACGGTTTATTTATTTAGGTGCCTAATGTTTAAGACATTTTTTGCAATTTCTACTTTTCTAAAAGAGGTTTGGTTTTTAAATAAGCATCAACACCGTTTTAAGTGAGAGCGAATTTGCCAACTAAAAAATGACTTGTGCTCAGTTTATTTTGTTATTTTTAAGTAGGTATATCTAAGAAAAAATTTTGACGTTTCCACTTATAGATTCACGTCATTAGTGTCAAAAAATAATCTTGGCATACAATTTAACACGATTTTTAACCGATTCACACGGGGCTTTAGTTCGCTTTTGCCTACTAAAACCACTTACACGTTTACTTATCAATATCTGATGGTAGGTTGGAGCCTGCTTCAAGCTCTGTTCAACATTTGACAGATAAAACGCTGGAGCCGCGGTATGCTCAAAACTCTTATCCCGATTCATACTTTTATAGGCTGATGAAGCTACTTTATTAAGCTGCCGGAACAGTGTAACTGGCTAAAAAATACGATTGGGCATTTTTACAATCATACATATACATATGTGTAAATAGCTTCTTATTCACACACATAAAATATATTTTCATTTCAAACAGGACCTTGGTTCCACAGAAAAGGGTTATTAAATTTGAAAAAGTATCATTTGTGTATGCCTAGCTTAAGGGTCCATAAAACGTCAAACCCAAACGGCACCTGCCCCAACACCGAAGATTTGTTTGGTTTTAGAACGACAACATGGCACATTACAAAAAAAGGAAATAAACATTAAAAACCTTATGGAAGGAGTATTATTTATATAAATAAATATAATCCATGGAATGGTTGTCATAAAAATACCCAGCTATAAAATGCACGAGGGACATTCAGCGCCATCTTCATCTGTTTGTCTCATTTTTTTCAGACATTTTTATTTTTCTCCTTGTACCTATTAAGTATAGTTCTTATCTTTACCACACGTAATATTTTTGCTCCTGTGCCTTCTTATGGCTCTTGCTTGTATCCTTCTGGGTTTTTTTTTTTTATCGTCAACAACACCAGCAGTGGTCCCGATGCGATTGTATATATGAGGACGAAGGACTATGAGTTTAAAGAATTTTTTGTCTCTATTTTCATAGAAGTTCTATATGATCTTCCTTATCCTGGACAATAAACAGGATAGTAGGTGGGCATGGGCATGGGCACGTATAATAAAAATTTAAAGACACATATAGTTAGCAAATAAGCAAAAAGTTAAGAGGAAAAGAAAAAAACCCTCAAAATGACAACAAACATGGTAGGAAGGTATGTGGATAGGACTGGAGCAAAGTGACACGTAGAATCGACGTTGGAAAAGCTTCCATCTACCTTCTTGGGTATCAGTAGGTTTTTTTGTTTTTGTACATGCATAAGGCATCCATGCTTGGATGGATGTTGCTTACATGGCTCTCAGATCAGGATAAGGATGAAATAGGGATAAACTATTTTTTCTTGTGTAGTCCTTGAAAAAAAAATAATAAAGGACCCCCTCTCACAACATACCACACACACACAAGATACTATTTCATTTATATTTGAATGAAAAACCGGAAATTACATTAAAACCCCGAGTTCTATCATCGCAGAGTCACGAAGCTGCCATCTCATGCGATATCCTTTTTCTTCCTGCTAATTGCATGAGAGGGAGGCTTTGTTGCTTCGGGAAAGATTCTAATCAAAGGGATATCTTTGTAGAGTTCTTTTGAAGATTACCTTTTATTTTAAACTTTGTATCCTTTTCGAGTGTAGCGCGGGAAGCGGGAAGATTTGTATTTATTTCTTAACTTTTTTTTTAACAATATATCACCAGACAGACACACAACACACAGTTTCACTTCACAGCGATAGAATAAGGATATTTTTATATTTTCATACGCGAGGAAACTCTGAATAGAATTTTTCGTTGTTTTACTACTTTTTTCTTTTTGTTAATTTCAGCCGAACCGACCACTTTGAAGGATTATCACAAACTGCCAAGAAAATTGGAACAAATTCTTTCATTTATTTTGGTCCCGGCAATGATAATTATCATCGTAGTTGATTATCATCAGGCAAGCTCAAAGCTGTTTTCCTTGCGCAGGTCTTTGGTTCGGTTAAGGTAGGATAGGAATATTGTAAAGAGAGTGCGAGATAAGAAGACTAGAAATGGTGAGAGAAGAATTTTGTTTCCTTTTTGTCGTCGAATTGTGAAATTCTGAGTTCTTGCCAAAAAGGACTTTTTGCAAGGATGAACCACTTCCTGCAGTTGTTACTGCAATGGTAATTAATAAATCATTTGAGTCACAGTTGACCTCGTTTTTTAGTATGTAAGGGTATGTATGGTGGTTTGCCGTTTAATTTGGGACAATTTCACTTGTCTAAGGACACTGTCATACTCAGCTCATGTATGCTAAGTGAGCGATGTCTTTGATGCAATACGTAATAAGGGTTGACGTCAAGAGGTTTCCAAGCAGGGTTATAATAATGGCGCCGGTCACACTCTGGATGAGTATGAATGTTTTCAAGGTCAGTTTGTAGTTTTCCTTGAGTTCTAACTGGAATGTGCTTGTGCACCTAGAGTATGCAATGGGCGAGGTTTTGGGATGTTATATGGGTTTTCTAATACAAACAAAAAAAACTGTTATACCACCTGCAAATATTTCACCCCGACTTTACTGCGCTGTTATATTAACTCTCTTCTCTTTTCTTGATAAGAAATTAACTTTTGCGGCGAATTCGGCAAAAAAGCTTTTGGAAGTAAAAAAAAAAAATAATTGTAACGTTTGTTTAATGTGCTTTCTGTTTTTATTATTTAATATTTTCTGTTTATTTTGAAAGTTGTTTTTTTTTTTTGGGATTCATTTCTTTTGTAGTTATGACTTGTTATGTGGAGTACAATACGACCAAATGGTGGGGTGGTGGAATTTTGTGATTGTCATGACCTGTACTAGCAATTTGAATGTTGATGTATTTTGAGAGATCAAAAGGAAGGTTAATCTTAGAGAATTTCAAAGGCATTGTTAAGCATAATTGGAAAATGTGTTTGTTTTTGTGACTTTTGTTTTAATTTAACTTTACACGTGTTGTTATTATAATAGAAATGAATGTTTATTGAGGTTTTGTCAACTTTTTGTTTGATATGCATAAAGTAAATATTGGTAAGTTTCGTTTTTCAAACATAGTGCACACTTTGCGATTCAAGAAATCTACACCTTAAAGTTTGCTTTGTGTCGATACCATTTTGAAACGTTACTAAAGTTTCAAGGAAGAACTGAATGCCATTCTCCCCAGTGGCAATGTAATCTATCCTACCTATCCCAGATATCGTAGAGTGAAGGGGTAATTTATAAGAACAGGAAAACTACTCAAAAAAAGGCAAAATTCGAAAAAATCTTACAAGGCTGAATTTAAGTGGAGAGCTTTATTTTTTGTATCTTCAGCATTTTGTAAAAAAAAAATAACCCTAAAGTTGGACCAGAATGAAACATATTTTTGGAAATACGGTTGGGCCAAACTGATAATTTTTTTTGCCAAGAATTGATTTCAATGATTTTTTTCATTCTAAACGTAACTAAAATTTTCAACTTGGATTCAATGTTACAGCTATAACTGGCGCCTTTAGAAGAATTTTTTGGTATTTTTGAAATGAAATGTGGTGATTTTTTCGGCCAACAACTGTTTCTTTCTTCATTTTGAAATACACACTTTCATGAATTGCTGTGTGTATAATTGTCGCCAGCTAAATTTTGAAAACAAATTTTACATTAAAAAAAAAAAACTACGAGTAGAACTAATCAAAGGTCTTAAAAGTTTTGATGTGAAACTGGAATTTAGAATCATTTTGAATTTTGTTGTTTTTGTGACAACAAGCTTTTTTATTATTCTTCTCATATTCTTAATTCATCATATAGGTATGTCTAAGGATTTGCCTCATTTTTTTTTAATGAAATTACAAAAAAAAGGCCTTTTCAAAAATATAGTACATATTTTATTTTCATCAAAACAACTTTTAAGACGAATTTGTTTTTATTTTTTGGGAGTTTTTACAATTTGTCCACATCTACTACTTTCTTAATTTCAAAAAAATCTTTCAATTTCAAAATTCAACTCTCTACGCTTTTCAAATTAAGTTGTATATTGTGGCGCTCTCTACCGGCAGTAGTCAGTATTAATTATTTTTGAATGACAATAAGTTGACTCTGGAATGTCAGCAATTATTGGTTAACCAGGAGACTATTGACATAATGGCTGTTTTTTTGGTTGTGTTAAGATAGTCAGTTGAGTTGTGTTCTAGTTCTGGTAAGTATCGAAACCAGACAACTGCTATTTATCAGTTGTGTTGTACATTTCTTAACGAAAAAAGTCGTATTTTTTTATGAGTAAGTAAAAGCTGAGTAAAAAAAAATTGAAATGTTTGATTTTTTTGGATTTATTTTGGAATGAACATTAATTTTGTTGACAAATTTTGTTCAAAGTAATTTTTTTTTAACAAAGAGTTAATGTTTACATATATCTTTATGTTTTTTAGTCTCTGAACTTGTTACGGTTAGTTGGGTTGAGAGATTTATAAGCCATACATAGTTCTTTACGTGTTGCATATCTATACGAACTGTATTTTTAAGCTTTAGAACAGCAAGGTGTGTTAATAGACTAAGAGCCCACAACAAATTGTTGGGTGTGAAAGTTAACCGAAAAATAAGCCTATGAGTCGAAAGCTGTGGTAAAGCTTATGACAGAAATCAAAGTTTTGCAGTCTCTGGTTGCAGCTTTTGGTGAGAATAATGCGGTGAAAACCCAGACAAATCAACTTTGGGGAACGAAAATTTGTTTTAAAAAAAAGTAAATCTACCAGACAATGATAAAATAAAAAATGTTTTTGTATTCAATATTTAAAAGTTTTTGTGTGTTAACTTTTGTGGCTTCTATAGCTTTTTTTTTGAGTTGGAAATATAAAAATATAAAAAAAATTATCAGAACCTGAAAGCATTTGATTTTTAAAGTTGTATATAAAATTAGCTAAACACAAAAAATTAAGCTTATGCAAATAAATGTTTAAAAAGCTTAATAACTTTCTCGAAAGTTTATGAGAGCTTTTGAATTTCGAAGTTTAAAATATTTTAGCATAGACAAAACTCAGTTACCTATAAGAAATTTTGGGGTGGAAATGTGAAAAAGCTTATATCATAGTCAATCTAAATCTCATTGTTATTTGTACCAAGGTTAAGTTGGGACATTTACCACTGGCAATCAAGTTGCGCTGTTGCAAAGAAGTTTCGTAAGGTGTCCTTTGACAAATATTTTTTTTTTATGTAAGAAGAAATGTTAATTCTAGAACAACAGTGACAGAAAAAAAAATAAATATAAATCTAAAAGAACAACAAAACATAAAATAATACAAATAAAAATATGTTTTAATATACCAAGTTAAAAAATCGAACTAAAAAGACACATACAGATTTATAATCCGGTGTATGAGGTACTGAAAATATGTGATTGTGAAATATGACAATATAATAAGTGATTGTTAATTTTAAAAATACTTGTAAGATTTAAAAGGATATCCGTGGGGCGCATGCAATACTTATCACACAACGACAACAGTTTATAACCACTGTGCTTTTGCATTACACAACAAATGGTAGTCACTTAGGTGAACTACTAATGGATCAATTATTATTTATCTATTGCATGCGCCCCACAATATTCGTTTTAAATCTTATAAGTTTTTTAAAGCTTTATATTAAAAATTCATAATCAAACATTCTCAGGAGAATCTGTATGGGTAAGGAATCCATGTGGAGGGTCCGTCAAATAACTTTTTTTTTTTTTTGAAAATGGCGCAAAACATCGAGTGTAGCTTCGGCTGTGTGGCACGTAGTGCCGTCCTGATGAAACCAAATGTTGCCAATATTCTCCTCTTCAATTTTTGTGAACAAAAATTCGTTCAACATGGCCCGATAACGATCGCCATTGACTGTAACGGCCACTCCTTGCTCATTTTCGAAAAATGTCCTAATTATGCCTCTGGACCAAAATCCGCACCAAACAGTGACTCGTTTTGGGTGTATCGGCTTTTCAATGTATGCGTGCGGGTTTTCTGTGCCCTAAATGCGTCCATTTTGCTTGTTTACTACCCGCCAAGATCAAAATGAGCTTCATCTGAAAAGATGATTTTTTTGGCAAAATCGGCATCTTCTCTAAGTCGATCGCAGGCCCACTTAGCGAAGCGTATACACAACCATATTCGTTCAGCGGAAGGATAAAACTAATTATCTGTCAAATCAGACATGAGCTAAGTTTTACCATTCACGAAATAAGCACTAGTTGAAAAAAAAAACGTTAGATGGGGGACCCTTTATATCTGAAGGTGGTGAATTATTTAAAACTTTTAAGTCCGTTTTAAACCTGACAGGCATCAATAATTATTATTGTGTTGAAATATTTTTTTTTTTTTTCAGATTTTGGCATTTAATTATTAGCTATGTGTAAAGTTTAAAGTTTGAAATTCGTTTTTTTTATTTAGAGTTTTTTATTTTTTGCAAAACTGTTAACTTAATTATTTTTAAAATTGTATACAATTCAGTATCAGTAGTAGGTTATGCTGATATTAGTGTGAAGTCGAAAAACTTTTGAAATAATTGAACATTAAGAAAACTATACTTTTTTTTTAAACAATATGCAAAATTGGAGCTTCAACTTTTTGCACTCTTCGGAGCTAAGAATTTATTTAACAAAAAACTTGCTCCCGAAGCTGACATTTTTGTTTAAACACTATTTTACTTATGGTTTACTTGAGTCATTGTAAAGTTCGAAAGATTGTGAAATTCGGTACCTAGATTGAGAAGGATACGTTTTGTCATTGGCTTGATAATAATATAGTTACACGTCAATATTTAATCAAATGTGCTTTACTCTTCAACAAAAAGAGTAAGAGAATTATGATTTGAATAAATACACTTTTTCAAAAATTAAGATTTTCTCACCGGTTTGTGGATCAAAACTCTATTTCAATCGCAGTTGTCTAAAATCCACGAAAACACGTAAGCCAATTGTTAACCCAGTTGTTATGTCTATTTCATAATAAATGTTCTTTTTACATATCAAACCATTCAAACATTTTTAAAAGACATCTAATCTCTTCTTTTCTTTTATTAATCAAGTGGCTTTAAAAAACCCCTCTTAAGTATAGTTAATTCCCTTAATAAAAATAAAAAAAAAAATAAGAATTTCCTTAAATCTTCAAGTCCTTAGTAAAATAATACCAAAATCTGGATTGGATTCAATTATTTTTAAGACACATCCTTCTCAAGTGTCCATCATCACTCACTAATAATACAACAAAGAAATATATATGTTTGTATATATAAAAGGAAGTGTGAGATAAAGAAAAGAAAAAAAATCGTTGCATCTTTTTGGTGTCTGTTTTGTCCATCCTTCATTTTGTAGTGTGTACGATAATATCACCAGATATGACATTTAGATTGACAGGATAAGAAGCTGTAAGCAAATGGATGTACGACGAAGGCAAGATTCCTAGAAAAGGGGAGTCCTATGTATTTTTTTTTTTTTTTTTTTTTTGTTCACGAAGTAGAACTTTTATCTCGTCTTTTCAACAAGGACTTCCGCTGTGCTCTATTAAATTATAACTTGTGAATTTTATTCACAAACCTTCACTTTGAATAAGCTTCATCAAATTTTTGTGTGTTGGTTATTTTCCATCAAGCGACGGCATAAATCATAAACATCCCAACTCAATTAGGAATTTCCTTGAATTTCATCGGTGTCCTTTTCTTCTTCTTCTTTTTTTTTCTTTTATCTGATGGGTGTTATGCTTTCACTTTCTCCTTTATCCTTTCTTAAATCATTCTTTCACAATCAATTTGTCACAACATTCAACAGAAACAACGAAAAGTTAGCCCTGGTCGTGTCGGAGAAAATGCAATTATCCCTTCCATCCAACTTATATCGCATCCTTGCTCGGGGAATAGTCTTGAATTTTTAATTTCCTTAATACGTTGGCTGCCACATTCCACAAGGACGACACAAAAAAAAAATATTCTCTTAAAAAAAAATAATTATTGCACTCCATGTCCTGACCAATTAACTAAGGAAAATTAAAATTTAGTAGACTCATCATCAGATCCATGAAACCCAACAGACGGGATAAAACATTTTCCTCCAAGGCTCGTGCTCCCTGATGAGTACCCCTGTCCATCATTTTTTTCGCGAAAAAAAAAACTTCTGCGAAAAGAACATTAGTCCTGGTTAACTTCAAAAAGAAGCAACAAAACAACAAAAAAAAAAAAAAAAGAAAATTATAATTTTCACCCGGAAAGACGAATTCGCATTTCTTTTCTCATTATCAAGGCAAATTTATTTCGTTCCATCCTTTCCATCATCTTTTTTTTTCTCCTCTGTGTTTTTATTTTTCTTACAAGACTTTCTTGGTTTTTTTTTATTCTTTGCATTAATCATCTTCGTAAGACCGGAAAGAAGTTGATAAGAAACGAAGGACATTCAGAGGAGGAAAAGAAAATTCGCCGGACGAAGATCCTTGGTGCTGTGTCCACACTCTCGAGGAGAAGGCAAGGCGGAAGTTCACAGGAGTGACGAGGCGGAGTTAATGTCACTTGAAAAGTTTTTTTTTTTTGGTTTTGCTGTGTCTGTCCTAGCAAAATTCTATAAATGTATTGCAATCCTTTTTTTACGCTCAGTTGAAAACTGATTCAGTGAAAAATGGGGTTACAGTTTCCGTATTCGAAATAGCTTATAAGGTAGGTAAAATCTAACCAGGATGTGGGATTTTCTAAGGAGTTTCTTTTTATTTTCGTTTTATTTTTAGATCTCAAGTGTTTGGAAAATCTCATAAAAAAAGATCTAATTTAATTTATAATAAACCAAAAACAGGACTTTTATTTTTTGCAAAATCACTTTTGTTTAAGTTTATTGCTTTACAAAAACCTCATTTGCTTCTATAAACGTTTACATTCGATGTACCAAGTATAAATAGGTACCAACAACATCTCTTCAGGAAACAAAGTTTACAGATTAATCTGATAAACGATTTTCGAAGAATTGGGATGATTTTTTCTTGTTTTCATTTACTTTTTGATTGCGAACATTTTTTTTTACCTGTCACTCTATAAATATCTGGTGATGGCTTTTTTTAGAGTCTATGAATCTTCCTTTTAACTTGGGGTAGGTACATATTTATGTATACGTATGCTCTATATGGGAAGTTACATACCTGAAATTGTTATTTAGAAAAAAAAAAAAAACAAAAAGTGCAACGTAATGTCCTATGTTACCCTATACATTAGTAAAATAAATAGAACTCGAGGTTTCGATCAAACTTGACATAACGATTATAGGGAAGACAGCAAAAAGTGGGTAGCGAATCCGTCTGTTTTGAAACTTAATACCTAATATTTTTTGAACATTCAGCAAAAACGTTGCAGGTCAATTCTGCAACTAACTTATTAGGATGAGTTAGGGGGGTTTTTGAGAATACGCAGTTTAAGGCAGGGTGAACTGAGGTTAAAGTCGAAACAGTTGAAGTTCTCATTAATCCTCCTCAGCATACGAGTAATAGGTTCATTGGAGCCATAAGATATGTGGTGTGTAGGTAAATAGAAGAGGCGAATATATTTAATATTACGGGGGTTTGTGTTAAAAAATATAGAGTTGCAAGGAGTTGTGCAGTCAATGGAACCAGAAAGAGTTCGATGAATGAAGAGGATGTCAGTTATTTGTCTTCGTTTTTCCAGGGAATTTAAGTTAATTAGTTGAAGACGGTCTTGATAGGGAGGTATGATCAAAAGATCATCCCAGGACAGACAACTAAAGGCAATTCTTGAGATGTGTGTATGTTAATAAGGGGACCACAATTGACAAGCGGGCGCACAAAGGTTATGTAGAGGAATCGCGTCACGTAGGGGTGAGAACATTCTTTTGACCAACGTTTACACAAAGCCACGTGCTGAGTTGGCTTTAAGAATAATTATGTCGTCGACATGTGCTAGACAGTTAAGCTCTCGATCACATAGGATACCAAAGTCGTGAATCGACTCCACGCTGAAAATGGGTTTTTTACGTAAAAGATAGGGACGAGCAGGAGATTTGATGCGTTTATGTGAAAAAGTTATTGATTGGAATTTGGCAATATTTAACTCCAAGCAAATTTTAAGGCACCAGACTGAGAAATTGTCGAGGTAATAACGGTTTTCAAAGTAAGAGGAAATCCATTTCAAGAATATAGGTTCAAAGCCGAGGTTGGACAGTTTAAAAAGCATTAATCTGAGGGAATTTTTATCAAAGGCCTTACAAAAGCCGGTTGAAACAATATCGATTTAATTTTCACTCTTTAGGGCTGAGAGGGTAAAAGATACAAATTCAACAAGGTTATAAGTTATGGACCTGCCTTTGAGAAAGCGAAAATTTAAGATTTCATACAATTTCGCATAATTGAAATCACAATTCTAATTTCGCATTATACTACATCACTCGCATTATTATGTTTAATCTATATATTAATACGTTAACAATTTTTTTGTACTCCCTTTTTAATATACTTAAACCGAACGCCCGACAATAAAAAATATACCATTTGAAAGCTATTATTAATTACAAGTGCCATCAGAAGAGATTACGTGAATCCGTCGATTACTTACATGTAAAAATTTTAAATAATGGTTTCCCATACAAAGTCTAAAAAAAATTCACGATACACACGGCTGTTTGTCAACTCCCGAACGTAGTGTATTATACCAAAAGTTCACTTCCAACGTGTTTCATGTAGCTTAGACTCAATATTTGTTGTTTCGTTTCGAATGATGTACTCTACATCTACTTACAATAAGTAGGGATCAGTAGTGAAATTTCGGAGCAGAGTTGTACAAAAAAAGGAGTAAATAGGAAATTTCTGGAGTAGATTTGAAAACGAAAGAAAAAATCTTGAAAAATTTTATTTTTAACAAAAACAAAATAAATCACATAAACAAATTCAAAATTTTAAATTTAAACGTTCAGAGCCAGATTTGGTTAGAAAACTGAACAACACAGCCCTTTCATATATAGTTTGGTTGTATAGCAAAAACAATACTTTTGTGTGGTGATTCTAGACAAATTGTACCTGTTGTTCCACATGGATCACGAGCAACGAGTGAGATCTTTTCATCATGTAACTTTGACACAAAATATGAGAGCACATATCCATCTATATCTATCTTGAGCTTACTGATTAAATATATAAATAAAGATGGTCGAATTTCGACCACAGGCGATACTAGTTATTTTTAATACTTTGCAATTTATGATTTAGCCTTCTATTTTAATGCTTTTAAATTATATTCACGATTTTAATCATATATTAATAAATTTAGCACAAAATTCATAAGCATTTACTTCAAATATCGAAAGGCAAAACAATTGTAAAGATCGATTCATGGGTTAATTCTAAGATCGAAAGAAAATTCCCGAAACAACCATTGTGAGATGACTAAAATTTACTTTGATTATTGCTGAGAAAGACTTGCGAAATGTTTTCGATCAAGTGCTCTGTTTTTGATCTCAACATTCTCGAAAACAGTTTTATTGATTTTGTATGCAGAAGATATTAAACAGTTTAAATAATAGGTTTATTTTTTTTTGGATTTTAAAAAGAAGTTGCAAATTTGACAACTTTCGCTTTTGGGAATTTTTTCGTTTTTTTTTTTTACTATGGCTTTAAGGAGATTTTTTCAATTTTCAAACTCGAGTGGTTCAAAAACTCTAATCTAAATCCGAATCAATTTGCTTTGAATTCCATAACTAAGCCCACTTAAGTACTCTAAGGCCCATTTGCTGAAACGAGACTTAAGAGTTTATGTTCTAAATAAAATCTTATGTGAGAGTTTAGGCTGAGGAAAAAGTAGAACATAAGCGTTTAAGTAGAACATAAATATTTATGTTTCGTATCAGCAAACGGCTCTAAGTACTTCTGAGGACCTTATATGAAAAACCTTTAGCCATGATTACGATTTATAACTTAATCTATAACTTAATTTATAACTTAATCTCTATTTAAATGAGCAAATGTTGTTTGGTGGTTGGGTTAATGGGTTCTTGCCATAAAATGTATACCCTTCCCTTTAAACGAGTAGGTTTCTATACAAGAAAAATTACACAATCATAAATATCGCACATATTTAGCTGGCTGATTTTATTCATAAATAATTCTTAATTAGAAAACATGAACTTAAATAAATTATCGGAATTACAATCCATCCATTCTAATGATGGAAAACTATTGCTTTTGAATAAATTTCTCTACAACAAACGATGCTATAATTTCATTTTACTAATTCCTATTAATTACGTTTTATTTCATATTCTAAAAAATTATCCCATTTATCAGCAAAACTATATATTAAACCACAGGTAGGTAGAAGCAAACAAAAAATAAAACATGAACAGAACCATATTTATCGATGTAAGTGGGTTTTTATTTTTTTTTTTGTTGCTTGTATCCTTGTTTCTTTTTTTTTTTATTAATTTATTATGTATGTGTAGTTTATACATATTTAGCTCAAACAACGGAAAATGATGACCACCAGTAGAATAGTGAATTAATTAGTTTATAATTTGAATATAGTCGAATTACTGTTGACTGTGGTAGATGAACTAATTTTGCGGCCAAATAAGCATTAATTAACCGAGAGGACAGAAAATAACTTAACACATAACACAATTATGGTGAGCCTTCAGGAAATTGTTAAATGCAATAAGAGCTTGTTGTATGTTGTGATGAGTAGAAAACAAATATACGTATATTAAAACAAAAAAAATGTGTGAGTGCCAGGACTCACTGTTAAGATGTGCTAACATCAACGTCTGTCCGAGTGCTGGATTTTTGTTTTTGAACGTACTCAATATACATAATGCAACTGTATCGTAGCATATTAACGTAACGTCCTACACGTAACATGCTAAACGGATCGTATTACACGTAAAGCCAACGTTTTTTAGTTTTCTCTACAGCTGGCATACATTTTTACAAATGTTCAAGACTGTTTGAAACAAAAGTGCCGTTAAAATCATAGTGACATGTGATGTCCCTAAGAACATCAAGAAGTTAAGATTAGGTATAATTTTACCTCACAAGTTGATCAATCCTTCGTTGCTTATAAAGCTTAATATGTTTAGTATTCTTATAATGAGAGGAGGTAAAAACGAAG
This sequence comes from Leucozona laternaria, assembly GCA_932273885.2. Classification (NCBI taxonomy): domain Eukaryota; kingdom Metazoa; phylum Arthropoda; class Insecta; order Diptera; family Syrphidae; genus Leucozona; species Leucozona laternaria. The sequence goes on from OW026368.1 coordinate 5,090,093, forward strand.
TTAAGTATTTTTAAATTTGGTTTTAAGTATTTTTGTTTTAGTTTTTGCGGACTTTGTTGAATGAAATTCAATATTAAAGTTTTTTGTGACATTTAGTCCAATTGCGTTTCCCCTAAATACAGCAGTTAGGCCTATCAGCTTATAATGAGTGTTTTTTTTTACTCAGTACTAACTTCATATATTTAGTTATATCTGTCAAAGTAATTGTCATATTGCAAACTGTCAGTGTCATTTTTATTCAGTAGTCTAAGCAATTTTACCATGAAAAAATGATGGTTCTGTGAGCCAATAAAAACTTGTATTTTATCAGCTTTTTCAATTATGATGCAATCATCAGTAAATATTATTTCAAACACGGTTTTGACTATAACTTTTAAGGTTTTCGCGGTTGTTAACACTTGGCATTTTCTAGTTTTTCGGATTTAAAAAAATTATAACGCGGCTTATCCGAAAAACTATAGAAAATGTCACGGTTTTGACTGTTTGACCTTTTAATTGTGAAGTATGTGGAAGTCTAACAAAATTTGTTGATCGTATTTCACGACATCTACAAAGATATTATTAAAAACTTAAATTATTTTTATTTGATTCTAAGAAATTAACATTTTGAAAGCTATTTCCGCCAAATCACGTGAGTCAGGATCAGCTAGCCACGAATAAAAAGGAAGAAAATGTCATTCAATTAGATTGTCATATAATTCATTGTTCGTTCATCTATAACTCATTAAACCCGCGCTTCTAGGAATGCCCATCAATTTACCCTTGAGCCCAACTTCGGACGTAATGTTAAGTACAGAGATTCTTTCCTTAGTCGCACTACACGAATGTGGAATGCTCTACCCAGCCCTGTTTTCCCCTCCCATTGTGATCTTCAGACATTTAAAACCAATGTGCATCGGTATCTCCTTTTCAATCCCCTCCAATCTACCTAATCGCTCGTGCTGTGTATATTCATATTAAGGGTAGTCACAACCCCTTTAGTGCGCGCTAAATTAAAAAAAAAAAAAAAAAAAACTGTTAAATCAACTGCAACGTTTCTCTTAATTATGATTATAATGATGAATGCAATCCAATTTGGCAGAATCGATACACAAAAGGACTCTTTAAATCGCACCAGCAGCTTTTCTCCCTCTGAGGCCGTAATACTATTATACCAACAACAACAACAATGCCCAATCGGTATGAAATTATAATTGGTTAGCCTTTGGTGGATGACAATTAATATTCCAAATTATATTTCTTAACAATCGCTCTGAGTTATTTAGTGCTCAGCAGATAATTATGTTTGTTTGTTGAAGTAAATATAAATCTACCAAAAAAAAGACCCTTTTATGATAAATAATAGCAGAGAATTTGTTGCTCGCGGTTATGAATATAAATGTCTCAACGGAACAATAAGCCTCCATTCCATTCCATTCCAAAAGAGAATTATGGTATTTTATTATTTCGTTGAAAGGTCCTCCTAACATATGTTTGTAGGTTTATACTTACCTACACAAATAAATACCTTTACAGCAATTAATCACTGTTAATAATGATAGCTCCTGGGGATAAAATTCACTTGTACAAGCATACATACCTGGAAAGATAAAAGAAGATACAAAAAATTATATTACACGTAAGAAATTTATTCTTAATGGAAAGGCATCTTTTTTTTGGAAGGAAATATTTCACCAAAATCAAGGTGTTGTATATGTGTACTTATACTTAGGTGTCTTCAGCGTGTAGGTTACTTAAGGTTTATAAACAGTAAAATATTAATAATTAAGGAACTGAGTGGAGTTATGTCTTTTATTTTTCTCATTCGCAAATTGTGAGCTTTAGCCTTGAGCTGTGATGGCTTTTGGTTGCAAGCAAACAAAATAGAAGTAAATATTAATTTACGATCTCAAGGACTAAGCTGATGGAAGCTATAAAATTCTTCTACCGAATTGTGTCATTGCCTATAAATAAATATTAAATAATAGGATTCTGTGGTGGAAAATAAATCCTAACTTCTCTGTTTTTTAGGAATTAATTAATATTTATATGTTTAAGGGATTGTAAGCTCGCCAGACTGCTAAATTCCTATTAAATTTACTTTAAAGGTTCAACCTTAAGACAGGTAAAAATATAGTTTGAACAGAGTTGACGAAGACTTGACCATAGTTGGAGTTTTCAGAGCTCTGTTTTTAGGTTCAATTTTGAATCGCTTTTGCAAAAATTCGAAAGTAAAGTTTTCTTATTAAACTTCCCTCAGAGAGCTGGGCTATAATTATAAGATTTTAATTTTATGTAACGTAAAAAAAACCCTAGTTCAGAGGTTATGATATGGTAGGATGATACTAAGATGAACAAATCTGTCCAAACCGAAAAATCGTACTGTTTGTTTGAAGTATGACTAGCAGCACTATCTCTAGAAAACTATTATTAGCATCGTCAATACGTCCTTAATTTTTAGGAAGCTAAAAATCCGTTAACATGGATAAATAGCTAGTACCATTGACGTTTATGTTCGGAATTGAGCTAAAGTGGAATAATAAACGAAGGTACGGGCAAACGGGGTCAGCTGATTTCCGAGGCAAGTTCATTAACTGCAAATAATTTCAATTTTACACCATTAAATCTACGTTTCATCTTTGCATTAACGTTTTTCCATTCACTACAGCTGCATTTTTAATTACCCATATTCAAAAAAAGAGATTATTGAACAAAGTTACACCTTTTCACATCAGAGCCTATCCTCCAACTCAACATCTTCAACATCATCAACATCATCAACTCGATTACAAATCATCACATACTTCAAGGCGCCCACGAGAATTGATGACGAGGTTTGCTGACAAGCAACATCGCACGACAGTACAAATAAACCTAAGCGTACGACAGCAATTCAACGGCCCATATGGAATTAATAGGTAGTGTTTTTCTACCTCACTCGATTCACACTTCCTTGTTACCGCCGAATCTATAAGCAAGGGTGGAATGGCCACTAGAAATCAGGAAAATTATCCTCCGTGGTTTTACTAGTCCAATCATTTGAATCTTAGTGAGTAGTGAGTACCAGAAGCAAGCTGCTGGGTTTGTAGTACAACACCAGTTAGAAGTTTCAAATAAATTTTGGTTTTAAGCTGTAAAAACCCCTTTCCCCTCCTTATTTTGGGACATTGGTTTCTCCTTTAAAATCGTCTTCAACTTTCCTAAACGCTCATGCTAATGCTAGGTAGAGCAAAAGAAGTTACAAATTTGTTGATGATTGTTGTGGGTTTGATCCTATATCTTCTTCTCGTCTACCTTTTTCTCTTCAATTTTTTTAATTACAATTATTTTTTTAATTTTTGATTTTGAAATTGCATTAATTTTTCCTATAATTATAATTTTAAAATTATCGTTTTGTTCAATAAAATAAAAAGAATGTTTTGAGACCCAGTTATGTCCCAGTCTCCCCTAATAAATGGTTTAATTTTGAAGCGTAATTGCTTTTCGTAATATTTTGTGCTCTCGAGGGCTGAATCTTTATATTTATGTTTATATTTTGAGTCTCTCCATTTGTGCAAATTTTCAATTAAATAATAATAATTTAATGAAGATCACCTCCTACTTTAAAGTTGTTCTATAGTTTATTAATTTCGTGATTTCTTCTAGCGATTTTAAGTACCAAAAGAATGCCTAAGTCAAAAATAAAAAAAATATATCGCAAGTAAAATAAAGAAAAAAACCTTAAAAAAAATTGATTTCAATAAAACAAATAATGTTAAGTATACGCCACAGTGTCCTCAACATTTTCTTTTCTTTCGATATGAACTTTTCCAAGCACTTCCATAAGATTTTCGTATCACTCACTTTTTTTAATAATGTGATTACATTCTAAGCTCATAACATAAAACGATGCTCAATCTCAATCTTTCAACAATTAAAATTAAGCCATATTTCTTCATAAAAAAACTGAAATGTGTACATTAAAAAAACCCTGTTTATCTAACAGAAACTATCACTTCCATCTTTACATAAACAAAAAAAAAAACAAAACATTATTTATATAAATGTATACACATAAAAAGAACTTTATAAAATCCCTAGAAAATCTCCAAAACGTGCTCTCAACGCATCCAAGATAAACGACAACATTATGCCATATCGCAGATCTATGATACGTATGTGTATGTGTTTGTATGTAAGTTGTAGTGGTTAAAAAGAAAATTGTCTCCTTTTCATGTTCTTATGTCCTTTTCCAAAGTGCGCACAATTTATTCTTCTCCATATCAGTTTTATTTTGTTCTTCTTCTTCTTCTTCTTCTGTGCACTTGGTCCTGGCAATATCCTTTAAAGTCATATGCTGTACGACATAAATGAAATATTGTGCAATGATTAACCACATCGTTGGCATAGTTCAAGTAGATGTTTCCCTCTTGTACCTCGGAGATGTACTTCATCGTTCATTGTCATGTGTTTGGATGCACTGGCAGCCCCAACAACAAGAGCTTAAAACAAAAAAAAAATAATAAGGACGAATAAGGATGCACTACGAGTTGGTTTATGAGATTCTGGGTCATTACACTCTTTTGTAAATGTATGCATATTTTTAACAGTTTTCTTTGGGTTAGGTATTGTGGAGTGAACAAAATTATATGATTTGTTTGAAGAAAACATTGTTTAAAATGAAGGCAACTACTTTCACCTAAATATATGGTGGTCCTTTCATCTTGAAACCAAGTCGGTCAATTTATTAACTAAATTTTTTAAGTCTAGAGAATTGATTCCCCTTCTCAAGTCTTAACAGGGGGAAATAGATCACTCTTCCCATACGATTTGTTTCTCGTCTTAACCCAATCTACACGCCCGAGCCTTTTGTCGCATCTTATGCAAAACACCCTGTAGATATAAGATGTTGTAAACAATTTTAAGAACAAATTTTCGTACGCCAATTTTAAGTACAGTGTGTTTTTTTTAGACGTGTGGTTTTCAACCTGGCAATACTTTTTTCGGAGTTGTTTTTTTTTTTGACAGCTGTCACTTGATTTATGCTGAGTTTGGTTTGGCATTGCAAGAATTGAAGCCAAACGACCATCAAGCGCGTCGCACGTTCGGTGAATGGGCCCAAAACGAAATGGCCGCCGATCCCGATTTTCACAAGAAAATTTCGTTCAGCGATGAAGCTCATTTTTGGTTGAATGGGTACGTTAATAAGCGAAATTGTCGTATTTGGAGTGATCATAATAAACAAGCCATTGTTGAGACGCCGTTACATCCTCAAAAAGTCACTGTTTGGTGTGTTCAATGGGCAGAGGGAATCATTGGTCCATATTTCTTCGAAAATGAAGCCGGCCATAATGTTACAGTGAATGGGGAACGCTACAGAGCCATGATCAATGACTTTTTCGAGCCTGAATTGGAGGACGTTGATGTGGACGATCTTTGGAACCAACAAGATGGCGCTACATGCCCATACAGCCAATGAAACAATCAATTTATTGAAGGAAACTTTTAGTGAGCGCATTATCTCGCGTCGTGGGCCTGTGGCGTGGCCTCCAAGATCGTGTGTTTTAAAACAACTGGTCAATTTTTTGTGGGGTTATGTGAAGTCGCTTGTCCACGGAAATAAGCTCGAGGCGATTAACGGCTTGGAAGAGAATATTCGGTGCGTTATTGCTGACATAAGGCCCCAATTGCTGTAAAAAGTGGTCGAAAATTGGGCCTCTCGGCTGGAATTTATTTGAGCCAGCTGCGGCCACTTGCTGGAAATCATTTTTAAAACATAATGGCAAATCCTTTTTTTTTTAATAAAGCTAAATTCTTGGCGATAACATTAAATTATATGCGTTTTATTTCTTCTTGAAAACCACATTAAAAAAAAAAACACCCTTTACTTTATTTTTTACTTCTTCCACTGTCATAACCTAGTTTTCATTTTAAAAATGATATTTTATAGTTCTCAAGTTCCTTCTCTATATTCAGGTATTCGAGATAATGCAAGGAATAAAGAATAAGAAGCAAAGTAATCCAGCTCCATGAAAATTCGACTATACGAGTACCTACTTTATGAGCTCTGAAAACTTAAGATGATGCTGTTAAACATCACACTTTCATTTTTGTATATATGTAACCTTTTAATATCATCCGTGTTTTTTTTCCTCTCGTCATTCTGAGACACTTTGCTTTAAAACAAACTTTAGGTGCTCTTTTTTTAACGCCTTTGCCAGTTGTAAGTAGATTACCGTCCTCGTTTCCTTGAAATCCAAGTCAAGTTGTTATGCAATTTCCCCAACTTTTCGATGGAATATAAAATGTTTGTCAAAACAGCTTCACTCAAAAGTACTTTGCAACATCGCTAAATCCTATTAAAGGATCCTACAACAAAAAAAAAAAAACATCCTTTCATCACATATCAACAAGTCATAATACACACCGTCGTCGTTGTCGTCGTCATCATCAAATTTACCGACTCTACCTCTCTGTCTATCTCTCACAAGCATCACCAAATCCGAAATAAGAAAATAAAAGTAGGTAGAGCACTTTTCTATGTCACCCTCACCATTGCCAACATTCAAGTAGAAAATAATATCTTTTTTCATCAAATTTTATCCATTTTGCTGTTGCAGAGGTAAAAACTTTAATCCTTCACTATGTGGGTCAAATGTCTGTCGCTTACGAAAATGAAAAATTCCCCCATCCTCACTTTAAAGATGAAATCCTTAAGTTTGAACATGAAAAAAGGATGTTCATACATCCTCTACGTTCATTCGAGTCACACACACAAACACACATACAAATTCACAAGAAAACGGAACTCCAAATAAAGAATTCACCCTTGCACAACCTTAATACGATGAAAATCATTCTTCTAGAACAATCGCATTAAGGACATAAGACATTAAGGATATTTCCCGATTGGTTTTCTCGTGAACTTTGCCCTAAAAAGAAGTCTGTCAACGCTGACTTTCTTTCATTTCTCTTTGCATTTGTAATGCTGTGGGTCCTTCTGCAGCCGCCTAAAAGTCCGGCATAAAGCATTTTGTTCCATAATGGCAAATCGGGGGAGTCTCAATATTGAATCGGAAAAGTTAAACTCATGTTCTGTGGCACCATATTGTCAGATGTGGTCTGACAACAGGATATAAATGGAATCGGGAACAATAAATGAGAATAAGTGAAAAATACATTCTCCTCGTGTGTGTTGGTTGGCTGAGTGGGGGGGGGGGGGCTTGCTTGGCTTGACACGGTTCGCACGGCTTGGCTCGGTGTGATGGTTCCTGCTGGTCTGGGGAGTAGAAAGAAAAAAGGATGTCACTGCGTGATAAATGTCCAATCGACTGTCTTCATTTTTCTTTATCTGTCCTCAGAGTAGGTATTTTTTTTTTTTGTGTTTATTTGTTACTGACTGAGTGAGTGTCGATTACGGTTCTTGTTTGTTTGCCAAATTATTTTCTTGGTGTTTGTCATTTGTTTTCCTGGATGGAATGCATGAATTAGAAAAATTAAGTTCATGCGGTGGTGGGGTCAAAGGAGCTTACTCTTGTATTATGGTTTGTTGCAAGTTTGTAGGTATTTGAGTTTATTCGTTTGTGGGTTAGGAAGAGTGGCCTCAATTGAAAAATAATATTGACAACGTTTTGATAGAATGTCCATGTTAATTAAAGGACGGCACTTCATATCGCTGTCTAGTTAATATCCTATTGGCTCATGGTAAGCACTTTCGGTACTCCCGGTAACTATGTATATATTTAGCCACAAAGGTAATTTGAGTTGATTGTTATATTCTGTTAAAATACTCTGGCGTTTCGAAGTGTCTTTTGATCAAAAACCTCCCAACGGCAACATGAGGGGTGTTATTTCGTTTATGCAATTAAAACAAAAGTGGGCATATTTTCTATATTCGTAAAACTTAGAGTTACTGGCTTTTAATTAACAATAATAAAATCGTGTGTTTATCTTAAAAGACCAACTTTTGAATGACAATAATTTAATGGATCTAGGGACAGTCAAATACGGAGTTCAGTTACACAAAGGATAGGGTGATATTTTGACAAAGAGAAAAGAACACTTCTATCTGTATCGAATTTTCTCAACTACAAATGAAAATAATTTAAATGTATGAAATGTGGGCGTGGTAGTAGGCGGATTTTCTAAATAATAATAGAGTATGCCATACTTTATGTTCAAGAGAGCTTAATACCAAATTTTCCAAAGTTATCTAGGGACTTTAAATAAGTAGAAAATTCAAATAGAAGAAAAGTGGGGAAATGAAAAAAATTCATAATCATGCCATAGTTTTTTGAAAGCTACGCACGTTACAAAATGTTTACTTTTAAGACTACGGGTAACATTTATATAGGTATAAGAAGTACGGGCGGGGCAGTTAGAAAATTTTATCGAAACCGCTTTCGAAACCTTCCGGCCACTAATAGGAACAACCTTTGAGAATTTTAGTTAAGTCGATTCACCCCCATTTCACCCTATTAATAACTAACTTATGAAAGCAATATCCCAGTCATACATATACACTGAAAAAAATATTATTCGTAAAAATATGAAAATGGCTTCGTTAACCGCAATTTCGTTGGCTCAACGAAATTTTCGTTGTCTCAACGAAAAAATGTAATTTTTCGTAAAATGAAAAGTTCATCAGTTAACGAAAGCGCTTCATACACGTTTTTTCCTACTTTTGAGGTGATTTCAGCGTTTTGATTAAGTCTTTCATTGTTGTATGAACAATTTTCATCATTTATTTAACGAAAAACTTCGTAACCGTATGTAAATAATCGTTTTTAACGAAGATTCTCCGTAATTTGATGAAAATCTGTAGTTATTTAATGAATTTTTACATTTTTTAACGAAATTTCATCAAATAATGAAAATATTTCATAAAATAATTAAAATTTTACGTAGATTTAAGAAAAAGTACATCAGAGAATGAAAATAATTCGTTTATAGATTAAATATTTTTCGTTGACAGATGAAAAACTCCATTATATTATGAAATAAATTCGTTGCTTGATTAATTTCTTCATTAATTTACGAAAAGTTTTCCTCATTATTGTATGAAAATATTTCGTTGCTTTGTGAAATAAATGTAACGAAATTCTTCATAAAATAATGAAAATAATTCATTTCCATATGAAAGTTAACATTATATTTTACGTTAACTAATGAAAAACGGCGTCAGTATATGAAACATATTCGTTGACTTATTAAATTTTTCATTGATTTACGAAAAGTTTTTTTCATTTTTGTATGAAAATATTTCGTTGCTTTATGAAATAAATGTAACGAAATTCTTCATCAAATAATGAAAATAGTTCATTTTCATATGAAAGTTAACATTATATTTTACGTTAACTAATGAAAAACGGCGTCAGTATATGAAATATATTCGTTGACTTATTAAATTTTTCATTGATTTACGAAAAGTTTTTTTCATTTTTGTATGAAAATATTTCGTTGCTTTATGAAATAAATGTAACGAAATTCTTCATCAAATAATGAAAATAATTCATTTTCATATGAAAGTTAACATTATATTTTACGTTAACTAATGAAAAACGGCGTCAGTATATGAAACATATTCGTTGACTTATTAAATTTTTCATTGATTTACGAAAAGTTTTTTTCATTTTTGTATGAAAATATTTCGTTGCTTTATGAAATTAATGTAACGAAATTCTTCATCAAATAATGAAAATAATTCATTTTCATATGAAAGTTAACATTATATTTTACGTTAACTAATGAAAAACGGCGTCAGTATATGAAACATATTCGTTGACTTATTAAATTTTTCATTGATTTACGAAAAGTTTTTTTCATTTTTGTATGAAAATATTTCGTTGCTTTATGAAATTAATGTAACGAAATTCTTCATCAAATAATGAAAATAATTCATTTTCATATGAAAGTTAACATTATATTTTACGTTAACTAATGAAAAACGGCGTCAGTATATGAAACATATTCGTTGACTTATTAAATTTTTCATTGATTTACGAAAAGTTTTTTTCATTTTTGTATGAAAATATTTCGTTGCTTTATGAAATAAATGTAACGAAATTCTTCATCAAATAATGAAAATAGTTCATTTTCATATGAAAGTTAACATTATATTCTACGTTAACTAATGAAAAACGGCGTCAGTATATGAAACATATTCGTTGACTTATTAAATTTTTCATTGTTTTACGAAAAGTTTTTTTCATTTTTGTATGAAAATATTTCGTTGCTTTATGAAATTAATGTAACGAAATTCTTCATCAAATAATGAAAATAATTCATTTTCATATGAAAGTTAACATTATATTTTACGTTAACTAATGAAAAACGGCGTCAGTATATGAAACATATTCGTTGACTTATTAAATTTTTCATTGATTTACGAAAAGTTTTTTTCATTTTTGTATGAAAATATTTCGTTGCTTTATGAAATTAATGTAACGAAATTCTTCATCAAATAATGAAAATAATTCATTTTCATATGAAAGTTAACATTATATTTTACGTTAACTAATGAAAAACGGCGTCAGTATATGAAACATATTCGTTGACTTATTAAATTTTTCATTGATTTACGAAAAGTTTTTTTCATTTTTGTATGAAAATATTTCGTTGCTTTATGAAATAAATGTAACGAAATTCTTCATCAAATAATGAAAATAGTTCATTTTCATATGAAAGTTAACATTATATTTTACGTTAACTAATGAAAAACGGCGTCAGTATATGAAATATATTCGTTGACTTATTAAATTTTTCATTGATTTACGAAAAGTTTTTTTCATTTTTGTATGAAAATATTTCGTTGCTTTATGAAATAAATGTAACGAAATTCTTCATCAAATAATGAAAATAATTCATTTTCATATGAAAGTTAACATTATATTTTACGTTAACTAATGAAAAACGGCGTCAGTATATGAAACATATTCGTTGACTTATTAAATTTTTCATTGATTTACGAAAAGTTTTTTTCATTTTTGTATGAAAATATTTCGTTGCTTTATGAAATTAATGTAACGAAATTCTTCATCAAATAATGAAAATAATTCATTTTCATATGAAAGTTAACATTATATTTTACGTTAACTAATGAAAAACGGCGTCAGTATATGAAACATATTCGTTGACTTATTAAATTTTTCATTGATTTACGAAAAGTTTTTTTCATTTTTGTATGAAAATATTTCGTTGCTTTATGAAATTAATGTAACGAAATTCTTCATCAAATAATGAAAATAATTCATTTTCATATGAAAGTTAACATTATATTTTACGTTAACTAATGAAAAACGGCGTCAGTATATGAAACATATTCGTTGACTTATTAAATTTTTCATTGATTTACGAAAAGTTTTTTTCATTTTTGTATGAAAATATTTCGTTGCTTTATGAAATAAATGTAACGAAATTCTTCATCAAATAATGAAAATAGTTCATTTTCATATGAAAGTTAACATTATATTCTACGTTAACTAATGAAAAACGGCGTCAGTATATGAAACATATTCGTTGACTTATTAAATTTTTCATTGTTTTACGAAAAGTTTTTTTCATTTTTGTATGAAAATATTTCGTTGCTTTATGAAATTAATGTAACGAAATTCTTCATCAAATAATGAAAATAATTCATTTTCATATGAAAGTTAACATTATATTTTACGTTAACTAATGAAAAACGGCGTCAGTATATGAAACATATTCGTTGACTTATTAAATTTTTCATTGATTTACGAAAAGTTTTTTTCATTTTTGTATGAAAATATTTCGTTGCTTTATGAAATTAATGTAACGAAATTCTTCATCAAATAATGAAAATAATTCATTTTCATATGAAAGTTAACATTATATTTTACGTTAACTAATGAAAAACGGCGTCAGTATATGAAACATATTCGTTGACTTATTAAATTTTTCATTGATTTACGAAAAGTTTTTTTCATTTTTGTGTGAAAGTTTTTTCGTTACAATTTTCGACTCGACTCCACTTCCGCGAGCGTGATCGAGTCGAAATAAGCTCATTTCAACTCGAAGAATCAACTATATAAAGAACCGAAGCGAACTTCAAGCTCGCTGCAACACCACATGTAAACGTAGTATACATTATGCAAATCGCAATCGGGAAATATTATGTAGCATGCATCTGAAATCTGAACTAGAAAGAAGTAAGTTTCATGAAAACCACCAGCACGCAGATCATTCTGAAAATATTAACCTAATCTTAAAACTTTTCAAACTAGAGCATAGATACTTAAACTCTCCGGCGCTAGTGATTTTTACATAAATTACTTTATTTTCTTCATTTTATTCGAACTAACCATACCCAATTGTTTCATTATACCCATCTCTCTCATGTATTTTATTTATGTTTTGTTGAAAAAATAAATATATGTAAGCTTCAATTTGTATAGGAATGTGTATAGCAAGAAAAAGCTGACGGAGAATCACACCATGCTTTCGTTTCGTTTTCTCCGTCGCATTGTGAATCAGGTTTCATATCATTGGGCCTGCACACATGGGATGATTTCTGCCGGCGGAAACCAGAGTTTATAGGAGAGGGAAGTGGAATGTGTGGTGTGATATGGCATAAAATATTCTACTCTGTCTTGAGTGGAAGAACGAATTGAAGCAGGTTTCTTCGCGGCAGAATTAATCCCGTGTGTACAGGCCAAAAATCAGCTGCAACATTTGCTTAAGTTCAGAGTCATTTTAATGGCTCTTGCTTAAGTTCGCGAAAGTTATATCGAAATTGAGCAGAACGGCTATTATGGTTCACCACATGAGTGTGTATTCGCTTGGTTGCTTAAGTTGAGCAAAGTTCGCATAGGTCTATTATGGTTCCGGCTTAAGATTTTCTCTATCCGATTCAACTTTGTGCACGATTTTTCGCGTTTTAATTCGAAACCGGAGCGTATGGATGAGATGAGTCACTTTGCTTTGAAAATGATTTTATTATAAAAGCGAGTTGGTGAGCAAGTGAAATGAAATGTCAGATTTGGAGTGCTTTATTGTAATTTTATACTGTTGGGTAAGTATATGTATTTTCGTTCCCGTAAAAAATTGTCCCACGTGTATGCATATTTATTGATGAGATGAAATTAATAATACATTAACGTTGACATCATCAATATAAAAATCATCATCATAATAAAAGGTAAGTAGGTATTAATAAAAATATGTATAATGTTATTTATAATTACAACAGACTTCAAGGTGTTGTTCACATATGAATCGATAAAAACAATTATTGATTTGATATATTGATATAATGGTGCCTTAAGTATGCCCACCGGCGGAGGGCCCTGGCCCTGCTGGCCGCACTTTTATAAACCAAAACTGTTATAATTGGCATGTCTAGAGTCACTTCCTTTTTTATTATATATTACTTCGGCAAGCAACAAAAACTACGAAAAGATCCCGTCACGTCGACGACGGCTCGTTTCATAGTCGCATTGTGAATCGGTTCTGCATAAGCATAATGGAAATAATGTAATTTGTAAAAATTTACACGAGTATCACATCACTTGCTTATATGCGGCATTACAAAATTTTCAACTTAATGCTTCAATAAATTAAAATGTTTATATGCGGGACCGAAAGATCAAATTGAAGCCTGATTCACAATTCGACAAGGAAATGAGACGGCGGGCGATGTGACGAGATCTCTTCGCAGTTAAACATTGAAATAATACATTACCATTATAACAAAACATTTCTTTGTCCTCTCGTTACGTCATAATTTCGATAAATTGAAAAAACGAGAGGACGAAAAAAGCTTTCTTCTATATATGCCTATAGGTATTACCTCTTATTAAAACTAATTTTTAAGAGAGAACAACTGAGAAGATAGCCGTGTTTTTTTTGCAGGTCCATATGGATTTGTCGAAAAAAACGACATCGGGACTAGTAGTTTTACACGTAAATACAACAACAACTTAAATAAATATTGACTTAGCTAGGTCCAGATAATTATCGGGACTTACGTACTGTAAGTAAGACTTGCAAAAAAACACGCCTGATATCTCATCACGTCGCGTCCTTGTCTCGTTTCCTCGTAGCATTGTGATTCAGGCTTCAACTTTATATTTGTGAGTGCTCGTTTCTATTACTAATGCATTGTAGTGCCTGGGGCCATGATAGGGGGCGCTATTTCACTTTCGGTTAAGATAAAGTCTTAGAAGATAGCGTACAGCTGCTATAAATTCTAAGTCATAATTTGCTTATTTTCTTTCTAAATTGTTCTACTTTGCAGTAATTCTTGAATTTGATAAGTGTTTGTTTATTATTTTAAAGATTTCAATATCTTCTTTTTTAGTTTTTTTCTCCAATGTGCAGAAAACTCAGTGACCGAAACTTGAACAGCGACCCCTATGAAAGGTTCGCATTCGAATAAAAACAAGCACTCCATATTATATATCCTCTAAGATTTCTGCACACAGATTAGCCACATGACGATGAGAATCCCCGGCAGCCATTTTAATTTGCCTAAAAGCTTGAACTGCAGCCATTTTATTTATTCAAGCATTTAGTTGAAAATTTGTACTCAAGTGCGTGCGCGGTGCCTCAGTAGCTCTTGCCTTATAGTTTTTTTTAATTTTTAATTTTAATTTTTTAATTTAATAAGCTAGTGCTAGAGCTTATTAAAAAACGTAAAACTTTCCTCGTGGTGCCGGAGTGAATACAAATTGAAGGCAATTAAGTTGCCTATAAAGCCGCTTCCAGATCAATAAAAATTTGCGTTGTGCGCCGCAAATGATTGTGTAGACGGAAAAAAATACGTCAATGTGGATTACCGGGCGCACGCAAATTTGTCAGATTCAACGCACGCTATCCGATTCTGATGGATTTTCGGCACACACGAAAATAGTGGGCAAATTGATTCATCAGTTTATTAAAATTATTTTCCACTCCAACTGAGCGACGCATGGCTTTTTTAAGCAAAAATTAATTCCGAAATAAGTTGAAATGTTCGGCGGAAATATTTGCGGCGAATAGAAAGTTCAAGGCGCACAACGTAAATTTTTGTTGATCTGGACGCGGCTTAAGAGTGCTTTCCCAGACAAATAAATTGGTAAGAAATTTCGCTTTTTAATAATTATTCTTTTCTAAAGATAGGTATAAACTACTTAAGAAACTGTCTAAAGGCACGTACGTACGCAAAATTAGTTCTCATACCTTAACAGTGAGGTATATGTATAAATTGAAGTGTCTTTGAATCCAAAAAAAATTGCATAAAACCAACCTTGCACCTACACCAAATCCTATAGTGAAGCCACGCAGTTTAGGTATGGAAACTAATTTCGCGTACGCAAAACTACGTGCCTTTAGACAGACTCTAAACTTAATAAAAGCAAACCAATCAAGTTTTCTCGTGGTGCCGCATATTTCGAGAAAATTAAATTTTGCGGCAATTAAGTTGCCTGTTTCTGCCTATAAACGAAGTTATTTATTCAAGCATTTAGTTGGAAATTTGTAAGCGTGAGTGGTGAATCAGATCCTCCCCTAACAGCTTATTAAAAAACCTTAAAGTTTCCTCGTGGTGCCGGACATCATTGAAAAAATAAATATTGAAAGCAATTAAGTTGCCTACAATGATTGCTTTCCCACACAAATAAATTGGTAAGAAATTTCGCTTTTTAATAAAATTATTCTTTTCTAAAGTTAGGTATAAACTTGAAAAAAGCAAACCAAACATGGGCCATATACATATGTGAGGATCAGATATCAGAAACAAAACACCTTATATCCACTTTTGAAAAAAAAGCCTTATGTATCAGGTTTTTTCGTATCGTTCATACACATACATTGGGCCCAAGTTTGAATCTCAAATCGCATTTTATACCATAGAAATTAAACCTCAAAATCTGTAGTTAATTCCAAAACCCATTTCATCCATTATATCCACATATTTTTGTTAGTACCAAAACCCATTATATCCATTCGATAAACATTTTTAATTTTAAACTTTTAATTCAAAAACCTTTATATCCGAAAAGATGTTTGGTTTAGAAGATACAAGTTTTTCTCGATTTACTCGAAACTTATAAAAGTGGATATAATGGGTTTTGTTTCTGAACCACATAAATGTAGTTGGTATTTGGTAATTCTAGATTAGATACCGATTGGATTGTTTCTGCTCATAAGCACTTCACCACCTCCAAAGTAAAACGGTGATAGATTGACCCAACGAATATTGTTCTTTAATTCCATTTTCCATGGGATGTGAAAAAGAAATGTTGTTAGTTAAAAATTGCCTTAACAGCCAGTTTCCTTTGGAGGTGGTGAAGAGTGCTTATGAGTAAATACAATCGCTAATCAATAGAAATACCAACTTCACATTCACACGATTAGAAAAGATTTGTAGGTTGTGTTCGTTCCATTGCAAACGACTAGAAAAGTACATATAAGTACTTCGCCACTACCAAAGTAAAACAGATAATAAAGGCAAATTCGAACTAGCAACATTTCCTTTTGCCATCGAGATGGAATTGTAATTTATAAGAATTTTCGCTGTCATAAAATTGGTTCACTGAGTTTTTAAGATTGAATGCATAAAAAGGTAAACTATTAGGGATTATTAAAACCTACTACCCCATTGAATTGTTATACATTGTCCTTGCATTTTGGACAGGACAGGAGTAATTTTTTTTTTATTAAGAAGTAAGTGTGAGTAGGTATACCACTTGGTTTTCAGGGTTGGTTGAAAGCGTCTTGGAAACTGGGGACAAAAATTATATAAGTATCAAATTCCTGAATCATTACATTTTTCAAATTTTCGTATAAAATATAAATAATATTATATATAAATATTTTATATACTTTAACGGGTGTTTTGGATAACTAAAATGGACAGTTGGACGCAAAACAATAATTGCCCAACTTTAATTTTTCATACAGTTATTAAAAACTCATCAATCGTTGAAAATTTTTGTTTATCAACGAAAAAACGCACGACCTTATGAAAATAACATGTTGTTTCATGAAATCTTACATCGACTCACGAAAATTTATATCAGCCTATCAAATTAAGTCGTTGCTTAATTAAGAAAAACATCGCCACACGAAAACCCCACATCAGCTTATGTCGTTGCTTTACGAAGTTCATCAATGAACCATGAAAATATTTCATACTCTTTACCGGTAACTTTGGATAGCTAAAAACTGTAATTGGGTACAAAAAATAATTGCTTGAACGTTTTTTTTCATAAAATAATCAAAATGCTTCATCAATCGATGAAAATTTTCGTTTAGCCACGGAAAACTTCATTACTTTTTGAAAATAAATAAAATTTTGCATCGACTGACGAAAAACTACATCAGCCTATGAAATTAAATCGTCGCTTGGTGAAAAATAACATCGCCACACGAAAAACCTACATCAGCTGATGAAAAAAATCGTTGCTTTATGAAGTTCATCATTGAACCATGAAAATATGTCATACCCTTTAACGGTAACTTTGGATAGCTTAAAACTGTAATTGGGTACAAAAAATAATTGCTTGAACGTAATTTTTCATAAACTAATTAAAATGTTTCATCAATCGATGAAAGTTTTCGTTTAGCAACGGAAAACTTCATTACTTTATGAAAATAAATCGTGTTTTTATGAAATTTTCCATCGACTTATGAAGAACTACATCAGCCAATGAAATTAAATCGTAGCTTTATGAAAAAAAACATTGCCAAACGAAAAAATTCCATAAGCTCATGAAATTTTTACATTGATGTTACATAAATCATTGCGAAAAAGCGCACGCCGCAATAGTTTAAGATAAGTGTGCATTCTGCAATAAGTTTTCGTGAGCGTCGGATCTCGGATGTGCGTGTACAGTTCTCTTGTAGCATCTTAAAAATAGTTAAGCTTTTTAAAAGTTTAATTAATTGATAGTTAAATAGTTTAATTAATGCAATAAAATATTTCAAATGCAATATAGTTTAATTAATGCATAATAAAATATTGCAAGGCATCAGGATTACCAGCTTCAAGAATTCAACTCATTTATCACATCATTTAATTTTACCCAGAATTCCATATAAAGGTAAGCTTATAAAATTAGAAAAATATCGTCGAGTTCATAGACGAAACAGCCAAATTTGCATCTCATTTATTTAGTTCATGATTGTCCATTTTTTAAATTTTCCGACCTTTTTTTACCTTCTAACGGTAACTTTGGATAGCTTAAAACTGTAATTGGGTACAAAAAATTATTGCTTGAACGTAATTTTTCATAAGCTAATTAAAATGTTTCATCAATCGATGAAAGTTTTCGTTTAGCAACGGAAAACTTCATTACTTTATGAAAATAAATCGTGTTTTTATGAAATTTTCCATCGACTTATGAAGAACTACATCAGCCAATGAAATTAAATCGTAGCTTTATGAAAAAAAACATTGCCAAACGAAAAAATTCCATAAGCTCATGAAATTTTTACATTGATGTTACATAAATCATTGCGAAAAAGCGCACGCCGCAATAGTTTAAGATAAGTGTGCATTCTGCAATAAGTTTTCGTGAGCGTCGGATCTCGGATGTGCGTGTACAGTTCTCTTGTAGCATCTTAAAAATAGTTTAGCTTTTTAAAAGTTTATTCAATTTATAATTAAATAGTTTAATTAATGCAATAAAATATTGCAACTGCATCAGGATTACCAGCTTCAATAATTCAACTCAGTTATCATACATTTAATTTTACCCAGAATTCTATATAAAGGTAAGCTTATTGAATTAGAAAAATAACGTGGAGTACGACAAAACATCCAAGTTTCCATCTCATTAATTCAGTTCATGATTGTCCATTTTTTAAATTTTTCGCTTTTTTTAATATTTGATGTTTGAATTCATGTTGTAGGAATTAATATAGGTATACAATGTGTTCTCACTTATACGTACCTTCAGATATTTTTTTTTGTTTTAAATTTGATCTCAATAATGAATTTATGCAACAAATGGTACATAGTACCATTTGTTTAGCATTTTCATTCTGGCAGTGTTGCAGTTATTTTAGATTTTTGAACTCAGAAAACATTTTCATAAAAAACTTAATCAGTTCTTTTTAAAAATTCAAAACCTTTCAACATATACTTATGTATTTCAATATTATTTCAAGCAGTAGATAATGCACATTTTTGTTTTTTTTAACAGTGTGTTTCCTGAATGTGACTCGAGACATGCCAAAAGCATGACAGTGTCTCAGTGTCTCGGGTAGCACATTTTACATTGTGTCTTTACTGTCTCCCCAAATGTTGACCAAGTGGTTTTAGTAAACAGTTTTTAAATTATTTGCATACTCAAAGCTTTTATTTTTCTAAAGATTTGAGTAGGAAATATATATTATGATTTAAATAGAACTCATAGCTTTGAAAAATTTCATAAGACAAAATTAACTATTTTTAGAAAAGTGTCAATTCCTCTTTCTATGAAAGATGAATTGGCATCTCCGTAAAGAGGTTTTCACAGACTGACAATTGCTGCTTTTAAAGAATACTACATACACTTTGCTTTTGTTGCTTAGACTAAACTAAAGCTACTGTATTTTATAGTTTTTGAAACAAAGAGAGATGCAGTTCGTTGCACTTCTAATATCTAAAACTACTCACTACAGAAATTCCAATTGAATTACTTACCACACAAATTACAACAATCGGAACTGTTATCAAAAAATGTATGTACTTCCCTCAATTCTCAAAACACAGTGAATTTTTATTTAATACTCAAACTTATCCTTATACAAAAGCTTAAGGTAGCAATAATTTACCCAAGCAGATACTTTTATTTGGTAGATTTATCGTTCAGAGTAATAAATACAGTATAGTCCCTCGATAATGCGAACTAATTAAAACAAGGTGTTTTCGGATTGAATCAACTTTTATAAACATTTATTACAACACAAATAATAAATAAAAGCAGAGTTTCAACATTTACTATGTGCTGAAAAAATAAATAAATATATGTAATACTAGTAATTACGAGTAGGTACACTACTTCATTTCAGAAAATCAAAAAAAATCATTAGAATCGGTATATAAGATTCAATTATTCATAAAATAACTTGCTATTTTGGGCTGGCAATTAACCTGACTTGATTTTTCTATTGCTTCTGCTCTTAACTTTATAGTAAACCGGGAATCATTTCTGCTTCCAATTCATTTTGATCTGCAATAACTCACTGCAAAAAGATAACCTGAAACTGATCATAAAACATAACATAGCAAAAAGCATACAAAATGTGAAATGTTATTTTTTTTTCGTTAAGACAAATGATTCAAAGTACCTTGCCCTGCCCCCATTGCAGCTTCAAAGGATTACAACTCTCTTTTTAGGTCCTCTGCCCTGCTTACGCGACTCCATCGCTCAGAGTATGTTCTTCTTGGCCGCCAGGTGCCATTTTGTATGAAAAATGAAAACTTTAAAAAATAATTGAATAACTAATTTCGAAGGTCTATGCACCAATAACAACGATGTATTATGTTGTTGTAAGATATTTCTAATACTAAAATAGTTACTAAAGTAACTTATTTCAAATCACTTTGTTACAAAAGTTATTCCCTAACTAAGATATTGTTTAGGTATGCATTTAAGTATGAACGAAATGCATGGAAACAGATATTATGTCGTTGAATCTTGAGTAGTAACGTAAAATAATAAATAATTGCAACTTATTTCAAATTACTATTTAAAAAAAGTTATTTGCTGTTTTGGTGAATTATGTTATGGGAAAAATGTTTATGGAATGGGAAATAACTAGGTAATAACTATTTTCACACAGTGATTTGAAATGAGCTACCACATACTAACTATTTTAACACATAAAACAACCTTTCCAACAACATAATGTCTTCGTTATTGGTTTGATAAGCTTTCACACATTTTGAACCATACTAAATATAAACCTTTTTTCATACAAAAATACACTAAAACATTACATTAACATTAGTTAGCTAATAATTTGTTTTATAGTGATTTGAATTAAACTGTTGTAATAACTATTGTAGATAGTAAAATTACCTTTCCATTTTGCTCATACTTTACACATTTATTTCATTCTAAAATGCACAAAAATACAATTTTATTTAGTGATTAACTCTTTTCACAAAGTGTTTTGAAATAAGCTTTCATAGTATTTCCTATAGTACGTTTCCAATGACATGAGGCCGTGAGTGCAATAGTAGCCTAACTGCAATTTTATTCAAATTGAGTTAGGAACATAAATTGAATATGTATGCATTAAACAATATTTCTGCTTTTAAATTTTCGATCATATTGCAAATAAAAATCAACACTTTACATATTTCATTATTTTAAAACTACAAGTGATTGAAAAATTTTAAAACTACAAGCGTTTGAAAATAACCTGTTTATTATTTTTGCTCTACTGAAAAAATGCAAATAGGCTACTATTGCACTCACAACCTTATTTGTCTTGTCCTTATTGGTGTATTTCAGATATCTAAACTTAAGATAATATTTAAATCAAACATAATGCTAGTGCCTTCTTTTTTTTAATCTTCTATTCTCAGGCTGTCTTTAATTTGTGGTATGTTTAATGCGAACAATTCAAACATGATACATCTCTTAGGGTTTTGATCTTTTTGAAATCATTATTATATGCATACATGTAATATTTAGTAGAATAAATACTTAAGATGTACCTATTTTTTTGAGCATAATAGGTATGATTACATTACTTGTCAAAAATGAGAGACGTGCCTTTTTTGAAATTATATAGTTATTCAATTATAAATATAAATATATGTAAGCTTCCTCACATGAAATTATGATACCTATGTATTTATTACTTTCATCTGAAATCCACCAAAAAAATAAAAGTATCCGCTTGCAAAAATTCGTGCTGCCTTAGCCATAATTAATATTTATTTGTATGCCAGTCAGGAAAGGGAGGCTTTATATAATAAATTGTTTAGTTTTGTATATAGGTACACAACATATTTACTAGCATGTGTTATATATTCATGAGCTAAATGTTGTTTCAATTTATTCCTACGATGTTAACTGAGTGCTTAACTCAGCATTGAAAAATATGCTCTAAAGGTCAGAAGTGCTTTTTTTCTAACCAAAGTTAATTACTGTTAACTTTCATCGTTCCTTTAATTCAAAAAGTTTCTTTAGGTAAATTATAAATTCGTACAAATTATTTTTTGGAAAATAATTTTACTGATGGAACTTAACTCTATGAGTTCAAATAATATGAGTGGATAATTAAAAGTCTTTTTTCTCATACAATATATTGCTTTTATTTGCTACCGTTTTCGCTAAATATTAAATGCATAATGAAGAAATGTACACATTGTATAAATAATATAAATAAAAACATTATATTATTATAATTTAATAAAAACCTTAACATATTTGAGCCAACATTTTAAACGCATTTATTCAATTATCAGTCTTCAATTGTTATAAGCATTTTGATAAAATTACTCTGAATCTATACGTATATTAAGAAAGTTATTTAAAAGTTTAATCATACTATTTTCTGATTTACATATATTAACATAAATGTAGCTACTTGTATGTAAAATTTAAAAAAATATAATTTAAACATTTTTTGCTTGCCTGGATGAGAATGTACATAATGTTCTCGAAGATCTTACCAAATAAAAGCAATATATTGCATGAAAATAATAGTAACTAATAATAAAAATAATTAACTATCTGTTCATATTACTCTAAGCAGTTTTATGACGTCATATAAAGTTGTTCCTAAATTCAAAGTGTCAGAAAGTAACTTTTAGTAACTTTTTCCAACTAATTTCCTTGATATGAGTTTCAATGGTGAATCTGTTAAATATACAGCTGAAATCACAATGTTTTCATTTTGTGAAAAGAAAAAGTCAATAATATTTTGGTAAATGATTCAATTTTGCGCAGAAATGAAGTAAAATGAAAGTTAGTTTGGAAAATGTAGGTATGCATTTTTGGAGTGCTAATAAAAATTCCTTTCAATAAATTTAATACAATCATAACTTTTTCATTCCAAATGAATTTCGATTTTTTTTCAACCCATTTCGTGTGATAGGTTAACCATATTCTGAACTTTGATGTTCCTAAGTGAAAAGTAACCCAAAATTACTTTTGTTAACTATGACATTGCAACTCTTCATAGTTAACTAAAAAGAAACTATCACAGTTCAAGTATGGTTCAACTTCTGATTTCGGCGGTTGTTTAAGCTTGAAGTCTTTGTTGAAAGCAAATTGTATGTTTAAGCCACCGTCGAATTTCAGATTACACGCCAAATCAGATTTTTGTAAAACTGGTCCTTACAACGAATTTTATAAGAAATACTACTTTTTGTAATAAGATTTTTGTATGTTTAAATCATTGTCAACATTGGCGATTTTTTGGTGTGGATATTGTTGTAAAACAGAATTGTAGTAAGCAAAATTTGTATGTTTAATTGCATTCACAATTTGTATGTTAACATAAATTTGCCCTACAGGATTTTGAAAACCAGAACTTCAACCTTCCCAAAAAAAATTATTTAAGAAATGTAAATTCAAAAAAATTGAAGAATTTTTATACAATTACAGGAAATAAACCCGGACATACAGAGAACACTAAATTCATTACCCAAGTTGCACAAAATCAATATACATCTTCAGTTCGTATCAGGTAAATTATATTAAAATAAATTTGAAATTTTTGAATGAATCTCTATTGAAAAGGTGAATTTTCTGAAGTCATTTCTGAAACTCAAGATAGTTCAGCTTTTTTGTCGAGAAACAGTCTGTGTGATTTACATATAAACTAAACGAATTCTGTTCGTAGATAATTTTTCTCTTCAAAAAATGATTTGCTTTTTGTGTAGGGAATGTTTTTCTACAGTTGAAATCCTTATTAAACATTTTAAGATAAAACACTTTCTCAACACTAAAAGCACATTTCGATGTATTGAAAAGCCTTGTTATCAGGCTTTCCATGATTTGGCAAGCTTTAAAAGACATGCTCTTCGAAAGCATATGTTTCGAACTGTAGAAATACGAAATAAACTGGAAGATAGAAATGAAAATAGGGAAATCAAATTCATTGAACTGAATGATCCTTCTGGTGAATGTAGTAATGATTTAGGTCAAAGTCACTTGGAAGAATCAAACAAAAATGAAATTGAAACCAAATGCGTTGAAAATTTTTTGAAGTCAGCTGCTAAACTGTCCTTAAAATTGCATAGCAATAACAATTTCACCAGAAAAAACGTATGTGAAATTCAAGATCTTATACGATTTTACATAACAGATCCACTTTTGGATATGTTTAAATCATTGTCAACTGAAAAATTACAAAATTCTTGCCCAGAGACTCATAATGAAATTCTAAGTTTAGTCAGCGAATGTCGAGAACCATTTCAATTATCGAAAACCGAATATCGCTTATTTCAATGGCTTCGAGAAGAAAATTATTTGAAAAACATACATGAGTTTACAATTGACGAATCAATAAATACTGTTCATCAAAGTGGTGTCTTGAACTATGATGAACAAAAAGTGACGGGTGTGTTAATGCCCTTGTCTTTTCAATTTAAAAAAACATTCGAAAAAAGGGGTTTACTTACAGATGTTTTAGCAAACATAAGGGAACTGAAAACGGAAAATCTTATGACAAATTTTGTTCAGGGAGAATTATGGAAACAAAAAGCTAATATGTATCCTAACAAAAATTTTATTCCATATTTTCTTTATAACGACGATTTTGAAATTAACAATCCATTGGGCTCTCATAGTGGACAACACTCGATAAGTAACATATATTACTCATTTCCATGCTTACCAATGAAGGAATCAATGTTGGAAAATGTATACTTAGGGGCGGTTATTAAATCTAAGGATATAAAATCATTCGGAAACGAAAAGTGCTGGAAATGCTTAGTTGACGAACTAACTTCCTTAGAAGTCAATGGAATTGATATCATGACAGAAAATGGTACACAACATGTTCACTTTATTTTGGGATTGATACTTGGTGACAATCTAGGTCTTAACTCTTTGCTTAATTTCAACAAATCATTTGTCAGCACAAGCTTTTGCCGATTATGTAAAATGCTAAAAAATGAAACCCAAACAGCAAGTACAGAAAATGTGTCGTTGATGCGAAATCGAACAAACTATGAGAACGACATTCAATTAGCAAATTCTTCTGAAAGTGGGATTCAAAAGATATCAATATTTAATGAAATACCTTCGTTTCATGCAGTAGAAAATTATAGCGTTGATGTTATGCACGATATTTTTGAAGGAGTTTGTCACTATAATATGTGTCATATAATAAAATATTGTATAGAAACAGCAAAATATTTCTCTTTAGAAACTATGAATTCAAGAAAAAAAAATTTTGATTATGGGCCCATTGAAATAGATAACATTTGTGGAGAAATAACAACAGTTCATTTATCTAAGAAACATTTAAAAATGTCTGCTCGTGAGATGAAAACATTTGTTTATTTTTTTCCGCTTATGGTGGGTGACTTAGTGCATGAAGACGATGAGGTTTGGGCTTTTCTTTTAAATTTCTTAGAAATAATTGACATGATTCTCTGCTATACCATTAGCCAAGATTTTATAACACTTTTGAGTGAAAAAATCGCTAGACACAACTTAGAGTACGTTCGTCTTTTTAATGATACGTTAAAGGCCAAGTATCATAATATGACTCACTATCCAACAGTATTGAAAAAATCGGGCCCACTTAGAACGTTTTGGTGCTTTAGATATGAAGCAAAACATAGGCAATTTAAGCTATACTCTAATACTACGACGTCACGCAAAAATATTTGCCTAACCTTAGCTAAAAAATATCAGTTACAATTCGCTTTTTCTTTGACAAATTTTTACCCTGAAGAACATATTCATTTGAATACTGAGCCCGATGAAAATGTCAGTAGCTATAACAAAATAATATCTCAAATGCTTAAGATAGAGATTAAGTCAATCAAATCTTTTAATCAATGTAAACATAATGGATATTTATATAAAAATGGATACTTTCTTGCTGTTTATACTAATGACATTCAACTATATATAGTTTTAAACATTTTCAAATCAAATAATTCTCAAAATTCGTTATTTTGTCAAAAAATTAACTCAGTTCAATATAACCCGCACTTTTTGGCCTACAATATTAATCCTGATATCTTAGGAGAGTTCTCTATATTGAATTTTAATGATCTTGTTGGACCGCCTTTAAATTGCATAAGAACAGCCAAGGGGAGAACTATGATCAAGATTAAGGAATATTTTTCCCTAAATATCTAAAAAGAATTGATTTGTTTCAGTCTGTCAATATCAAAACATTTTACGGGAACCATCAAAATGAAGCAAACCGATCAAATCAATTTGGGAGGACAAAGAATTTCTTCTAAATCAAGTTCTGAAAATCAAAATGACCAGCAATACAATCCACCTAATTTATCCAATATTACAAGCAACAATAAAAGTATTCTTATTGAATCCAATCAACAACAAGACCTATGTGCCCTACAAATAAGCTTAGACCAATTAGTAAATCAAACAAATCAAGAACAAGAACAAACTTATTTCAGTCCTCCAAGCTCACAAACCAACACACAAACCATTACTCTGGTTGGATTTCAAAACAATTTACAGGCCAATAACAATATGATCGGTACTCGAATTTCCTTGGCAGAAGACGATAAGGAAGAGGAGTTAAGGCAACTTCTTACAAGCTGGAACTTAGATTGTTTGTTGTATCAATTTATAGGTAAGATAAATTGCAAGAAAATTTCATTTAAATAATTTGAATAATGATTTCTGTTTCATAAAGAACAAAAAATATTCGTAGACGTATTAAAAATAATGAAGTTGAAGCATATTCACTTATATTTAAAAAATATATCCGTCGGAGACAAAATTCACTTTGAATATAAGTTGGAACAGTGGAGACAATCGATCGATCTTCCTCTTGAAAGAGATGAACTGAGCAGCCTTTGCCAAGAAAAAACTATGATTCAAACACTATCTCCAAACACCAGTAGTTATTCATCGCCAAACCGAAATCTTTGCAGTCAAGATGAGGAATATGAAAAACAGTTCATAAACCTCTCCATGGTCCTTAACAATACAGCAAGAGGGCAGTTTTTGGCCAATCACTACAACACCTTCCAAAAGTTTGGAGAAGAGCAAAGAAAGATGTTAATAAATACGATTGTGTCTTATTTTGAAGAGAACCATTCCGTTTTCTCCCTTAGGGATAGCCGTAGAATTGAAAAGGAGATCGTAGAAAGATTCCCCACTGAGAATCTTGTAAGACAATTTTCTTTACTTTTATACACTTCGAATATTTTTGCAACTGCATTAAATCTTGGTAAAGTGTTAAAACGGGTAATCCTGGTAAACTGAACGGCGATTTTAAGCAAAACCTGGCATTTAAACTTTATTAGTAGTTATGAAAAACCAGAAGTTAGTTCAAATTAAATTGTAAAGTCATTTCAAATTTTTATGATTTGACGTTAATCGAACCGCTAATAGGCTTACAACATCAATTACGACGTTCGAAAAATTGTTAAATTTTATAATTTTACGCCCAGGGAAAGTTACACGGTTGCAAAAATATTCTCACTATATCTTTTTCTTCTATGGTACATTTGCTTTGTCCTACTTTTTTTATTCTACTCCACACTATTTCTTTCATCTGATATATTCTGCTGGTGATTTTCCAGGAATACTACAGAACGTCAACTAGAGGCCGTATGTATAACAAATTTTCAAACAATAAGAGGTCGTTCCGCCTATCTTCCAGTCCAGTTCCATCAGAAACCGAAACAAAAAAACAAACACTTGGTAATTTCATTTACAATTTAGGCAATATAATCTTATAAAAGTTTTTATTTTTAATTTTAAACATCCGTTTCGTTTACATAACATAATAATTAATTGAAATATATATAAATAATATTACCTTTATTTTAAGATTCAGAAGAAAACGCAGACGAAATTGTCCGAGCAATTAAATTCGACACTTTGGCTCCCGAAGACTTTGATCGGTATTGGCAGGCTTGCTCAAATCACCGCCTTAATGAGATCAAATCGTGTGGTTCGACGGCTGAGGCCTTACGAAAGTGGCCGGAGTATAAAAAGCCTCTTGGATTTCGACTGGTAATAAAAACTTAGTTATTTTTTGTTTGTATTTAGTTAGATATGATTTATTATTTGATTTAAAAAATACAATTTACATTGATTTATATAAAAGGTGTCCCACATTCACCGCCACAGACGAAATTCATTGCTTCCTGAGGTCGAAAAAGTTAACAATTTCTCGCTTTGCTTTGAATTTTTAGTTTTTTATGATTTTGGATTCCTTTTCTGTTAATAGGTTCTACCTTTGCCAATCTACTACAAATTCTAGAATTCTTAAATCCTCAAAAATTTAAAAACTCGTGTTTAGTAAAAATAGCAGAAAACCGTTATTTAAATAAAAAATCTAAAATTTCTTTTTTCAAAATTTTGGTATGCAAAACTATTAACATCTTAAGGAGCTTTTGCATACATATTTTGATTGAGATCGGTAAAGCCGTTAATTAGAAAATAGAAAATCAAAAAAAAATCATTTGACAACTTTATGTTCAAAATCTTAAGAAAATGCTTCAGTTATTTAGGCTGTAGGTCGAGGTACAGACAGACAGAGTTGTGGGACCAACGTTTTTCGTGTTCTCTATCATCTTTATTTCAAGTCTGATTTTAACTCGAATTTAGTTTTTGCATATCGCAAAATTTCATCATTAATGCATTTAATTATAAACCAATTTTTATTAATTACAGATTGATATGGACTTTAAGGTACTTGAATCTAATGCTAGTTCACTTCTGGACAACTGGCTGGAACATAGAGCAAAAATAGCTATGTTCTTATCAAAGGACCAAAACATAAAGGAAAGGCGGTTGGTTCAACTTCTTGAGGAGTGGATGAGCAACAAAATAAATGAAAGTAAGTTCTCTTTCACCACTTTTATCTTTGAATTTTACATGCGGCACGTAATTTTTACACACTATTGCCACAAATAGTTTAGTTCTTCTTTTATTTTATTTTTGTGTGAAATTTAGCACCTCGTTTAATTTTTTTCCCCGCTTACATAATTGATCCTTAAAAACTGTGGCTAACAACCTAAAACACGTAAATATATTTTTCGACTGAACGCAAAACATAATTATAAATTGATCGAAAAATCAGGCCAAAGGGTCGGGGCAATTAAGGTGGAACATTTTAAAAGAAAACAAATTGAAAAAACTCACAACTAATTTGTTTTCAAAGTTGTTTTTTTTTATAATAACTATGCACGGCTTCTTAATTCCATCACAAAAAGTTGTTGCTAAAGAAAAAGTACACGACAAAATACACTATAAGTCTATAAGGGATTCTCAAGAAGCATTTTTGTTTGTGGCTAAATCTCCTCAAGAAGTTGAATTGGATTTAACTCTGCGCCCCCACTAGCAATTTTTATTTCTATCTTTATTTCAGCAATGATTGCAGACATTTTTATTGCTGCGTTCACTGGGCAAATTATGGCATGAAATCTTTTTTTATTCAGGTTGCCGAGCAAACAACACCTATTGTACATACAGTTGAAATACAGTTGAAATGCCTGGAACTCCAATTCAAAGTCCTAACCCTACATGTAAAGGTGAAAATTGGCCGACTGTCATTTGAACTGAAATGAGACGTCAATTTATTTCTTCATCGATTTTTCATTGATTTCATGAAATAATTTCTTTCATGTAATTTGTGGTCTGCATTGGAAACTTCCATTGCATACCCGATTTTTAGAAATGAACTATTGCGTGGGCAGGCGTAGGGTAAGGAACAAGGCTGACAACAACCAGCCCTTCTTAATAGGCATTGGAGAAAGTATTAATAAGGAGATTAAAGACTACTTTATCTATTTCTATGGGATACAGTACTCTCTGAAATCTTGCCTAAGGGGGGTTGATGTAGTTTTTAAGGTATTTCACGTTTTCAATTTAGAGTACCCAATTCAATCTACTAACTTTTGGTGCTTCATGCAAGAATATATATTCATAAAATAAAGTGGCCAAAAAAGAATTAGAAGAATGTATAACTAGGAAACGCTTTAATTTATGAAGAAAGGGGGGTTTATGTAGCTTTTTAAGGTATTTCACGTTTTCGATTTATGGTACACAATTGAGTGCACTAATTTTTGGTGCTTCATGCAAGAATATAGGTAGGTATCTGTAAGATACAGTGTTCAAAAAAGAATCAGAAGAGTGCAATACTTAGAACCCTTGTTTGTTGACCTGTATGAAAAACGTTTACCTTTAAATCCTTGTAGTATGGTTTGCAAAATGGTTTAGTCTATGTATGTAGACATCACCAGGTGCGAGCATTGGTTTAATTATTTCATTTATATTTTAATTAAAATTAAATATAAACAATTTCCATTCGCAAGAGCAAAGATAGATATTCTTATCAAATGACCAAAAATTAAAAGAAGGCGATTAATTCAACTCCTTGACAAATGGATAAACAATAAAGTAAATGGAAGTAAGTTCTCTTTCATCCCTTACATCCTTTTTTATTTTGGTTTTGAAGATTTTTTTTTAATGTTTAATATCCCACATAACAATTTTGTTTATTATTTTTAGTCTTAAACGGCAATTTTGTTCACTATTTTGCAACCAAGTTCTTTTTAATTTCTACAAACACTGAGTACAATGATCACCGCTTAATTGCGACTTGCTTAATTGATTTCCCCGCCTAGTTATTGATCTTTAATAACTGCAGCTAGCAACCTGTTACATGTATATTTTTCGACTAAATAAAAAAAATCGAAAAATCAGACAAAAGGGTCAGGGCAATTAAGTGGGGAACACTCTACACACTTTTTTAAGGAAAAAAAAAAATAAATTTTTTTGAAACTTGTTTTTTATATACTGCACGTCTATATAATTCTGACAAAAAAGCAGTAGCAAGGGACAACAATGGGAAAAAGTTCACCAGAAAATAAATCTTAAGAAGCATTTTTATTTGTGGTTAAATCTCCTCAAGAAATTGAAGCCCGTATATTGAATTTGAGAAACTAGGTAGTTACCATCCAGTCCGTTTTGATAGGCTTTGGAGAAAGTGTTAAAGAGATTACAGAGGACCTTATCTGTTTCGATGGGATACAGTAGCGGGAAAACAGTCACATATTTCTTAAATTGCCCCATTTTAGCATTCTTAAAGAAATTTTGATAATATTTTAAGACCCACTTTGCCTTCATGGGAAGAGAAATATATAATAGTTAAGCTGCAATGAATGAGCAGAATTATATTGCGGCCAAGTCAAACCCTACATTTTAAAACATTTTTGTATGCCCAGTGCCTACTCACCAAGAGCACATGCTCAGCTGGATTAAGCGAGAAATAAGCTACTTGAACTACAACAACAAGTTCATGTGATCCAGTCGTGCATTCGATTTAATATGCAACCGTTTCATTTGTTTTTTTTAACAACTTTTATATTCACTTTTTTCGTTTTTACTATGTATTTATCAGTTTTTTTTTTTTTTTTATTTTCAGATTCAAAAGATGCGGTTCTCTTTCATATAATGCACGGCTTTTTAATTCCATCACAAAAAGTCGTTGCTAAGGACAACACAGGGAAAAAGTGCACGACAAAATACACTATAAGGGATTCTCAAGAGGCATTTTTGTTTGTGGCTAAATCTCCTCAAGAAGTTGAAGCTCACCTATTGGAGTTGAGGAACAAGGCTGTCAACATCCAGCCGTTCTTAATAGGCATTGGAGAAAGTATTAAGGAGATTAAAGAGTACTTTATCTATTTCGATGGGATACAGTACGCCTTGAAATCTTGCCTCAGGGGGGTTGATGTAGTTTTTAAGGTATTTCACGTTTTCAATTTAGAGTACCCAATTCAATGCACTAACTTTTGGTGCTTCATGCAAGAATACATTTATAAATTAAAGTGTCCAAAAAAGAATCAGAAGAATGCATTACTAGGAAATGCTTTAATCAATGACCTGATGTAAATAACATTTAGACCTAAGATATAGTTTAAGATTAGAATTAAGATTAAGAAAATATTTAAGATTAGATTTAAGATTAAGTTTAAGATTTAGATTAAGAATAAAAGGAAGTCAAAAACAGGATAGAATAAAACAAATCTATAAAAAATTAAACTATAACATTTTTTTTTACGAAATCATCGTTTTCATATGTATTAATGTCATTGGGCTCTAGGTCGCTCTTATCTTCTTTTTTTATAGGTTAAAGGTTGTCAGCCGTTTTTAGAAAGGTAAGTAATACTGGTAAATAAATCTACTGAAAAGTGTCTTTTTACTTTCCAAAAAAGTTGGGATTCAAGTCAAAAAGTTGGAAAGAAAATAAGATGGGTTCTAATTTTCTCTCCAAATTTTGTACTTGGGTTTCAACTTTGCAGGATGGTGTAAAGCCATTTTGTTCATCCATGATTCGCAGAATATTTTTACGTATCATGGATCAAGGAAATAAAATCGTAAGGTAACGAATGCATTTTACGTTGATTTATGAAAAAAAAATTCATGACTCAACGAAAAATGTCGTTAGCTAACGAATTCATTTTACGTTGATTTATGAAAAAAATTCATTACTCAACGAAAAATTTCGTCAGTTAACGAATTTATTTTACGTTGATTTATGAAAATTTTTCGTTGATTGATGGAAAACTTCATAGTTCTACGAAAAAATTTCGTTAGCTGACGAATCCATTTTACGTTGATTTATGAAAAAAATTCATTACTTAACGAAAAATTTCGTCAGTTAACGAATTCATTTTACGTTGATTTATGAAAAAAATTCATTACTCAACGAAAAATTTCGTCAGTTAACGAATTTATTTTACGTTGATTTATGAAAATTTTTCGTTGATTGATGAAAAACTTCATAGTTCTACGAAAAAATTTCGTTAGCTAACGAATCCATTTTACGTTGATTTATGAAAATATTCATTACTCAACGAAAAATTTCGTCAGTTAACGAATTCATTTTACGTTGATTTATGAAAAAAATTCATTATTCAACGAAAAATTTCGTCAGTTAACGAATTTATTTTTCGTTGATTTATGAAAAATTTTCGTTCATTGATGGAAAACTTCATAGTTCAACGAAAAAATTTCGTTAGCTGACGAATCCATTTTACGTTGATTTATGAAAAAATTCATTACTTAACGAAAAATTTCGTCAGTTAACGAATTCATTTTACGTTGATTTATGAAAAAAATTCATTACTCAACGAAAAATTTCGTCAGTTAACGAATTTATTTTACGTTGATTTATGAAAATTTTTCGTTGATTGATGAAAAACTTCATAGTTCTACGAAAAAATTTCGTTAGCTAACGAATCCATTTTACGTTGATTTATGAAAATATTCATTACTCAACGAAAAATTTCGTCAGTTAACGAATTCATTTTACGTTGATTTATGAAAAAAATTCATTATTCAACGAAAAATTTCGTCAGTTAACGAATTTATTTTTCGTTGATTTATGAAAAATTTTCGTTCATTGATGGAAAACTTCATAGTTCAACGAAAAAATTTCGTCAGTTAACGAATCCATTTTACGTTGATTTATGAAAAAATTAATTACTCAACGAAAAATTTCGTCAGTTAACGAATTCGTTTTACGTTGATTTATGTAAAATTTCATAGCTTAACGAAAAATATCGTTAGCGAATAGAGGCATCTTAAGTCGATTTATGGAAAACTTCATAGTTCTACGAAAAAATTCGTTATATTAAGTATATATCTTACCTTGATTTATGAAAATTTTCATTGTTCTACGAAAAATTTCGTCATCTGACGTATGCATCTTACGTTGATTGATGAAAAAATTCGTTGTTGAACGAACGATTTTACATACATCAATGTATAAGTTCATCAAAAAATGAAAAACATCGTTGCCCAATGAAGCTTTTGCGTTAATCCACGAAAAAATCGTTCGAAATTGAACTTCGAAATTCGAAATTCTTTATGTAAATTTACGTTGGCATATGTATTAAATCGTATAAATCAACGAAAATTTCCGAATATTACCAATTTCGTTAACTGAAGAAAAATTTCATGGTTTAATGAAGCGCTCCATTGACGTATGAAAGCCATTTCGTTGGGATAACGAAATTTAGCATCGGCTGAATTTTAATTAAATTTTCGTTGTCTCAACGAAGTTTTGCGTTATATTGACGTAAGGATTTGGTTCAGTGTAAAGCGTGTTTTTTTTTAGACATGTGGTTTTCAAGAAGAAATAGAACGCATATAGTTTAATTTTATGACCAAGAATTTAGCTTTATTATAAAGATATGGGTTTGGCATTATGTTTAAAAAATGATTTCGGGCAAGTGGCCGTCGAGAATGGCTCGAATAAATTCCACCCGAGAGGCCCAATTTTCGACCACTTTTTGCAGCAATTGGAGCCGTATGTCAGCAATATCGCGCCGAATATTCTCTTCCAAGGCGTCAATCGTCTCGGGGTTAACGACTTCACATAACCCCACAAAATATAGTCCAGTGGTGTTAAATCGCACGATCTTGGAGGCCACGCCACAGACCCACGACGCAAGATAATGCGCTCACCAAAAGTTTCCTTCAATAAATTGATTGTTTCGTTGGCTGTATGGCATGTAGCGCCGTCTTGTTGGAACCGAAGGTCTTCCACATCAACATCCTCCAATTCAAGCACGAAAAAGTCATTAATCATGGCTCTATGCCTATAGCGTTCCCCATTGACTATAACATTATGGCCGGCTTCATTTTTGAAGAAATATGGACCAATGATTCCCTTTGCCCAGAGAACACACCAAACAGTGACTTTTTGAGGATGTGACGGCGCGGCGTCTTAACAATGGCTTGTGGATTATGATCACTCCAAATACGAAAATTTTGCTTATTAACGTACCCATTCAACCAAAAATGAGCTTCTTCTGAAAATCGGGATCGTTGGCCATCTCGTTTTGGGCCCATTTGGGCACAATTTGCAAACGTTGTTCAGGAGTAAGTCTATTCATTATGAAATGGCTAACCAAACTGAGCATAAATCAAGTGACAGCTGTCAAGAAGACCAACTCCGAAAAAAGTATTGGCAGATTGAAACCCATACGTCTAAAAAAAACACCCTTTATATGATTTATAGGAATCAAGATATTTAATAAAAACTGAAATCCAAGATGGCGGCCAAAAGGTGAATTTTACGAATGCGAAAAATCAGGTTCTTAGCTCTTAGGTCTCTAACTAATATCGCGTTCCCAGATTCTGACCATACTAAGCGAGGTAGATTATATAAAGTCATCTTCGAGGTTAATAAAGAATCGGCAAAGAAGTTAGAACGCAATATATCTGAATAATTGACCAACGAATAAGTTTAATATTCAAAGCTAAGAGCAAACGTGGCGAATATTAGCCGAGTCAAACGATATGTCATTTCTCCAAAATTACAACTCGACCATCTGTGAAGAAAGTAATCAAATTGAATTTTTAGCGAAATTTCAATTTATACTCACTCAATGTCTCTCTTATATGATTAAAACCCTCAACTCCTTATCAGGGGGAAATCTTAATTAAGGAAGGAGAACGAAGGGTCTTCAAACGAAAAAAGGGTCAAATGCCAACATAGACCACTCATATGTACAAGGAGATGCGAAAATAATTTAATTTCAGAGCCTGCACCTCTCAGGCTTTGTCGGCGTTTCTCGAATATACAGGCCAAATTCTGTACCTTTATATGTAGTTTCCATAATGTTCGGTGATAAAGTGGTTTTGTGGCACTGAATCGACAAGCGGTGATAGATTCATAGGAAAAAGCTTTCCATCCTCGTCGTCCTAACCTAAATTTTATGCGGACAGGCAGTGAGAGAAAGAGAGAGAGAGAGAGAGTAGAGTAGAGAGCGTGTCCTTGTCGTTTCGGTTTTTTCATATATATTAAACTTTATTGTAGTTCTCTTGATTCAATTTATGAACAAAACCAAATAAAGGAGAGCTCGGGTTCGTGTTTGGTTGGGCCTGTGCCTGGGCATGGGCATGGAAAAGGAATAAAGTGGGATTTTGTTGGGAAATTGCATTAATTTGAGTGAAAATATAGACACAAAATAGAGAGCAATACCAGAGTGAAATTATGTGAAGGAGTGAAGGATATGCCATGTCAAACTAGAGATTTAATATAAACACACAGTATACACATCAGAGACATGAGACATTGAATTCTGTGTGAATGAATTCGATACTTCTACTTTGTTTGATGCGGGTTGGGTGCGATGATGATGATGATGGCAGGCAAGACTTATATAGGCTGGGTTCACAGTCTCTATAGGTTTCATCGATTGATGGATGACAGGTAGGTATGCCATTTTTCCCTACCTATATACTATATAGCAGCTTCAGTTCTCCTAACTAAGGAGGAAATATTTCAAAATGGCTAAATTCTTCCTATATTATGTACATATATGTGGCTATATGCATATATAAAAGACGGAAGGATAACGCCTGATGTGATTGTGGTGAACAAACTGAATGAATGTTTCTTAATTGGAAAGTTCTGCGGATGGATTTGAATTGAGTGGTGAATCACTGAAGTGTTTCTGAAAATTTATTCACTTTACCTCTATAATAAACACCGATGTCCCATGTACCTCCATATACATATAAAGTATAAATATATTCTAACTCTAATACTGAGGTATTATGAAGGAGGACCTTTAGTCGAAAATCAATTGGTTTATACGAATTTGTATGTTAGCATTATTTGAAAGTGAATGCAGTTGAAGTTTATTCTATTCTAGGATGTTTTCGATTTTAACCTATTTTGTCAGGTGGCCAATTTTTCAGTTAAATCTTTTGCAAACAAAACTGAGAAGTTACCTACATTCCAAATTATAGATTTATAAAAGAAACTATAGACTCGTATTTTTGTTTTTCTGCAGAAACCTTTATTTATCATGACATTGGGTTAGTAGATAAATTATTTGCATCTCTTTGAGTAAAGGATATGCTGTATTTAATACTAGCAACTTAGATGAGTACAAACAAAATTCGAAAATATGTGTATTAAAGCGTTAAGCTCTTTAGTGGAAAATTGGATAGCAAAATGAGTGAATTTTAGGTGTTTGGCATTGTGTATGTTAAACTTATAATTTTAACACAAATATAAAAATCAAGGGCAGTTAAAAGTACAAAATTATAGCTGCGTTGTATTCTAGATTCGTAGACAAGTCTTTTAGAATACGGATATGGAGTTCTTTTTTTTATAAATCCGATTGGGATTATCTGAGGTTTAAAATAATTTCAGATAGTTTCAAGTTGTACCTACTTATAGAATCACATAAAACTCTTTATTTGGATTAATGCTTTTGAAACGGGAAAAAATTGTTCGAAAGATGATAGTTTTTTTTTGAAGAAACTTCAAGGCAAAAATTAAAATTTATAAAAATTTAGTAAAAGATTAAGGGCCAGTTTCACAGTCGACACTTACCGAAATATAAGTGGCACTTAAATTTCCCATATTAGGAATTTAAGATAAATTTCATAGCTAGCGTAAGTGGAACTTAAGTCACGAACATCGGAGACTTAAGTGCCACTTATTCAGCTAACAGTGAACGGTGATATTGGGAATTATTCTTTCAAATTCCCCACTTAAGTGTCACTTTTCCGAGTGTGAAACTGTCCCTAAAGCTTTTTGTTCGTAAGAGCAATAGAATAAAGAAAAACGTGTAGAAACGCACCCAGTCCTTTTAGTTGCCTTATAGCGCTGCAATGTGGTTAAAACAAACTACTGAATCAGAATTATAAAAGAATGCAATCATTTGGGAATGCATCTTAAATGATAGATTGTGGAATCCCTATTCATTTAACATTTTTCCCATTTTACAGCAATTAATCGAATGCAATTTTTGCAATCAATTGAATACAATCTTTGCAATCAATTGAATGCAATCTTTTGGGAGTTCATGCATTCTTTTGCCTTTTTCTGCAATCTTTTGCGTTCATTGTATTCTTTTGCATTCTTATTTAATTTTTTTTGCAAATTTTTTGCCCATTCTGGCCAATTTAACTTTTTGTCAGTTAAATGGCAAAACATGTTTATGATTTGTTTGACACTAAAACAAAGACATATACCAAAATTCACCATTTTGGAAGTTTGGACTCTCTTTTTCGCTAGTTTTTCTGTGGCTAAAATATATTCTTTTAAAATAAAACACATTTTTACACACACTTTTCTTGCCATAACCAGTTCATGGAGGATTTTTCTTAAAAAAATTGACAGGTGAAATTTTGGCACACTTGCCAGTAAGTAAGTTCATACGACCTCTGTTCGTTTACTCAACTTTTTCAGTATCCTTTCAATATTCATATAAAAATAAATTGAACTTACATTAGGTTTTATGAATAAAAAAAAAGCTACGGCTAAAACTTGGATTTTTAAGTAAAAGCTAGGTTTTTTGTGCATAAAAATAAGCTTAAACTTGATAGTTAAAAATGTCTTTTAGTAATAGCTATTTTAAAATAGCCAACGCTAAATTCATTCTAAGTTTTAACTTGTTTTTCTAGCCTAAGCTTCAATTTGTGTTAGTAAAAATAGCTGAGACTAGAATATTATAGTTAAAGCTACAAAAAAATTAAGATTTTTTTTACCTGTTTAGAAAGCTTTGACTAGTTCTTATTTTTAGTATTGTGTTTAGTTATATATAGTGCGAATATGGCCGAGTTTATGTCCGTAAGAAAACCAAGAAACGGTTGGAAATTAATGGTGAGGATTTTCATAGTTTATTTTGGTTTTCAAAAGAAAATGTTCAGCGTCTTTCTGATTACTTTTTAGGAGTCCCAACAGAGCGTAGAGGAGGTGAACTGACCTCTGAGCAGAGAATGCAGATATTTTGAGATATCTGAGTGAACCTGGATTTCAATGTGGGGTAGGACAAGATCTTGGAGTTGAACGCTATTCTGTATGCAAGATTATGGAAGAGGCTCACATTCATATTAGATTTCCGTCGAGTCACACAGAGAAATCGAAACGGAAAAGGCTTCCACAGCCTTAATGTAACGGGTGATTTTTTAAGAGGTTTAGAACTTTTTTTTAAAAAAAAACACAAAAAATTCGAAAAAATGAATGAAATATTTATTTGAATCAATAGTTTGAACCTTGCAATTTAATGTTTAAAGATAATTTCATGCAAATGTTGACCGCGGCTGCGTCTCAGGTAGCCCATCCGCTGAGTCCAATTTTGGCATACTCTTTCACACATATCGGTCGGTATCTCACGAATGAATGCATGGATGTTGGCTTCCAGTGCGTCAATCGAAGCGGGCTTGTCTCTATAGACATTAGCCTTGACATACCCCCACAAAAAATAATCTAATGGTGTCAAATCGCACGATCTAGGCAGCCAATTGACCGGCCCGAAACGTGAAATTAACTGTTCACCAAACTCGCCTCGCAATTGCGCCATTGTTTCGCGTGCTGTGTGGCATGTGGCACCGTCTTGTTGAAACCACATATCATGCAAGTCAACAACTTCCATTTCGGGCAAAAAAAAGTTTGTTATCATCGCTCGGTAGCGTTCACCATTGACAGTAACGCTGCGATTCGCATCATCTTTGAAGAAATAGGCCCAATAATGCCGCCGGCCCATAAACCGCACCAAACAGTGGCTTTTTCGGGATGCATTGGTAGCTGTTGCAATGCTTCTGGCTGATCTTCACTCCAAATGCGGCAATTTTGCTTATTTACGTACCCATTCAACCAAAAATGAGCCTCATCGCTGAACACAAGCAGCGCGCGATGAACATTTCGAACCGAGCACGAATTTTGATAGTAAAATTCAATAATTTGCAAGCGTTGTTCATTTGTAAGACGATCCATGGTTAAATTGCAAACCAAACTGAAGCTGTTTGACAGTGACACAAGGTACTAAACACACGTCAGCTGTCAAAACCAGTGTTGCCAAAACGAAACCAGCTTAAAAATCACCCGTTACAAGCGACATGCAATGCAGCCGAAGAATTCACAAGTGTGAACGCAAACACTGACGGACAATATGATAAAAAGATATTTTACCCGTCACCAATACCTGCCCTACAGAACAGATAAAAAGTTATGGCAAAACAAAATTGCAAAACAACCTTCCTTTTCGCTTCGTGGTATATAAGAACAGTTCTAGCTAAAGCTATTCAAGTCAAAAAATATGAATAAAAAACCAAGATCTTAAATAACGAAGTTAAAGCTAGAATTTTCCAGCTCAAGCTATTTAGCGTTATCATTTTTTTATTCACATAAGACAAAGCTTCAGCCAGTACTGTCTAGCTTTAGCTGCTAGTAAAAGCTATGACTAGTTGGCTTTAGCTTCCCTCAAAAAAGTTTTTACTTTTTGATGTGTAAACATCTATGCTCGCGGTAGAGTGGAAAAAAAACGTGAACTTTTCTGTGCAACGTTCCGTCGTGCAAATTACATTGTAGCACGTTACGTTACGAAATCTGATTTGCCCCGACCAAAACAAATTGATTTTAACGCGACCGACAATTAGATTATACTTTATCGCGACCACTCATTTATATTGTTTTTGCCAACGACGAAAGCAAATTGTTTTTAGCGCGACCGACGATTTTATCATTTTAACACTTATATTTTTATATTTATTTCTTTAATTTTTAATTATTCCCCGAACAAAATGGACGCGACACTAGTTATTAAAAAGAAAACAAAATCAAAACAAAAATA
This sequence comes from Leucozona laternaria, assembly GCA_932273885.2. Classification (NCBI taxonomy): domain Eukaryota; kingdom Metazoa; phylum Arthropoda; class Insecta; order Diptera; family Syrphidae; genus Leucozona; species Leucozona laternaria. The sequence continues at coordinate 5,130,780 of OW026368.1, forward strand.
ATAATAGTCAGCTGTAGGGATTGACAATTGACTGTAGGTATGGTAGGTCAATGGCTGTAGGTATGGTAGGATATCGGGTGCGTTCAGTGATACAAATCTGAACTTAAATTCTACGTTTACATTATACTGCTTTTAAACGATGCAATTTCTTCCTGCAATTTTTAGGCACGTAGGCGAGGGGCGTAGGAGGCTGGGATATACAAAATAGCTGAGATAGATCAAATTGCAGAGTTATGGGCTACTTTTGTACTTGCACAAAGTTAACATTCATTAAAAATCACAGCGTCCAATTCCATTGGCAATTGATGGTGTCAATCGATTGAAACTGCGATTTTAGTGATTTCCACTGACAACAACTGCAACTTAAAATTCTAAAAACTCAAGATATTTAATTCGCCGGCTATCTCATAGTGACATTCATTTGAGGTTCGTTCAGTATAAAATTAAGATTGAACTTTTTGTAAGTTTTGTTCGATGGAAAGATGGAGTTTCATAAGGGTTGCAAGTTCGTTGACAGTTCTAACTGGATATTTTAATTCGGCCCCTGTCAGTCAAACCATTAAGTTCCTTTGGAATTTGGGTACGGTGTCATTTAATTGAAACCACGGTTTTAGTGCTCTCCGCTGACAGTTGTTGTTTGTCGATGCTCAGAGAGTGATTACCATAAACAATAACCATCTGTAATGTGAAGTCATCTTAAAGTTGAGAGTGAACTACGAAGCAGGACCTTTCAGTACCGAACCTTCACGGTTCGTTGGACGCTTCACCACCAGCCTTTTAGTGCTTGGAAATTTCGTTACAGTGGTTCCCCCACTGGGTATTTCGCTGCCGTTCTTTCAACACTTAGCTTTTTAAGCACTGCCTACAGATAGGTAATGTAGTGTTAATTATTCAATATGTTTCTTTTGATGACGTTCAGTAATAAAAATTATGCACTTGGACAAAAACTGATGTTTACACATATTTAACCGTGAGACCCGGCACTCACATATTTTTTTTTTTATTCACAAGACCCATTGGTAGAAATTGGCACTTTTGGGAACTAAATAATGAGGTGACACAATTGACAGTTATATAAAAGCTAAATTTCATATTACTATTTTTTTTAATTTTAAGGTTTTTGGCAAACATGTTATGACGTTCATAGCGCTCTATTTCAAATAATAAATAAATGTCTTTTTGGATGGGTCAAACTAATGAGGACTAATTTTTAAATTCTTAAAGGCATGAAAAATTCATTGCTTGACATCCAAGAACATACCCTACAAAATATCAACTCGAAGTTTTGAGGCTAAGAGGTCGCCATTTAGTTTCTTACATTCAAATTAAATAGGAAAAAATGTGGAAAAAAACTTTGTATTTTTTTAAATTGTTAAACGTTGGATCTAATTGTTTTAACAAATTTCTTCCAGGATCAATGGTTAACGACTTATTTAGTTATGTACAGTTTTTTCTACATTTTTCCTGATCCAATTTGTATGGGACAGGCAAAATAGCAATAAGGCAGTAATAAGCTGTGATATGTTAAGCTCGAATTAGTATAGCTTTTATCCTGGAATTCCAAGCAACTAACTTTTTTCGGTTTTCAAGAATTTCGAAGCATGTTTCTTTCATTTGACTCACCCTTATATATACATACATATACAAATTGCAGGGTTGAAAAAAAAAATGCAATATTTCGTCAATACAATATTTCAAAATCATGCATTGAATGCAATTATATGATTGCATTCTTTGGTTTCGATTTGAGACTTGAAATTTACTTCAAATTAAACGATCACCACTCATGTGACATGAAAAAGATTGCAATCATTTTTCCCCATTCATTTTACAGCAATTAATTGAATGCAATCTTATGAGAATTCATGCATTCTTTGCAGTCTTTTGCATTCTTTTTTAAACTAGCGAACTACCCATGGATAGTGAATATGTGATCGATACATCTAACGATAGGTTTGGACTATTTTATAAAATCCGGTCTTAAAAGTTTTGATAAAATCTTATTTGTGTTCTCACAACAATAAAAAAAAGGCTGCACTGCACCTTAGGAATGTATCCCACAAAACTAATTTAGTGTTCTAGCATCAGTTATCAAAAATCATATGCCTTTTCTTAATACAATATGTAAGATAGAATGGTAAAACCCATTAGAAACACTTCCAAAGAACATACATTTCTTTTTCGAAACACGTGAAAGGAATAATTCTTACGCACATTAACAATGTTTGTGTGTCTGTTTTTCTTTTTTTTTTTTAATAGAAAAGACGCGCAGGAAGGTGTTGAAATATATTTATTTTCTCTGTGAATAGCATAATGAATGACTCTCGGTGTCGTGTATTAATGGCAAAGACATTCGTTAGCTACGAATTTTGAAAAATGAATGTGCAGATACAACAGCATTGCCATACCATACCTATATGAAGTGGTCTTCAATGGAGACGCCTTGGGTGGCGTTGTTATAGTCTCCCTTTTTGGTTTAATATCTGTTTCTCTTGAGATTTGTTAAATAGGGGAACAAAACCACTTCCGTTTGTAAGAAGACATTGCTTTTGTTCGCCGTTTATATCGTTATCCTATATTTTTATTTGTTCTTGAGAAATATAAATTAATCTAATTTCTGTATAATTTAATTTATAATAATTCTTAACAGGGGTTTTTAATGGCAAATTATGGATCCGGCGAAAATCAAATTTTTAAAAGTCTTACTCCCACTTTTTCACAGAAGTACTAAGCCAGGCTAGTACCCAGTCTGGCTCTGGTACTCGGTCCTAATGAAAAGTAAGTACCTGAGCATTTCTTCACACCACTAGTACAGTATCTAAGTTCACCAAGCGGTACTAGGACTTAATAGGTCTAAAACTGATCTAATTCTGATTTTGACAATATTTTGGCATTTCAAAAATTATTTTTATATTTATTTTGACTCAACGATTTTTATTTTATTCTATTTTCGAATGAATTATGTCAATTTAAACAAAAAGGGGACATAATATCCATTCCACAATACCTGTCTTATCAAGCATCAACTATGAAATTTGTCACTGTGATCAACAATTTTCCGGTCTTCAATTTACGCAGTATAATTTAACACCGTTGTTGTGCGAAATTACAAGTTTATAAGGTGTTGAGAAGTAGTCCTTAATTTTAACGATCCCTGAGTCAGTGAATCAGTGAGCCAGTTACGCTCTTAGCGATATTTAAAGCCCTTAACCACTGGAAACCTGAAATTAGGCAAGGCTCTTCCTTGCCTGGCTTACAAAATATTATGAAACTGAAGTTTTTGACTCCATTGGTACTGAAGTTAGGGCGGGTGAAATATCTAATGTTGCCTTAATGCTCTTACACATAATTATACATTTCTTCGATTTATTTAATCTTTAAATAAAATTAAAAGCAACTTGACATGCAAGAGCACTTTCATGAACTTACAAGGGTTGCAGACATTTTTAACATCATTATTTTTTAAAACTATTAAACTACCAATTCTAATCTCACTCCTCAGGAATTCTCTTTTTTGTTTTGGTTCTGTATTTAGGCGCATCAAATAAATCTAGTGCTTGTCTATCATCCAGACAATTATTACGGTTTTTTGTTTTCTGTGTAACACGTCATTCGTTTTTTTTTATTTCTGTTAACTTAAGAAGACGGAACTTCTTAAAAGAGCAACAAACTTTAAAGAGCTCATGATGAATGTAACTTGTAATTGTTGTTAAGTATTCAGGAAATAAACTTTCATTATTGATTTTAAACGAAAAACTAATTGCAAATCTCAAGAAGCTAATTGCTTTAATATTTGTTTTTGCAAAAGAAAATCAATTAAGAAGTTCAAGTGTCGTAGAATATTTTGCCAAGAAATTTGTAAGGAAATTTCTAAGATTTTTTTTTTTTTTTAAATAAAACAATATTTAAGTTGACTTCAAAAATAATTAGGACATAAAAATGTTGCTTTCAATCTATTTGCGAATAAGAATATATTGAATTTCAATTTTGAAGTTCATAGTCAGGTTAAGTTATCATAAGCTTTAAGACTAAAAATCTCAGAAAACAGAGGAAGCTTATAAATATTAAAGGGTGTTTTTTTTAGAGGTATATTACTTTTAGGTGGCAGCACTTTTTTAACTGGCGGCCATTTTGTCAGCTGCCAAGTGATTTATTTTTAGTTTGGTTTGGCATTTCAACATAAATAGACTGACGCCTGAACAACGCTTCCAAATTGTGCCCAAATGGGCCCAAAACAAAATTGCCGTTGATCCCAATTTTCATAAGCGAAATTTGTTTAGCGATGAAGCTCACTTTTGGTTGAATGGATACGTCAGTAAACAAAACTGCCGTATTTGGAGTGATGATAATCATCAAGGGTGTGTTGAGAGACCGTTACATCCACAAAAACTGACTGTTTGGTGTGCTTTCTGGTTTGGTGAAATAATTGGTCCGTACTTCTTTAAAAACGATGCTGGCCAGACTATAGAGCCATGATGACTGACTTTTTCGTTCATCAATTGAACCATGTCACACAGCTCGTGGCACAATTGATTTATTGAAGGAAACGTTTGGTTAACGCATAGTTTAACGTTACGGACCCATGAATTGGGCTTCAAGATCATGCGATTTAACGCCGCTTGACTATTTTCTGTGGGGAAATGTGAAATCGCTAGTCTACGCCGATAAGCCCAAAACGATTGGCCACTTGGAGGACAACATTCGCCGCGTTATTGCCGACATACGGCCACAAATAATGGAAAAAGTCATCGAAAATTGGACTTCCAGATTAGGCTACGTCCGAGTCAGCTGTGGCGGTCATATACCAGAAATCATATTTAAATTATAATGCCAGAAGATTATCTTTCGAATAAAGTAAATTTCATGTCAATTTAAAAAAATCATCTTTGTTTTATTCCATTTCAAAGTTCTATACCTCTAAAAAAAACACTGCCAATACCAATAGCTTATAATAAAATATTTTACTTTGAATGTTGACCCTTAAAATTTTTTTTTTTTAAGCCCCACAAGAAAACGAAATAACAAGAGTGACATTTTTTTAGACATCGGGGGTTTCTTTAATCAAGTTTTTATATGTGAATATTTTTCAACAACATTATAAACTTTTTTCTATAAATAAACCTGAGAGCTCCATGACATGACAGATGACTGCATTATAACTTATATAATTTGAATTATAATTTTAATCCACAAATTGGCGTCATATTCGAAAATACACACATACGTCGGTCGTCCATTCGAACTAACTCATTGCCTGATTTGTTTTTTGAAGTGGAAACTATTTAAATTGGTTCGCAAATGGATTAGATATATTCACCCAGCCCCTCAAGTCTTAATGCGTCTCTGCTAACCCAACTCTATTCCCTATTTACTTCACTTGGGCTTTTCAGGAAAAGGCCAACACTTGAAAGTAAATGTTTATCCAAGGCAGTTGGCAGACGAAAATCCATTGCTTCTGATTCCCAAAAGGATGATGCAGAGGCATTTTGGGAATCAGCAATGCAGAAGTCAATTGAAAGCAAAGTAGTTTCATTTGGCAGTGCTATTTAGTGAGGCGAGGCCAAATTGACTGAATGTGTTGTGTCATTAAGGAGGAGCAGGATTGTCGTTTCCCGTTTTGATTTCAATATGAGAGTTGTTGCTGAGGTGACCAGCTGGAGTAGAATTGTGATAGGATTTTTTATTTTCAACAAGAAATAAATTCGTGGCGTTACAGCTCATGTAAACCAGGTCCTAGTGCCTTACAACTCTCAACCAATTCTGTGTGCGTGTTGTAGGTCAGGCGGAATGGAGAGGACCTACAAATTTCTGACGGATTGGAAAGGCTTATATGACAATTTAAGAGCTTTTTAACTTCCTCGCAAAAGGCAGCACCTCTGATATCTTTTTTTCTGTTTTTAGGTGGAATAGAGTAGGATTGGAGCTTTAGGCCTTTGGGGTGGCATTCCAATGCACTAACCATTAAGCCACGGGTTAGTACCAATGTTGAATCCAAATGTCGAATGCCTACCCCATTCTTAGGTTCATGATGGAGAATTCGGTCTTGTTTAGAATCCAGAGTGTGTTTTCTTTAATCACATTTTGGAGCAGATACTAATGCAGGCTAGGCATTAACACATTGTGATAGCCAATAGCTTAAACTACTTCAAGTTGCAGTTTAAAAATTAAATCCATAAAAAAAGAGTAAAATTAACAAATCTGGTCACCCTTATGCCTAAGTTATAAAAACGAAAATTTGTTTATATCCCAAGGGAAAAGGCTGGCTGTGTTAGTTAAAGGATATATACTAGCCTCATAACTTTACCTGGCTCTCAACACTGCAATTAGTGCGATTGCAGGTGTGAAGACACTCCATACTAATATATAGCAAAAGACGAAGAGTAGTAGGTAAGTACATAAGCTAGGAGTATTGCAGGATGTCGTAAGGATTCAGCTTTCAATTTGTTGAAAATTAATTTCAAGCAATGCGCTCTCTAGCGCTATACATAATTGCAAATTACACTATCCTTGGCAGGTTGCTTATGTGCATCTTGATGCCTTATCCATCATACTTACTGCATTTCTAAACGAAGGCAAGGACATTGCTGGCGAGATATGTAAATATATATCGGTACCTCTCTACCTTCCATAAGGATGGGAGTTATAAGATTCATTTTCACAATTCGTGCTAACGACAAACCATCATGCAAAGAAAGAGCCTTGATAGTGAGTAATGACGTTGAATTCAATTTAGGACATTTCTGATGTTATACCTATATTTCGACGGACATTTGTAATGAATTTAATATTTAATTAGCACATTGTGAGTGATTGCATACATGAGTACATGAAGGTATACCGACACGTGGTTGTCTAAATGTAAACACACGTATATATAACAATATGATGGTTGTAAGATGCAAGGGGAAGTTTCACGAACTCGAGGTTTTATTAATGAATTTATAATTGATGTTAATTTGTTTTCGAAATTTAAGGGCTTTAATATCAGTTTAAATTATTATAAAAGGAAAACCATATTGTAATATTTTGTTAGCTCTGAATATTTATGCATTCCAAAATAACTCTACTTTTGATTTTATAAATTTAATTAGCAAACTAGAAAGGGTTTGATATCTCAGGGTAAAATTAAAACTTAAACTTTTTCTATCTGATTTGGTATTTTTAAGTTTTTTTTTGGGGTTCGCTATCGAACAGAGACTTAATTGTGTGTATCGCCAAACGATCGAACGACACTGTTTTAATGAATTCTGTCTCCATCATTTATTATATCGATGGACTCTTGCAAAATTATCGTAATTTTTCGGAGTACTTACTGATTAATCTTATCTTAAACGCAGCTTTCTTTGCAGGCGCAGTCTCATAAGTCCACAGGTCAAAAGTCCATAATGGACTTATCACCCACTTGGATGGTTTATAAATCCACAAATCCATTATGAAGTTATAACTCATCCCAATGGGGCAGAAGTCCACAGAATTTCTTGGTGGACTACTGAACCGCAGATTGTGGTCTCAATGCTCACTTAGGTGGGTCATAAGTCCATAATTATTTGAAGTTGTCATCTTCGTATAGAAACAACAAAAAGTCCATTATGGGCTTATCACCCACTTCGATAAGTTATAATTCCACAAATCCATTGTGAAGTTATAACTCATCCAATTGGGTCAGAAGTTCACATAATTTCTTGGTGGACTAATGACCCGCAGATTGTGGTCTCGAGGCTCACTTAGGTGGGTCATATGTCCGTAATTATTTGAAGTTGTAATCTTCGTGTAGAAACAACAAAAAGTATATAATGGACTTATCACCCACTTGGAAGAGTTATAAGTCCACAAATCCATTGTGAAGTTATAACTAATCCAATTGGGTCAGAAGTCCACAGAATTTTTTGGTGGACTAATGAACCGCAGATTGTGGTCTCAAGGCTCACTTTGGTGGGTCATAAGTCCATAATTATTTGAAGTTGTCATCTTCGTGTAGAAACAACGAAAAGTCAATAATGGACTTATCACCCACTTGGAAGAGTTATAAGTCCACAAATCCAATGTGAAGTTATAACTCATCAAAATGGGTCAGACGTCCACAGAATTTTTTGGTGGACTAATGAACCGCAGATTGTGGTCTCAAGGCTCACTTAGGTGGGTCATAAGTCCATAATTATTTGAAGTTATCATCTTCATGTAGAAACAACAAAATTCGAACGAATTTTTCACTAGGTATTACTCTATAAATTTTTAAAAATGAATTTATAATTCGACTAAAATAAATAAAAATTTAAAATAAGAAGCTATAACTTTCGGCAAAATAAATTCTATATTTAGACAAAAATAAAAAGTTTACGGCATATAAACAGTGAGGTAGGTATGGAGGGCATAGTGCCTCCTTCAACCACCCTGGTTGGCTTCATCATAGGATTTGGAGTAGGTGCAAGGTGGGTTATATGCAAAGTTTTTTTGGATTTAAAGAAACCTCACTGTTTTAAGCAAATTTTTATTTTTAAGTAATAGATATTGTTTTAAATTACTTTGGCGATATTTCCATCGAATAGTTTTACTCGAATTGTTTTTTTAGTGGAATAGTTTGAGTCGAATTTCCCGGATTTTGAATCAATCGGATGGGTTACAAGTTCACAATTGATTTTTGGGCTTATAACTCATCCAAGTGAGTCAAAAGTCCTGTGGACTTTTTTTTGTATTTCGACAATAGGCCTAATTCAAGTTGCACAAGATCTTCTCAATGTCTATTGTTTTAATGTACGTATCCCACTTCTGACACCATATAGAACACAAAAATATCGCTTTTAACCATCATATATTAAATTTTGGCTTTTGCTCTTAGACAGCCAGGGCCTAGTAACTTAAAACTCTCAGTCATTCCTCTGTGTGCTTGTTGTTAGTCTAGATCTAGACAGAAAGGGATGCAAAGTAATAGGGCTTTGCAGAATTTTCCAAATTTCTTTTATTTATAAATAAATAGAACATCGTTTGTTGGAAATTAACTGCTTAGCAGTCATTACATTAATAAACCTATATCTTTCATCTTAAATGCCTAACAACCAGAACCCTAAGGAACATGTACTCACTTGCGACCAAGTCGTGTATTTAATTTACTTAACCTTACTGCCATAACGAAGCTACAAAACATACGAGTTACATTTCCATCTGAAGGTTTTTCCTTTGGTAAATTAGCACTAATCCATACTATAGACTCTTTTGAAATTGCGTACGTAGCTAATATCTTATATAACCCCATATCGTATAAGTAAAAAGTTATTCTCACGCATGGTTTTATATGAAATATAAAAGAAATGTTTCCTCCAAATTGCCAATTTCTCAGACCAATGACTGCTGAGCTCAACGTTAGTCTACTCCGGTTTGTTAGTCTCTTTTTCCATTTATATGTTTCGAGATAAGACCCAATTTGATTACCGTTTTAAAAGATTTCTTGCTCAAGGCGCACTCACACTTGAATCTTGAAAAATTATTTCAAACATTTTTTTTTTTTTTTGAATACAAAATTTCCTTAAATAAATACTAAAATGCAACTCAAGAAATAACAAAAAAAAAAAAAATCCCTTTAAAATTGTTAAATTTTGACTTTTATCTGAAAAGCAAACCGCACATGAAACCACACTCAAACCAATTTAAGATAATCCAACCATAGAAATATACAAGTAAATTGCCAAAGTATATTTTTCTCTTTTTTTATACTTTTCAATCTGCGACTACACAACGATGACATCTCGTTTCGGGTGTTTTTTTTTTTTTTTTCTAAACTTCATGCAAGGATATCGTTTTATTTTTCCACGAATATTACCCAGACAAGAGAGGGAGAGAGAAAAAGATAAACTCATATCCTTATTTTTTACCTTAACATCTCATCTCTGCAGTAGATAGAAACACATTTGAAACATATCTTTCACGAATGTGGTGAAAAGGACATTTTGTATCGTTGTCGTTCTCTGTATTATGCGAGGATGAGCATGAGGAGAACTGAACCGGAGCATGGGGTAGGGATGGGGGAGGACAGTTCAATATCTCTGGATCATGTATAGCTATACAAAAATACTCTCTATAAGGTTACACTTTTTACTCGCACACACAGCGGAGAAAGGAAAGGTTTTGTCAGCTCATTGCTAGTTTGTGTGACAAGTTATTTGTCTCCTGCCACAGGGGCGAGAGATGACGTGAGCTTTGAAAGATATTACACAGGAATATTTTGTTTCGAAAGGATGTCATTTTTTTTTTGTCTAATATGTTTCTCTTTTTGTTTTTCAGTTTGTCATTTTGTTTCATGATTGTTTTTTTTTTTTTTGGGATATTCGTTTTTGTTTTAAATTTACAAGTTGACACACATTTTACAGGGAGACTTTCTTACTGTCCATTTTCGTAGCATTTTACTGTACTAGGGTACTTTATTCAATTTTGTGGTTTGTGGGTTTTTATTATTTTTCTTTAAGAACTTTCCTTTGTCTGACAATGTGTTTATCTCAAAGCTATTCGATGATAACTGATGAAGATCTCTTCATTTCCACGTAAAAGAGTTCTTCATTGGACTTAGTTGGAAAGTTTTGTTGGTATAAAAGTTTTTTTTTCGGTGATTAAAAGTTTGTTAATCAATCTATTTATGGCAATTATATAGTTTTTGGTGAAAAAGCTTCTACATACACAACCCATACATAGATAGATATTCGTTGGTTAAATAGTTTTATTATTTTTAGTATGTGGTTGGTAATACTGAAGAATGCGTACCTTAAATAAAAATTTAGAGACATTTATTGAATAATATACGAACACAATCTGAACTTACGCATGTACAGGGTGTTTTCTTCGGACGTGTGGTATTCAATCTGGCAATACTTTTTTCGGAGTTGGTCCTTTTGACAGCTGTCACTTGATTTATGCTCAATTTGGTTTGCCATTTCAAAATTAATAGACTTATACCTGGACAACGTTTGCATATCGTGCAAATTTATTACCAAAAAAAAAATTGTGTGAGTGCCGGGACTCACGGTTAATATGTGTAAACATCAACGTGCGCGGATCCAAAACGGACTTGTTTTTGCTTGAAGGAGATCTTAAGATTTTTTTCACTGAACGCACTCATCCTAGTATGCAGATCGTAACGTTGCACATCGTAACGTTGCACGACGTAACGTTGCACACGAACGTTCACGTTTTGTTTTCACTCTACCGCCAGCATAGATGTTTACACATCAATAATGGTTCGGTTCTCGCGACGCATCGCGCGCTGATTCCAATATTCGGTCAACATAATCGCCAGCAGAGTCGGTAATTCAAGCAACCATGGATCGGTTTTGCACCACGTTTACTCTAGTGGATCATGCGCATCCTCAGAGGCGCCGTACAGTGCGAACCGAAGAAGAGCTGTCGAAAATTGGGCCTCTCGGCTGGAGTTTATTCGAGCCAGCCACAGCGGCCACTTGCCTGAAATCATTTATAAAATATATTGGCAAACCTTTATCTTTATAATAAAGCGAAATTCTTGGCCATAACATTAAATTATATGCGTTTTATTTCTTCTTGAAAACCACACGTCTATAAAAAACACCTTTTACATATAAAAGAAATTGTGTGTGTGTGAGAATGTAGACGCACGATGGAAGTGAAGCTTCTTACGATTTTTTGTAAATGTATTATTTTTGTTGAATAATCTTGCATATGACATCTCATATAAAGGGTTTTCCAATAAGAGGTGTTATTTTGATATTCAAAGAAAAATGGCATTTTTTGAGATAAATGATCGGATGTTTATTTCATTATAAAGAGGAAGGTATGCCGTTAATAATGGGACACAACATCAGCCAAATGGCCGCCACGACCACGCTTACAGGACCATATCCTTTTCATGAAATTTTCCATAACCAAATCGCAAAGTGGCTGCCCTATGTCCTCGATAGCCTCACGAATTCCATCTTTGAGGTCTTGAATAGACGCTGGGCTGTTGGCGTAGACCTTATCTTTCACGTGGCCCCAAAGGAAGAAGTCGCAAGGTGTTAAATCACAAGATCTCGGTGGCCAATTGTGATCACCTCTTCGAGAGATAACACGGTCCGGAAACTTTTCCCGTAAAAGATCGATGGTTTCATTGCTTGTGTGGCACGTAGCGCCGTCTTGTTGAAAGTAAACGTCGTCCAGATCAATACCATCCAATTCCGGCCATAAAAAATCATTAATCATCTCTCGATAGCGCAATCCATTGACCGTAACTGTTGCTCCAGCCTCATTTTCGAAAAAGTAAGGTCCAATGACCCCGCCGGACCATAAACCGCAACAAACAGTCACGCGTTGAGGATGGAGAGGCTTTTCAACAATAACTCTTGGGTTTTCCGAGCCCCAGATGCGACAGTTTTGCTTGTTGACGTAGCCTCCGAGGTGGAAATGGGCCTCATCAGTCAAGATGATTTTTCGATGAAATTCCGTATCATTTTCATGCATTTCAAGGACCCAATCAGCAAAGACGCGACGTTGTTAATGATCAGCCGGCTTGAGTTCTTGTGTTAACTGAACTTTATAAGCCTTAAGACCCAAGTCTTTATGCAAAATACGGTGTAATGACGTTTGTGGAATGCCTAATTCCAAAGAACGACGAGGAATGGACAAACCTGGGTTTTCTTCAACACTTTGGGCTACAACAGCAATATTCTCAGTTGTTCTTGAGCGACGTGCACGGGTTTTATTCTTCACATCACTAACTTGTCCCAACAGCTCGAATTTGTCCACCAATTTCTGTATTGCGGTCCGACAAGGTGCTTCACGACGACCCAAAAATGTTTTTGTTTTACGAACCGTCTCTGCCAAATTTTCACCATTTTTATAGTGAATTTTAATAATTTCAATGCGTTGTTGAAGCGTGTATCGTTCCATTTTTATTACTTGTCAAATGTCAAAAAATGACAGCTTCAAAAGTGGCAGCTTCCGAAATAGCGGGCTATTCAAAATAACACCTCTTATTGGAAAACCCTTTATTTAAATTTATTGAGTTTTAAAAAAAATCTGTGAAGCCAATTTTGAGAAAAATAAGTTTTTCCTTTTTGGCCAACAAATTTTGTATGACAGCTACTGTTAGTTTCGGTCCTAACAAAAAAAAAATAAAAAAAAACGGGTAGGAAGAATGTCCAAAAAAACGCTAGGTACCAAGTTTAATGAAAATCGACCCATCCGTTAAGGCTGTAGTCGAACAGACAGACAGACGGACGTTTTTGCGAGACCCACTTTTTTCGTCTTCACTATCATCGTAACGTCAAGTTTGATCAAAATCTCAAGTTCGATTTTTTGTATACGATTTCATAAATTGCCATATAGTACCAATTATATTCGCAAGTAAAAATGTGCGTTATTAAGAACATTTTTGTGTTTTTAATATTCAATGCTCTTGCCAATTATTATTAGTCGAACACTTAAAGCAAATATTTAAATAGCTTCTAATTTTTGACTTCTTGTCTTCTACTTACTAAGTGGAAATATAATTTTTGAAGCAAATTAAACAACGGAATGAAGTCAAATTTAAGGAATCATTTAGGGCCAGTTTCACAGTCAGAAAAGTGACACTTAAGTGGGGAATGTGAAAGATTAATTCCCAATATCACAATTCACTGTTGCCTGAATATGTGGCACTTAAGTCTCCGATGTTGGTGACTTAAGTTCCACTTACGCTGGCTATGAAATTTAGCTTAAATTCCAAATATGGGAATCTTAAGTGCCACTTATTCCTAAGCACTTGGTTTGACCAAAATTTGAAGAGCAAGCATGTGCGATCCAATAGTGCATTTTATTTTGTTTCGATTTAAGTTGCTTGGGTTGCGCCCGCTCATATTGGTATTCTGTGGTCTGACGTGGAATTGTTTGAATTTGAAGTTTTATTTTTTGGACCATTCGTTATTATATTGTTACATATTATGTTTTAAGGACCAACTTGAAACTCGTTTATACAAACCACAATAACGATGGCTGGACCTTTTTTTCTAACCAAGAACTAAGACCTAATGCCAATTTAATTCATTTGACGCACCCTGTATGTTTATTTATATATATTTGTTGACATCCTTTAAAATAAGAGACCCTACAAAAGTTCATAAGCTCACTTCTTAAATTTGTTTTTCTTTTTTTGCTTCACTTCTCCGTTATTTTATTTCTATCTGCCAAAAAAATCAATTTTTCTTCACAAAACCTTTTATTGAATTCCCTTCCAACAGCTGATGTTCATTCGAATTAAAGATCCTCTTACTCAACAACTTGTTCCTGGCAGAGGTATACAGAGTAGGTACATTATTATATTGACCTACCCGCATCTGTTTGTAATTTCTCTTGTTTCTTTTGCTGTTGTACATCCATTACCCAAAATCCTATTAGTTGCAGAGAGTTTCTCTCATTTTTTTTTTTTTTTTTTTTTTTTGTAGATTTCTCTTTTACGCCCCTTTCTTTTCTCTAACTGTTATTATTTCATTTCGGATTGCAAATATATTTTGGATAATTTATTCCACTTAGCTGTTGTGAAACGTGATTGGTATCAATAACAAGATGATTGATTTAAATCTACTGGTGCGCTTGGAATATATTTGCCAACACAAATCTATTTCACATTGGCTGTTGCCTTTTTCTCTATTCTCTATTTGCCCAACACATCCTTCATAAAAAAAAAAAAAAAAAAAAATACAACAAAGTTTGGAAAAAACTGATGAAATAAAGACAAAAGGATGCTAAAGTTTTTCTCCCTATCGCAGCATGGTTTTCCATGGCAAACTAAAACTTTCCCGGAAACGAAAAAAAAAAAAAACGCAGAAAAGTTTTTAAATAATGGAAATCGATTTGAATGTTCCCCATATCGCCGAGGTGTATCGAAAGCTTACAATCATAAAGTTAGGGAATCGTTCATAGAAAAACGTTTTATTTTTATTGTAAAAACGAATATTAGACTGAAAAGTGAATCTAGCGAGAGTGATATCTCCCTCTGAAACTAGTTTTTTGGAGATTGATTTCACCTTTAGGTCTGATTGTTACTTTGACATTTTCAGATGAAGTTGTTTTCGCTTGCTTGGAGTTTCAACATCTTCATTTAACTTACAAGATGGCGCTACAGTCTGGTGTGCACCAGGGGGGCCTTGACTAGCAAGCTTCTTCTAGCCAAATCGGTCTTTAGCTATCTATCTCCAGTTTTAGTGAGTTGCTCTTTCACTTGCACTACACTAATGGCAGCCCGGACAATTCCTGAATAAAACTAATATAAAAGTATTTTTTGTACATTAATTATATCACGAAACAAAATATACTCATCATTAGCGACTACAACTTCATATAAAAGTGAAACACGAGGTTTTTGAATATTTTATTTTCATTTCACGATTTTTTACCACCTTGTATATCAAAAAAAAGGTAAAAGCTGAAAAAAAAAATTAAAATAACCCTTAAAACATCCGGGGGCTTTAACACATCAAATAACGAAGAGTAAAATATATGAAAATATGAATTCAACATAAGGCATAAAATATGCCCTTTGTGAAAAGTTGCCCCCCAGCAACACGCCAAATGGGAGTTTCGTTACCGTTCGTATATCCCCATACATCAGATTCTAAAAGTGAATTTGCGAGATGTGTTATTCTGTTTAAAAATATTTCAGTCTAACTTAAATATATACATTCGAGTAGGCAGCTACATACATATATATGTATATGTTTTCCGACATGAAGTAGAAGTTAGCTTAATTATATGAATTTTATATTTTTCCTCTTTGATAGTACATTCTATATGTGTTGTGTATTTTGTTACGTTCCACGTTTTTATCTTTACATTTTGGGTTCAATTCAACCACAAATCAGAGGAAAGCTGATGAATGCAGGAACATAAATATATAATTTATTCATTTGCCATACATCCGATCTGATATTCAAATATTAACAAAAAAAAAAAAATATTTATTTTTTTCTGGATTGAATTTGAGAATTAAATTAATGTTTTGTTTTATTTTAACTTTTTTTTTATTTAGAATGCAACTCCTTTTATTTTGATACAAATGCAGCATAATCTAATTAGCTTTAGTTTGGGGGTGGTTCTTTTGAAGTGAGATTTTGCGGGATTATGTCGAGGGATATAGGTGAAGTCTGCCTAGCTGTTCAACATAACAATAACAAATACACACACACACATACATACACAAACACACACACACATACCGAACTAACGACGCAAACCTTCCCTCTGCGAAGCCAGGCAAGCAATTGAAAATTTGTGTGCACTGCCTTGATTATCTCCTAGCTTATGAAGCTGCTTTGTAGTGGCGAGTGTTGGTGGTTGGAAAATGGCAAACAATCGTGTTAAAGCTATATTGTGGCACAATGTAGTTGCAGGGGTGCAAAAGGGTGCTTCCAAGTTAAATTGTAGTTAATTCGTAGGGTACTAGTTAGTGTTTGTTTGCTTTAAATGAGGGTATACTTTTTAAGGGGCTTTAGTGTGTCTTTAGGGCGACAAAGGGTCTTCGACTATCGAACTTAGCCTGCTTGGCTAATTAAATAGGAACTTTGGGCGTAGTTTAAATGGTATTTTTATTATTTTAAATTTTACATTAATTGATGATATAAAGGGTGTTTTTTTTTTAGACGTGTGGTTTTTAAGAAGAAATAAAACGCATATAATTTATTGGCCGGCTCGAATAAATTCCAGCCCAGAGGTCCAATTTTCGACCACTTTTTGCAGCAATAGGGGTCGTATGTCAGCAATAACGTGTAAGAGTATATTCTCTTCCAAGGCGTCAATCGTCTCGGGCTTATCTGCGTAGACAAATGACTTCACAGAACCCCACAAAAAATAGTCCAGCGGTGTTAAATCGCACGATCTTGGAGGCCACGCCACAGGCCCACGACGCGAGATAATGCGCTCATCAAAAGTTTGATTGTTTCGTTGGCTGTATGGCATGTAGCGCCGTCTTGTTGGAACCAAAGGTCGTCCACATCAACATCCTCCAATTCAGGCACGAAAAAGTCATTAATCATGGCTCTAGTGTTCCCCATTTTTGAAGAAATATGGACCAGTGATTCCCTCTGCCCATAGAGCACACCAAATAGTGACTTTTTGAGGATGTAACGGCGTCTCAACAATGGCTTGTAGATTATGATCACTCCAAATACGACAGTTTTGCTTATTAACGTACCCATTCAACCAAAAATGAGCTTCAGCTGTCAAAAACCACCAATTCCGAAAAAAGTATTGCAAGATTGAAAACCACACGTCTAAAAAAAACACCCTATATTTTAGAATTTGAATTGGAATCGGCTATAAGTCCACTTTCTTTAACAAAAAATTATGAAAATTAATTAAAGAAAAGCTAAGACTTGTGGCTACAGAGGTTTTTAATGCTGGATCGATGATCATGTTTCTTCGCTTATCTACTTACTTAAGAGTGGTACATGATACAACAATTTGTATTCAAGTTTTTATTTGAACGTTACAATTTAAATTATTGATATTTCAGAACTGTAAAAATTCAGCGTTTGAGGATGAACCAATGGCCAATGGCACAATGAACCGTTAGTACACCTATCAAGGTTCTTATATTCTTTTTACTCAACGATAAAATAAACTGAGTCTCCCTCTCATTAATTCTAGGCCATAAACTCCTAGAGATAAGGCAGTCGTTCCTGGACACCCAGCAGTTATTGATTTGCTCTTCCTTTAAATCACGCCAATTGTCTAATTGAAAATTCATTCTCTATTTGCAACTGACCCTTTCCTTATCAGTTTATCTGCTATGTCATTTTTTTCTATATTCTCCAGGAACCCAGCAGATTTTGACTTGGTTGTTGTTGCAAATAAATAAAGGTGTTACGTAGTCAGTGGTCACATTGAGTTTGTCCACTGTATTATACTTTTGCCAAATAGACTCATGACCATAGGTGCTGTGTTCCCAAGAGCACATTTCTTTGAGTCGAAGTGCACTTTCGGCTGCTGTGCATCTTATGTACTCGTCCAGGACTGGTAGATTGAGAATAATTTCTAGCCCTGTTTGTGGCGTAGGCCTTCGTGCCCCCGTTATTCCTATACAGGCTAGTCTTTGCACCTTGTTCATGTTTTTCAGATAGTTTACGACATAACTTACCCATTCAATGAAATCATTTATTTGAAAAAGATTACTTAATAAGAATATTTTCAATGTGACGTTTGTGACACAAATACTCAAAATTTTATAAATAATTCATGCAAAATTCTACACTATTTTTTGAAGTAAAAAAACTGTGAAGAACGCACTATGTCTTTTGAAAAATACGTAAACTTTATTTGAAAAATACACCTTGTTTAGATAAGAATCGATTTTACCTGCGTAGAGTTTAAAACTTTATCCTTTGTTAATGTGGTCTAAAATATGGCATGAAGACTATCAACTCATGCTTTTCAAATATTAACCAGTTAATAAATTAAAAATAAAACTGAAGAAAATTCAAGTTGTTTAATAAGAAATCGTTACGGGTGTGACAAGTGTGACCAAGTATGGTTTTTACACATAATATTAATATATATAAATACAATAAAGTTAATTTTTATTTAAAATAATTGTCATCGTACGTTTAATAATTTTGCACAAGAATTAGTGACTTTGTTTTCCTTTAAACTAGAATTAAGTGGGGCAGATATTTCATAAAAGTGAATTCCATTCTCACATAGAGAATATTTTTCGAGGAATTATATCCTTGTACTTTAAATTTCATTATCTTGAATCAGTCAAACTCCAAACGAGTTGAAAAACTAAAACACTTAATTTTGAAGTGCCAATTTATGTTACGTGTGTGACACAAACATTAAATTTAAAGTTTTAACTGATACTCATTTTCATCATGTTCTTCTTACTACTCTTAATTATTAGTTTGGTACAAATTTTGTTTCTGTTGTACTGGAACATTATATATTTTTGTTACGTGTGTCACATTCAACACTTTATTTACTTTATAGTTACTACTGAATATCCGAATTACCATCAAATTAGACAATTTCTTTAAGATTCTTTTTCAACATAACATAACTCAACTTAAACTTGCATAATGTTAACCTCATTAAAAAAAAAAAACAAGGAACAACAAAAAACTGCCATACTTTTACCCCTTGAAATAGTTAAAAAAAAAGAAGAAGAAAAACTAACGCACTACCCTACGTCGAGAGCTATGTTCTTATGTACATAAAAAGTTCGTAATGTTACGCCCTCATTATTTCCAAGTCAATTTATTTTTCCATTAATTAATTCCAAATGTGCACTTATATTCTCGTCCTTTTTTTCTTTTTATTTTATCCTTCTGTTTCTGTCCTTTTCACTTTATATACCATTATTTTCGTTCATAAATTTAGAGAAACAAAAAAAATCTAACTACACTTAATTAACATAAATCCAGCGACTGCATACAAAAATTCTTCTACCACAAATATATGTATATTTTTTAAAGGTTGCACTTTCCCCTAAAAAAAAAAAAAACAGAAATTTTCACACACACACACACAAATAGAGAAAGAGGAAAGAAAAGTCAAGAAGAATAGTTGAAAAGAACTGTAGTTGCTAATACTAAGGACAGTCCTAGATTTTCTTTGCATTTTTTAAGGTTTCTAGGGCTGGCTGAGGAAACGACGACGACGATGAGGACCCTAGCACGGGTTAGAGTAGGAAAACTTGACATCGCACCCTCTCGATTAAAAAGTTCCTGCAATGTGGGTCACAACGAATACGGAGCCCGAACTACAAAATAAAAATAAAAATAAAAAAAACTCCTTCTTAGGTGATTATTGTGAAATTCGGTTCAGAAAAATAAGAGCACAGCCATTTAAACAATTAATTTATGCAAATGAACGGGGATTCTCCAGCTATACTAACGCTAAGCTTCTCTTGTTATTATTTTCTATTCCTCTGTTGTCTACTTCTTCCCTCCATCACCATCTTCGTCGTTATTTTGTTGTCTCCCATTTGTCTCTCATTTATTTTGAATTTGCAAAGGCGAGTAATTTTGCTAATTGCTATAGCAGTGGGGGCATCAAAGAGTTAGAAAGAGAAAGAGGAAGTGATGGTTAAAAGAAGACAAGATATAAATCCTATCCATAACGAGAGCGCGAAGGGAGTAATAGTGTCCTAGTCCTGGGTCTGGGTACACAGAGATGGTGTCGGGATGACAAAGTGCAACTTGTTGCGCTCATCTGGACATCATCTCATTAAAATTATATAATTACTTGTAGTGGCTGCTGGAGGAAATAGCTAAACAAAGAAGATTAGAGTTAAAAAAAAAAATATGAAAATATAATATTCCACATACGCCACAGTGTACGAAGTTTATAAATTTTTAAATTCTAATTTCTCGAAAACTGCTGGATTAATTTGAGGAAATTTTTCACAGATGATTAAAATAATATAAAGAGGCACATACATCTGTATGTGTGTAATTTCGTATTAATAAGAATCGAGTTGAAATCAAGTCGAAAATTCTGGTACTTTCGAATTTTCTATCTAGAAAACTGTGAGTTAAAGTTAAAGCGCAATGGCGCATTACTTATATCTCCTGTGATTTGAATAAGAAAATTTTAAAAAAGATAAAATAAAGATGGTCGACAACTCGTCAAGCTTTACAGCTCCGCCATTTTTGTTAAACATTCAGAGACGACCCACCTTACAATTCTAAAAATAAATTTGGTTGGGAGAGTTTTACAAGAAAACAAATCTCTGCCGATTGGGCTACTAGGAAAGTATTGGTCAGAAATCCAAACCCGCCTTACAATTCGATTCGGCCGTAAGAAAAAGGTGCTTCTATTTCTTTCAGGCAGTTTAGAAATTTCTTTAACCATCAAAAGCTAAATTTTACAGGAGCTTATATTTAACTTCTGTAAGTAATCTGGGCAAATCTTTTAACAAGACAAGAAAAAAATCGTATAAGAGAGTGGGCTTTATTCCCCCCGTTTAGCCAGGAAGGGGATTTTTTTTTTTAAATTGATATAAAACAGAAAACAAAAATATTAAAAAACAACAATTACACATACATTGCCATGATACACCTTTTTATAAGGCCAGAATTCTCTTCTTTTATTTTGTTTTTAAATATAGTATTTTAAGAGAAAATTATTTTTGAAAACAAAATTAGTACTTAATTACGTAAAATTTTGAACAAAATTAGTTTGAACTAAATTTTTTTTGGAAATTTTGTTTGGAAATTTTGAGTTTGAAAATTAATTTTTCAAAAACTATTCTCTAAAACAACTGTATTTAAAAACACAATAAAAGGTTTAACGGGGGCGGAATAGACCCCCCCCCCTCCTATACGTTTTTTTTTCTTGTCTCAACCCAACCTACTCTCTCTAGTTTTTTGTCACACCGTATGCGAATCACCCTGTATAAGCAAACTCTAACCGAAGTTTAAAAAACAAATATTTAAACAATTTTAAATTCATTCATATTTTCTTTTTGCATTTACCGAAATTTGTCGGGATAACTTACTCTGTTAAATTTAATTTTCTTGTTTTGAGACGATTAAAAAGAAGTAATTGAGTTTATAGCTCTCATAAGAAAGTTATCACTGCCTTATAGAAGCCTTACAGACATCGAAACTTGCAGCGTTCTTTCTAGGCGTAAAGAAACTGAAATATTGGCTTAGAAACTTGTCTTAAAGAGGTCTGTAAAGGATTTATATATCACGATGCCAATTCGAAGCCCTTAATTTCAAATACAACCTCAGAAAGTATCGTTTGAAATCTTGTAAATGACTTATTTAAAAGATATTCGCTGCGAAAGTATCCGCTATAAGCTTACAAAAAGTATAAACCCGACCTTTGAGAGTAAAAGTTTCAATTGGGAAGCCTTCTGTCCACTAATTAATTCAAAACAGATTCTTATCTTTGCACAAAATGTTAAAATTGTATTTTTAAGCTTAAAGATAGTGTGAATTGAGAGAGCCAATCTTTGTACACGATTCACCATTTGGCTCTCTTAATTCACAAGTTATTTTTTGTTAGAAGCTGTCAGTTTCAAGCCAACCCTTTTTAATGGAAATTCAATTCCCATCACTATAACTGTTCATCAAATAATGATTATCTTACTTACCTGAAAATAAAAGAAGAACAAAAAAAAGGGGTAAATAAATAACAAACTTTGAATGAGATTTCAAACAAACGAAAACGAAAAAAATGACAAAAGTTAAATGAACATAACATTTTCACAAAATAACCCACACCGTAATATCGCAATCATACCTTAAAAAAAAAAAAATAAATAATTCTTTCTTAACAAAACTTTTATAGTTTAAAAATATCCTTAGTTGCCATTCGTTCTACATTATCTATGTTCATTGTACGTGTATTATACGTATACTCAAGTGTCACAACAGAACTTATTCATTCCCTAGTGTGTGCGCAAAAGGACTATTCTTCTTCTTCTTTTTTTTAGTTACAAAGGCACAAAACAAAATGAAAAGAAGAAGCATATACATATATATTTAGGTTTTTTTTTGTATAAATTTTAAAGACAAAAAAGAAGGTTGTTGCCCTAATGCCGTGAGGAACAAAACTGTCACACTGGTTCACGAGAATACAAAAATAAAAAAAGAAAATGAAAAAAAGAAGAAAAAAAAAAGCCAGCCTTCGAAACCTGATTTGAATACATTATCCGTTTTGTATTCAAACAAAAAAAAAAAGGACGAAAAAAGGAAAGATTCACCCATTGGGAAAAGCCGTCGCACCACATCAATAAAAAAAAAATAAAAATATATACCTATGTATGTATAAAAATGAGCTGGTTTGGTAAAAAGAAAACTTAAAACAATATCCCTTTGGAGCAAGCATCCAGGGAACATGCCACAGTTGTTTCACTCAATACCAGAACTTTTTGTCACCCCCATTTTATAGTGTTATCCTTCTCTTGTTCTTCTCCATTTTTCCTCCCAAAAAACTTATTTCTTCGCGAAAAGTTTTCGCAACGTAAAACAATAAACAAGGACCGTCGACGACAACAACGATGAAAAGGACGAACACCAGCAAGAATACGACGACAAGGACGTCTTAGAGAGCTTGCCACGCGAGTTTTCCTTTAAGAATATGCAAAGTGATATTTGCTTTAGTTTCTGACTGACATTTAAACAAGAGTAATTTTATTTTATTGTTTAGTTTCGTCCTGCTTTCAGTTCTCGTCCTCCTGCTTCTCCTTTTCCGCAATATACCCTCCTCGGATATTCTCTCACTATGCCAGTTCAAAGGATTCTTCCTGGCTAAGCTACTTGTGACGATGCCCGAAAAGTCATTGTCCGCATAGTGTTAGCCTGCCAGAGGAATATAAACAATTCAAGCATTTTGTTGTCCTTTTTTTTCTTTTTTCTTGGTGTCCTGTTTGAATAGCACTAGCATCCTCTATTATTTTGTTTTTTTTTTTTTTTTTTTTTGGACAAAGTGCAATATTTGCTACAAACACATAAAAAACACACTAAGTGGATGGCACAAGAACTAAGATAAACTTTTCGGCCATTGGATGAATGTATATAAAAAAAAATAAAATCCTGCCGTCTGCAGTTGTGCATCATGGGATGAAGGACCCACATAAACTTCTAAGAAGGCTGTAATGCTGAGGATTCTTTAAGAGGGCATTGTTATTGTCTTGGGGCATTGTGCAACATTATGTGTGTTTGTTTGCTTGCTTGCTTGCTTGCTTGCTTGCTTGCTTGCCTACACCAGAATCTCTTTTTTAAGATTAAATTTAAGACACTACCATGGGTTAGCCGAAGGAATGAAAACTATAAGGACAACGATTATGATGGATGAAATACAAACTAGTATTACTCTGGACCGACATTGAGAAGGGCTATCATGAACTTGAAGGAATTCAATCAATTTTTCGGACTTTATTACATTAAATTGAGGATACTGGAGGGGATTGATAGAGTCCATCAGGCACTTAAGATTAACTGCATTGTATCGAATGCAGTTTCGTTCAGATAGAACGATTTATGGTCGTCCATTATTTAGAAAATGTCTGCAGTGCATGTGTGTTTCGAATATAGCCACAAAGCGACCACAAGTCTGTTGCATCCGGCAAAGTGCTATGGCCACACCATGTATGTGTGGTTGTTCAGCACGTTCGCACTTCATGAGACAAGATTGGAACCACAAATGACATAGTGGAAGCCAAGAGCATATATTAGTTGGTACATTAATTTTAGGTTTTTCTTTGAAGAAAAAGGGTGTTTTTTTAGACGTGTGGTTTTCAATCTGGAAATACTTTTTTCGGAGTTGGTCTTTTTGACAGCTGTCACTTGATTTATGCTCAGTTTGGTTTGCCATGAATAATGAATAGACTTACTCCTGAACAACGTTTGCAAATCGTGCAAATTTATTACCAAAATAATGGTTCGGTTCGCGCGATGCATGCGTCCAATATTCGATGAAGCTCATTTTTGGTTGAATGGGTACGTTTATAAGCAAAATTTCCGTATTTGGAGTGATCATAATCCACAAGAAATTGTAAAGACGCCGCGCCGCGCCGTTACATCCTCAAAAAGTCACTGTTTGGTGTGCTCTATGGGCAGAGGGAATCATTGGTCCATATTTTTTTCAAAAATGAAGCCGACCATAATGTTACAGTCAATGGAGAACGCTATAGAGCCATGATCAATGACTTTTTGTGCCTGAATCGGAGGATGTTGATGTGGAAGACCTTTGGTTCCAACAAGACGGCGCTTCATGCCATACAGCCAACGAAACAATCAATTTATTGAAGAAGTCTTTTGGTGAGCGCATTATCTCGCGTCGTGGGCCTGTGGAGTGGCCACCAAGATCGTGCGATTTAACACCGCTGGACTATTTTTTGTGTGGTTATGTGAAGTCGCTTGTCTACGCAGATAAGCCCGAGACGATTGACGCCTTGGAAGAGAATATTCGGCGAGTTATTGCTGACATACAGCCCCAATTGCTGCAAAAAGTCGTCGAAAATTGGGCCTCTCGGCTGGAATTTATTCGGGCCAGCCGCGGAGGCCACTTGCCCGAAATCATTTTGAAAACATAATGGCAAATCTTTATAATAAAGCTAAATTCTTGGCCATTACATTAAATTGTATGCGTTTTATTTCTTCTTGAAAACCACACGTCTAAAAAAAAAACCCTTTATTTCAAGGGTTCTGATATCATTGTTTTAAACGAAATTCACTTTCAAGATATCGCCTGCAAAATCTTTTCTGGCGTATTCATTTGAACACCTGAATCCATTCGTCAGCAACCTGATAGGTGTACATTATACACTCGTTTGACTTTAGGCTATGAAAGTCCTGAATGCACCACATTCATTAAATAAACTTAAAATCATTCTTTAAAAAAAAAAAACAATAAACTTTTGTCAACTAAAACAACTTTTATACTTATTTAACTCAACCTTAATCTCATATTTTATTACGTAACAATTGTGCACTTCCTTGTGAATAAAATCCCTTCATGTATAGCTTCTCCCAATTTCAAATAAAGTTCTTCTAAAACTATGTTTCGAAAATATTATTACACTTAACCATTAATTATGCAAATATACTTTCAAGGATTCAAAAATATAAATAAATGAATATACAGTTATTTATATGTTAAGGAACTCTTGAGGTACAGCATAAAGATGCCTCAGCTGAAATTATAAATGTAGGGCAGTGGGTAATAAGGAAAGGAAGTAAGATTTTCGGGAAAATACTTAACCGACTTTTACGCACGTTTAGTTATTTAATACAAAAAACGAACGACAGAGTTGTCGAGTGGAATATTCAAATTCGTCTTCTTGACAGAGTACTTTCATTTCTCTCTCTTTCTCATTCGAACAAAATGATGAGTCTCTATGCTGAAGATTGTAGGGAAGACTAGATAGTCTCCTAACTCTCCTCCGCACATTAGAACCACCTAAATTATGTACCTACACTGATGTTCCGCCCATCAAAAAAACGAGAACGCAGACGTTGCACAATTTATTTTTGTGTAAGATGTTGTCGTTTCTTTGAGATCCTTCTTACCCGTTCTAATTCATTCAGTTAAGGAGGATAGAGTGGAATAATGTGCACAACATAAAATAGGTCTTTGGTGGATATGAGGATTGCTGTAAGTAATGACGGGGTGTTGGTAATCCATTTAGACGTTTTGCAGTAATCCTTTCCGTAAAGCAACTTCAAAGTACAAAATGTTTACCTATGCTATACAAAACAAACGCTATCTGCCACCGCCACCTCGCCGCTGCGCTTCTCCCGACACTGTCCCCACCACCCCACCACCCCCAAAGACGTACACGAAATTGTTGTCGTGTTAATTTTAATGTTGTTGTTGGTGCACGACAGCATAAGGGAGCAAAAAGTACGGTAGTAGTAGTGACAGAATTTTACATTTACATTAATATGGTCTGCTGATTTAATGGTTGCCAACGTAGGTGATTTATGGCGAAATTCGACAAAAGTGAAAAATATAGAAAAAGTGTCAAGCTTTTTTTGTTCATAGTAGTTCTGATAGTTTTTGCCAGTTTTAGGATTACTGAGTAAAGATTCAATATAAGATATACATATATATGAATATATTTCTGAATAAATACAACGAGCTGAATTAAGAAATATTTTTTTCTGAACAAGTTACTAAGCTCTTAACCTTTAAAAATCACTTTTTACCTTGCACTTTTTTTTTTCTTCTTTAAAAAATCGTATTTTAGTATTAGTCTTCGCCGGACCAAATTTCATTAGTAAAAATTTCAGTTTAATGAAAAATTTATAACTTCTAATTGACTCTAATCATAACATTAAGCAGGCAAAAATACATACAAAATGATACCATTTGCAATTATTTTTTTCCGAAAAATTGTTGGTTTGGCCCACTGTGCGTCCGTACGTTCATTATAGTTTGAGCCTAGTGCATAAACGGATGGACCGATTTGCTTCAAATTTGGTACAAACATTTTTATGAGATTCCCCAGGAGGGGAAATTTGAATTTTTGATTTAGCTCATCTGAACGGGGTAGCTGCCATATAACAATTTTTTTTTTTCAAATTTTCTCGAAAACGGCCAAGTTAATGCAATCCGGTTTTGCATTTTTTTTTTTGTATTCATTTAAGGGGCCCTTAAGACTTTCGTAGGGACGGTCCGGCGGGTGCCGCATTGCCATTTAGAGCCATTTAACGTCTTTGAAAGTATAAGGTTATGTCTTTATTTTCGCAATGACTTCAAAGATCAAGCTCCCTAACCAACAGCAAAATGAAAAAAACGTTTTTTTTTTACCCACCATAGAGATGGTCTCCTAAAAGTTTTCGTTGTTAAAAATGGTTGAATTTTTTTCCTTATTTCACTATAATAGACCACTGTCCGTCAAATATTGTTTTTGTTATTGTTGAACCTAGTTGGTAGCCCTATTAGGAAATTCGGGAAAACAGGGATCCGTATGGGACATTATGCTATTCTTGTTTTGGGATTTACCAAGGATATGCCCAGAACGGCACTGCGCGCGGGCGTTTGAGTATTGTGTTCGTTTTGCCTTAGTTTGAAATAGATTTGTTGTGTTTTTCGAACTCTTGAAAACATCGAATAGAGTATAGCTGCACACATTGCGTATTTGCATTCATTTGTTAAAGGATCATAGGGGGGGAAGGGGGGTTCTTGCGAGTTGCTTAAACTAAGCGATGCCGTACGTAGATGTGAGTGCTTGGTACATAAATGGCAGCAAATAAGAAGACATAGGGTTGAACATAAAATGTGTGTGTATGATGTTTGGTTTGAGAGGATATATATTGACAAATATTCTCAAGGTGTTTCGCTAGGAGTGCAGAAGAATTTCTAATAATACAAATATTTTCTTACAAATTCATCAAGCATCCCCATGAATATATGAATGCAATGCCATGATCTCAGTTGGTTATGGTCAAGTCGAGTGATATGTTTGTGATGGAGTAGAAGAATTCAGATATAAGGTGTGGCAGTCTAGGACTTTACTATACAAATTGAAAATAGGCCAAGAATCGAAAGAGGATGGTTTTTGTATGGAAAATTGAGAGGAATGCCAAAATATGAATTAGAGGCAGTCTCAGAGTACTCCTGAGAACTTCTTCGAAAGCAAATATTTCCATATTTGTTACAAAGTGTAATTCAAATAAATTCTCTTTTGGAATTTGAACATTTGATTTACTTATATTCTGTGTTCTATTTTATGTTGCGTTCGAATCGATAGATTTATCATTTAACTCATTGATGTTCAGGTAAATATTGGTCTTTCAAGTTGGATTGTTTAGAAAACACCAACACTTTCAAAACCGAATATTTTAAAACAAATTTGAGTTATAACTCATTAAATAAAAGTATGAGATTTTAGCCTGCCATGAAAAGCAATACATACGGCATTGATAACGCATGTAAGTTTAACTAACGACCTACGTTAAACCTTCAAAAAACATGTTTTAAATTATTTTAAATAATTTTTATCAATCAAGCTTCCGATACAGTGTTTATATAAAAATTTACTTATTAGGCGTTAATTTTTAGATTTTTAAGATTAAACAGTAATAATTTAAATTAACAGAGTTTTGGCCAGATGACTGCATTAAATAGAAGAATTTCAATATTAATTGCACAGGTCTTACACTGGTCATCATATTGCGTCTGGATTCGGTTTACGGAGGTAAGCCCTCTTGGTTCTATTCGATACTGATGAATGAAGATCACGAAAATCCAAGGTTGGTTCAAGTAAGGCCATATACAACTTGGCTAAATCACGAATAAATCTGATAAAATCACGGACAAATTCAGCAAAAAACAACGGACTAATCCGATAAAATAACAGATGAATCAGGTAAAAACACGGAAGAATTCGGCAAAATCACACCCTGGGTAAAATCACAGACGAATATGGTAAAATCATGGACGAATCCGCAAAATCACAGATGAATTTGGTTAAATCACAAAAGAATCTGATAAAATCTCGGACGAATCTGGTAAAAACACGGAAGAATTCGGAAAAATCACACCCTGGGTAAAATCACAGACGAATATGGTAAAATCATGGACGAATCTGATAAAATCACGGACAAATCCAAAAAATCACAAGTGAATCTGGTAAAATCACAGAAGAATCTGATAAAATCTCGGACGAATCTGGTAAAAACACGGAAGAATTCGGAAAAATCACACCCTGGGTAAAATCACAGACGAATCTGGTAAAATCACAGAAGAATCTGATAAAATCTCGGACGAATCTCGTAAAATCACAGACGAATATGGCAAAATCACAGACAAATCTGGTAAAATAACAGACGAATCACGGAAGAATCCGGCAAAATAACACCCTGGGGGGTAAACTCAGAGACGAATCTGGTGAAATCACAGAAGAATCTGATAAAAAAGAATCTCGGACGAATCTGGTAAAATCACAGACGAATCCAGTAAAATTATATTTCAAAGACGAACCTGGGTAAATTACAAACTTTCTGGGTATTCGCCATTCTAAGGTAACAAAAAAAAATCAAAACGTAGCTAAGGGAAAGGGGTTTTTATAATTGAAGTGTTTCATTAGGTATATAAGGTTAAGACGGTATTGGATACAAAAAAGTAGGTACCTAAACAAACGTCATTCCAAACTAAAATGTGTCAAGTGCCAGAGGGTAACAGTCAATGGAGACCGTTATAGAGCCATGATGAATGACTTTTTCGTTCCTGAATTGATTCGCCTTGATGTGGGGGAGCTGTGGTTTCAACGTAACATGGCACACAGCGCGTGCCACAATTGATTTGTTGAAGGAA
Organism: Leucozona laternaria; assembly: GCA_932273885.2. Lineage (NCBI taxonomy): Eukaryota > Metazoa > Arthropoda > Insecta > Diptera > Syrphidae > Leucozona > Leucozona laternaria. Next base: position 5,160,522 of record OW026368.1, read on the forward strand.
ACGTTAAGTGAGCGCATAATTTCTCGTTTTGGACCTGTGAGTTGGCCTCCAAGATCGTGCTAATTAACACTGCTAGACTATTTTCTGTGGGGTATGTGAAAATTCTATAGTCTATACCGATAAGCCAGAGACGATTGAGGACTTGGAATACAATATTCTCCGCGTAATTGCCGATATACGAGCCCAAATGCTGCAAAAAGTGATCGAAAATTGGATCTCAAGATTGGACTACATCCGAGTCAGCCGCGGTGTCCATATGCGAGAAATCATATTTAAATAAAAATGCCAAAGAATTATCTTTCAAATGAAGTAAATTTTATGACAATTAATACAATTTATCTGTGTTTTATTTCATTTAATAGTTCTTTACCTCTACAAAAAAACACCCTTTATGTAACAACGCGAGAATATTTTTTTTTTCCAACTAAATTTGGAACGATTCTTCATTCAATAATTCTAAAGATTAAAAAAGAGAGGGAAGTAACACTTCCGTCATATATAGCTTAAAGGAGAATTTGCCAAAGGAACAATATTGAAATTGCTTTTACAATATTTTATTGAATAAATCAACAGCTATCAAGTCCAAATATCAGAAATGTTGGTTTCCACTCAACGAATAAATAAAAACCATGAAAATTGCTAAAGAAATATCTTTAAAAGCACCACCATCTATATCACAAAATAAACAGGGCAGACAAAATCGAAGCTATATAAAAATACTTGAAATTCCTATTCACAAAAATCCTTTTTCATTCAAAAAAAAAAACAAAAAAAAAACAAATTCCAACAACAATAGACTTGGATTGTCAAAAGAAACAGACACCTGCTATCAAAATGACGATCATTGCTTTCATCCATTGATTGAAAATTCTATAGTTCATTTCTTTATACCTTCATAGGTATACCTACAAATACTCCCCCTACAAAGTAGATATAGGTACACAATCAACCCGAGTTCTTTACTTTTGGTCCTTCTCATCCACTCCTGACGCAATTATTAAAACAATAAAAACAAAGTTTGATGAACTCAGACTCAACTCCTATAGCATCATCAACAGGAATAGCAATGGCGGCTACAACGACAACGAAGATGACGAAGAATAAGTTCAGCATTCTTCGTTCTTATTCCAACAGTGATTTTGAAAAAGTCTCTCATTCACTTGATTACATAGCAATCAATGGATATTGTGGTCCTTATACTCACTGGTGACCTGATTCCCTCTCGAGGAACACCAGGAGGATGTATTAAGGTACGAGCGATTTTTCGTCAATCCTTTTTTTTTTTTTTTATTTTCGCCTCTCTTCCCATTTCGTATCAGGAAAAGACAAAAGCGGATCATTAAAAGAAACTTTTCGTAGTAGAAATACAACAACAAAACAACACATCAAGACCGAAAAAAATTGTTCGGGTTCATCATCAAAACAAAGCCATTTCCAATCCAATCGAAACTTTTTCAATTTAATTGATTTCACCGTGAGACGTGGTCGAACAATCCATTCCCATTCCAAAGGTCATTTCGGAGAATTCGGTTTACCTATAACGGAATTCATCACAGCAACGGAACTAAATAAATTATATTGCAGCCTCAAAATTGCGATGCATGCAACACACTCCTCTCTCTAAAGGGTGATTTATTTAATTCATTTTTAATCATTCATGATATGAAACAAAATCCTCCCCCTATCAGATTTGCAAATCGATTTCCGACAGTCCCGCAGCAAAAACAAAAATTGAAATATTGCAAAACCACCATCGGATTTTATGTGACAATCGTCAAAACAAAAAAAAAATCAATACATGTGGCAACAACGCTTTTCCTGAAAATCTCATTAAAAATACAATTTCAGCATCGGTGAGCAAACATAATTTGTTTATTGATAAAAATTTTACTTTTTTTTAAAAATACAATCTGGAACAACATTCATGTGGAATTTACACACCCCCACACCCACACAGTAATACTGTCACAGGATAATACACAAAAAAGCATCACAACTGCAATAGTCACGATTTGATGATACGCTTTTGCGAACCCGAAATGGGATGAGATTAAGCATCAAAAGCGCTGATGTCGCCTTAGGGAAATTGGTCGTTTTTTTGGGAGGTCCCTTTGGTCTCTATAGCCATGGCAGCAGAATTGAAATGGCAGAATTTTACACATTGCAAACGTATTTCGGTTTGATATTCTTCTTTTTACTTTTTTTGATTTTTTTTGAAGAATGGGAGATCTCAATTATTTGTAACGACTCTGGAGTGCACTCTTTTTCTACCAAAAACAAAAAAAAAAAAAAAATACCAAAAAGGACAATTGACCCAGAGGGATCCTCGTTTTGGTAACTCTTGTCTGTTTTGGCTGATGAAGAGATTCAGTAATGGCATTGATAGTGGTTTGGCTTCAGGTAGACATCACATACACATTCCACATAGTCGTAGAAGAGATGGTAGCTTACCCTATTGGGATGTCCAATAAAAGTGCAATTTTTCGGTTTTTCTCTTTTTTTTCTTCGATTCCAAATAGGTTTTGTTTGGATTTTGGGAAAGAAAATGTCATTTTTTTGTATTTAGTTGAATGCTTTTCTATGTTATGGGGCTAGATGGTATATTTTGAATTTAGGATAACGTTATATAGTTGAATAGACATTATATCCTCTGTTGATGTGTTGAACGAATTTTGTGTGTGCATGCATAAGTTTTAATGATATATCTCCAAGGAGACAATCTAAGCTCGTTAAAGCTTTTGACCTGTAATAAAAGAAAAACAATAAGAATCCGAAGTTTTGGTTGTTAAGACGTTTGGAAGAAAACTAGATTTTTGTGTCATCATTCTGAATGAGTATAAAAAATGCTTTTATATAAAAAATCGGTTGTTTTTTTGCTATCCGCAGCCCTGAGGGACCTTGATGGCGGTGGCAAAGCGGCTGCAGTAAATGAAGACCGCATCCTCCGTAAATGGAAGAGGACCCCAAGCAAGATAACTGCGAACCCAGAAGCAGCTCTTTGAAGACTGAACTGGTTAGAGAAGATTATTAGTTGAGGCAAAGGTAATAAATAAATAACATATAAGATTTCCTGATATTAGTGATGAAATTCCGCCACTAAAAACTCGGGATTACACTTTACAAGGTCCGTGAAATGCAGAACTAGGAATGCAAAATACTTTTTTGATTACTTATGTTTTTAATTTCATATTTTAAGAATGCATTTAAAAGATTGCATTCAATTACTTGCTTTGAAATCAATTGGGAAAAAATCGATTGCAATCTTTGCGATGTCAAATGAGTTGTGATTGCAAAGTAAAGCGTGATTTTTTAGAGGTTTAGAACTTTGAAATGGAATAAAACAAAGATGATTTCTTTAAATTGACATGAAATTTACTTTTTTCGAAAGATAATCTTCTGGCATTATAATTTGAATATGATTTCTGGCATATGACCGCCACGGCTGGCTCGGACGTAGTCTAATCTGGAGGTCAAATTTTCGATGACTTTTTCCAACATTTGTGGCCGTATATCGGCAATAACGCGGCGAATGTTGTCCTCCAAGTGGTCAATCGTTTTGGGCTTATCGGCGTAGACTAGCGATTTCACATATCCCCACAGAAAATAGTACAACGGCGTTAAATCGCACGATCTTGGAGGCCAATTCACGGGTCCGTAACGTGAAACTATGCGGTTACCAAACGTTTCCTTCAATAAATCAATTGTGCCACGAGCTGTGTGACATGTTGCGCCATCTTGTTGACACCACAGCTCCTGCACATCATGGTTGTTCAATTGATGAACGAAAAAGTCAGTCATCATGGCTCTATAGAGGTCACCATTGACTGTAACGTGCTGGCCAGCATCGTTTTTAAGGAAGTCCGGCCAATTATTCCACTAAACCATAAAGCAATACAAACAGTCAGTTTTTGTGGTGTCTCAACACACACTTGAGGATTATCATCACTCCAAATACGGCAGTTTTGTTTATTGATGTATCCATTCAACCAAAACTGAGCTTCATCGCTAAACAAAATTCGCTTATGAAAATTGGGATCAACGGCAATCTTGTTTTGGGCTTATTTGGGCACAATTTGGAAGCGTTGTTTAGGCGTCAGTTTATTCATGTTGAAATGCCAAACCAAATTAAAAATAAATCACTTCACAGCTGACAAAATGGCCGCAAGTTAGAAAAGTGTTGCCAACTTAAAGTTCCATACCTCTACAAAAAGCACCCTTTATACTTAAAATAAATTCGGTTACTATGGAGTTGTATTTCAGAACCATATCATTCACTTTTAAGCCAGCTGCTTGAGCTCTTGTTCTGTATCCGTACATTATATAGCCATTTGAAAGTAGAAATATTATTTTTTTTTAAACGTATGAAAACTGGAAACGTGAAGACATTTTCACGCAACATTTCATGAAAATCTCGTTGAAAATCATTTGAATTTTAATGAAAGTTCAAAAATTCACTTTTAAAATCTTCAAAATTTTTAATTTTCAGGAGAAATAATCAATATACAGTCGACTCCCCCTATTTGCAACTAAAACAATGTAGAAAATTTGTTGCAACTAAGCCGAGTTTTCATATAAACGAACTTCGGATATATCCTACTTTGTTCCACTTAACCAAACTTCGTATAACTGCAACTGTTAACGATGTGATGTGAAATATGTATTTCCAAAAATAGAAAAACAAAATATAAATAGCCTCGAACAACAAACAAAACAACTTTTAATAATAGTGACAGCTGAAAGAATTGGAACGATGAGAATGGAATGAAACTTAAAAGGTCATTTTTTAGGAGTGTTTAAACTTCAAAAATGTACGGATAAGTTCAGTGGTTCATTTTAGCAGAGTTGTTTCAGAACATGAAAATTGTTTCAATTAAAGATAGTTTTCAAATAAGCGGAGTGTTCAGTTATCCGTACTAATTTGTGTGAAAAAGCGCTGAAAAAAACGTGATAAATTTCTTATTGCATATAAACGAAACGAGTCGACTGTAAAAATAATTTTTTTTTTTTTTTTTTCAAAAAAATCGAAAAACAAGTCGAAAAGATAAGTTAAATAACCTCTATCGGCCATATTCATTCGTTCAATCCAGATTAAAAATTTAATTCAGATTTAAAATAATAATTTAAACCCAGATCTAAATTAATTTCAATCCAGATTTATTATTTAAATCCTAAAAACAAATATTAGTCCAGAATAAAACTAATTTAAATCCATATTTAAAGTAATTAAAATCCAGATTTAAATTAATTAAAATCCAGATTAAAGTTAATCCAGACTTAAATTAAATTAAATCCAATTCCATATTATTCTTTCGTTATATTTACATTTAAATCCAATGGAATTTAAACTACTCTCTGGAGGACAGTTTAAGTACTTAAATCCACATTATTTTAGACGAGAATAATATGAACAAAGATTTATTTAATCAAGATTTAATGTCCATTTAAATCCAAAGTGAATAATAGAAATAATATTCGGTTGCTTAAAATGAATCTTCAGGTAAGTTTCAAGCGTCAAAACGTAAGACGTTGCATTTTCGCTCTATCTTGTCATAGGTTAAACCAAACACGTGAGCTTTACGTGTACCAAGTTCTGTGTAGCATGTTACGTGTAGCACGTTTCGCGTAATACGTTACGATTCGGTTGCACAATATGTACTCGGACGAACGTTTATGTTCATACATCTTAGCCGTGAGTCCTGGCACTCACACATTTGTTTCCTTATCTTATTAGAAATTAGGATTTAATGATACTACAACTCTCAGTTTTGTGGTACATATTATACTTACTTAAAATTCTTATCTTACTCATTAAAACAAAAACTCTGCTGAATCATTTAAAACCACTTTTTTATGGTTATCCCTGCTTTTTTCTATCATTTTAAACGATTTTAATACGAAAGAAACAACAGCCCGAACTAAGTCTTTAAGGCAATGTCTTTCCTAATCTCCTCATTAGCCATCATCTCACTTTCAAACAAAACAAAAAAAAAGCTTTGCCTCAAAACTCACCTTATTTTCTATTTTGTTCAAGGTGGAAACAAAAGCAATTCATCTACCTAAAGAAAACAACCTCTGTGCCTGTCAAGATGCTTGCCGTGAGTAGCGCACTACTCTCAAATCAAGCTGAATAAAACAATAGTCTGTAGATATAGTGAAACTCTAAAGAAAGACAAGAAGAATAGAACGTAAGCATAAGTCTTCATCGTCGTCGTCGACGTCGTCATCTTCATCGCTATCGTCGTCTCGGGAAAAGGAAAAATCCTTTCATTCAGAAACCAAAACAAAAGCAAAAATTAAATGCAACTATATTCATAAGCAAGACAAAAGTCAAAGAGTCTTGAAGGAGCTTAGTCATACAAACTCCAGCCACCAATCTACCCCCCCCCCACCATCAACTATGTTTATAATTCTAAACTAGAAAAAAAGAAATTAAACGACGACGGAAAATTTATCCTTCGTCTAGACTCGTTGATGCCTAATGGCGTTCAACTTTAAACCCGTGACAACGACTTGTTGATTTGTATTCCTTGTTTTTTTTTTAAGCTCCCCTTTTCTGCATTTGTTTACACAAAAGGATTCAAAATTATATCCTCCAGGCGTGTATAGTTCCATTTCACAAAACAGGATTTATTAATTTTTAATAAAGGCCGTTACACTTGCACATCGCAATGACCCCTGGGCTAAGTTAAAATGCGCACCACCGCACTGGACTTGTTGCAGGATATAAAAAAAAACACCCCAGGGATATGGACAAATATATGAACTTAAACATAGGTATTTCATCAGCTCTTATAATAATATGTACCTACATTAGGGTGATGTTTGAACGAAAATTGTTTTTTTTTTTTTTAAACTTGGTCAAACCTTTCACTAAGGCTTATGGAAAAAAAACGTCTGCTATAAAAATTTATCTTAAGCCATGTTATAGTCTTGAACCATAAGATCAAGTTCAACCGATGCAGTTTGGGGTTTTATTTTAAAGATTGATAGTTTCTTTAAAATTTCTACAATAACATCAATTTTTTATTAATTAAAAGCTGGCTAGCTGTAACTTGAAAATGTTGAGTTAACCTCGTTTTTTAGAGCACTTAGAAGGAACTGTTTTTTTTTTTTGTTACCACCCTAATGTACATACCCAAGTAACATCGTTGGAGCTATTAGAATCAAAACTGTTCTTCTACAGCTCCTAGATAGTGAAATCCAAAGCTACAGCTCTGTTGGAGATTATTTCACAGCTCCCTACATTAAATTTTAAAATAATGTTCTATATTCGAAGTTTTGGAACACATTTAGCTCTTTTAACTTTACAACGCTTCCATATTTAAATATATGCTCTCTAACACAGTTCATTATATCTTGCAACGAGCAAACTCTAAATATCAGCATACATAGAGGCATTGTAGAGCTGCTAACAACACATGCGCAAAACACTAACGCATAATCTGTCAAAATATCAAAAAATTGCTTTTACAGAGCTACACTGAAAGCGGCTGTAGAGTTGGATTACTAATATTCTCACACAAAATTTGGTGTCAAAATAATTCATCAATAGAGCTACAATAATGCACATATAAAGCTGAATAAATACTAATCCTCTTTCAAGACAATTCTCCCAATTATATTATAGATTTATAGGGTGTTATAAACTAGAACAAAAATTATTTCAACTGGAAAACTTGAAACAGTGGAATATAAATTAATTAATTTCACTTTATAAGGGAAATCTTAAGATTAAAATTAGACACGGACTTGACAATTTTTTATTAAAATAAATTAACTATGCAGTTTCCTAAAAAAGTACTTGCTCCTGTAATTTAAGGTGCTTATAAAACTTTATGCACTTCAATGGAAAGTAGGTACCTTCTCTTCGAATTAAAAATTATTTCTACAATTTAAAATTACTTTCAATTGTCAAAACACCCTATTTTCTAAAAAGCCCTGAACGAAGAACTGACACATTGCTCTCAGAGCGATATTGCAGCTCTATTAAAGAGACATTTTGTCCATAAAAACAAAAATGGCGACACAAATGAAAATTATTTGAAATATTTGTTTCCATTCATTTAAAAACATTTAAAATCTTCACTTTAAATAGAAAACACAATATGTATTGCAACGTAAAAAGGTTTTTATTTCATGCTTCGATAAATTTATTTGCCCAATTTGTATATTGTTCAACTGTTTTTCACATTTCATTGCGAAATATACACAATTTAGAAAGCGCGTTATAATTTTGCGAAGTACCCTCAAAACATTTATGAAAAAACTAAGCGCGCACTTAAAATTCACTGGCATTAACTCGAAAAATATTGATTAGATAGATTATTTTCTCTAGGAATAAATAATAACTAGCTTGTTGACATCAAAATAAATGAAGTTTACGCTTCCTACCATTACACACATGAATTATAGTGTGCTACTATTATATTTATTTATCATTTGGATTTCACAAACTAATACAAACAAAAATCTGTCAAAAGTGCTCCTTTTAGGATACCATATGATTATATTAAAGAGCTTCAAAGTCACTAGTCACTGATAACAAGCTGATAACGAGCAAAAATGTGCTCTCAAACTCAATGAATTAGCTGTGAGAAAGCTCTACAATTGCTCTAAGGGTGCATCTAGAGCTCTTTCTTAAATAAAGGAGCTTTAAGATTAGCTCTAGAAGCGCTTTTAAAGCATTTAAGCAGCTAAAAATGTTTCTTGGGTATACAATCGTGACACTGTAGAAACAAGGACAAAAAGAAGAAAGTCATTGGTTAGAATATGATGCGACAAATGGTGCTCTTCTAATCTTGAGCCAACCACATGCACGAAATGTGGAATTGTTGGCCACAAGAAACGTGCTTCTTCATATTTCTTCACTATATATGATGTCAACTCCATGTCCTTTCCCATTGGCAAACATTTATTCAGTTATGAAAAATATCCTTTCTTTCTTTCTTTTGCTTTTATCGTGAGGACTTAAATAGGATGTATATGCGATGCGGTTGGAATGAAACGAACGAAATCTCGATTCACTTAATGGCTCCTCGGGTTTGTTTATTTCTCTAGCTCTACATATTGCTACTCGACTGACTGTGTACCTGATTCTCGGCAAATCATGTACGTGAACTTTGAAAATTCCACACACACATCACATACATTTACCAGATGGAAAAGGTAACGAGCTCTGCAGGACTAAAAAAGGACATGTTCTAATTTTTTTTTCTGTTTCGTATCCTATGTTTATGCATTTGACATTTGCAATATGGGATTCTTTTACGTTGTCATTGGAATTGATATATTTTTTCTTTTTATAATTATTGGATTGTTGCCATATCAAAGCGAAATCATAATTTTTGTATTATGTCATTGCAATAAAACTTTTGAATGCAATACGCTCTGATTCATTGTTTAATTAGTTTTAAACGTAGATTGTTTCCCCTTTTTCTAAGGATTATAATAGTTAATTACACTGTGCCAGATACCGATGCTTGTAATCAATTTTAGTATTGTGATGAGAGAATTCTTGCTGTTCCGAGAAGTAGAAATATTTATGAAAAACTAAAGTTACAAAGTTTGTGTAAAGAAGATAAAGGTTGACAAAAAATCGTATTTAATAAGGAATATGGGTAAATATAAAGGGTCCGCCATCTAACGTTTTTTTTTCAACTAGTGCTTATTTCGTGAATGGTAACACTTAGCTCATGTCTGATTTGACAGATATTTAGTTTTATCCTTCCGCTGAACGAATATGGTTGTGTATACGTTTCGCTAAGTGGGCCTGCGATCGACTTAGAGAAGATGCCGATTTTGCCAAAAAAATCATCTTTTCAGATGAAGCTCATTTTGATCTTGGCGGGTAGAAAACAAGCAAAATTGTCGCATTTGGGGCACAGAAAACCCGCACGCATACATTGAAAAGCCGATACACCAAAAACGAGTCACTGTTTGGTGCGGATTTTGGTCCAGAGGCATAATTGGGCCATTTTTCGAAAATGAGCAAGGAGTGGCCGTTACAGTCAATGGCCGATCGTTATCGGGCCATGTTGAACGAATTTTTGTTCACAAAAATTGAAGAGGAGGATATTGGCAACATTTGGTTTCAACTGGACGGCCGGCGCTACGTGCCACACAGCCGAAGCTACACTCGATGTTTTGAGCCATTTTCCAAAAAAAAAAAAGTTATTTGGCGGACCCTGTAGAATAGAAATAGGACGTTTAAATTTTTTTAGAAAATGTCATCAATACTTCAAGTAAATATTTAATAAACTATTTATTTATGCAAATAATTATAGAACCAAAAATATAATAACCTAGAATGAACACCTTCCAAAATTTAAAATTCTAAATTCGATCGTTGTTAAGAGTTAGGATGCAAGGAAGGAGGCCATCTGTTGATTTCTTTCTGAATCATTTGTGACTTTACCACTGACAGCTCTTATGCGTTAGAAACGTTGACAGAACTCAGTATTTTATTTCCGCGCTACGAAATGGATCAATTTACCTTTGAAAAATGTTGGCAATTATTAAAAAGTTACTTCTAAAGTGGATGCTTTGGTGCCGAAACAGTGCAAATTTGGAATGAAATTTCGGTCGAAATAATGCACCAACTGCTATACTAATGTACGAAAATTCGTCAAGGAAGTTCGTTTGGTTTGCTGATTGACAAGCAAACATGTTCTCGTGTTTGTTGTTGTGAGCGCTCAACGGAGAGTATAGCAGGTGGTGTGGTTTTTGGGGGGGCGGCATTGTCGGCTAATTTTGCATCTAATGGCTAAAACTGATTTGCAGCTTTTACTATGTTAAATTATTAAGTTAAATAAAGCAGTTATTTTATGGGAACAGACACACTCAAGGGCTGCAAGCAGTCCAGCGCTCCACGATTTCTATATTTCGAATCTACGAGTTTCAGTAGAGAAAAGTTCCATTGTGCCCAATTAGCCTTCAAATCGGCAAATCGATTTTAATAAAAAAAAAAAAATGTGAGTGCCGGGACTCACGTTAAAATATGTGCAAACATCAACGTTTGCCCAAGCAAATGAATGAATGAATAATTAAAACTGCATTTCCTATCTGTAGGCAGTGCTTAAAAAGTCTAGTGTTGAAAGAACGGCCGCTAAATACCCAGTGTCGGAACTGCTGTAACGAAATTTCCAAGCACTAAAAGGCTGGTGGTGGAGTGTCCAACGAACGGTGAAGGTTCGGTACTGAAAAGTCCTGCTTCATAGTTCACTCTCAACTTTAAGATGACTTCAGATTACACTTGGTTATTGTTTATCGCAGTTTCAATCGATTGACACCACAGCCAATCGCCTATGGAATTGGACGCTGTGATTATTAATGAATGGTAACTTTGAGCAAGTGCAAAAGTAGCCAATAACTCTGCAATTTGTTTAACCTCAGCAATTTTGTATATCCCAGCCACATACGTCCCTCGCCTACGTGCTTAAAAATAGAAAGAAGAAATTGCATCGTTTAAAAACAGTATTATGTAAACATAGAATTTAAGTTCAGATTTGTATCACTTAACGCACCCGATATCCTACCATACCTACAGTCAATTGTCAATCCCTCCAGCTGACTATTTTTATTTTTGTTTTCTTTTTAGTTTTTAGTGTCGCGTCACGTCCATTTTGTTCGGGCAATAATTAAAAATTAAAGAATTAATTATATAAGTGTTGAAATGATAAAACATAATCTAATCGTCCCGTCGGTCGCGCTAAAAACAACTTGCTTTCGTCGCTGGCAATTTGTTTTCGTCGGGACAAAGCAGATTTCGTAACGTAACGTGCTACAACGTAAAGTTCACGTTTTTTCACTCTACCGCCAGCATTGACGTTTACACATACAAAAAAAAACAAAATCAGGAAAGAAGTCGATTTGGTTAGCTTCAAGATATTATAACTTGGCTTCTAATGCTTGGATCTTCAAGATTGAAGTATTAAAATAAAGCTTAAATGTCAATCTACATTTGTGCATACAAATTATTATTGGAGGTTGTCGAAATTTCATACTCGAGAGGTGATTAAGTCATATATTTTAAAAAGTATGCATAGTATGTTTTATGGGTGCGGCACTGTATGCATCGATGCGTACAGACATACTGCACAGCTGTCTGAGCAATAACACCGACAGTGGAAGAAACGGAGAGCACTACCTAGGCATGATAACCGATTTTTGTTGAGTCAGAAATAGGGGATTTGGTCTTGGAAGAGCTACATATATATCAAAGAAGATGGAACAACGTCCCTACACAAGCCATCCAACAACCGATCTGTTCCACAGTAAGATCAATAATCGTGTAATCATTCGTTTTAGTGATGTTGATTGGGTGTTGGGAGCTTTGATTTTAACCAATTGACTTTTTCAATGATATTCGCGAAATTTAAAGACGATTCAAGCACTCAAGAGCTCACTATTGATGAAGCTATTCGTAAAATAGGAGCCGAAACCATCGAAAATGTATTGAAAAATTATGTTGACAATTGGTAAGCCAGCCGAAGAGCAGTCATTTCAATCAGAAGTTTTACTTTTTTTTACTACAATCGTGTCAAAATGTTGAACATTGTTTTTTGAATAGCCTTTTTAAAAAGACACCAACAGAAATGGCTCGCCATTTACATCCACTCCCAAAAATAGCTTTCGGTTGTTGGTATGTAAATTTATGTAACGTAACATCCTTAAAGATTTTTTGAATTTCTTATCGATTCATTTACTATTGTGGCATTCCAGATGCCTCTGTTAAAAGGACCTGAAAGACTTTGTACGCTCAGATATGATGTTTGACCGACAAATTCCGTTCCATTTGCTGTAATATTTCATGTTTTTCACTATCACGATCACAGATATGAATAATAATCTTAAAAGCTCAGGTACGACAGTCACACCGGCTCATATTGAAGCACCCTTACTATGGAAAAACTGACGCTTTTATCAGTCACCCAATTTAGTGACTGGCGTTTCAGATAAACTCGTCACATATACCAAAATTACATTCCACTGATTGGCACCTCTAGGTAGGTAGGTAGGTAGGTAGGTAGAATGGCAGTTCTAAGAACACCTGTTCCCGAAGAACCCAATTAGCGCTGTTATGCGCCGTTTTGATACCATAACTCGTTTGACACCTCTTTTACATCCGGGGGTCTTCAAGCCAAAAAGAAGTTCGTGTCCTGAACAGCTCTGCCCTTTGATTTGCACACATAGTCAAGCACTCACGGTATATTTTAAGATAAAAAGAATAAATTATCAAATTTGCCCTCTGTCTTGAAGCAAAGATGACGGCAAAGGGTTGAATTTCAAGAATGCTCAAAACTTGTGAAGATCTTCCCTTCGAATGAATAACATCAAATGCAACTCTTTTTGAAAGAAAAAGAAAAAATCCACTTGAAGGTAACAACCAAAACCTCTTTATTCCTATTATTCTCGATTAACATCACCTCAGATAAAAGAGCACTCACGAAATTCAAATCTTTTTTAAACACCAAACAACTAAAATCCTCATGAAATCAATATCACCAATACAAACAAAAAATCGCCCATCCTTTCAGCTCACTAAAATACCAAACCAAAAAAAAAATCAATTTGAAGCTCCTATTGCAACTTCTATTTATTAAAACGAATCACGATTCGTTGCAACACTTCACACTCTTTCCCATTTTTTTTGAGAATTTCACTCTGGAATCAATAAATAGCCACACTACTTTATTTGATGGTCAATAGAGATACACTTTAACGTTGTTTTTTGTTGTTTTTGTGAAGGTTGGGACGTGTGTTGCACGAAATTCAAACACGATCCCTCTCTAACTGAGTTATGGTGTAGATGCAGAGGAATTTACTGTGGCGAGGCTTGAATGCAACTACAAACGTCATCAGCTGATGTTTTTTACATCAAATGTGACGTATACATGAGCAAGTATAGATGGCAGTTGGGGTGTTTTGTCAACTTCTCACGCGCTACGCCATAAATAATTAGAAAAATGGCTCTCGAATTTGTATGCACATAAATCAAGCCGCTGGCAAATGACATCAACCACCCCTCCCTCCTCAGACCTAAAATATTTTCCATTGACGAAACAACATATTGTTCAAATTTTGACCGAGACTTATACATATTTATTACAACATCCTGCCTCCTTCCTCGTGACACCGTATGTACAAATCTAGGTTTGGGTTGCGTGTTTTGAAAAATTGAGATATTGCGGCCAGAATAGCATAAAGCACAAGCATATCCGCGCGCCAGAAATCAACAAGATGGAAACATGGTGTTTCCCTTGCCTTTCCTGATGGCGGTTTCTATGTATGTCTTTATACTCGTATGATTGCTGGCTGTGGTAGCAACTTTTGCTGCCTGTTTAAGCTGAAAATAGGTCGTAAATGGGAATTATCCTCCCTCATTCTTATGGCAGATTTATGATATCCTTTATTTTTTAAGGGTAAAAATGTTGTTATTTCATTTTGTGTGTCAGCATTAGTGTGTATGTGTGTGTTTGTGTGTGTTTGTGTGTGTGTCTAAAAGTCACAAATCTATTTGGGTTTAATAATGACAAATAGATTCCCTTACCAAAATAAAATAATAAAAAAAAAACAAATAAGGATGTTTGGTGTACATGGAATAGGATTTATCAATTCTAAACACACATCTGTTGCGCTGTGCCTCTCTGTGTTGCTGTATTGCGGTTGAGAAGGATAAAGGATAATTATATAATATATATCGGTTAATTGGGTGATTTAGACACACGAAAATAGGCAAACTTTGACTTTCCGGTTAGAGAATCAATTTGTTATGCTAGTTTCATAAATCCCAAGGATAATTTGAAAGGTTCTCCTTATTAGTTTTGGCCGTCATCGTCGTCGTTACCTTCGAAAGTTAAAGGTTAAATAAATTGATATCCATGTCATGAGTATATATGGAACAGCTTAACCACACGTGTAACCGACGAAGGATTATACAATTTGGGTAGATAAATTATTCATATGTTTGTTACACGAGACCCTTTTTGTCGCCATGTGTTTATGTCACAAACCCAGAAATATGCATTATATAAGTTCCAAATAAAAAGGTGATTTGTTGGGTGTTTTTTTTTTTTTTGTTGGACAAAGTTCAAACATGCGATGTTTTTTCCAGTTTTTTTTGGAAACGAAACTAGATCATAACGCAGAACTATGCGGATCTCGGACGTGGTCGGTTCGGTCAAGGAGGACCAACAAACTAACACTGGTACTCTATTCAACAAATATTGTCGGTACAGGGAAGATAGGACGTTTGCGGTTTGCCTCTCAGTCTGGTTACATTTACATGCATGAACCTTTTCAAAGCTCTGAAGGGTTGCCGTAGTAACACTTTACAATTCAAATACTCAACTTCATAAATTTGTTCTCAAAAGCTTCAAATCAAAAACGTTCCTTAATAAAATCCAGAGAAAAAGGTCTCGAATTTGCTTAAAATGTTACAATAATTGGGAAAGGTAACTCTGTTTGGATGAGCACAATTCAATACACACATCGTAGATGACAATGACAGGCGCACGATCGTTCATCAGTATCACTTCAGCAGTGGGATACAAATACAACAGTCATGGTGGAGTTTACGACTTTTTGCGGAGAATTACAACAACAATTCGTATATGTAAGTCAGTAGCTTGCTTGCTAATTTTTTAATGGCATTTTTCCCAATTTAGTGTCGTGAGTGTGCATCAGGCACCACTGCTTTGGGAAAAGCTCGCCCATAAGCCCTGTACTGACAATTTTAGTTGAACAGAGTATAGTACAGGGTGTTTTTTTTAGGTGTGTGGTTTTCAATCTGGCAATCCTTTTTTCAAAGTTGGTCCTTTTGACAGCTGTCACTTGATTTATGCTCAGTTTGGTTTGCCAATTCATAATTAATAGGCTTACTCCTCAACAACACTTTCAAATTGTGCCCAAATGGGCCCAAAACAAGATTTCCGTTGATCCCAATTTTCATAATCGAATTTTGTTTAGCGAAGAAGCTCACTTTTGGTTGAATGGATACGTCAATAAACAAAAATGAAGCCGGCTATAATGTTAAAGTCAATGGGGAACGCTATAGAGCCATGATTAATGACTTTTTCGTGCCTGAATTGGAGGATGTTGATGTGCACGACCTTTGGTTCCAACAACAAGGCGCAACACGCCAATTTATTGAAAAAAACTTTTGGTGAGTGCATTATCTCGCGTCGTGGGCCTGTGGCGTGGCCTCCAAGATCGTGCAATTTAACACCGCAGGACTATTTTTTGTGGCGTTATGTGAAGTCGCTTGTCTACGCAGATAAGACCGAGACCATTGACGCCTTGGAAGAGAATATTCTGCGCGTTATTGCTGACATACGGCCCTAATTGCTGCAAAAAGTGGTCGAAACACCCTTGTCTTTATAATAAAGCTAAATTCTTGGCCACAACATTAAATTATATGTGTTTTGTTTCTTCTTGAAAACTTGTGGTCTAAAAAAACACCCTTTATCTGAATTTCTACTATAAACAGGCTAATTCAACACAATTTTAATAATACCCTAGTTCTGTTTGAATGTATTCGATCCGATAGGTAGTTGTCTTAACTCTAACGTTTATAGAGTGATGTCTGAAGTATGTTACCTACGGTTCACCATATAGCACAAACCAGAGGAATCTCGAGATTTTTTTAACATTTATCTCAAATTGATCTTCCTTTGTCCAATTTGTCTCTACTTTTCGCTCTTCGCTTTTCGCAAATTTAAAAAAAATATTACTTTAGTATTGTTTTCGACGGCACTGGCACAATGGAGTGCAGTTCACTGATCTGATCAGATTTTGCTTACTAATTCGAAAGGAAATTCATGGTAGATCATAACCCTAATTTTTCGAACTTGTGAAATTCACATTTTGGCAGCCATCTTGTATTTTAGTTTTCATTAAATATTTCGATTTCTGTAAGTCCTACACAAAAGCTTGTAAAGTAAAAAGTGTGTAGAATTTAATTTTCGATTTTTTATGTTAAAAATCATTCTTTCGATATTGTTAATATTGAAAAAGTTACAAGCCAAAAAGGTTAAAAAAAATTAAAGTACTTTTTGAAAACTTAGCACATTTAATATCAAAAATATAAAAAAAATTAATGGCTTTTAAATTCTCTTCAATTCTGTTTTTTTTTTTTTTTTTTTTTTTGTTAAAAACACACTTGTGTACCAGGACTACTTTTTAACAAAAAAAAAAAAAAATAATTCCATCATTATCTCTGAAAATCATATATTTTTCATACGTATTAGTTTCCATATCGTGTATGTCCTAACAACAACCGTTCAAAACCCATTCTTTGCATCTATCGAACTATAACTACTATAACGCTCAGTTACTGTTCAAAAATTTTCCCCCTCGAAGCACATTTCCGTTAGGTATGCATACACCCTCTGAAATAGTATTTGGTATATTTATTCGTTGCAATCTCGAGTCAAATTTCCATCAACATCCTTAAATGTTATTTACAAATTACAAAAAGTGCAATTCCGGATGTCCACAGGTGGTATTCGGAGATGAACATGCCAAACCAATCAAAATATGTGCCGTGTTCTGTTTTGCTTCCAATATACCAACAACATTGATGCATATTGCAATGCAATGGAAAATGGAATGTGTGTGTGGGGGGCAGAAACTAAACCAGCCATTAGTTTTAGCAAAAATCCTCTGTGGGTATTAAAATTTCCAAGAGATTGTGGGAGTTTGGCCAGCATGAACAAAAACATGCGGTCATCACGGTGCAAATACACCACAGTGTAAGCCCTCTAAAGAAAACATCTGTTCTAGATATGCTGGCTGAGCCTTAACTATACCTATTTATACTGTATCATGCATTCAATGGGCAACAAAAAGGAGTAGTAGTGTAGTCGAGGAGGAAGCTGAGCTGTGGGTTATCTCCTCGGGGATGTAATTCGAAATGAAAGCCTGCCTTTTCGTTCAGAATGAATGAAACTTGAGGACGGAGGAGAATAGAGTTTTCGGAACAAAGGATATGCCACGTCTTCTTCGTCATAAGCAATCATCATTCTATACATTCATGTCATAGTCGTATTCCCGGTCTCCTTATCATATCTTCGTCATCATCATCATCATCATTGTTCTAAGCGTCATTCAGGCAACATTTGTAGTTCATTCCACTAGGAGCATACAGTCGACTTCGACGATGTCATTGCCGTTTCCGTCGTCGTTGTCGTCATTGTGGTCCCTTTACATTTAATGCGATTCAATGGATCGTCTGCTCATCACTTGAATCCGTTTCGATTAAGAGATTTTCATCTTTCTATCACTGAAACTTCTGTCTTTAGAAAACAGCATCACGCATCAGTGTTCCCACATCGATTGAATTTAAAAAAAATACATACAAAACGAATGAAAATATATAAATATGTAAAAATTTTATTTTTAGCAAATATTTTCTTCAAAGAAATTACCACGGAAGAATTTTCGCTCTCAACGTGATGATAATAGTGGAGCGGATACGCTTTTGTCTATAAAATTGCATGATCTACAAGTTTTGCATATAGTACTTTTCGATACCTTTTACCGTTTAGCAGTAATATGCGAAAAACCGATATTTTTGACCTTGAATAACTTGGTATTTGCACAAGATGTCACACTAGACTTTTTAGACAGTAATTCTTATGTCAAAATAAGAATAGTTGCGTTTAAAGATGTTCGCTCGAATTTTGTCTTCACATTAGCCATTTTTAATATTTGAGAATTCCGTTGCTAGGGGCCATTTGCTGAAACACATCTTGAGAATTTATGTTCAACATAAGAGCTTTTGTGACAGTTTACTCTGAGGCAAAAGTAGAAAAAAAGTAGCAAGCGGCTCTAAGTTACGTTCGAAAATATTGTAATCACTATTATAGTACTCTTTTTCCAAAGGCTTCAATAAAAAAAAGAACAGATTTGGAAGCAGAGAGACGTCGCTCAATCTGTCACTCGAAGACTACGTGGCCGCAACAATACAATCTCATGTGTTTAAATTTTTGTATGTCGCTCTGTCACTTGTCACTGTCTTGACCTTATGAATAATCCGGTTTTTCACCCTCGATCGTCAAACGCAAAATTGTCAGAATTAAACAAAATCGAAATGTAAACGGTTTTTTGAGTTATTGGCGTTTTTTAAAACAGAAGGACTAGTTTTCGATTTTAACTTTAACTAGGTTTGCTTTGATTTGAGTGAAGAAACGTCTCTATACACCCAATCGTTTCCAAAGTATAGCTTTTAATGTACATTTATTATAAAAAAAAGTGGGAACACTAAAACATTACACATCTGTTTCATCGTCATTTCTATCTGTCCATCTTATAGGCATGGTAGTAGCCATTCCCATTTCCATTTCCATCGTCATTGTCGTTGTTCGTCCTAAAATTTTAGTCGACACATTATCCACAATCCAAGCGACCGTCGACCGTCGAAACCAACCAAAGGATTTACTTGAATAGTCCATTCAAGAGCTAATGCGTTTCAGAGCCGAGTTGTTCATATAGTGGTGTGGCAATAGTATCCATCTACTCTCTCCCTTCTTTTCTTTTAGTTTGTAACAACATCAGTGTCAGTAGTAGTTCCTGCTGCTGAATTCAGTCAACCGAGAAGCAAAC
The DNA here is from genome assembly GCA_932273885.2 of Leucozona laternaria. Taxonomy (NCBI): domain Eukaryota; kingdom Metazoa; phylum Arthropoda; class Insecta; order Diptera; family Syrphidae; genus Leucozona; species Leucozona laternaria. The sequence continues at coordinate 5,180,124 of OW026368.1, forward strand.
GGATTTGGAGTTACTATATGTTCGGCACTATACTTACATACCTATCTATAAGCCCCCATCGTTCTCGTCGTGCCATGTTTGAGCAATTTTGTGGCGAGAATGTTGGATGCTTATAATAAAGTCATCGCAAGTCCTTAGTAATATCCTTTCTATGATGTAAGCTATCAATATTTATCCTTGTATCGAAACGGTCGACCGGGATTATTCCCATTTCTTCATTGTTCATCATGTTCTCTCTCACACTGTCTGTTTTATTTTCATCCCCTTCTGAGAGCCCCAGCCCATCCTTTTTGCTGACATCACACTAAAAAACCATATAGGACTAGGCACGATTGGTGGCGACACCCAGCCATCGTTCAAACTCCCAAATGGGAAGATTGGATGAAGAGGATTTTCCAAGTGGCTTCACATCCGCCGCCCGCCGCCGCCACACACAACACATCACATGCTGGGTATAGGTACTGCTTTCTGTTAGCTGTGGCACTGATCCTTGCAAACATAACAGGAATATGACTGTGAGTTCCGGCCATATTTCCAGCCCATCATCATGTTGGACAGCACAGCACAGCTCAGCACAGCACCAATGAGGATATACATAGCTCGCGTTTAGACCTAGCCTTATTTTGTTTGGCATTTAATGGCCTTGCTTTGGTGGAGTATTCCTATTTCATTATTATGCTGATTACGGTACACGGTCTGTAGTATATGTGCTGCGAGCGAAGGTTCCATGGAAGTATGTATATAGGGAGTGATTTAAACATGTTAGCAAACGAACTTAACGATGCACAGTTTGGGGCACTAATTAGATATTATGTTATAGAGCTATCTGGGATGACATTTGGTGGTAAACCGCATCGATAAAAAGATAAAATCATTGCTAGGCAGGCACTTTGCAATAGTATATGTATAGTTATAGAAGTCCTGATAGAAAATTAATTATATATGGTTAAGTGCTCTTTTGTCAGATAAGCCTATAGTTTACAGACAAGAAAAATTTAGCATGGTTCTAAAAAGTAGCTTAGCTTTAAATATTCAATGCTCTTATCAATTTAAAGTCGAATGATTGGTACAAATATTGCAAGTAAAAAATTAGTGGCGCGACAGCTCTTGGAGAACTTGGAGGCCTATAGTAACTTAAACTCTTGACCATTCCTGTTTGCGTGTGGTTAATTGGCAGGAATAGAGAAGACCAACAATTTTCTGACGAATACGAACGGCTAAAATAGCAAAAGTGTAAGTGTAAAAGGCTGCGACTCATTACCAGACCTCCGGCGCGGTGTAATGGGCCAACGGCACTCACCCTCACGCTAACGGGGACTGGTTGTATGTCTTCAAGTCTTTAAAAAGATGAAAGTTACGAGCCTTTCGTTTTTTTTTTTTAATCGATTTATTCCGGTTCCTATAGGTTGGAGAGTTTTGTTTGGCATGAAATTTTGAACATTTTTTATAAACTGTCTTATTTTTTTTTTTTTTTTTATTTATTTATGATTTTTCTCTGTACCACCCTTCTAGAGTGTCTCTCCGCATATTGCCTTTAACCTTAACACACATAGGTAAGGGGGCAAAGCCGTTACCGCTAGTGCTGCAAGACAATTTTCGTGGTTTTGAAATTTGGAAATAACACTCAAAGTTTTTAGCAGAACTCAAGAAGTGTAATAAATTTCTAAGACTATACATCTGTCGAATTTATTTCAGAGAATCCTTCTGGTTTCTTCCCCAGCGGATGGACAACACCGTTTGTCCAAGTGGTACCTAAAAAAGCAAATATTCTTTCTTTCCACCTATCGCCAAATTGCACGTACCTTCCTACTTCCGAAGGTCATGGTATTATCATACGGAAAAGAAATATTTTGAAGAACGAAAGCTTCTCAGTGACCGGCAGCACGGGTTTGTAGCAATCGGTTCACAGGTCTGATGGTGTATTTCACCGAAATGTGGAACCAATTTTTTTAATCTTTCTGGAGAGCTAAATTATTGATAGTTTTTGGCATCAAGCTTTCTTTTTGAAAATGCATAAATTTGATATCGATGAATCTCTTGTTCGTTGGATATGAAATTACGTTTCGCAACACTCACTAAAAATCAAGTCCTATTGGACGGTTACATGTCTGAAACTCTCAAAATAAATACTGGTGTGCCTCAGGGCTCCGTTTTGTCACCGAATCTCTTTCTCACATTTATCAACGATCTCCTATCCGAAACTTCTGATTTTTTTGTCCCGCACACCGCACAGTGGTCTGAGAGCGGAAAAAAAAGTCTTTGGAAAAAGTCATATCTAGCCTTTTAAGCTTTATGTTAAAGTACTCTTAGATAACAAAAGCGTATGATTTCAAAGTATTCTTTAACATATTGAAAAATAATTGTATTCAAGTCGCAAACCATATTTTCAAAAAACTTTTATATTATGTCCAAAGTTCCTTGAAATAAATTCTGTCACTTCTTATATCATTTTATTGGTCTATTTTTGACTGTCTAAAATAAAAAAAAAAAGACCTTCTATAAGTAGCCTGAAACATTGGTACTAAGAAAAAATATTTTTTTTTTAACTTTTTGATTTAAAAAAAAAGCTCCGAAAGACTCCAAGCACCGAAGTTTACCAGTGCGTCCTCCATACTTTTAAGTTAAAGCACAGAAAAAATCAGCTGCAGATACTTGCAGATGTGGGAGTTATGTTCTAAATTGTCTCACTGAATCGGGTTTCAAAAAACTCCGCCTTGACAGTGGTGTTTATCAAAAAGTTTGATTTCTTCGATACTAATTGTCAGAACGAATTGGTTAAGCCCATTATTTTTAGAAAAAATGTATACATTTATTTAAAAAAAAAAATAAAATTAATACACTGACCCAGGTCTGAGAAATTCGATTTTTTGCGAAATTTTAGAAAACTGTCAATAACTTTCTGTTTAATCATTTTTTCTTAACCAAATATTGATGAAATGTGTATAAGACTGGTTTTAACTTGCAGGCCACATTTTATAAGAATCCGTTTAATAGTTCAGATTTAACAGACTTTTTTGAAATTACAATACAACATCAAAACCCTCAAATTTTAGAAAACTGTCAATAACTTGTTTTTTAATATTTTTTTTTTAAATAAATTTTGAGGTAGTGTGTATAAGACTTGTCTTAACATGTGTGCTGAATTTAATAAAAATCCGTTGAATAGTACAGATTTAACAGACTTTTTTGAAATAACAGTACGACATCAAAACCCTCAAATTTTAGAAAAATGTCAATAACTTTTTTATTAATGATTTTTTCTTAACCAAATTTTGACCAAATATGTATAAGACTAATTTTAACTAAATTGTGCTAAATTTCAATTAAATTCGTTTAACAGTTTAGATTATACAATTTTTTTCCGCTCTATCTTCCAAACATCAAAACCCTCCAAATTTAGAAAAAATGTCAATAAGTTTTTTTCTAATTATTTTGTCTTAACCAAATTTTTATCAAATATGTATAGGACTGATTTAAATATGTGTGCCAAAATTCATTCAAATCCGTTGAACAGTTCAGATTTAAAAGAGTTTTTTCCACTCTCCCATACAATCCAAACCACTGTACGCCGCGCCTTTGCATAACTTCGGCCAAGGCAGACAAAATTATGCAACTTTCTTAGTACTAGAAGACACCATATCTGGTTAAACATATCTATTCGATAACCATTGGAGATCTACCTTCTGAACCAAAAGCGTACTGATCAACTTAGTGTGACAACAACGCGACGTTCTGAAAATTTAATTTTATTTCAATCTTCAGACAACTTATCTGCCGTTAAATACCAAAAATAAATTCAACCATTTAAAGTGTGTTCTATTGCAGCCATTACTTTACCGTTATAAAATCATACAAATCATATTATCCTCACTGGTAAATTTCACTCAAACCATCTGCACCGCACTATATCGTTTTAAACAACCATTACAACATTTTACACATAATAACGTTAAAGAAAATTGTTAATTGTTATTACCGAAAATTAGAGCCTCAAAGCACTTATGCTCCGCAACTAAGCAAACCTTAAAAAAAAATTAAAATAACAATATTTATAATTTCTGTAATAGGTTGGTTATGCGGTTAATTCCACTCAGCTTAACGAGTCTAAACATCAAGATATAAAGTAAAATAAATCTCATAACCAACTTGTTAAGCTCAACTCTCGAAAGAGCCTATATGTGCTGTGCTGTGGAATCATAATTCTCACTCACATCACTCACTTACTATGTGTACATAGATTCCTTATGAGATCCTATGTAGCATACCGCAACGCACACACTCTCTTGCTCTTGCTCTTGCTCGTGCTAGTGCTAACTTTAAAGCCAATTAAGTGTTGACACAAACAATTCACCAAAGGATAATTAAAAGTTCTAGACATGCAGCCCAGCACAGCGCACAGGCTAAGGCACACAACCCCCCTGCCAACAGCACCAGCACTAGCACCAACCCCCAAACACAACAATGACTTTTATTCCTCGAAGAGAGAGACTAAAGTAGTTTAATGGCCACTGGTGTGTGTTTAGTTCTAAAACTACACACATATATATGTAGCTGTGTGTCTTGAGGGGACTAGGACTTGGACCGGAGCTCGGGATAAGGAAGCGGGGTTTTGTTGTGTTGTTTCGACATTTTGCATATTTCATTTATTTAATTGTTTGGAGTGTAATTAAATTGAGTACATTATATTTTTGATGTGCCATTTGATTTTTTTTTTCAGCTTTATTTAATTTTAATTTTAAGGACTCGTTCAATGGTGCTTGGAGAGTTGAAGAACTTATAATTAAAAATAAAAATTCAAGAATGGTATTGCTGAAGAACTTCTAATTAAAAACTAGGAATAAGTTCTGCAAGATGCTTTAAGAATTCAAATACACACCAAAGCAACAAGTTTGAGGGGTTTGGAGCCGTGTTTGAGATTTTTCTATTTCAACTAAATTGCATATATGGATTTTTATAAGATTGGAAAAAATAAAAACGATACATTTTACGAGGATAGCTCTTGACTCAGCAATCACGAATGATGTGATAGGGTTGAAATTTGTATTTGTAGACTTGGAGTGTTAAAACTGGACTTCCAAGAAAAATAGTTCGCAAGACTGTGCAGCTAAAAAAAAGTCAAGTTTAAAAGTGACTTTAGATAAAGTACTGTCAGGTTGTGTCCAACGGGAAGTTCTATAGTGTCATGAGAACGCCATATTTAAGACATGAAATTAAAGATATTCACAAGGAACTGCTGCCACCGCACCACATTTTCGTGACGCCTAGTGGCCACCGAGGATATTTTGTTTTGGCTTTCATTAAGAGATATATGTCTTCACAACAGGCTTTTGCTCAGCCAAATCAGAGGATTTATGTTCCCGGTTTTGGCAAACGACATACACAGAAGAGTTCCGCACAGGCAGATAAGCTGTTTTAGAGCCCTTGGTGGATTTGCTGGTTTATGATTATTTTATAATTCAAAAACCACTTGCCACTGGTGGTGGGTAAAAGTGCAGAAAACGAGTATGACGGATGGTTTTTTAGTTTGAAACAAAGACGAAGATCACTTGCCCCTTGTTCCAAAAGTTTTCTAAACTGATCCAATCGGTAAGCCGCCATCGATTACTCAACCAGTTTCTTAAAAAATAAGTATGCTTTCATAAATACACTCAGAGAAAACATCATATAAAATTAAGCAAAAATTAACCAGTTATCAGGTTGTTATTTTTCTATCCGATAGATCATGTTAAATATTTAAGTAACAAGTTAAAAGATTTTAAAGTCCTTGACTCCTTTCAAGATAAACCCTATTTTAAATAAGTGATCTTGTTAAACTGACATGACAATCTAGATAAATTAGTTTAGTAAAGTTTATACAGGGTGTTTTGTATAAGATGCGACGAAAAACTAGGATGTGTTGGTTGGGTTAAGACAAGAAAAAAATCGCATGAGAGGTGGGGTTTGTCTGTTTCACCCTGTTTAGGCGGGAGGGGCAATTTTCTAAAAAAAAAAAAAAAAAAATAACAGAATAGCAAAAAGATCATTAAAAATCAACGGAAATATTATTCCCGTCACACTTAGATCAATATTGATAAATTGTGGTACCCTGATGGATTGGACCATCCCTTTAAAAATATAACCTATGAAATCCTATGGAGTATCAAGCCATTTGGAGGCGTTGATGAAGTGTTATTTCTGCTAGATCGTTGAAGAAATAGCTACCCAAAAATTTTGTCCTTGTATTGCAGAGTGCCGGACAGTGACATAGGTAGTAAAGGGTATCCTCCATGTCTTCAGTACCTAGTCTCATATTCTTTCTATGATATGCGATGCGATAATTCCTATCAAAAGATTCAGGGATCTTTTTTTCAGGTTCATGATTTTGTCCGTTTTTTTCTTATTGTAGCTAGGCCACAGATTCATTTTAGTACTAAGTACAAGTTACGAGTGAGTTCCATCTGCATTGGTAAGTTCCACTATATTCTTACCAATTTTCTGTTTAATGGCACAGGGTGGAATTTTAACACCGGATTCTGTTAGGCTTAGTTCCAATAATGGACCAGTCCTTGCCAGTTCATCTGCTTTTTCATTTCTTAGAATTCAACAGTGTCCAGGCGCCCAGAAGAGTCTGATGTTAAGCTGCGTGGCAAGAACTTCTATCTCTTCTTTCTGTTGCAGAGATAGCTTTGATCGCTGCTTGGCTGTCAATGTAAAAGGTGATATCAGCCTGTGGTATCGCCAGCATTGAGACCTCTTCAGCAGCCCTTATCACTGCCAGAACCTCTGCTTGGAAGACACTGCTGTAATCAGAGAGTCTATAAAAGTTGGCTAAATCAAGGGACTATGAGAAGAAGCCCGCACCTACTCCTGTATCCATATTCGATCCGTCGGTGTAAATTTCTAACATCGGTTTATCTGATTGCTGTAAACCAGCATCCCATTCCTCCCTTGTGGGGATGGAGACAGAAAACGGTTTTTAAACATTTGTACGGAGTGTTGTGTAGTCTGTGCATACATTCCCCTCCGTAAATTTACTGATAATTTGTGCATGACCCACGGAGCTCCTTCTCTAGCTATCGGTCTGGCTTAGTCTTTGAGCACTGTAGGCTGCAGCCTCTTACACAAATAGATCTAGAGGTCTTAGATTGAGTATGGTTTCCATTCCCGCAGATGGTGTGGAACTCATTGCCCCTGTGATTCCTACGCACGATAATTTTTGAACTTTGTTAAGCGTTTTAAAATTCATTGCTTTATCAATCGCGCTCGTGAAGAGCTAAGGCCTATAGTGACATACAACTCTCAACCATTCATGTGTGCGTGTTGTTTGTTTGCAGGAATGGAGGGTACCTACAATTTTCTGCCGAATCATCTGAATGGGTAAAGTGAGAGATACATACCTACTTATTCATGCATAGGTATACTCTTGGAAGATTTGTAATTTCCTCGCAAGAAGCAGTAGCCGGTCTGTGTAAGGTGGAAGGTAGTAGCCGATCTTTTTAAGGCGGAAGGTTTCAGATCTTATACAAAACACCCTGTATTTAAATTTAAAGTCTTATCAAAAGGGTATGTTTATTCAAAGAAGTTTTTTTATTCTTCATACAATTTGATCCTAGATAAAGAGCTATAGCGCACAAGCCTACGAAAGATAGAACATTATGTATCCTAAATAAATTCAAAGTAAAGTTCCATTGTGCATGAATTTTGACCTGAGGCTCTATATCCAAACTTCAAGATCCCATCTATTGAGAAAGGTCTGTAAAAACTAAATAATATGATATCATTATTAACTTACAGTATTATTGTCCCGTTTTCTACTAGAATAACTCATTTTCATTCAAAATACACAACATAAACTGAATTTAAAAGTCACCCACCTCCCCCCCCCCCCCTCTGACTCCGTGTCAATTTTATAGCTTACCTGAAACGAAAAGGAAAAAATAAATATTAATTCAAAGCCTCTCTATTTATTTCGACATAAAAAATATATAAAAAGTAAAATGAATGAATAAATTTCAATTTTGAATTCTTGCATAAAATAAAAAAAAAAATAACAATAAATACAAATCTTCCTTATGAAATGGGAAGAAGGCAGAATAACCTCTCCGGGTAGCGCATAAAATGCAAAAAAAAAAATTGAACAAAAAACCCATTTCACGATTTCAATTTAACTTATTTGATTTTTGGTTGCACCACACAATCGCTCTACACACACTCATAGAAATTTAGTAAAAAATAAGAAAAAAAATGGAGAAAAATAGTATTCATCACCACTCTGCATGCAACTGACGGAAAAATAGGTAGCATCCTGAAAAAAAATAAGATTTTTAAGGAATAAAAATGCTTTTGCTTTCCACACAAAACGAAAGGAAGGCAGCAAAAGATATTGAATTACGATGTTGGTGGATTGTTCACGCCTCAAGTGATAAAGGACGAAAACGACAACGATAACTGAAAGAATCCTCTAACCAAAGGACTTGCAGTAAAAAAAAAAGAAAGAAAGATAAAGAGAGAGAGAAGGTTGGACAAAAAAATAATAGCAAAAAAAGCTGTAATGGTAACAATGTGTATATGGAAGAATCTCTCACTCTTGAGCAGCAGGTCCTTCATGCTGCCACATTCAGGTGGCAATACATTACACAAGGACTTCAATTGAATTTTCAAATCTGATGCTCGTATGCACACTTTAGGAGTTTTCATTTCGCCATTTTATGCAATTTGAAATATTGCTTCCTACCACCATTACCACCCAGAACACCACCACTACCCAACCATTATACCAACACAACCGAACCGACCCACACAAAAGAAGTGTGATCCTTCTTCTTCTGGGATAGGAATTTTCTTTTTCAATATAAAAAAAAAAATATATGCCTCGGGTAGCTACGGGTATGTTGTAGCAGTTCTTCTTCACTTATTTTCAGATCCTTTATAGAGCTCCTATTTTTTTTTTATTTAAAAGAAAGTAAGGGTATTTTCTTGGGTATCTACTCCTGCGAAGGACACAAATTGAGGTGACAACATCACAAGGACCTAAAACGCAATAAATATGCAAGCAAAATACAATGAGGACGAGGTAGGTATTTATATGCAAACTAAGTGATGATCCTTGCGCACGTACACACTACAAAGCCCAAGAGAAAGTCCTTTTTTTCTTATTGTGTTTGCTTCCTTCTTGGCGATGCACAATTTAATCGAATTACTAAGTGAAGTGCCTTAAAAAAATAACAAAAAAAAAGTTATATTGGATAACAAGGGTAAGACGTTCTACAAACATGTCTGCCACCAGCATGGGATATGTATAATATGTAGGCATCCAGGCAACCAGGGTCGGGTCTGTGCTCCTTGCTACTTCCAATTGAATCTTGTTACCTATTAAAGGTATTATCCTTACAGAGCATAATAATAATAGTAATAATAATAGCAACAAAACTTAAGTGTATATACAATGTGCATTACCTAAGTGAAGATTAGGGATATAAAATGCACGTATGAATACTTGAGTATGAAATCGATATTCGTGCCGATGATATGATGATAATGATGTTGTACGCTCATACGAGTATGTGCATTTACTTAACTCGGATGAACGACGCGGCGGGGGGCGATGAGGTGAGGAGGTGAATATTGAAGTTAACACTAGCCAAAGTCGTAAAAGCGTAAAGTGGAAAATTGTATATACATAAAATCATGTCTATTTTCATACTTTCCTGTACTTTGTTTAAAGAGAGAGAGAGAGGAAAAGGATAAACTATCCCTGAGGGTAATTTATGAGATATAAAGTTCTTCGAAAAACTAGTTAGATTAAAGTGTAATCTTTTGAGTATCCTATTGCTTCCATACAATTGAAAGCTTCTTCAAACATTCAGAATCAGGTGTCTTACTATATTAATTTTTATAAATATTTTCCTCTTTATGTTTTTGCTGGGAAAATTGTTGAAGGAAGTGCGGATATTACACACACACACACACACACATATTCAAGGAAATTTTGCAAGTTCTTTAAAATTAAATGAGGAACGTGAAAAGTTTGTTTTGTGTTGTGGATCTTTTAAAATATTTTGCATCTGGGGAAAAAGATGAAAATATGCAATAATTTGAATTGTTAACTTTGACGTATTTCTTACAACTTTTTGAGTAAGATATCAAGGAAGCGGGAGAGAAAATTTATATTTAAAGTTATAAGATATGCCAAACATTGGAATTTATTCAAAAAAAAGAAAAAAACAAAATGAGAAATGATGAAGTGAATAAGGGAACTTTGTTTAACTCTGATATCAGGCTGGATTTCTGATTTTATTGTTGCTTCCCCTTCCCCATAGGATCTTTTTAAACCTATTTCTGAAATTCCATTCCTGTTGGTCGCAGACAAGAATAAAGGGTGTTGTTTTTTGGACGTGTAGTTTTCAATCTGGCAGTACTTTTTTCGGAGTTAGTCTTTTTGACAGCTGTCACTTGATTTATGCTCAGTTTGGTTTGCCATTTCAAAACTAATAGACTTACTCCTGAACAACGTTTGCAAATCGTGCAAATTTATCACTAAAATAATGATTCGGTTCGCGCGAAGCATCACGCGCTGCGTCCAATATTCGCCCAGCAGAGTCGGTACTTCGAGCAACCATGGATCGGTTATGCACAACGTTTACTCTAGTGGAAAATGCGCATCCTCAGAGAAGCCGTACAGTGCGCACCGAAGAGCAGAGTATCGAAGAAGACCCGAATGAGTCCATCCCCCATCACGCTACACAATTGGAGCTGTCGAAAATTGGGCGTCTCGGCTGGAATTTATTCGAGCAAACCGCGACGGCCACTTGCCCGAAATCATTTTTAAAACATAATGGCAAACCTTTATCTTTATAATACAGCTTAATTCTTGGCCAGAACATTTAAATTATATGCGTTTTTTTTTTTTTTTTTTGAAGACCACACGTCTAAAAAAAACACCCTTTATATAAACTAAGGAAGTTTAGTGTTGCAAAACCTGCAAGGGACAGTATTTCATATTAATTCTGATGGAATTAGTTCTTTTTGAACATGAGTCGATACAATTGTCCAGCATATCAGATATCAGATATATTTTGTTCATGTCCTGCTGGATATCAAAGCAATATTTAGGTAATTGCCGACTCAAAAGGTGATTGAAGAGGTGTCGGAAAATTTGTTTCGCCTTTCAGTTGCAGCCTCCATTTGAAGATTCCAAGTCAAATTGACTTCCTATGTAGTAGCATGTACAACGTTGAAGGCAACAAGTAGAACGCTTCGATAAAGTTTCTCCTTATTTTTCTTACTCTGGTACTCAAAAATGTCAGTAACGGCTCGCGTACACCAAATCCATCAGCGCTCGAAGTATGCTCGGGCGTGCGTCGTCTGCCAAACTCGGTCAATCGAATAAAACGTATGTAAAAGGAAGAGAACACGTTAACTACTCCCATCACCGAAATCGTCCGTGGACGCTTGATATTTACCGATCAACCAACCAATTCGAAATTGTTTGAATTTCTTGGCAATTTGCCGGTTACTTTTTGCGAGTATAGGACCTGAAACATTAATAAGTTGCATCGTCAGGGGAGTGTAATAGTGTTTGCAGATGAACGTCCGGAACACTCGTCCGAAAAGCTCCGACCCCCGAAATAAGCAGATTATTCGGTTTCAGTGTATTCGAACGGTAACTAACGGAAGTTCGAAGAAAGAAAACGTACAAATAGTAATGCTAGAACTCAAATAAATCAACGCCAATGGCAGAAAAATTGCCAAAAAGAACTAAAAATATCTATACTCATCGATTAGACACACGCCTTTTGAAAAAATTACCTTAATTGAAGCTTTAAGGTAAAGTTTTTCAGTGCAAGATTAAAGTTAAACCCGAGTTAACTCATCAAATTTGGTGAGTTAAATCAGGATTAACTGAAGAGATTCTTTTGATGCATGCATACATTCTCCACCGAAAAACTGCTTCCTCAGTTCACTGTGGATTAATTTACTTCTAGACTTAGCTAGTTCTAGTTTAACTCACCACTGAAAAACTGGGCCTTGGAGCCATTTGCTCATAAGAAATGTATATTCAACTTAAACGCATATGGTCTACTTATTACTCAGCGTAAACTGTCCCATAAGCTGTTATGTTTAACTAAAATATTTAAGTTTTGTTTCAGAAAATGGACTTAAATGACTAAAAAGTACAGAGCTTAGGAACAAGGAGAAGTATTAAATACCGATTAGAAGTCCAAGGCGGCACGAAATCAGAGTACGCTGGTGATTTCTGCAGTTAATATCGCAGGAATCACAAACCACAGCATGCTTATAGCCTGAAATGCCGGAAAGAATGATGTCGACGACCGCGCTTGAGGAAGCTACATCAAACGGCTCTCATTCATTAAATGTAATTTTTTCAATGATCTTGAAATATGAAATTGGTAAAATGAGGATACTGGCTACGAGACATTAGCAGTTTAGCATCCCATTTGTTTGATATTCGAACAAAAATGTGCCCAATGAATGGTCACAAAATGGAAATAAAAGGTCAATTAGTGAATTTTGAAACATATTTTCATAATTCGTATGAAAAATCTTTATGGCTGACCAATAACAGAAATAAATTCACCTCTTATGGGATTTGTTGAACTTTCAGATGGTATATTTTGTTCGAATATCGCACAGTTGAGGCACTAAAAATCTCAATGACCTTGCATTCTTTAAAAAAAACCTTTATCTGACCAACTACTGAAACTTGTAGACTTTTTAGGTAACTTAGACCTGTCAGGTGGTATACTTTTTGTGGCAAAAATTAAAGACTCAACAGTCTAACCTGTTAGATCTCACGTATCGAACATGCTCCATCGCAAACTGGGGCAATTAAATTTGATTTGATAAAATCATTCAAATGCTCAAAAATAATAAAATAATATTATACGCGTATATCATATCTTAATAGAAAAAAATATTAACTCAAATCATCAAAAGTATGTTACATGATGACCATTAAAAATTACTTTACCCATGAAATGCTCATAAAAGTTTGGCCACAAAAAAAAAACACATTCTCAAAAAAAAAAAAAATAAGGAAAATATCCTTTTGGACTCCTATATTTTATTTTATTTTATTTTTTTAAGGGACTATACGAGTATAGCTTGGGATCGGCAAGTCAACATAAAAATAAATGTATCTTTGTCCTTAGAAACATAACATTTATGAGTTCGCATCAGTTGAGTCTGACAGTCCGTCATAGCCAGTCATCAGTTTTTCCAACTCTTGCCTCTTTATTTTTATAGCGCACAATTTTCAATAGCCGGATGGATTCAGTTTATTTGCCACCTCACCGCCCGCGAAATGAAATTTATGTGTAAAAACAAATTCATTTTAACGACTCGAATGTGTGTATATACAATTTCGGGGCGATGACCAGAAAAGGACGAACAGAAAAATACAAAATTCTTGGTCTCAAAAAAAAAAAAAAAAAAAAAATACAGTAAAAGCTTACCTCCACTGTTCGGATATACGACCAAAAGCAACCTCCACACACCAATTCAGTACCCGGAGTAGCACCACCTCCTTCAACACCAGATGATGAAGCGAATGCATAATGAATTACTAGGTAGGTTCCTGACATTGTTGTGATCTATATATAAAGTAAAGGAGTAACTGGTAGCTGTAAGCTGGTAGCAGAAGCATTAAAACCCTAACTCAATATATCAAATCCTCTTTCACAAGTCTTCATTCGCCTGCTGCTCCTTGACCTACAGCTAAGTTCTGTGGGCAGTGGGCACATGTGAAGTACTCTTCTTTCAACCATGTGAAGTGGCCAACACTTTGGTCCATATGAGAAGGAGCAGAGTTAGTGGTTTTGCTCAGATTGGTATATATATAGGTTAGGTAGTATAGGTACATACCTATGTATTTAAAATTCTCTGTAATTAATAAATGTTAGCAGCGTTCGAGGTATAATATTTTAAAAGATAGATACCCCAAAGATGGAAGTGTCGAAAGTCATTTTTTAAGTTTAACAAGTGGTAGACGAAATGTAACGTGAGTTTTAGAATTATACACGTAAATAGGGTAAATATGAGTTTTACATGTGTTTGCAGGTAGAACGTCGGTTTTGATAAATTGTTCCAACAACGAATGGATTTAGATGTGTCTAAATTTTCATTTTCCACATGGAAAAATGGTTTTGAAACTTCAACATTTTTCAAACCTAAATAAGTAATGAAGGTTAATTTTTCGGAACAGATTTAGCTCCAGTTTCAGTCAAATAAATCGAAATAAGCATTCAAAGTTTTTTTTTGTTTGTTCGTATGTAAAGGGTGTTTTTTTTTAGACGTGTGGTTTTCAAGAAGAAAAAACGCATATAATTTAATGTTATGGCCAAGAATTTAGCTTTATTATAAAGATAAGGGTATGCCATTATGTTTTAAAAATTATTTCGGGCAAGTGGCCGACGCGGCTGGCTCGAATAAATTCCAGCCTAGAGGCCCAATTTGCGACCACTTTTTGCATCAATTGGGACCTAATGTCAGCAAAAACGCGCCTAATATTCTCTTAGTTAGTCTAAATTGATTGTTTCATTGGCTGTATGGGCATGTAGCGCCATCTTGTTGGAACCAAAGGTCGTCCACATCAACATCCGCCAATTCAGGCACGACAAAGTCATTAATCATGGCTCTATGGCGTTCCCCATTGACTGTAACATTATGGCCGGCTTCATTTTTGAAGAAATATGGACCAATGATTCCCTCTGCCCATAGAGCACACCAAACAGTGACTTTTTGAGGATGTAACGGCGTCTCAACAATGGCTTGTTTATTATGATCACTCCAAATACGACAATTTCGCTTATTAACGTACCCATTCAACCAAAAATGAGCTTTATCGCTGAACAAAATTTTCTTGTGAAAATCGGGATCGGTGGCCATCTCGTTTTGGGCCCATTCACTGAACGTGCGACGCGCTTGATGGTCGTTCGGCTATTCATTATGAAATGGCAAACCAAACTGAGCATAAATCAAGTGACAGCTGTCGAAAAGACCAACTCCGAAAAAGTATTGCCAGATGGAAAACCATACGTTAAAAAAAAAAAACACCTTTTATGTGTGAGTTAAATTAGCTTCTTTTTAATAACTTCCGGAACTTAAATCATAATCAGCTTAAAATTTTGAAGACCAACCTTAAAAAGTGAAGTAATCCCTCTTCTTGACGACTCAACACTAACAGCTATGCAACACGAACATCAAACGTCCATGTCAAGGGAGCATAGAATACTTTATCCTACTTTTGCTTATCAAAAGGATTGAGGTCCTTGAGTTTTTGAATCTTTGAAAAAAAATATCTAATGTTTATAAAATCACATGTTTTCGGTAGAGTTTTATATAACGCATGTCAACTTAAATATTTTCCATGACAAAATAAGAGAACAACAAAAAAAAAACCACTCGAAATTTCTTAATTCCACGACTGAAAGAGAAAAGCTAGTGATAAACTTCTGCTATATGGCTCCTAAAGCAACAAAACTTTCAAAGACATTTCCCAAGGGGGGTATACATAGATGGATATGTATAGATACAAACATCAAAACAGGACAGGATACAAAACTCAAACCTGTTGCAAAGTCGAAATAAATGAATGAAAATCCCCTAAAGACTTTGCAATGATTACATATCTCTGGAGTGTATATATGCTTCAAATTGGGGATTAACTTTGCTGCCTTTTTCTCCTCGCCTCTGGTCTCCACAGAGCAAAGACTTTCGGGGATAGTGTAGATTTCGAGGGCAGCAAATCCCGACTTATAATAAACAAAACAAGAAACCAAGGACATTTATTCAAACAGAGGGACTTTCTTTTTCTCCAGTAAGTTTCTAATTAGGAATCTGTCAGCACGAAGTAGAAACACACACACAGTCTTTGTGAAAAACGGGCGAAATTATCATCACAGGGGTACAAACAGAAACAACAAGGATGTCATCACCGCTGTAGCTCATTTGACAACGACGACGATGAAGGTATAGTTAATTAGAGCTTCTATTGGCGAAGTAGCCCAGCGAAAGCTCCAACTGAACAAAGGAATTGACTTCTCTCCTCTCCCACTTACAATGTTCCTTCTCAAGCCAATACCTCGAGGATTACCAATCCTCAAAAAAAAAGTATTTAATATGCTGATACTCCAAAACCGTTTCTACGCAAGCTGCTGAAAAGGACGCTCCCTTTCTCTAAGCGCAAACATTTCTTTCTTTTTTTCAACTTCATAAGCTTCAGTCAGAGAAGCAGCTGTGGCAGTTGCCACCACTTTCAGTTGGCTGTTCCACCAGCTTTCTATGATTACATTGTCAAAATGCAGCAATGCGAGGTATACGCGAGTTGCTACACTGAAAAACAAACTCCCCCAGCAGTACTTCATATACCTAAGAGTTCCCATGCTCACTTTGTCTTCCGTGTTTTTGTTTTGTTTTTGCTTTTTTTGTTGCACATATGGAAAGCCCCAAACATGGCTGAGGAGAGGATACATACCGCTCAGAGGAGTATAAGTCGCGATTGCAGAGAAAAACAACCTTCCGAAAAGGAATTTTCGTCGGGAAAAATAAAAGAAGGACTCTATACAGCGCGGCGGTGGCGGTGGCGGTCTATTCATTTATGTCATCTGTGTTACGCTGAAATAGGTTTTTTGACTCAGTTTTTTTTTTTTTTTTTAAAACATGCAAACTTCTAACTCACGGGGGCAAAGATAAAAAAGAAAACTAGTCCCAAATGGAACTAAATGCTGCTATCTACGGGAGAGTCGCTTCACAGAAGAATTTCGCAGAAATTCGAGGATGATAACATATTATTCCAATGGGCACGTATATCCTGGCATTTGAAATAAAAATGATAAAAACAGCTACCAGCCTTTGTTTCGGAAGAGACACACACACACACCCATATACAGGTTGTGCTGTTGAAGCAAAACTTGAAATTCAAATTTTTTGTTTGCCACCAGTGACAACCCGCAAACAAAGGACACCAGTTATGCGATGTTAAGAGTAGCTATAGCTCTTCCCACGGTTGTTTCATGTTTTTTTTTTTTTTAAGGAATTTTGATGCACATCCAAACCGTATTATAAAGTTGATTTGAATTTCAGGGATCCTTGCATGAGTTGAATAGACAAAATCTCGTAGTGGCATGTTTGACTGATGATAGTTTAACGAGAATATCAGAATGCTGTTATGAATTACTACATCAGACATATTTGGTCCTTCAAGCTGGATTTGCAAGGTTGAGTAAATTGAGTAACTAGATTCAAATCCTTTGTTTCTATAGTAGCTTTTGTATTGCAGATTATATTATGTCCTTTGACGTATGGAAGTTCCTTTTAAAAAAAAATTTAACATGAAAATTTGGGTTGGTTTATTTGAAAAAAAAAACAAACCGACTTTTTTTTGTTGTTAAGGAATAGTGAAAAATATTTACGTTTTCAAATTCAAAGTTAAGATTTATCGGTCGAATATTTTTAAATTGTTAACTAAAAATTGTGGGAGAAATAAATTTGTAATTAAAACACACTTTTTTCGAGAAAAGCAATTGTACAATTAAAAAATATGCACGACTTGATCGCACGAACTTGCTCTTTTGGTTAAATACTGTGTGTAACAAATCATTGAAGATGCATGATATATATATTGAACGAGTAAATATTTAAAAAGTCAAGAGCACTAAAAAATTGATTTTTCGTTTGATTTTTTTTTTTTGTTTATAAAATATTGTTTTAGAAATTTTTAAATGCATTATTGTTTAAATTATTGAGAAGCATCAGATTGCAAAATTATAATAAAATCGATTTAACCATGGTAAAGTTATACGCGCATAACCCAAAAATAAGACCATTTTCTCAAAAAAACGATTAATACCTAATTCCGTAATGTGAATTTTTTGATAAAAACCTAAAACGCCGTTTTCTGATAATTGATTTTGTTACTACGGGTACGAAATTAAATCAAATTCGTTAGAGCCATTTTCGAGAAAATTTGATAAAACCAAAATGTTTGTATCGCAGCTACCCGTTCTAGATGAGCTAAAACAAAAATTCGAATTTCCCCTCTAGGGAATCACATAGAAATGCTCTGTACCAAATTTCATGCAAATAGGTCCACCCGTTTAGGCTCTAGCTCAAATCACAATGGACTCTACGACGCACAGACGCACGGACGCACACACCGACGGACGGCATGACGAAACCCACCTTTTCGGACTTCTCGATTATCGTAGTGTTAGTTTTGATTATAACCTCGAAATTTTTGTTCACACAAAACCAATACTTGCCCCATAGAGCAAGTAAAAAGTAAGGATCTTCGACCGATTACAATAGTCTCATTTTAATAATTTAGCTGCTATGTTTCTCATGTTTCAAAAAAGCTACCGTAATCAAAAAAAATATTTAGAAAAACTGGAAATTATTAACTCAAAGCTTGTTTAACAAATAATATAATCTATAAATGATTCCACATTTCTGTTTAAATTTCAAAATAAAATAGCGATGTAACAAAATCAACCTATGAAACGAAGGATCAAATCTTATGAATGCTTCTTTTTAACGAAAATTGCATCCTGCTGCCTAAATGGGGGAAAACAGACCACTCTTAGTTTTTGTCTTGTTTCGACCAAAACTAGACGCTCTAGCATTTTATCGTGAGTGACAGAATATAAATTGTTCAGGAGACACACCTTTTTTAAACGAATATTCTCCTTTGCCTTGAGTTTCAAATTTTGCTTTACTTACAATTAGCTGCACTCTGCGATTATATGTTTTTATTTTAAAATGTTACCATACTAAGCCACAAGCTTTCACAAAAATTGTATTTCCACAATGACACTCTGGTTGCTTTATTTAAAAATATTTTTTTAATTTTCATAAACATTGGAGTTTGGAAAATTAAAAAAAAAAAAAAAAATACAACTGGTTCCATCCAGGATCGAACTGGAGACCTTCTGCGTGTAAAGCAGACGTGATAACCGCTACACTATGGAACCACATGAAAATACATAGTTAAATTGCAAGCATCTGTGTTTGTTATTCAAACAAGTTATTCGAATACGAGTAGCTACGAAAAACATCTGGTGGTATTTGGTGGGATTTATGTTCGAATTAAATTTGTATCAACTAATTTTTTACGGCTTACTCATCATCTCATCTTTTAAAATGTTTTAGTTTTTCCGAATTCATCGCCAGAGCAACAAAAGATTCTTTTTACTTCCTCATAGTAAAGGGTGTTTTTTTTAGAGGTAGGTATAGAACTTTAAGTTAGCAACACTTTTTTAACCGGAGCCCATTTTGTCAGCTGTCAAGTGGTTTATTTTTTGTTTGGTTTGGCATTTCAACATGAATTGACTGACGCCTGAACAACGCTTGCAAATTGTTCCCAAATGGGCTAAAAACAAGATTTCCGTTGATCCCAATTTTCATAAGCGAATTTTGTTAAGCGAAGAAGCTCACTTTTGGTTCAATAGATACAAAATTACGGTATTTGTAGTGATGATAATCCTCAAGTGTGTGTTGAGACACCGTTACATCCACAATAAACTGACTGTTTCGTGTGCTTTATAGTTTGGTGGAATAATTGGTGCGTACTTCTTTAAAAACGATGCTGGCCAGAACGTTACAGTCAATGATGACCGCTATAGAGCTATGATTACTGACTTTTTCGTTCATCAATTGAACAACCATGACATGCAGGCACTGTGGTTTCAACAAGACGGCGCAACATGTCACACAGCTCGTGCCACAATTGATTTATTGAAGGAAACGTTTGGTAACCGCATAGTTTTTCGTTTAGGGCCCATTGAATGACTATTTTCTGTGGGGATATGTGAAGTCACTAGTCTACGCCGATAAGCCCGAAACGATTGACCGATTAGAGGACAACATTCGGCGCGTTATTAGCTATATACGGCCACAAATGTTAGAAAAAGTCATCGAACATTTATCCTCCAGATTAGACTACGTCCGAGCCGGCCGTGGTGGTCATATGCCAGAAATCATATTTAAATTATAATGCCAGAAGATTATCTTTCGAATAAAGTAAATTTCATATCAATTAAAAAAAATCATCTTTGTTTAACTCCATTTCCAACCACACCCTTTACAAGTATTGATTTCGTACAATGAAATATTTTTGAGAATTGTATCAAATTTAACATTATACGATCCAAAAAAAAGGAGTTTTAGTCATAAAATCTGTGCGTCACGTCGGTATGTGCGTTTGTGCATCCGTACGAACGCTAATATTCGTGGTAGGCCCTGAACGGGTAGACAGGTTTGCTTGACACAAATTTGAATTTTTATGTTAGTCTATCTAGAACGGATAGCTCTCATACAACAATTTCAATTTGTTTTTTTTATTTTAATTTTCTCGAAAACGGCTACAACGATTTCGATTAAACTTCGTACCTGAAATGCTCAATCTGTTTGTAATTAAAATAGACATAAAGGATATATGTGTTTCATTTTTTTTTGAAAAGGTTAACATACATTTGAGTTTGTTCCCGTATATCTTGTGTATTGATGGAACAAGTTTGTTCCAATTTTCACAGGTACTCCGATCAGGGAGTATTTGCGAGCCAACTTTTGTTAGTCAATTTGTTAGTAAGTTTTTCATCATTTTTTTGGGCACAATGTAGTATATATTTGTGTTAAAAAATAAGCTAGTGAACAATGTAATATTGTAATAGGTTTCATAATTTTATCGGTTTTAACAATAGTAGTATATATTTATAACTAAGCCATCTCAGGGACTGGTAAAGTTATTATAAACAGACCAAGTACCTTAGGGCATTGAGTGGGTTTAGATCTGCCCAGGAGATACTATTGACACAAAATCAGGATAAAACGATGTCTACACAACGTGGACAAACTTTGAAAAACCTTTCTGCTTTTTATTTTGTTATCATTTAAAGAGGTGGTTTTGTACTTTTTGTATGTAAATTTGGAACGCAGTACTTCCCGCGAATAAATCGACTTTTGGAGTGAAATACACCTAAGGTTAGACGACCCCCTCGAACTTCGCTAAGCTTTATTCAACTTCGTAGCTAAGAAAAAATTAATTTAAATTTACTAAAGCTTTCAAAGTACGGTTTTTTTTTAAATAACTTTGTTTTTGAAATAGATTTTCGCTACTTTCATATTTTCACCTCTTTAAATTCATTAAACTAATGCAAATGAAATTTTAACTTTAATTTTAATTTTAATTTTATTTCACCTGCTTTCAAAATATCAAATAATTTGCTCTATAGGACATAATACGAAAAATGCCAAAGGCAAAATAAATATTTAACTCTCTATACAATGCAAGACAAATGTTTTAATTATTTTTGGTTAACTGAATATGTAAATAAAAAAAAAATGATAAATATTAAACTTTCAAAGCGATTGATTTATTTCCACCACATCAATCGTTAAACCAAATATTAAAAAACAAAAAATAAACAAAGCTGTCAACACAAACAATGAACAAACAAAAAAAAAAAACAAAATTAATAATTAAAAATGAATTCCTATATAAAAGGAAAATAAAGAAGATGTAGTTATTTATAATTGATAATTATTCTCATTTGTCAATCAAAAATCATTGCTGCTTTGTGTATAAACGCATTTTTATTGATGACTCCTCCCGTGCGTCTGTGGTGTCGCACTTTTCTAGTAAAAGGGGTGTTTTTTTGTTTAATCCATTTTTACTTGCGATATAGGTACTATATGGGAAGTTATGGATTCGTACAAAAAATCGAACTCGAGATTTTGATCAAACTTTACATTACGATGATAGAGAAGTCAAAAAAAGTGGGTCTCGCAAAAACGTCCGTCTGTCTGTCTGTCTGTCTGTCTGTCTGTCGGTTCGACTACAGCTTAAACGGATGGGTCGATTTTCTTTACACTTGGTACCTAGCGTTTTTTGGACATTCCCCCCACCCGTTTTTTTCTCTTTTTTTTTTGGACCAAAATTAACAGTAGCTGTCATACAAAATTTCTTGGCCAAAAAGGAAAAACTTATTTTTCTCAAATCCAGCGCTACCGAATTTGTTTTTAAGAACTCCATAAATTTAAATAGTTATAAGTTGCTGTTTAATAAAAAAAATGGTTCCGAAAAATGGTTATTAATGGTACCTCCCAAAGAACCATTTTTTTGATTTTCGCTTTTCTCGAAAACGGTTAAACAGATTCTGATAAATTTTTTTATGAAGAAGTATTGAAACATTCTAAATAATATTGTGTACCAAAATTTTCAAAAAAAATATTATTTAGATTTTTAAAAAAAGTTTTAATTTTTTTTTTTGAATACTCAATATTTCAAAAACGACTTGGTCGATTTTCATTAAACTTGGTAAATAACAGTTTTTTAACTTTATATAGAAGGTTTTTGACAAAAATTATTCTAATACTCAAAAATAACGGTGCCTCCCATACAAATGTTAAAAAACCGTTATGAAAAATATTTTGTTTCTCAAAAACGACTCCTACGATTTTCATAAAAGTTTTTTTGTGTGTTAAAATTAATACGATCTACCATTTAAAATTTTTAAAGTTTATATTTTACGTTTATTAACAGTACCTCTCATAGAACGGTTTCTTTGATTTTCGACTATCTCAACATCTGATCAACCGAATAAAATTAGATTTTTTATACAGAAGCTTGTAACAAATATAAATAAAAATGCGTATCAAAATTTTCTAAAAAATGATTTTTGGATTTTTTAAAAAAAAATCAAAATTATTTTTTGAAAATTCGATATTTCGAAAACTGGTAGCAGATTTTTTTGTGAAGTTCAATTTTTAACGCAACATTAATAAATGCTTTAAATTGGCGTACCAATTATTTTTCTCGAAAATGTTAACGAAATTTTATATATAAAAAATTAATTATTTTTAAAACCGCTCCTACGATTTTCAAATTTTTTTTCTCATAAATAAAGATTTATATAAGAAAGCAGATGGTGTACATCGCGTTGGGTTAAAACGGGTTCAAAGTATTTTAATCAATTTCTTTCTAATTTTGTTGATTTAAAACAATTTACCAGTTTAAATAGTATAATTTCCTTTTATGCATATTGCATATGTGCAACACTAGCCTATATTGTTAATTTTTGTATACTCACATAATACCACCTGAAACTAAACTAAGATTTGGCAAATGGATAACATATATACTCCTATAGCTAATTTATTTCAGACTATAGAACCACAATGTGATCGCGCATAAGAGCAAGTTCGTGCGACCCAGTCGTGCATATTTTTTTCTTTGCAGTCAACAACAATATGAATGGTAATATTATGATTAAAATTTTAATAATGCAAAATATGAAAATATGTATACAAATTAAAAAAAAAAAAAATACAAAACAAAATCGTGTTAACCGTCACTTTCGTATGTCGACATATAAATTTGATATGATTTTTCAATATCAAATATGTATTAAAAAATATGTACATTGTTCACATGGGTTGGATATAGCTTTTCATTTCATTGGTGTGCTGTGCACGTGGGTGTAAAAGTTTTCAAACGAAAAACAAAAATCATGAAAAATGAAATATCCAATTAAACAGAAATTATTAATGCTTTTTGATCGATAACTTTCCACGCTCTGCAAGCTGCCGGGAGGATGATAGAAACCCGACTGACATTCGTTTAAGTTGTGTTTTAATACTTTCTTATATTTTTTTTTTTTTTATTTTATTTCTGACAGGCTATAATGTTAAAGCAATTATTAAACATTAATGACAGTAATTTCATATATTATTTTAATACATAATTATATTTATAAAGAGAAATATTCTGCAATTGATGTTTTTTTTTTGTTTAATTTTTTAACAGATATTAAAGAAAACCTTCTCTAATCCACTGAATGAATGGGAAATCAATTGAACATCAGTTTTTAATATATTTTTGATAGGAAACTAGATTTTTCAGCAAGCGTAATAAAATGGCACATCACTTTGCCAGCTTTAAATCTCGACCAAAAAAAGCTAAAAATTCATTGAAGTTAACTACAACCCGACACAGAAAATCAATTGAAAATTCAATTTTCATAAAAAAATATTCTGACCGCATTTGTTTTCCGAAAAAAAAATACATAAATGTCAAACTTTTAAATTGATATTCAGTTGTTTTTTTTTTTAGTTGGTACGAAGTAAATGTAATGTCACAAGTTCTACTACAAATTCGTGTATTAATATCCAATTAAAAATCCTGTTTAAGATTTAGGGCGAGTTTCACAGTCAGAAGAGTGACACTTAAGTGCGGAATTTGAAAGATTAATTCCCGATATCACCGTTCGCTTTTACCTGAATAAGTGGCACTTAAGTCTCCGATGTTGGTGACTTAAGTTCCATTTACGCTAGTTATGAAATTTAGCTTAAATTCCTAATATGGGAAACTTAAGTGCTATTATTTCGGTAAGTGTCGACTGTGAAACTGGCCCTTACAATCTCAAATTTTACAACTTCCATTTTAAGGCTTTTACTACCGTTCGAATAGAAATGAAAATGTGCGGCTGGGTCGTAGGCACTTACTTCTTCCTATTTGCTTTCCCAATGTGGATTCATAGCCTGAGTTCAAAGAAGATGATGGGTTCTTAAGAAAATAAGTAAGATATGAAAGCCTTATTTTGTTCCACCTTTAGGGAAAGTATCATGTGAGTACGTTGAGATGAACAATACCTGAAGCACGGTGTTGCACACGCATTGATCTTACAATTAAAACTGAAAAATTGTCATAACTGGCTAAAAACAAGAAAATATCAACTTTTACGTCTCACAAAGTGTCAGAAGTGGGATATATGTATAATTGAAAAATAAAATATAATACCAAAAGATCAACAAAAAACAAAATATTTTAAACATATCTTAAAAACGGCACCGATCATGAAAGATTTGAGCAAAACAAGATTAGTATAAGCAAGAAACTTCTGGTTTCAAATAGCAAGTTTTCCAAATAGGAACTCACCGTTTTTTCACGAATATAGATTTGAACATTGTGAAATTGAATATTTTTCTCAAAACTGAGATTTTTTAAGTTATGCTCGAATTATTCACAACGTTTGATATTATGCGGTATAATCTAGATCTGGAAGATTACACTGTTAAAGGTTATCAACCAAAAATTATTCTGGTCCACTCTCTATGGCTTTACTGTAATTAAAGAAAATATTCAAAAATGTATATTAAATAAAACTATAAAGCTGACGTGGTAAATTATCAAATGTTATTATCAGTAGTCCATTATAAACAAAGAACACTAGAACCCCAAACCTGTTTGATTGTCAAAACTGCTGCAACTGCAATATTGACCCAGAAGTAACTGTGGCATACTACTCTAATGGCTCAATAATGGTTGTTCATAAAATAATGGTATACTTTACAGCTTTTTTGGGAAATTGTACTTTCAAATCGGATTTTCATGGACGGAGAGATTATTGGTTTCCATATTGAAAATTGCTAGTTGTGAAACGAAAATTGTCACAATGGAACAATTTTGGTTTCTTCAATATGAAAATCCCAATATAGACCGAGAGGTAGAAATGAATTAACTGACCTCATCGGTACACGGATGAAACTTTCGACACAGAAGAATGTGTGTCCTACAAATAAAAAAAAATAAAGACAGTGTTACACTCCGGTTCGGAGGATTAAGCATTTATTTATAAAAAAAAGGCCTTATAAACCGAACCGAATTGGCAGACTGATATTTTGTATTTGATGGCTATAAATCTTTGTGTGACCAAAATTTCCCACTTGTAAAGCAAGTAAATCCGTTGCTTGTTCTTAGTCTAGTCAGGGATCTAGAGCCGGATTATCTTATTTACCTGATAATGTACAAGGTTGTAATTTTGGTCGAAGAAAGATGTGTGGCCATCAAATACAAAAATAATAGTCAGCAACTCCGTATCAGTCAATAAGGTCTTATTTTTTTTTTTTAATAAAAATTACCTAATCTTGCTTTTAGTGAAGTCAGGGATCTAGAGCCGGATTATCTTATTTACCTGATAATATACAAGGTTGTAAATTTGGTCGAAGAAAGATGTGTGGCAATCAAATACAGAAATAATAGTCAGCAACTCCGGATCAGTCAATTAGGTCTTATTTTTTTTAAAGAATAATTACCTAATCTTTCGAATTGGAGTGTAGTACCGGTTTTTTTTTAGTATTTGATGGCCATACATTTTTCTGCGATTTCAGTTTTATCCATTCACCGATTATGTCAGTAAATCCATTGCTAGCTCTCGTTCTAATAGTCAATGTAAACATTTAAAATTAACAATTTTTGTTTTCAAATGTAAATTTGACTACAACAATCTTCAAATTTATTGAATTTTAATTCCACCATCACGGTTTTTAACTTGACAATCGTGACAAACTTTGTTCGTAAATTTTATAAACAAAGTTGTTAACATGTAATAACTTTTACATAATGTATGCTTGTCAGAAAAAATGTATTTTATCATCCAAGTAACTTTATAAATCATTAGTTGACCTTGAAAATTTTTCAATTTTTAATTTGGTCTATTTCTGCTTACATAAAACTTTTCACAAAAAACCTAAAACTCCTTTCTCTCGTTCGTTTTACAATTCTGATGTCCCTCCATCGCATATTGAGATTAAAAAAAATTTACAAAAATTGAAAATTCATGTCTTTCCATTGAAAACTATGTACGACTCTTTTATCCATTTAATAGATGCAAACTTCAAACTGAACTCTCAACTTTAAATCAACAGTATAGGGTACAGTCGTAGTGGAAAACACCATTATCACTTTGTCAGCTACAGCAATTTCAATTTCGACAAAATTCCAATTGACTTCCAACAGCGAACGTTGGCCATTCTAATTGAGTCGAAGCATTCCCTAGGCATATTGCTTCCTGATCTCCTTTAGAGAAGTCTTATCGATTAATGGCATTTGACTACTGTTACCGGAGAAAAATGAAAACTGAGGAAAAAAAAATGTGAAAAATAAGCAAACTTCAGTATTGAGGTGCGCTTCCATTAGTTGGCAACCTAAAAGCAAATTTGAATCAGATTATTTCATTCCTTTTTTTTTTGTCATCGTCATCGTCGTTTCGTTGTCGTTGTTAAATGAAACAAAAAAACTCTATGAAATCTCTCGACTGCGACTCCTTACCATCTCTAGACGCAGGCAACGAAAATATTCAGTGATGTGGAATACAGGGGAAAATTCAAAGGTTTTTTCATTCAATTTTTCCAAGAAGTACATAGACATACCGTACCTTACCTACCCTGTTCGGTGCGATGATATCCTACACAACAACCTTTTTCCGGTTTGTTGAGCTCTATTGTTTTTTGTTTTCTAAAGCACACCATTCTATGGAATCAAGAGCAAATTTCGAAAACGGGAGGTAAGCATTCAAAGAAGTGCCCTTTTTGTTGTAAAGAGTTCCAAAGGATACTAGGGTATGATTTGTTAGTATCGCTGTGATTTAAAATTTAAAAAAAAAAAAAAAAACAAGAAATACGAAGAAACACAGTATCGAACAGAATTGCTTCGGTACCATGGGTATTGGTGTTTTGGGATAAAATGTCATTTTCCGGAATCATATACAGTTTGTTGGAAATTTTTATTCTGGAGAACAGAACCATTTCAACAGAAAATCTGTTTGTTTCGTGTTAGAATCAGAAAAATGCATAATAATTATCGATTTAAAAAAAATATATACACGACTAGATTGCTCGAACTTGTTCTTGTGATTAACAAATAACCCATAGAGCTAGGAACGGATTTTTTAACCTCATCGGAATATGGAAACTTTGCTCACAGAAGGATTTATGGGCACAAAACACAAAAACGAATATCTTACACTCCGGACTGAAGAATTAGGTCTTTAAATATCAGCAAACTGATAAAAAAAAAAAAACTGTTTTATTCAAATATAGGGCCTAACATAAACAATCGCATGTTCCTCTATTTTTCATGGTAGATATTTTATTGTGCCTCCGAAACCATAACCATTCTAAGAATTTTTGTTACTAATGTCCAAATTGTTGAACGAACATGACCAAGGATAAGATATCATGGATGAGTTGAGAAGATTTATTCTTTTCCGTCTTCATATTCTTCCATGGGAATGACAAGAATGCCGACAAGAATGTTGCCTCCCATGGTGTTTGTTTCGTGGGCTAGGAATTACTATGCAATGTTTTCGGAAGTTGTTGCCAGGCTGATGGCTGTGTTCAGAGTGCAACCAACCCAATCCATACTCTCGAGTCAACTGTCAGAAATATGAAATGTGGGGGTGGCCATGCTGGACCGGATTTATAATGCTTTAGCAGTAGAGAAAATGTGTCTAAATTACGGTTTTCTGCCTCATGTTGCAATGTATATGTACAAACAAAAGTCACCACCATCAGCATGGCTGACTTTATTTATATTTATATTTATTTTGTTGTTATTAATAAACATGCATGTATTTTTGCCTGCCGAAAGAGATGAAGGATAACAAATAGAATACAAGGATATACTACTCCCTGATGCTAACCATATTACTTGTCGCATCATTTGATGTCGCATATATGTAGGTACATTATTCTTTGTCCTGTAAAATTTATTATTGGCAAAATTCATTTTGAAAATATACAAATAAATAAATATGTCCAAGTGTGCATGAATGGTTTTTCATTTGGTTTTTTTTTGTTGTTGTTGTTTTGATTTGATTTGATGAACTGACAGTTAAATTGTAGAGGCGGCACACAGTGTTGTTGATTTATTGCGACAATATCGTCTCGCTTGACTGCGATGTTTTGATATAGCAGAACGAAATGTACAACGATATGTATGTATGTCGTGTGTGTTTGTTGGATATATGTATGGAGTTTCGTGCATAATATTGTTGGAGTTTGAGGGTACGTACTGTGATTTTTGTAATGGATGTTTGCAGATCGCTAAGGGTTAGAAATTTGATAAAAAAAATAAGCCTAAGCAGGCTTGTCATTATAGTAGAATTCTAAATGAAATGATGGTTACATAATAAAAAGTGGTATCAAAAATGATTTCCCTGCATAAATAAACAATTTCAACGAGGAATGAAATTAAACAAAATGTGGTAAGAACTGGAAATATACTTTTGGCCCAACATTTGATATGAAAAGATAACTTTGGTATAGTTCCATATCATTGTGACCTTAGGTCAGGAAATGCCACCAATGAAAAAGTATTTACATGACACCAAATCTAGGAAAAAACCCAGGAACTTCAAATCGATACCCACCACCTTTTCATCGATGTAATGACCGCGTATGACAGCTTCTATAAAGACGAGCCATGTAGCACAATGTGGCATCCCTGCCAAACTCGTTCATTTGAACAGGATGAGAACGATCGCTGCTCCTTCAAGGTCGGAAGATTCCTCACCGACATCACTGTCTTCGCAATAGCAATTTCGCCGACGATACGCCCAACTAACAAACTCCCGGAGTTAAGCTCTTCAAATCTGAAAAAAGCTCCCATAAGATTCTTTTAAATCCTATTGCTATACTTAAGAATGAATCTCTTGTTATGAAACTCAAATTCGTCTCATAGCATTTTTATTGTAAGAGCTAAGCATTTTTTAAATTTGAAAGTACTTAAATCCTATATCTAAATCTATTTAAGTCTCATAAGTATCTCGTTATGAAATTAAAACTCTAAACGTCATTTTTAGTCTTTATAATCCCATAATAATACTTCAAGTTTTTTTCAAGATTCTAATAGGAGCTACGACGCTAGCTTTGAATATCAAACGAACAGATGTTATAGTTGAATTGTACAGTGCGTTCTTTTTGTTCACAAAACTTGCTTCTGTTCATGTTTCTATCGGATTGGTTATTTGATTGGCGGTGGAAGATGTAATTTTAGATTTCAAAGAAAAGTTTGATTGTTTTCTTTGCGAGCAACTTTCTTTGGTCGATTTTTTGTTCTGTTTGTTTATAAATATCTGTTTGATTATAAATATTATAACAACAATTTTTAGCACTGAAATATACTAAACAAAAAGCACACATATCAAACTTAAGGTAGTTAATATTATTAGTATTATTAAAAAGAGGAAACAATCTGCCGAAAAATCGATCTCAAAAGCAATATTTTGATAGAATTGATCGAAACAACCTTATTAATTGTACTAATGGAAATCACCATGAGTGTCCCATAATGTTTATGGTATATCTTATACTGTTGTTGCATCGGCTGTCATCAGCTTTGGAGTGATTTAAATAACACCAAGCTATATCCAGTAAAATTTGATTGTTACTTTATTCGAAAAATTATTAGGTTATAATTTAGTTCCATTGTTTCAAAATGTTAATCTAACACAATTATCGATTTTTTGCTTTCTCATTTAAATTTCTTAATAAAAGTTGGCAATTGCAATAAAAAGGAACGCCCCACAGACAAATGTGTTGCGTTTGAAAGTTAAATGTCAAATTTAAGTCCCATAAGAGCATTTTAGCTCCCATAAGAAGTACTGTCTCTCAGAGAAAATTTATATTTACTGAGAGCGACACTTCTTACGGGAGCTCAAGCGTTGTAATGGGACTTCATCATCATCCAAAGATCTCATAGAGATCTTAAAACAAGAGTTAAAGTATCAATCAACAGCAGCCATGTTGCAATATGAACAAAATGTTTTCATTATATTTTGAGGGTTACCGTAGCTCAAAAAAAAAATATTCTTAATGAATTATTATATTTGGTTTTCCATTCTGACCAAAACGTCATATTCATCTTGTTTTCTCTTATTTGCTTATGATATTAGTTGTATAAAAAATGGATTTGTATAACTTAGTATACAGCTACTATACCAGAAAAGAATGAGCGGGGACACTCTTTTTTGTGTTATGTCATTTTTTAAAATTTGTGACAGCAGTATATTAACACGACACAAGTAAAATGGCATCTTTAAAAATCAGTTGTTTTTGTCAGTTTTTAATAACAAATATATTGGAAAATTTCAGAAAATCTTAATAATGAAAAAGCGTCATATTTTGTACACCTCTAGATCCAATTTTTGTCATAAAAGCACGATAATGACAGTTATTGGAGAAAAATATGGTATGAATGATCGCATTTTGTGAATTGTATAAAAACATACTTTGGTGATTTTTGCACCTAAAAAAATATTAATGGTAACCCTATAATAAGATTATAATTAATAACAAAATATTTTAAATATGCATAATTTTGGAAGCGCGTTGTTATTTTTCGAAGCAAAATGTTTAAATTAGTAGATGCAATTTTAATTGCACCAAGAATTTAGCCTACATATGCCATGATTTTTACAAATATAATACGTCAATTAACTTGTGAGATAAATACTCGCACCAAAAAACACATTATTTTTTGACATGAGAGAATCACGAACACACATAAAAACTATTCGCCTACCTTCTTCAAAAAAAGAAATTAAAAATGCGAAAGATATATGTTTTTTTTAAGTTTACACACACTCGTTCTCTTTTTAACAACTTCTGTAGGAAGAGACGCACTCCCATAGGAAGAGTTCAGAGAGCTTTACTAGATTTACAAAGCGGCGTCTATAATCGCATAAGAAGAATAAAACTCTTCCTATAGGATCAAGAGGCTCCCATAACTAGGCCATTTAAGGCTTTTAACAATCTTATAAGGATCTTGAAGAACTCCTCAAGAGTGCATTTAGCTCCCTAAAATAAGTCTCGTAGCGCTCTCTGAGCGTCTTATGAGAGGAAAAATGTTACTTGGGCGTATATAACTATTACATAGATTTAACATTTAACATAGCATTACCATAGACCACTATAACTTTGAGGTAGTTCGGGACTTCCTTAACACAACACAGACATCGATACTAGCGCCCTCTCTCGAACAACGTAGTTGTGACTGTATCAAATTAAAAATACAACGACTAAAGTGTCTGGCTCATTAAGAGCTAATGGAAAAAATGATCCAGCCTGAAGTCTTTGAATCCAACGTCTTTGAATTGAAGGCGCAGTACGGGAACACCGCGGCTTAGGTGGCACTTGCAATTGGAAGAGCACCTCAACCAACTTCCCGAGCGCAACTGGGCACAGCTAGCTAGGTAGGGGGCAAGCTCGCTGGAAGAAGCTTTTTTTATGAGACCGCAGTCCACTCCGTACTGTGGTAATTCTTTCTTTAATATGTATAAGTTATATCAAAATAAAGCTCTAGGTATACCAAAATTTCAATTTCTCGGAATTTTTAAGTTTGTCAATTTTTTGGCCCGGGATCTTAGCACCCTATATATGTATATGTGGGATATTCGCATGCCATCTAAGAGATCAGTAACTGTCAAGAAAAAGGTTTATTTCAGTAATTGGTCAGCCATAATTTTTTTAATGAATTTTTAAAGATTTTGTTAAGGTCAAGAGTATAGATTGCTAGCACCTTATTGGTGGGATATTCGCAAACAAAAAGTATGCCATTTACAAGGTTAGTGAAAGATCAACTAGTTTTAGAAATCTAATGACCTTGAAAAAAATTTTAAATACGTCAAACAAAATTATGTCTGACAAATTTCTGAAACTAATTGATCTATTATTAGGAGTTAGAGACCTTTCGAATATCCCAAAAATAAGGTGGTACAAATCTCAATGACTTTGCAAACATTCTTTTAAATTCATTAAAAAAAAACCTATGGCTGACCAATTATTGAAACCAGTTCACTTTTTATGAGGTCACTAGGGCTTTTGGAATCCTTTTTTTTTTTTTTGCGAATATCCCACATATGGGGTTCTAAGATCCCAGAGCCCCATTTGTTTGTATAATTTTCCTGATTTAATAAAACAAACTTCTCCTTTTTTTTGTTAATAAATTAAAAGATAAATGTCTGGATTTCTTACTTTAATTACACGAATCGTGAAAAATATTGGTGATTGACTTCTGACGTTATTGTATTCCAAGCTTGATTGCTAGCTCTGATTCCTGATGACCTCACCGGAAAATCAATCAGAATGAATTTGTTTTCTGGAAAAAGTTGTCGACCAGATTCTTTTTCCAACAGTAGAGCCAAAGTATTTTAGAATAATCTTCACGTACATTAAAACAATTACTGATATTTTAAAGTTTAGTTATCACTATGCTACGTCTTCAAGAGAATATCGTGGAATGTTTCCACGATTAAGCTATTTGTTTCGTGTGTGCAGACCTGTTTCGTAGAGAAAAGACCTAACTTAGCATTACCTATCCTGAAATGTTTTTTTTTCGAAATAATGTGGGCAGAATTGATTCGTTTTTTTTTTTTGGTTTCCCTGTCCTTCAAAATTTTGTTCTTTCTGTTTCCTTTATTTGAATATTTTTGTTCTCTAAATGCAGCTTAATATCTTTCACTTCACAAATAAAGAAAAGAATTTAGAAAAAAATTTAAAACAATATCTAGAAATATGAAACTTTGTTGGCTTAATATAATGTCAAAAACTTGAAATGAGTTTCTTGATCGATTATGAATTTCCTTGAAGAAAAAAACTAATTCATGTTCAATTTACTTAATTTCATTTCTAATTAGCCTGAAAATCTCCATTTTTTTTTTACATTACAAAAACTGATCCATAAAATCGACTGCCAACTTTGTTTATTCAACAAAGAACCTTCGTTATGACCACATAGACACAAGTCCAACCGCACGAACCAATAACATAAATGCCAATCTAACATAATTAAGTTGTCACAAACAAAGAAATGTGACCTTAATTGAGAATGCTTCTCCCTTTCTCGACCCTTCCCCCCCCCCCACACTCAACCACGCTTTCTTTACTCAATATTTCTGTTCTCATTTGTAACACCAAACTCTATAAAGTCATTGAAACTGAGTTCAAGGAGAGGCAAGGGTTTTATGGTTGGAGCGTTGGAGGTGTATCTATAGAGAAATGGTTGTATATTTCCTCCAATGAAAATCACAGCCAATTAAAAAGAAAAAATCCGATTTTTTCCTCTTCAATTCCAAGTCAGATCGCCCACAGAGTTAAATTGAGTATATAGAGAGTCCAATCCTTTAACAAAGTCAACGTCCCTTTTTCATTAGGAAACATTCAAACAAAGACCACTCAGACCAGAATAAGGAACAATGCACTTTAGTTAGCTCTTTTTTAAAAAAAACTTTTTCGAAAAAAAATAAAAAAATTGTTCCATTTAATTTTTTTTTTTTTTTTTCAAATAAAATAAAAGAAAACAACAAAATTTAAACGAAAACTAAAAAGTGGAACATAAAGCTCTGCATTAAGATCTTTAACTCGGTTGTAGATGTAATGGGGTTTCCCGCTGAAATCTCAGAAAGGACTTCTTTTTTTTTTTGTTAATGGTGTTTCTCCTGCCCTCCTTTTCCTCTCAACCCATTTTAGTCTCTGAATTCGACAACGACAAATAAATAAAACGACTAGTTCCTTATTTCTACATCACATAAGTAGTCTTAGAGCTCGGCCGGCGTCGTCGTCGTCGGAAGGAGCGGAAGGAACACAGAAGTTAAAGAAGCAAAAATCGAGAACAATCCTGGATCCCTGGATCACCACTTTAAAGGAATTGTTTTCCTAAAAGAGGGGGTATAAACTTCCTGTAATACAGAAACTCACTCTCATAGATTGTGGTTAGGGATTGAGAGTGAGCTGGAGAAAGAAAGAAAGAAAGAAAGAGAAGGAAAGACCGCACTAGGAAACCTAACTGGAAAAGGAGGAAGAACAAAAACTTTAAAAACAAAAAAAATTAGACCACCACACCATTAGTAATTGCTTGAAACTGAGAAGTAGCCAACACTATTTCGCTCTACACCCCTCTCAGGTCTCAGAGACTAGGCACTCGCCTCATGTGCCTGGAGTTTCTATATCACTCCATTCCTGGATAACCACAATTACTTTGGAAGAAACTATTCTTTACACTTCTTTCCTTCCTTCCTTATATTCGTTCGTCGCACCGTTGGCGTTGTCGTCCTCCTTACTTTCTATCAAACCAGCATTTTCTTTAATTAAACAAAATTTGAGAGCACTGTGTGTGCAAAGACGCAGATAGGGTGAGTTGGTCATATGTTTTCTCCGGTGCGGTACCGAAATTTGATTTACTTTTAAGATTCTTTTATCTAGATGAAGAGTTTTGATTACTTTGCGGCAAGAGCCCGTCCCTTCTGCAAAACTGTATAGAAGATGCTGCTTCTACGAGAGAAATGGATGCCCAAGATTTAAATCTAAAGTTTTTCAAATAGTTCTGACACAAGAGTTTAGTTGAGTTTGCGATGAGAGTAAAGTAGAGTTGGTCGGAAATGGTTGGTCGAAATGATAATGGTGAAGGATCAAAAATGCGAGAGAGATTACTTTAATTTATGTAGATTTTGATCTTAAATCTTATTTATGTATGGTGCAAGTGAAAGAAGATGAAGTCTTTTAGTTTTAAGTGACTATCGCAGTGGTAATGAACAACTCAAGTCGTTTGTTTTTAACAGAATTATGGAGTGCATGAGGATTTACTTTATTCGATGGGAAGATGGGAATTTATTTTGTTTTTTACTTAATGCTTGGAATGGCATATTTGTCTGATGGGAGGAATTAATGTTTAGTTAATATACAGAAAGGAATCTTCACAGTGTCGACTAGGGCTATATGGGAGAGAAGCAAAGAACATATCAAGACCAAAAGAAACTTGAGTGGTTGCTTTGAGAGGTAGCTCCTTCGGCTGATATTTGGTCTAGTGACCAGTGTGTATCGATGAAGTGGGTATAAGAAGATTCAACGACGAGCTAAAAATGAAGCCGTTGAGATGACTAACCAGAACGATGAGTCTCGCAGGTGGAAAACGGACTCAAATAACTTCCGTGTGCGAACTTGAAGTATCTAGATAGGGACCGGGCTGCTGGGAGGGCTTTGTTGGTTGAGGCAGTGGTCCTCCAAGGACTGTAGCGCCATTTACTTGATAATGAGCCTACATCTAACGTCCCAGTAAACTTAAGAAAAAGGCTAGATATAATATATTATTAGGTAACCAAAGAGCTTTGAATTCTTTGATGACACAGGAGTTCCTCAATTCTGTTGGCTTCACTATAGGCAAACAAGAACTTTGCCTACTGGCAGTTCGTTGGAAATCAAGCTTGAAAGCAATTTAGTTTAAACGGATTATTATGGATGGTATGGTTAAATAAGGGCATGTGCTTAGATTAGGTGCTCCATATAACATCCTGAACAGTTGTTCGTAAAATGCGTGTGAACAAGAATTTTATTCATGTCCAATTCCTAATTCTTTAATTATCTTGCTAATAGATAACCGTTCAACACTATAATTTCAAATTAACCAACTAAAACATTATTGTGATGAATAAGATCTACAAATGAAAGATGTCAACCTCATTGTTAAGTCCAAATTTGGTTCAGTAAAATCATTTGTAATTATCGCTTCTCTAAAGTTTTCGCTCCCAAATCTTGCTAAATTTAGAGGGTGTTTTTTTTAGACGTGTAGTTTTCAAAAAGAAATAAAACGCATATGATTTAATGATATGGTCAAGAATTTAGCTTTATTATACAGATAAAGGTTTGCCATTATGTTTTAAAAATGATTTCGGGCAAGTGGCTGCCGCCGCCGCGGCTGGCTCGAATAAATTCCAGCCGAGAAGCCCAATTTTCGACAGCTCCAATTGTTGCGCGCGATGGCGGATGGACTCATTCGGGTCTTCTTCGATACTCTGCTCCACAGCAGCAATAGCGTCATCGGTGAGCACTGTACGGCGTGTCTGAGGATGTGCATTATCCACTAGAGTAAACGTGGTGTGAAACCGATCCATAGTTGCTCGAATCGACCGAATATTGGACGCAGCGCGCGATGCATCACGTTGTTCAGGAGTTATTCTATTCATTATGAAATGGCAAACCAAATTGAGCATAAATCTAGTGACAGCTGTCAGAAAGACCAATTCCGAAAAAAGTATTGCCAGATTTAAATCCACACGTCTAAAAAAAACCACCCTGTAGTACCTTATTTACAAGATTTTAAAACGGTCTTCATGATGTTACCTCACATATTGTTAAGACTATTTTGGTTCGAGAAACTTCAGCTTTGAAAATCCATAACTAAACCAATATTGCATCTTTTCAAGAAAATTCTTACATAAGTTCTATTCCAAGACTTTGCCAAAGTTTCTTACTTCCTCAGAAAACAATGACTCAAAACCACATAGCCTTATGTATAGACAAACCACGGAAACGATAGCTGCAGGATTAATAGACTATGATGCTTCTACAATGATCAACCTCAAGCTGTCTATATACATACATTATATTCTTGAAGTCGAGTGTAATACTTGTCGTTGATTATTATTATTTTTTGTTTTCGAAAATACATATAATACAATGTGTTTTCTTTATGGAGTAATCCTTGCGGTAGGTTTTGTCGAAGGATGAGATGAAAATCTTTGTTCTAGAAAGCCACTATTATATTCTCTTTGGCTGCGTATGATCCATACGTAGGTATACATTTTAGCCATTAGATATACTTACGCTTACAAACATACAAGCATATAAATATAACTATCCAATGGCCAGACATCAGGCAGCAGGGGATGTATGCTGCTGCTGGGGCATGAAGTGTATAAAATAATTTATCGTTACAAAATATGTTGTGGTACAGAATGTGTGGCAAAAGTAAATGCTTTGCAGCTTTTTGGATAGAAGGGAGATTCTGTCGCAGGAGGATAGTTTTGCATTATAAGGACTCAGGGCTCAGTATTCACTTAGTTTGTGATGGACTCTCACTCTCTATCTCCTTCTGGTTGTGACGTGAGATAATATTTTGTCAAAGTGGATTTTATTCCGGATTGGAGGATATTTTTATTTGAGTATTTATTTCTTCACCGTATTATGAAACTGTCTTCGTGGGTTGATGAGATTTACTAGATAATTTTATCTATGGTCTTAATAACTGAAGGGATTCAGCAGGAATTTAATGCTGATGAAACTTTTGAGCCTTTGAAATTGTATAATCTAAGCCAGTTTTGGAAGAAAAATTAGAAAATTCCTAGGAATAAGACGTCGACATGAAAAACTTCTGCTGTTCGATCACATCTCTATTTTGTTTTAAGAAAAAAAATTCAAATAGGTCTGCTTTTTACAGTAGTCGATAGAACTTCAGTTTGGGTGTTTCTATGATGTAGACACTAGACACACCTTAAGGGATCTTAGCACCCTATATGTGGGATATTCAAAAAACAAAAATAAATATGCTATCTAAAAGGTCAGTAGCTGGTCAAAAACTGTCAACTAGTTTCAAAAAATTGATCAGATATTCAATGGTTAATGGTTAAAGTTTTTCAAGGTCATTAGAAATTTGTAGCACTTCATTTGTGGGATATTCGCAAATAAAATTAAACCATTTGAAAGTTCTTACAATTAGTGACCCCGTTAAAGGTATGCTAGTTTCAGTAATTAATCAGCCATATTTTTTTTATGAAATAACAAAAAAAAATTCAAGATCACAGTATAGATTGGTATAACCTCGTTTGTGGGATATTCAATTAGTTTCACTATTTAGTCAGCCAAAGCTTCTTCCAATGAATTTTTGAAGATTTTTTTCAAGGTCACAATCTATAGTAGGTACCTAGGAAAATTTTTAAAATTCTTAAAATCCAGTTTGTGCAACAAGTTGAACTTTTTTGACTAATTATCGACCTTTTAGATGACATACTTTTTTGCGAATATCCCAGATAATGGGTGCTAAGATTCCGGAGCCCTGAATTGCACTATGAAATGCTCCATTCTTACCTCCAGATTTGGATCCCTGTGATTTGTTCTTGTTTCCAAATATGAAGAAATGGCTCGGGGGAAAGAGATGTTCATCAATGGATGCAATTATTGATGCAACAAATGCCTATTTTGCGGAGCTTGACATACTTTTTTTTGGAAGGGTTAAAAAAGTTCGAATATCATTGAGGGAAAAGTGTATCAATCCAGAAGGAGGCCATGTTCCAAAATAAAATAAAGTTTTAAAATATGAAACAATTCTTTAAATTCAAAGTTAACTAAGCTCAACAAACTTAGCCCACCTAACCAATGGCAGCTGGAGAGGGTCCCCCGACTGTTGAAATCGGTTACATTTGAACTTTAAGCTTCTGGAAGTAATTTACCTGACCAATTTAATAATAACATTGCACACAATTGTTGGAAAAAAAAACACCTATTATTTTATATACCTGAAAAAAAAAGAAAATAACATGATTTTAGTTTTAATCAAAAACACACAAAATAAATTATTAAAAATATTCTAAAAATGCTTTACAACATAATTCACCATTAATTCTCATCTCTTTTAATATTGTAAAATTAATTATAATCCTTCCCATTTTGTGTGTAGTATAATATCACAGTCTAATGTAGTATAAAAAATTAATGGTAATATATA
Source organism: Leucozona laternaria (assembly GCA_932273885.2). Lineage (NCBI taxonomy): Eukaryota > Metazoa > Arthropoda > Insecta > Diptera > Syrphidae > Leucozona > Leucozona laternaria. Next base: position 5,219,452 of record OW026368.1, read on the forward strand.
AATCTCTAATGGCCATCCATTAAAAACTTACGCACTCGACAAAAAGCCACTCGATACAAATATTTACAAATACATATTCAATATCCGATACTCCATTCAAATATTAAAAAAAAAGGTAAAAAAAATAAAAATTCTTGCTTATATGTACTGAATCGACACAATAATAAATATATAGCTACTTCAATATCAGAATAGTCTATTGAACGAACGTCAACATATTTTTAATTGCTTGCTAAACGATTTAGCTGTAAAATATAAAGATAGAAACAAGCACACACATACACTTCCGGTAGATTTCAATTCAACAAAAATGACAACAGCAAACACCATTTCCGGGCGGGAAAATTTTGTAATGAAAGAAAACATAATAGATACTCTAGAGGTAGAATAATAAAAAAAGACAGTGAGGTGTATAAAAAATGATTGATCACCTTGTACGAGTTTCTATTATTCAGCTTAACGAGTGGGCTTTTTTATACTATTGATGGTGTATCGAAACATGTAGCAACAACATGCACCATCTTTAAAAAGCTTCTTCGCCGATATTATTCACTCGCTTAATCCAGATTAAAAATTAAATCCAGATTTAAATTAATTTAAATAGAAACATTAAATCCAATTTAATATTATTCACTGGTTAAATTCACATTTAAATCCAATGTAGATTAATCCAATTGTATTTAAACTGCACTCGAGAGTCCAGTTTAAGTACTTATTTCCATCCAGACTTATTTTGGACAAGGATAAAATGTAAATAGATTTAAAATGCCTATCCGGATTAAGTAAATCTAGATTTTAAGTGAATTTAAATCCAAAGTGAGAAATACCTTAAGCTGAGCTCTGTGCTTGTAGTTCATTATAAGTTTCTAAGCAGTTTTAGCCAATTTATCATTTCGACAAGTCGGCTTATATGTGCGTTCGTTTTTTTTTGGCGAGAACTAACCACAGATTTGATGATTTACAATTTATTTTTTGAACACATTTTTTATCCAAAAATTTTAAGACATGAAATCGATTTTTTAGAAAATTGTGGAAACGTCAGACTTGGAATTTTATCAATAGGTACCTACATCCCAACCATTTAAAGACCTCTAATTGATTCCAAATATTTCCTTCATTTACTAAAAGGCTAACTGCACTTAAAGCTTACAAATGATGGTTTCAAGTCGATTTACTCATCTGGACAAATATGGTTTTAAAAAATCAGTTCGGCCAAAAATGTTACACCGTACTGTTCACATTCTTCATGGAGAAAATGAAAAACTTCAATGAATACAAACTATTTAACAAATAATATCTACAAAAGGTTAGGCATATACACAAGTAGGTCAGTGAGAGAAGGGCTTTCGCGGGTTAGATGACTATATTATTAGTCATTCCCATCACATCGCCAAACTTAAACTGTCATCGCCACTAACTATTTATGAACAAACCATTTACAATACTCTCCGTTTCGACGACCTTACAATATCCTCCTCAATCCATCTCCAACCGAATTAGCAATTGAGTGCATGAGATTGAAAGTGGTTATATTCAAATATATTATCAGGCCTCTAACCTCCAACCAACTGGCAAAAACGAGCCGTACGTTTACCAGAAGGTTTTGATTTCAGCTGAATGGCATGCTGACACCAGCGATGACAACTTGTCCAACTCTCTGACAAAATTCCAGTTTTGATAGACATGACAAAGACATGTCCATGTCCAATGGCTGACTATACTCGTAGTCGGTGACGATAGATGGCGGTAATTAAAATGCCTACAACACTTACTGTCAAAAATTTGAATCGATTGAAAGACTAATTACCGCCATAAAAGTTAATGCCATCGCAGTGCGCTAAATGTCAAAATATTATGGATTTGTCAGCGAGCAGAAGTCAGTGATGGCAGAATGGTTACGTAGGTTGTCTCTGTTGGTTGAATCTAATCAAATCATTTCTGAGTGTTTCGTTGAAGGATTTGAAGAAAGGCTGATAGAGAGTGAGGAATTCAAAGTTTTCTGCTTGTTTTAAACTTAATTGATGGCAAAAAATAGAAGAGGGAAAGGACTTGAAACAGAGGATGTTGTTACCCAAAAGAACAACAGTAGAGAAGCCCGCAGATTCAATGACACAAACAATGAGCTGTTTAATTTAAGTAGGTACCTAAAAGGAACTGACGTATACAAGATTGTGCCGTTTGCTATCTTTGTCATATTTTTCTGACATAAATTAAGTCGTAAGGAGATTTGAATGATTTTCAAGGAAAAAGTTCTTTTCTTTTGGAAAGCGCAAATCTTAAGGATTCTTGAAATTAAGACATCTGATTTCGATGTAAAAGTTTTCTTCTCGAAGAAAAAAGAAAAGCCCGACTCTAATGAGAGCAGAGATTTTAACTTATGCTCAAGTAGACAAACTTTTCGTTCTCATCTTTTCGTGCTCATGATCAATTAGCTGATTTCTTGAAATTCATACATACATATGTGGGGCGATAGCTCCCACTCACTCTTAACGATTCTTAAGCGAGCGAGCGAGCGTCTTAATATTTGGCAGGAATAGCGGGGACCCAAATATTTTTCGGAATCAGAACGGCTAAGACCAGATGCACTTTATCTTGACAAGAGATTGTTAGACACTCCTAAATATGTAGGTAGAGTAGGCTGGATTCAAACCCAGACCTCCGACTTGGTAGTTTAACACACTAGGGTTCTGTCGAACTCCACTAAATTATGGAACAAACTACCTATCTTGGGCCAGTATTGACAACTTTGAAGCATTTACTAAAGGGTATTTTTTTAGACGTGTGGTTTTCAAGAAGAAATAAAACGCATATAATTTAATGTTAGGGCCAAGAATTTAGCTTAATTATAAAGATAAGGGTATGCCATTATGTTTTAAAAATGATTTCGGTCAAGTGGACGCCGCGGCTGGCTCGAATAAATTCCAGCCGAGAGGCCCAATTTTCGACGACTTTTTGCAGCAATTGGGGCCGTATGTCAGCAATAACGCGCCGAATATTCTCTTCCAAGGCGTCAATCGTCTCGGGCTTATCTGCGTAGACAAGCGACTTCACATAACCCCACAAAAAATAGTCCAGCGGTGTTAAATCGCACGATCTTATGGAGGCCACGCCACAGGCCCACGACGAGAGATAATGCGCTCACAAAAAGTTTCCTTCAATAAATTGATTGTTTCGTTGGCTATATGGCATGAAGCGCGCAGTCTTGTTGGAACCAAAGGTCGTCCACATCAACATCCTCCAATTCAGGCACGAAAAAGTCATTAATCATGGATGGGCACAGCTCCAATTGTTACGAGCGATGGCAGATAGACTCATTCGGGTCTTCTTCGATACTCTGCTCCACAGCAGCAATAGCGTCTTCAATGCGCACTGTACGGCGTTTCTGAGGATGCGCATTATTAACTAGAGTAAACGTGGTGCGAAACCAATTCATGGTTGCTCGAATTAACGACTCTGCTTAGCGATTATGTCGACCGAATATTGGACGCAGTGCGCGATGCGTCGCGCGAACCAAACCATTATTTTGGTAATAAATTTGCACGATTTGCAAACGTTGTTCAGGAATAAGTCTATTAATTATGAAATGGCAAACCAAACTGAGCATAAATCAAGTGACAACTGTCAAAAAGACCAACTCTGAAAAAAGTATTGCCAGATTGAAAACCATACGTCTAAAAAAAAACAACCTTTATAAGCCCAAAACACCTACTTAACTTTCAATATCACACAAGTGAGTTGTGGTAATAAAAGTGGATACCCAGTGATACTCCTTGCTCAGTACCACCACTTCTATCTACAAAATTTTGAATCAAATAACAATGTTTTGACAAATTCCCAAACAGCATACGAAAACAGCAAAACTGAATTTTCACATCAAAAAAGGTAAAGTTTCGAAAGCTTTTATGTCGGCTTGAGTCAGGGTGGGGTCGATTGCAATAGGTGAAAGGATTTTGAATTTCGGATCCGTTTGCACTTATGGAACAAAAGAAAAATAAATGCACTAAACTTCTATGAGATAAAAGTTAAGAACAAAAAAAAAAATACAGAAAAAAATAAGATACTTTTCGAAGAACAAAGAATAATCTTTAGAAGTCCTCCAAAACAAGCTGCAACCGTGCCGCACCTCACGATACAAGCTTGAAGATGCGAGCTAAGTGGTAACGCGGTTACTCCTTATGAGAGTCTTCCGTTTTCTCATATCCGAATAGATTTGCCGCATCATAACACAAAATGTTGGCGTGTGTGCAATAAAAAAGATTTGCCCGCACATTAATACAACTTGAAGTTTTATAGTTTTGAAGTTTTAAAAAAGGATCTATTCACTGCAGGATGTATTCTGGTGGAAAGTTTTATGATTCTTTGGGCTTTGCCTTAGATTAGTGACATCTTAGAGAAGAAATGGAGAAAGGTAAATAAAAATGCCGTGTTTTAGATTTTTTTAAGGAGGAAGTGCTTAGTGGGTGTCAATGTTTGAGCTTTAAAAAAATAACTTTGCTCCTAATCATAAGATTGATTGTGTATAAAATAAAAAAAAAAAAAACATGTAAAGAAGATTCAAAGTTTCGCCTTAATGATTTAGAATGAAATGTTAGACAGATTTTGTTGTTAATATACTTTTTTCCGCATCAGGAACCTTCTCAACCAAGTAAAGGGTTTTCCAATAAGAGGTGTTATTTTGATATTCAAAGAAAAATGGCATTTTTTGAGATAAATGATCGGATGTTTATTTCATTATAAAGAGGAAAGTATGCCGTTAATAATGGAACACAACATCAGCCAAATGGCCGCCACGACCACGCTTACAGGACCATATCCTTTTCATGAAATTTTCCATAACCAAATCGCAAAGTGGCTGCCCTATGTCCTCGATAGCCTCACGAATTCCAACTTTGAGGTCTTGAATCGACGCTGGGCTGTTGGCGTAGACCTTATCTTTCACGTGGCCCCAAAGGAAGAAGTCGCAAGGTGTTAAATCACAAGATCTCGGTGGCCAATTGTGATCACCTCTTCGAGAGATAACACGGTCCGGAAACTTTTCCCGTAAAAGATCGATGGTTTTATTGCTTGTGTGGCACGTAGCGCCGTCTTGTTGAAAGTAAACGTTGTCCAGATCAATACCATCCAATTCCGGCCATAAAAAATCATTAATCATCTCTCGATAGCGCAATCCATTGACCGTAACTGTTGCTCCAGCCTCATTTTCGAAAAAGTAAGGTCCAATGACCCCGCCGGACCATAAACCGCACCAAACAGTCACGCGTTGAGGATGGAGAGGCTTTTCAACAATAACTCTTGGGTTTTCCGAGCCCCAGATGCGACAGTTTTGCTTGTTGACGTAGCCTCCGAGGTGGAAATGGGCCTCATCAGTCAAGATGATTTTTCGATGAAATTCCGGATCATTTTCATGCATTTCAAGGACCCAATCACCAAAGACACGACGTTGTTGATGATCAGCCGGCTTGAGTTCTTGTGTTAACTGAACTTTATAAGCCTTAAGACCCAAGTTTTTATGCAAAATACGGTGTAATGACGTTTGTGGAATGCCTAATTCCAAAGAACGACGAGGAATGGACAAACCTGGGTTTTCTTCAACACTTTGGGCTACAACAGCAATATTCTCAGTTGTTCTTGAGCGACTCGCACGGGTTTTATTCTTCACATCACTAACTTGTCCCAACAGCTCGAATTTGTCCACCAATTTCTGTATTGCGGTCCGACAAGGTGCTTCACGACGACCCAAAAATGTTTTTGTTTTACGAACCGTCTCTGCCAAATTTTCACCATTTCTATAGTGAATTTTAATAATTTCAATGCGTTGTTGAAGCGTGTATCGTTCCATTTTTATTAATGGCGTAGTTTCTACTTGTCAAATGTCAAAAAATGACAGCTTCAAAAGTGACAACTACCGAAATAGCGGGCTATTCAAAATAACACCTCTTATTGGAAAACCCTTTACAATTAGAGTTTGACTTCCAAAATATTCCCAAAGAGCTTGCGTAGAGCTTTGTTTACACGTCTTTAGCAGGTATTTCCTTATTAAGTAACCCTAATTTCAACTTCTACTTTTAATTAAATGAGATGAAATTTCTGGCATGATTTTTTTTCACATGATACTTTCTCGGAAGATATTTTTCTCCAATTATATTTATTTCTCCCATGAGAATTTCTCCCTTGATATAGTTTTCGCATAATATATTTCTCGCATGGTATTTTCTCACATGATATATTTCTCGCATGATATATTTTCGTATAAGACATTTCTCACTTGATAAATCGTTCTTATGATATATTTCTTGCATGATATTGATTGCTGAAATTAATAAGCGCTTCATTTAGATAAAATTCAATGTTATTTCTCGTTTTCTTAAGCTTTTTTCTTAATTAATTTTTATTGAAAATACGACAAAACTAAAACTTTATGTACGAAACTTTATCAGCTCTTTTGTTTTACTCACCTTACTTGAGAAATTGAGTCACATTCCGTCTGTCTTAATTTATGGAATTTATTTAATTATCAAATCATCGTTCATACCTTTTAAGACTCTCATAACGCGCCTCAAAAAAAATCAGAAATACAAGAACTTTTTGAAAAAAAAAACTTCTTCGTTTAATGAAAGTTATTAATGAACTGAATGCCGAAAATGGCAACACACGAATTTACTCCCATTTAACGAGTAACACTTAACTCTTATACATATACAAGAACTCGACTTCATTATCCAAGTTAATGTGAATTTCGCGCACTATACCATTGTCAGCTGATTCACTCATGAGCTAACGCGTTCCTATTAAATATTTTTGTTTTAATTAAATCTCACACAGCTCTCTGTCTGTTTTAACGTCGTTGTGAGTTGTGTTTGTAGTAAGACGAAAACAAGAACTTCTTAATGTCGTAACAATGACAATCAGCTTCAGCAGGAATTCTAGGTTTAGTTCAGAATGCAAATATTCCCGCGAAGGTTCTCGTTCTTGTTCTTATTCTTGTAGAATTGTTTACCACTCCTGCTTTGTCTCTGTGACTAATGAGATTTTGAGAGGCAGCCATGCACCTTTTCACCCTTAAAACAGCGACATCTAGTGAACAATAAAGACAAAGTAATCAAGTGGTGACAACAACTAATCAATTTCAACTATTTAGAAGGGAATGAAGGCAGATGAGAGAAGAAGACTTGGTTGGTGTTGAAATGAACGCTGTATCATCCCCTGCAAGGATAACCGAATATTTTGAGGGGTTGGCATAGTTATGCCGGTGAGGGGATCCCAATACACAAAAAACACCTCAAAGATAATGATGAGAAATTTAATATTGTTAGCTTGGCAGGTGGATATGGATTGAAGGATGAAAATTGAGCAAAGCATTTTACCTTCACATCGCTTGGTAAATGGGTTGGTGTGTATAGGTGTGTGCTGTTTAAGAAAGTGGTTATGAGTTTAAACAAAATATACAACAAACAAAGTTTTCTCCATTATTTCTGCAACAAGATATCTTTGGCAAGTTCTACTATGCTGTGATGTTTTCAATTTAAACTTTGTCGGTGTTTAAATGAAATTTTGTGTTGAATGTACTTGTACGTGTGTTTGTTGGCAGCCAGCTATACTGTTATAATATTAGTGGTAATTTAAGTTAGCAGTTAGTTTTATATGAGGTTAAAGGATTAATCAAATTGTTAATGAATCAAAGGTACACACCTAGAATTAATTTGATTGTGGTGAAGGATATTGGTGCGAGAAGAAATGCTTTGCACGTAACGTTGTGTCAAAAAAGGTTTATTTTTATAAACGTTTAATTGGATAGAATCTGTGCCAGTGAAAACTGAGAAAATTAATATAGATACGGTTGTATCTTTGTGAGAAGACAAGGAAACTCGCATTATTTAAACAAAAGTAATGACAGTAGATTCAGATCAAAGAAGGTGACGATATTATGTTTTGAGAAAAAAAGAAAGGTTATAATTAGGAATTGATTAAAGTTTATAGGGAAGAATAAACAATATTTGAATAACATACGTCAAGTAAAATTAGCTTTGAATTTTAGACGTTTGGTTTTTAATCTGGCAATACTTTTTTCGGAGTTGGTCTTTTTGACAGCTGTCACTTGATTTAGCGCGTCGCACGTTCGGTGAATGGGCCCAAAACGAGATGGCCACCGATCCCGATTTTCACAAGAAAATTTTGTTCAGCGATGACGCTCATTTTTGGTTGAATGGGTACGTTAATAAGCAAAATGTTCGTATTTGGAGTGATCATAATCTACAAGCCATTGTTGAGACGCCGCTAAATCCTCAAAAAATCAGTGTTTGGTGTGCTCTATGGGCAGAGGGAATCATTGGTTCATATTTCTTCAAAAATGAAGCCAGCCATAATGTAACAGTCAATGGGGAACGCTATAGAGCCATGAAGAATGACTTTTTCGTGCCTGAATTGGAGGATGTTGATGTGGACGACCTTCGGTTCCAACAAGATGGCGCTACATTCCTATACAGCCAATGAAACAATCAATTTATTGAAGGAAACTATTGGTGAGCGCATTATCTCGCGTCGTGGGCCTGTGGCGTGGCCATCAAGATCGTGCGATTAAACACCGCTGCACTATTTTTTGTGTGGTTATGTGAGGTCGCTTGTCTACACAGATAAGCCCGAGACGATTGACGCCTTGGAAGAGAATATTCGGCGCGTTTTTGCTGACATTAGGTCCCAATTGCTGCAAAAAGTGGTCGAAAATTGAGCCTCTCGGCTGGAATTTATTCGAGCCAGCCGCGGCGGCCACTTGCCCGAAATCATTTTTAAAACATAATGGCATACCCCTATCTTTATAATAAAGCTAAATTCTTGACCATAACATTAAATTATATGCGTTTTAATTCCTCTTGAAAACCACAGGACTAAAAAAACACACCCTTTATAAAAAGACTATTTTTGGTGACCTTTGAATGATAATGACTTATTAAGATTTTCAGAATTTTTAAATTAATCCGCATTCCCTTAGTCAAAGACTATGAAAAGCGTTTGTCTATGTTTTTTTTAAAGTTTCATATTCAAAATTCGAAAATCTCAACTCAAAATATGAAGGATTTAAGTTTATTATTAAATTTTCAATCGCATTTATCTCAAAATAACATTTGTTGAGTTCTGACGGTTTTTTTTAACAAGCCAGGGCGTGGGTGTATACGGTAAGTAGGTTCAAGGGCTGAAAACTTGAAATATAATTTTAATAAATGGTTAATATTCAGGGTGAGAAGGTTGGCTTCGATATTTTATGGGATATTCCCAAGAAAAGTATGTTTTCTAAAAGGTAAGTTATTGATTCTAAAAAAAGATTTTAACTAGCTCCAGAAAATGGTCAGCCATGGGTTTTTTTAAGCTCGTAGGGATTTTTAGCAGCTCATTTGGGGGATATACACAGTCAAAGTTTACTATCTGAAAGGTCTTAGCGATTTCATAAAAAGTCAATTAGTTTCAACAATTTATCAGCCATAGCCGATTTGATATGAATTTTAATTATTTTTTTTTCAAAATCCCCTATCAGAGGATGTTAAAACCCATTTGTGGGATATTTAAACAATTAAAGGGTGATTTTTAAGCTGTTTTGGTTTTGGCAACACTGGTTTTGACAGCTGACGTGTGTTTAGTACCTTGTGTCACTGTCAAACAGCTTCAGTTTGGTTTGCAATTTAACCATGGATCGTCTTACAAATGAACAACGCTTGCAAATTATTGAATTTTACTATCAAAATTCGTGCTCGGTTCGAAATGTTCATCGCGCGCTGCTTGTGTTCAGCGATGAGGCTCATTTTTGGTTGAATGGATACGTAAATAAGCAAAATTGCCGCATTTGGAGTGAAGATCAGCCAGAAGCATTGCAACAGCTACCAATGCATCCCGAAAAAGCCACTGTTTGGTGCGTTTTATGGGCCGGCGGCATTATTGGGCCTATTTCATCAAAGATGATGCGAATCGCAGCGTTACTGTCAATGGTGAACGCTACCGAGCGATGATAACAAACTTTTTTTTGCCCGAAATGGAAGTTCTTGACTTGCATGATATGTGGTTTCAACAAGACGGTGCCACATGCCACACAGCACGCGAAACAATGGCGCAATTGCGAGGCGAGTTTGGTGAACAGTTAATTTCACGTTTCGGGCCGGTCAATTGGCCGCCTAGATCGTGCGATTTGACACCATTAGATTATTTTTTGTGGGGGTTTGTCAAGGCTAATGTCTATAGGGACAAGCCCGCTTCGATTGACGCACTGGAAGCCAACATCCATGCATTCATTCGTGAGATACCGGCCGATATGTGTGAAAGAGTATGCCAAAATTGGACTCAGCGGATGGGCTACCTGAGACGCAGCCGCGGTCAACATTTGCATGAAATTATCTTAAAAAATTAAATTGCAAGGTTCAAACTATCGATTCAAGTAAATATTTCATTAATTTTTTTGAATTTTTTGTTTTTTTTTTTTAAAGTTCTAAACCTCTTAAAAAATCACCCGTTAGTATTGTATTTGGAAGGTCAGTTAATGGTGACAAAAGATTAGTCAGTTAAAGCAATGAAACTAAAACTTACTGAATTTTTGTGACCAATTAGTAATCTTTCAGATGAAATACTAATTTTTTGAATATCCCACAAATAAGGTTTTAACATCTTCTATTGGGTAACTTTGAAAAAATCATACCAAATCTCTCATGGCTGACGAATTACTGAAACTAAATTATCAATTGTGACCGATTAGTGACTTTTAACATACTTTTTTTCTAATATCCCACATATGGGATGCTTCGTGCCTCAATTAAGAACTTTCATATATTTTATTGATCTCATAATGTCTTTGAAAGGAATGCGTATCACCTGTGGTGTCATAACATCCGACTCTTCCCTATAGGTACTGTCACAAACTTAGGTTGTATTTTTTTTTTTTAACTTGCCATAAATCCTTGTTTTGGTAAATTTAGGAAATTTTTAGCTTGAAATAAAAATTCAAGCTAACTTTTAAATTTAAAAAAAAAATTGAATACAATTTTAAAGATGTTACAGCGGTTCTTAGGGGCTAAAAAAGTTTTTAAATTCGAAGAAATATGGGTACAGGGTTTTTCAATTAGAGCGCTAGAAGTTTTTTTAAATAAAACAAAAACGGTTTTGGATATCAATAAAATTCTTTATTCCTGTGAAAGTACGTTCGATGCCATTATGTATGGAACTCTTTTGCATGTCCACCACGAGCATGCTTGCATTCACAGTAACATGCCGGTCTTGATCATCACGGAAGAAGTACGGCCCAATGACGCCGCCGGCCCATAAACCACACCAAACCGTAATTTTTTCGGGATGCAATGATGACTCATGGAGTACGTGTGGATTGCTGCCTGACCAATACCGCATATTTTGTTTACTGACGAAGCCATTCAGCCAGAAATGAGCCTTATCGCTGAAGATGATTTTTCGATGAAAATCCGAATCATTTTCAAGTTGTTGGTCAGCCCAATTCACGAACTTACGACGCTTCTGCTGGTCAAGCGGTTTCAGTTCATGCGTCAATTTAATCTTGTAAGGATGTAGGCCAAGATCTTTTCGCAAAATTCGCCACAACGACGTCACAGAGATGCCCAACGCTTGAGAACGACGTGTGAAAGACACATTTGGGCTTTCTGCAACTGAAGCCTCAGCGGTAGCAATATTCTCGACACTACGGGCACTTCTTTGTCTTACTGGCACGGGAACATTTTGTACTGTGCCTGTGGATTAAAATCCATTAGACGCTCAATTGTTGATCTGCTAGGACGATTATGACGACCATAAATTGGACGTAGCGCTCTTAACGTTGACGCCACTGAATCCGAATTTCGGTAGTAAATTTTAATAATTTCGACTCGTTGTTGGCTCGTATATCTTTCCATCATGAAATGGCAAACCTTAATGAATAGAAATGTCAAAAGAGCGGTAAGAAATATGGCGTCGTTTGCTGCCCTTGTTGCTCTACTTTTGTAGCGTCCCTGTTGAAAAACCCTTTTAGGTATATGTATATAATTAGTTTGAAAAGAAATTTTTGGAATATAAGAACAACAACTAAAAAGCTCAACTGACATTGGCATATCAATATGAATTCCCAAAAGGATTCTCCCTTATGCTGCTATCCTAATTATACAAGAACTTCATCCATCATATCAATAATCTCATCATAGACAAAATAAAATCCATTTGAATTATTAGTTTTTTAAAATTTTGACAGAAAAAGACACCAAATCCTTTGACATTTTGCCATTTACATTAATTTTTTTTTTTTTAATGTCCTTCCAGACATTGGTTTCGACGAAAAAAAAATATGTCTTCTACATAATAAAATCGAAAATGGCTCTTTGAATACAAATAAAAAAAAATGCACATCCTTTATTTAGAAAAATAAAACGAAAATTCACATCACGTCCTTTATTCTAAGTCGACCAACACAGAGTCCCAATAGATGTTCCCTTTTCTTCCTATATTTTTTTGTTTTCTTCTTCTTCTTCTTCTGTGTGTGTCACACAAATAACAAGGATGTTCTTTTTTTAAGGAGACTAATTGCTTTGGTTTACCCATCGTGATGCTTTTATTGGCACATCCTTGGCCTATGTCCAACTGGGAATCATTTGACTAGGTTCCCCTCATTCTTTATTATTTTTATTTGTTTTTTTTTTTTTTTGCTTACATGTCCTTTCCACCACAGGGAGGAATCTACAACGAAGATAATAAATAGGTGTTGTATGTGTGGTCAATAAAACAATATGGCACACATTAAAACACCACCAAACACGATTTTGATGCTGATAAAGTGGATATATGAATGTTTTTATATACAGAAATTCTAGCATGTCCTGGAACGAAAAAGAAAAGAAAACACACACAAACAACTTCATTCGTTTCCCCCCTCCCCCCATGTGGAAATACCAATTACCATCCTCATAGAGAGAAAATAAGATCACGTAAAAGGGATTTTCTTTTGATATACCTATCTCCAAGAACAAAACACACACACACACACACACAATGAATATTAAGGATGACTCCCTGCTTAAAGGATCTATAATACTTTAATATCATCAAAAGCAGCACGAAGGAAAGAAAAACTGCTAAATCATTTCCAATAGCAACAGACAAAAATAAAATTTGGAATTCATTAATTCAATTTTTGACTTTTAGTTCGAAAGGAGCCTTGCAAACAATAATACACTAACCTACACACAAATAGGTATACATACGTAAGGAATATCGTAGGGAACTCGAGGAAGAACCAACCCTAAATGCCGATGAATATTGATTTAAATCAATTTTAAGTGCTAGCAGGCAAAAGATAAGAAAAAAAAACTGACGACAAAAAAAATGTATTCGCACAGATCTATGCATACAAAAGGATCGCTCATTCCTCTTTTTGGTCCTCCGGGGAGATTTATCATCTGAAGAGCTTTTCCTTCGGCGCCTAATGAAAGATTGCTCCTTTCGGACTTTCTCCTATTAAAAATTTACACTCGTTTCTTGATTTTTTTTTTGTCTGTGTGTTTTTGTCTTGCCAGCCAAGATTTATTTTTCATCCTTTTCGTTTTTTTTTTTTTTTCACTTGAGGCATGTGCGCGCACTTTGAAGATAGTGCTTGAAATATGTATTTTTTCTTTGGTTACTTAAATAATCATGAAAAAATCTCTTTCGTACTTTCTATATAGGATTTTCACTCCCAACATGAATGATAAGTGAAGCACTAACTCAAACAACCCCCCAACATACAAAAAAAAAAAAACAGGATTCACTATTTTTGGCCGATAGTCTGGTAGGTACTTGTTCTATCTATGATGATCTCTATCACAGGAAAATCTACATTTTTATTGATGAAAATTTATTCAAACTGCAAGTTCGTGATGAATCCTTATCAAAAAACTCACATACAAAAGTCAAAAAAAAAAAATATTCTATACGAGAAAGAAAATCCTTAAATGAAGTCTGATAACTTAAAAAAAAAAAAAAAAAAAAAAAAACAGGATGAGGAAGGATCAATCTCATGAGAAGGATTTTCACAAAGGCAAAAGGGATAAGTTTTCTTATACTTTTGAATCAAATGAGATGAACTTCCTTCTTTGTTTCGCAAAAGGAAAACACTGAAGACATAAAAAGCATACAAAACAAAAATTAAAGTTTCCCATCAAGGATATACCCTTATCCCACCATAGTATCTTGTAAGTTTTCGATAACGAACAAAATCTAACAGCAACGTTTGCAATTTTTCTTCCCTCCTTCCCCTTCCCCTTTTCCTTTTTTTTCTATTTTTTTTTTCTTTTTTTGGTCCTTGGACCTGGGTAATCTTTTTTTCATTGTTTCAAAGGATGTAAGCACGTCATGTGTAATCGAACATAAGATACGAAGACACTTAAAAGGATTGAAAATTGGCATTGTATGGGAATAAGTATCAGAGAGGAGGTGAAACAGAAGGGTGGTTTGGTTAGTATAGTTGTATAGAGCTCACTACTTTATCCCAGTTTGACTGTGTTTTTTTTTTTGGTGCCAGCGCCAGCGTGTGTTTCTTATGTAGAGGGAAAAGCTATCAATCGATTAAATGAGCAACAGGGAGATTCATGGCATCGTACAGTTATATTGCATATTGCATTGAATTTGTGGGCGATGACAGAATAGTGGTGGAGGCGGTGTGTGAGTGGCAAGTACACTTTGCCATCGAGAATAAGGTCAAACGATAAGGATGACGGATATTTCAGCAAATATTCATGTCAGCACTGTAATTTCGAGCCAGATTACTTGGAAAATTATGTACCTACATATTATATAGGTACGTATTGGAGAAATGAGCAGCGATTTAGATTAATATAACATTGAACTTTGGATGATGGAAACTATAGAGACATTGAATGGGTTGAGATTTTTTTGTTCGATGTGTTGCAAGAAATTTTGATTAAGTGCAAGTTGGTTTAACTATTTGATAAGGTTATTAAATTTCTAATCCAATTTATTTGAACTTATTAGGTAAAGCACATATCAATACAACTCTAGCTAACACAAGGAGTCTCGAGTCATCCAAAAATTTAGCTACAATAAACTTTTATCGAACTTTGGCAAAGAACGAACATAACTGGACCAAAAACTCTTCCTTGCGGAACACCATTATTCATTTCTTTAAACTCCGAATATTCGGTTTCTTTTTCAATATAGTCTACAGGAGTATAGTCTATTTTCAAGGTAGGATCCCAGAATTGGAAGATACTAAGAAAAAATCGATTGCAAAATCGTGTGTACATTCAAAGTTATACAAATCAAATGTCGAAAATATCGGTTTTTCATAAAGGGTGTTTTTTTTAACGTGTGGTTTTCAATCTGGCAATACTTTTTTCGGAGTTGGTCATTTTGACAGCTGTCACTTGATTTATGCTCAGTTTGGTTTGCCATTTCATAATTAATAGACTTACTTCTGAACAACGTTTGCAAATCGTGGACATTTATTACCAAAATAATTGTTCAGTTCGCACGACGCATCGCGCGCTGCGTCCAATATTCGGTCGACATAATCGCAAAATCGCATAAATTCGAGCAACCATGGATCGGTTTCGCACCACGTTTACTCTAGTGGATAATGCGCATCCTCAGAGACGCCGTACAGTACCGAAGACGCTATTGCTGCTGTGGAGCAGAGTATCGAAGAAGACCCGAACGAGTCCATCCGCCAACGCGCGCAACAATTGGAGCTATGGAAAATTGGGTCTCTGGGCTGAAATTTATTCGAGCCGAAATCATTTTTAAAACATAATGGCAAACCTTTATCTTTATAATAAAGCTAAATTCTTGGCCATAATATTATATGCGTTTTATTTCTTCTTGAAAACCACACGTCTAAAAAAAACACCCTTTACATAACAATTTTTGCAGCTTTTTAAGCTTAATTTTTCATTAATTAAATTACAATTTAATTTTAAGCTATTGATAAATACGGAGATACGGAGAGTTTTAAATACAAGCGTTATAACCAAAAACATCTTGCCTATGCCGCTGCTTGTAAAGGGCATAAGGCTACAACTACAGCAGCTTAAACCAACGTTCTTTCTTCAGTACGAAATCATCAGAATTTCTGGCTTAAACTCGAGTTGAAAAAATGTGGGTTTTGAGTAAATTTCAATTACAAGTTACCTCGGAGATAACCCAACAAATTTGATAAGTTAACTCTGATTTAGGTAACAGAAGACATAGTCAACTTTTATTTAATCATTAATTTATATGCAGAGTTAGCGAACTATGGTGAACCTCAGATTCAACTCAGTAAATACTAAAAAACAGGACCTAAATCACCTGAGTTTAAACCTTCATCTCCAACACCGTTATTAATTTTTCTCATTAAATCTTCTATAGTTGGTATAACACATAAAAGACACTAATGACACAGCATGCTATAGTGTACCCCTTCATGATTGCACATAAAATAATCAAAACAACAAAACAGCAAAAAAAAAAAAAATACCACCATCACATCGCAACAAAAACGCTCTTCAGGTGTTTTTAATTTAACACCAAGCAAACCACCCTAATGCCCTAAAAACTTAAAACAAAAAAAAAAACATAGTGAAAAATAAAAAAAGGAGCAACTGTAGATGAAAATATTTTCCCACGAGAAAAACTGTGATGTGCTCCTCGTTCGTTACTACTAGCTTGAACTTCTAACAACCTAGTTGCAGCAGAGTTGCACTTTTCATCCTTTGAATTGTCCTTACTTTGGCCTCAATTCGAGAAAATCCTTTTTTTCAACTTTCGTTTTCTTCTCCCATCTGCTGTTTTGTTGTGTTGTTTCTTGTGTGTTTTGGTTTTTTTTTTTTTAGCTGTGCATAGTTTGAGTTGGTTTGAGTGGAGGACTTCAGTTTTTCTTGAGAGAAGAAAAACCTGCGAAAATTCTTTGGCCATAGAGCATACAGTTTTAGACCAACAAGGACTCTCTCTATTTCTCTGCGATGTCTTTTTACTGTAAGTCTTCCACTTCTTACAGGGCCAAGATCTCATTATCTTTTCAAGGGTTATTTCTTTCTCATCTTAATAGTCGAAGTCGCTGTCATGTCCCTGAAGGGTTTGCATGGCTTGACTGACGACTGCAGGGTGGAAGAAGAGGTGTGTCTGTGTATAATTTGTCTGTTGTCTGCTACCCGCGAAGATGAAGGTATGCATATGTACAAACTTGGAACATTCTGCTGTATATCTCTCTCGACTGAAGATACAAAAACGGAAGTTGGGTATAAAATTGCCCCAATTACCATGAAAAATATTGGAAACAAAGAATTTTGCTATACATATTGTGTAGGTAGAGGAGTAAACAGGGTGATAGCAAATAAGCTCACAAAGTGGATTTTAAAAATTGATAACTTACGAACAAAGCAATATTTCTCTCTCATATTAATTGTTCTCAATATTTACGGTACGTTCATTTTCATATCGATATAGAGAATTATTTGTTCACGATGGTACCTACTTCTTGAAAAGCGTTAATTACGAAGACATAACTGAGAAAATCAAATTTCTAACAAAAACAATTATGAACCAGAGATTTGGAGAAATCATGATTGAAACGACATTTCTGAAAAAACGGAGGTTCTAAAAGTAAACAGCAATTTTGAGAAAACTACATTTTTTAAAAAAAACGACAGTTTTGAGAAAAACCAAAATTCACGACTTGTAACAATGTTGATAAAACCTCGTGTCTAAGAAAACTATAATTCTGAAAAATCTGTAGTTCTGTGAAAAACGACCAATAATGCTAAAACGATATTTTAAAACAGTAACAATTCTGAGGAAAAAGAATGCAGATATAAAATGCTAATTTAAAAAAAAAACGGACATTTTAAGATATCGACATATTTAAAAAAGCGGTTCTAATGATAAATCGATTAAGAAAGCGACAATTTCTGAGAAAAACGTAATTCAGGGAAAACGACAATTCAAATTCAATTTAATTCAATTCGAAACCTCGTTATAATTAACAAATTGGAAACGCTCAACATATCCTCATGCTCCCAGTCCTGCCTTAGGGCAGAGAGTTGGACGATAAGTCTGTACAAAGATCTGGATCTAAAGGGTGTTTTTTTTTTAACAGGTATAGAACTTTAAAATAGAATAAAACAAAGATGATTTTTTTTTAAATTGACATGAAATTTACTTTATTCGAAAGATAATTTTCTGGCATTAGAATTTAAAAAATGATTTCTGGTATATGACGGCCACGGCTGGCTCGGAAGTTGTCTAATCTAGAGGTCCAATTTTCGATGAATTTTTTCCAACATTTGTGGCCGTATTTCTGCAATAACGCGGCGAATGTTGTCCTCCAAGTAGTCAATCGTTTTGGGCTTATCGGCGTCGACTAGCGACTTCACATATCTCCACAGAAAAAAGTCAAGCGGCTTTAAATCGCACGATCTTGGAGGCCATTTAACGAGTCCGTAACGTGAAACTATGCGGTTACCAAACGTTTCCTTCAATAAATCAACTGTGGCGCGAGCTGTGTGACATATTGCGCCGTCTTGTTGAAACCACAGCTCCTGCACATCATGGTTGTTCCATTTATGAACGAAAAAGTCAGTAATAATGGCTCTATACCGGTCACCATTGACCGTAACGTTCTGGCCAGCATCGTTTTTAAAGAAGTACGGACCAATTATTCCACCAAACGATAAAGCACATCAAACAGTCAGTTTTTGTGGATGAAACGGTGTCTCAACACACACTTGAGGATTATCATCATTCCAAATACCGCAGTTTTGTTTATTGACGTTTCCATTCAACCAAAAGTGAGCTTCATCGCTAAACAAAATTCGCTTATTAAAATTGGGATCAGTGGCAATCTTGTTTTGAGCCCATTTGGGCACAATTTGCAAGCGTTGTTCAGGCGTCAGTCTATTCATGCTGAAATGCCAAGACAAACTAAAAATAAATCACTTGACAGCTGACAAAATGGGCGCCAGTTAAAATAGTGTTGCCAACTTGAAGTTCTATACCTCTATAAAAAAAAAACACTCTTTATATTCTAAAAAGTCAAAATATATGTGGTCTATATTGGCTAGGCAACATAAAGATAATGATGGCACCAAGGACAAGGAAACCTTCAGTTTCAAGACGAAGCTATCGCAGATGCCATAACTGGAAGAAGCGTACTCTGGATCGAGAATATGGAAACTGCTCTGTCTCAGGGTCATACCTTTCACGGTGCGGCAGCCATTTAAGAAAAAAGTTCGTAATTTAAGATGCCAAAACGTCCATTGAGTTTAAATATTTTATCGAAGCCTAGGACCGTAGCGGGAGGGTGTTGTATAAGAGTTAGATTTTATGTACTGCAGCAACATATGATTTTCCAAAAAATTGTTCTAAACAATATTTCTTAGAATTCAGAAATCAAGGAGACCACTCAAAAGCAAGTATCTACCAGTACGACTAGATCGGGACTTTTTATTGCAAGTTCTGTGGATGCAGCCTCTTAGGAAGTGGTTGTTTTGAAGACCTATATTGCTTTTTTCTAACCTGAATCACTTGACAAAGTTTTTCCTTCACTTATCGCTAAAAAACTCGAAACAAGAATAATTTAAAGAATATAATTATGTTCTTTTTCGAATAAAAATTTTATCAACAAAATTACCAACATTTCTCATTTTTCATTTTTTTTTCTTTGTAAGCTAAACCAGAATAGGGCAATTGACATTACCATGTAATCTCAATCTCAACATCAATTTTCTAAAGCAAGTCTACTTCCTTCGCTTTTTCGTTTGGACTACATTACGACTTCGTAAAAGTAGTTCCACTTTAGTTTTTTTTTTTTTTTTGTTCAACTCACTTTTTCCGTTCTATTAACAAAAATATAAGTAAGCATCAAAATCGAGAAGAAGGAAGTAAAACTATGCCATCAATGTATTTCATCAACAGAAGAAATAAAAACTAGTCCTTCTTTGAGATAACTTTACCTCCGGTGTACTTTCAAGTCTCGAAAAAAAAAAAAAAAAAAAAAATAGAAAATATTTTAACTCTTCAAAGGACTCTTCATGGAATAGGAAAAGAAGTCTTATTAAAAAAATTAAAAAAAAAAAAATGTTGTTTACAAAATAATTTATTCAGAATCGTTATTTCCTTAAAAAGTACCTATATACACATAAATATAGGTACTTATTAATATTACATACCTACATAATCTTAAATGCGGTTCATATGAAAAGCATTTTTTGCTATCAAATAGAATGAATATTTATTTTAATGTAAACATTTCGGAAATTGGTTAAAGATTTAAAAGAGAATAAGCAATATTAAGTACCTATCTGTGCTGTGTGTACAGGGTGATTCGGATAAGATGCGACAAAAAGCTTGGATGACCAATGTTTTCTTGTTCTAGAAGAGGTAAATGATAACTGTAAACATTTTCAGCTTTGACGAACGCGATTTCATTTCGTTTTCTTTTTTACATGTTTGGGGACGGGTAGATGGCGAAGGCCCTCACTTCCAACAGCGAAAATTTTGTTTTTTACACTACATTCAATCCATATATATCCATTTTCAAAATATTATCTTTGGTGAAAAAAATTGCATTTTTTTGTGTGGTGGCTCTTGGACTTTCAGGCCAGGCTAAGGCTGAAAACAGACCGAATCAGAAGAAACGTTTTTGTTTCATAAATCCTATTTTACAGTTCCCGTTCAATAAAATTTTCCACCTATTCTGGGCATTGTTTTGTATAAAATCCAAAGCCAAGCGTACCGTAGAGTGCTTGATAATTTACACTGATTTAGGCCCAGTTTTTCAGTGGTGAGTTGAACCAGAGTTAGTCAACTCTAGAATTAAATTAACCCTCAGTTAACTGAGGGAGCAGTTTTTCGGTGAAGAATTCATGCGGAACGACTTTACAAACTCGGTGGATAAATCATCAAAAGCATCTGTTAAGTTTAGTTAACCATGAGTTAACTCATCAAATTTGATGAATTAACTGGGGTTTAACTTTAATCTCGCAGTGAAAAACTGGACCTTAGTTAATCAAAGCCTAAGAATGGAAAATAATTATTTTTGGATGCAAAAATCTTTCCCTGCAAATAATGTTGTGAGGTGAATAAAATTGCATTTTGTTGGAAATATAAACCAACCTCGCAAAAAAATGTATGTAATTCACCACACTATTTTGTCGCACGCAAAACTTTTTCCGGCCAAATTTTTTGCACGAAAACAATTTGTTTTGGCAGTTAGATTTTCAAGTTTATTTTAATTTTTTTTGTGATTCGTGCAGAGAGAGTGTGGCGGAATTTTAAGAAGTATCAATTTTATTGAAACGAGCAACAACTTATAATAATTATTTCGGAAAATTATAAAACTAGATTTTCCCAAAAAGCTTAGCCGTTCCAAAGTTATTTATTTTCTACAATTAATAAATGTACAATTACATATTTCAAAAAAAAACTTACCGTTTCTGTTGATTGAATCTAAAATAAAATAAAAGAAAAGAGAAATTAAATAAGTCTTATTAATAAACAGGTAAAATATTATTTCATTCATAAAGTAAGATACAGATATACAGTTAACGTTTTATTTTTAAAATTAAAAATGATAAACACACTAAACATCTTTAATAAAAACACACACACACACACACACACACACAATGTTGTGGGCTTTTCCCAGGAATTTATTATTTTTTGAATCAATAACAAACTAAAGGTAGATACGAGATACCTATACATACATACGTATCTACATACATCAAGACGCTCGCGCTTCAAATTTGAAACCATTTACATAGTTTGTGTGTGGGCTGTTCACTCAATTCCACTCGTTTACTTTAAATTTTAATCGCATCAAAACACGAACTCAGAGATACTAATTCAGGTGAATACAGTAAAGTCTCTCAATCTACCACAATTACACTTCTTTTCTAAGACCGAAAATATTTAAGGAAAATATTTTTTTTTTTTTTTTTTCTCAAAAACGGCTCCAGCAAAAAAGGTTTACTTTTTGTTAGGAAACAATTTTAATTAACCAATAGAACAGTTCTTCCGATAAAATCATTTTGTTCATTTTCAACATTTAAAATTAGACTCTAACTTCGAAAAAATTCTGACAAAGCTGCTTTTTGCTGCAGATCTCTATTTTTGAGTGTTGAATTTTTTCTAAAAAGTATAATAAATTTCGATGAAAATGGAAAAATCTATTTTTTTGTAAATTGGTCAAAAACTATCTTTTTTTTTTAAGAAATATTAAGCCAAAAATTGTTGACTATAACACTTTACTCAAAAAAATTATATAACACTTTTGCTTGTAAAAGCAATAGATTTTGGGAAAACCGTACACACAAACGCGCTTAGTTCCTTAAAACCAACAACAGATTTCGTTCTGTTGCGTTTTCATCAAAATCTATTGCTCTTCTGAAAAAAGAGTCGGAAGATTTTTTTTTTTAAGAATATTATAATCTTCATTTTTTGCCTTCGAATTTTCTCCCAAAAACTTATAGTTTTCGAGCAATTTACAAAAATCTAAATGTTGCTCCTTTTAACCCACAAAATCAAAAATCTGGTTCAAATTTAGGGTACTTTTTAGGAAACGCTTAACACACACAAATATAGCTCTCCACCAAAATGCAGCTTTTCAGACTTTTTTCGAATTCGATCTCTACATTTCATGGGCTAAATGTAAAATATGAACCAAAAAAAAAATGATAAAAAATTCTTTGCAAGAGAGATTTCACTGTAAATGGGTATATACCACAAAAAGCAATCTATTCAACCGTGAAGTAGACTCGGTGTGGCGATGACAACTCAACCCGACCAAAGGCGACAGACGGCGGCGGCGGTGGCGGTTGTCTTTGATTTTGTGGGCGCTATTTGAAAAAAGAGTTGGCGTGCCCTAGAAAGCGGATCCGGTCCGGGATGGAAATTCGATAAACTGGAAAAGACAATCATAGAGACAAACAACTCAAAGCAAACTACAAACGAACAAAGATATTATTTGATTTGGCTGCAATAAATGGATTTTTTTTTTTAATTTAATTTTTAGTTTTTTTTTTCATAAAGAGATATCAATTTACAAAAGATGCACACAATACTCAGGACATTGATCAGACAGATGGTCACTGAAATACATATTTCTCTTAAAAATTGTTGTTAAATCAAAACACTTCCCCGTCACTTTAGTTTGACGAGAAACAAACAAACCAAAACAGAATTGAAAATAAAAAACAAAACACAAATGAAAATGAAAATGAAAATAAAAATAAAAAATAAAAACAACAATTTTAAAATTGAATAATTTTTTAATTGAAATTGAAATTGTCGGCCAACACAATGGCTGGATTTTGTCTCTTTGGCCTTCAAGTGGACGACAATTTAATATTGTTGTGAATGTGGCGCGGGGGAATCAAGCTATAGCTGAATGGTTGATGGCTAGCGCTGGGGCGGACAGACGGTCTATAATTTTGTTTTTATCATTTGCATTTCGGAGGGAGAAAATTTTATTTTTATTTTTATTTTCTAAAAATAAAATTCATTTGTTCACATTGAAGGGGTTAAACACTTAAGTGGAACACCAGGCGAATTGAAGTGGTTTGCAGAGATTTTTTTTTTTTTTTTTTGTTTAAGTTTATTATTTATAGTTGAATATCTATAGATATATGTACATGGTAGACAGATTTTGGTTTGGACACATTTTTTAACTTTTGTTTTGAGACTTTAATCTAAAGTGTACCACAGTTGTTGTGGTACTTTCAATTAAATAAGCTCAGAAATGAGAACAAAGGGGAAATACAATTTAATTTGCCACTTGAAACAATATAATAAAGAAGGATTTAAACTATTTTGAGTGTTTTGGAGAATTTTCCTGTCAACATTTTGTTAAATTCTATAGGTTCAAATTGATTGGGCGTTAAAGGGAAGAAGGAGAAAAAATAATACGTACATGAATTTTTTCGTTTTTTTTTTAGAATAATAAATAATATTTGCAGGAGTATCCCTACTTTGAGTGAAGTGGTGAGGAGGGGGAAGCGTGGGGGTAGGGAAACGCCAATTTTATTAGACTCAAGACTTTGAGGACAGATAAAATGCACCAATTTTACAATTTTGTGGATGTCAGAGCTTAGTTTAACTTTAGCTCTTTCTTGGTTCGAAACTAATAAGAAAGTACACCTATTATAACTCAAATATGGATCTGATACTTGTGTATGCTTAGGAAAAGCCTTAGGGCTAACTTTACAATTGACACGTTTCTGAATAAGTGGCACTTAAGTTTCCCATATTAGGGCTTTAGCCAAAGTTTCATAGCCAGCGAAAGTGAAACTTAAGTCAACTACAAAAAAAACTACGGAGACTTAAGTGCCACATATTCAGGTAAGTGTGCACTGTAATATTGCGTCTTAATCTTTAACATTGCCCACTTAAATTGAACTTTTCTGACTGTGAAACTGGCCCTTAATGACCTGTACCTAAGCCTGTACCTATTAGAGAGAAAATTAAAACCTATACAACAACTAACTGTATACGCGGTCTACGCCGAAGCAGATAAATGAGACAAAAATAAGGCTCGGTAGAGTCTGGTGGGCTGAACATGAACACATCAACTTGTACAAGGTGGGGTCAACGTAATGTCTGAATATTCCAGAGTTTTTGACAAATGCCTTCAAACGTCTGATAAGAGATGTTAAACGAGTTTTTTCTCGCTAGTTGCTGCTCAAATAACTCGAGGAACGACGGAAATTTTAAAACACCAATTTATGACATTACTTTAGCCCCGACTTCTTTAAGCGAGAGGTGTCTGTTTTCGTAAAAATCCTTGCGGTAAATTTTGTGATGTAGACTACGATGCAACACGTTCGAAAGCCTTGGGGAGCGAAACTGGTTAAAATAAGCTCACGATCAGGACAAAATTGAAGGAGATATTAGGTGCAGGACTAGCTTCGAATAGGAGTTCAGCCGATTCTAACAACAACGAAAGTTTGAGAGTAATAAATACTTGACCCAAGTTCCCCACTAGCTATTGGAAAATTATTATTTTGTATTTATTTAGGTTATAAGGGAATAAATAAGGAATTTAAGATTCCTCGCTCAGACTTGGATAACTTTGTGGTGATACCAGTTTGGTTCCAAAAATTGATTTACCTGCATATTAAATATGTTATTGTAAGACTCTGATCCATTCATATTCCAGTCCAGACCACTGTACTCACAATTAAGCTGCACTCCATTGTTCCAGTGCTGTCGAAATCATTATAAATGAAATAATGTTTTGAGATTTACGTAAAGCGTAGTGAAAAAAATTTGCCCTGAGGGAAATTTGTGGTATATATGAAAATGTAATTTATTATTAATATTAGGCGTGTTTTTTTGAAAAAAAAATAAATAGCCAGATCAAGCAAATTTGTACACGCAAACAACAACATATCGAAAAATTAATATATTTAGGTCAGTAATTAGTGTGAACATAGAGTGGATATAAATTGTTGAAATGTTGAGGTGTTTAGATGGCGCTTGATACGGTTGAAGAAAAATGTTCGTTTCCTAATGGCTACTAACCCATAGATTTTTGACTTACAATGGGATGTGTTCTTAAATGCATCCATGGTAAAAATAAACTCGGCTGTACATACAGGGTGTCTTTTTTTAGACGTGTGGTTTTCAATCTGGCAATACTTTTTTCGGAGTTGATCTCTTTGACAGCTGTCACTTGATTTATGCTCAGTTTGGTTTGCCATTTCATAATGAATAGACTTACTCCTGAATAACGTTTGCAAATCGTGCAAATTTATTACCAAAACGAGATGGCCACCGATCCCGATTTTCACAAGAAAATTTTGTTCAGCGATTAAGCTCATTTTTGGTTGAATGGGTACGTTAATAAGCAAAATTGTCGTAGTTGGAGTGATAATAATCCACAATCCATTGTTGAGACGCTGTTACATTTTCAAAAAGTCACTGTTTGGGCAGAGGGAATCATTGGTCCATATTTCTTCAAAAATGAAGCCGGCCATAATGTTACAGTCAATGGGGAACGCTATAGAGCCATGATAAATGACTTTTTCGTGTCTGAATTGGAGCATGTTTATGTGGACGACCTTTGGTTCAGCAAGACGGCGCTACATGCCATACAACCAACGAAATTCAATTTGTTGAAGGAAACTTTTGGTAAGCATCGTGCACCTATTTAACACCGCTGGACAATTTTTTGTGGAGTTATGTCAAGCCGCTTGTCTATGCAGATAAGCGCGAGACGATTGACGCCTTGGAAGAGAATATTCGGGGCGTTATTGCTGACATACGGCCCCAATTTCAGCAAAAAGTAGTCGAAAATTGGGCCACTCGGCTGGAATTTATTCGAGCCAGCCGGGACAGCCCAGAATCATTTTTAAAACATAATGGCAAACCCTTATCTTTAAAATAAAGCTGAATTCTTGGCCATAACATTAAATTGTATGCGTTTTATTTCTTCTTGAAAACCACACGTTTAAAAAAAAACACCTTTTACTTTTTTCTCACACATGCGTATTATGTTAAGGCATTTCATTTCGAAATAAAATTTCACTTCTATACAAACTTGACATTGCATGACAGATAGGGAACAAACTTTATTTTGACGAATATTTCGTTAAAAAGTCACCAGAAAGCTCTAAAATTGCCTTTTTCAAAAATAAAATCTCAACATTTTTGGATTGTTTGAGGTTTTTTTAATCCATCGACATCGTATCCATCTTTCAATGACATTTGACAGTTTATTGCTGGACTTATAGGCAACAACAAACTGTATTTTGTAGAATATTTCGTTACAAAATATACCAGAAAGTTCTAAAATTCCTTTTTTTCCCGAAACAAAACAAATTCTCAAAAATTCGAATTTTTAGAGGTTTTTTTAAGCCATTGACATCGTAGCCATCCCTCAATGACATTTGACAGTTTATTGCTTAATAGACTACCAACTGAATCGTCTAATAAATTTCTTAATTTTATCCATAAACTCGAACTTTAACCCTCAACTTAAAGTCAGTTTGAAGAAATATAATTCAATTTCTAACTAATTCCTCGAGTGTTGGAAATCCTTCGCTTCAATAAATATTTTATAATGTGTTATTAATAAATGGGAAACATCTTCAATTAATCCAAAGTCTCCATAGCTTTATAATACACAACTCATAAGACCCTCATCTCTGATTTGATTCGATTTAGCATTTAATACGTTCGTATAGGTGTTTCTTAAAGTCTTGTCTCTCATTTTCATACATATATTTCTATCTATATGCTTATCTCTTTGTCTATCTGATATTCCTTTCAAATTCCATCATATGTATGTATGTCTGTTGGTAATCTGACAAAATATAAGCACATACATACATTCCTTCAAGTGTCATAGGAAACTCAATTAAAGGATTTTCAGTTTCAGAGTTTATCATTCGATCAAAGTACCAAAGTGCTCCAGCCAACGCCATCTTTAGGTACATCAGACATCAGTGAATGCTCGGAGTCCTTCG
The DNA here is from genome assembly GCA_932273885.2 of Leucozona laternaria. Taxonomy (NCBI): domain Eukaryota; kingdom Metazoa; phylum Arthropoda; class Insecta; order Diptera; family Syrphidae; genus Leucozona; species Leucozona laternaria. Next base: position 5,246,919 of record OW026368.1, read on the forward strand.
ATTAAATCAGAAGCTTTATGAACAAAACACAACAACAATATACAAATTAAACCCACACAGGCACACGCACAAGTGGAAAATCAATATAGACGATAAGTTAGTATAGTACACTGGTATACTGCATTTGACAATTCACAACCCAATACAAATATTGGAAGGTCGTTTTTGATTCTATACACAATTAAAAAGGAGGATAATAACATTTGACATTTTATCCGATAACTGGCATGGCGTAGCGCAATGCTTGCAATTCGATTGCCTGTCAAATGCGAAACCACCCATCTGTTCTATTTATCTGATGTGGAGACTGGAGAGTTGATCGAACAATGCTCTGTTCTTCTTTGTGTGAGTCTTCGCAGTCTTAAAACCTGTTTTGATGAGATGATATCCTGGCAAACAATCTCTGTATTGCAATGATAAGAAAATCAAACAGCCCCAGGAAAAGTATAAGCTTTTTCATGATTGCGTCCTAGCACACCAGTGTCACCAACCAGAATGACAATTTTCATCGATTTATTTATTATGCAAACCATTCATTGGAAAATAATTTCCAAGTGTTTATTTGCAATACTACCACCCCCCCCCATCCCCTCCTTTATTCTATCCATTCAGCGTATACAGCAGCAGAAAAAGGATATTTAAGGAAAATCGATTTGTCGATAAATGGAGCAGAAATAATTAAACTTACAGAATAGCTTGTACCTCTTCTCTTGCTTTAGTTGCTTCAGTTTGTATAGGGACTCCTGTGTATTATTATTACATTTGAATGTTGTCGAAGAAGAGTTGAGTGCGAACACACAAATGTGGAATGTTATTTCAACTTCTTCCACTGTTAGCCTTTTATATAAGCAAACAGTCATTAACCAGTGTTGTTATTTTGGGTTATTTTGTTAAGCTACATTACGACTTCATTTGATAACGAAAAAGACTTAAAATATAAATTTGGCGGTGAGTGAGTGAGTGAGTAAATTAGTGAGTGAGTGAGTGAGTGAGTGAGTGAGTGAGTGAGTGAGTGAGTGAGTGAGTGAGTGAGTGAGTGAGTGAGTGAGTGAGTGAGTGAGTGAGTGAGTGAGTGAGTGAGTGAGTGAGTGAGTGAGTGAGTGAGTGAGTGAGTGAGTGAGTGAGTGAGTGAGTGAGTGAGTGAGTGAGTGAGTGAGTGAGTGAGTGAGTGAGTGAGTGAGTGAGTGAGTGAGTGAGTGAGTGAGTGAGTGAGTGAGTGAGTGAGTGAGTGAGTGAGTGAGTGAGTGAGTGAGTGAGTGAGTGAGTGAGTGAGTGAGTGAGTGAGTGAGTGAGTGAGTGAGTGAGTGAGTGAGTGAGTGAGTGAGTGAGTGAGTGAGTGAGTGAGTGAGTGAGTGAGTGAGTGAGTGAGTGAGTGAGTGAGTGAGTGAGTGAGTGAGTGAGTGAGTGAGTGAGTGAGTGAGTGAAAAGTGCCAGTGAATCAATAGGGCGATTTAAGCAGGGATGCCTTAGAGTTGAAAGGATAGAACTCTAGAACTTAGAATAGAAAGGTTGTTCTAGTTAAAGAAGAATGATGGCTCTGATATTGGCGTGGTTCAAAAAGTATCCTTTTTTGCTGTGTTTTCAAGATATTTTGCAGATTATTTGGTGCATACTTTAAGCCAAGTCATCGCCTACAGGCTCCTTTGAAAAGATTTGCAGTTAAACCGTGTGCTCCAACAGCTATTGGGAAGTACTTTTATGCAAAACTTATAGATCATGCAATTCTATACAAGACTGTGTGATGGTTTAAAAGATATCGCCGCGCAGCCGTTTCAAAAAAGGTTAATTGACGAAATTGGTAGCTTTTCGGGTATAACTTCTGAACGGGTTAAGTGAAATCAAAAAAAAAACTCAAAGCAAAATTTTTACATTATTAGACCTTTTTTTTTCAAAAAAGGCGGGTAGATGTTGAAATGGAATTAAAAAAAAGATGTGTGTGAGGTATTAACAAACCCGCCTCGGCTTCTTAAGGTAGCACGGATCCGAGTGGTCTAATTTTCAATGACTATTCCGCATAGAACCAGCTTAATTTGTGTGATGGCCCGTTTTCAACTTAAGGATCTGCGACTTCAGGAAACCTCACAAGAAAATGTCTAACGCAGTCAAATCCCACGATCTTGGTGGCCAATTCGCGTCACCTCTATCAAATCGTTTATGCAGAATGTCCATTAAGGCGTTTGCTGTGAGGCACGTAGCACCGTTCTGTTAGAACCACATACCCGTCACATGCATGTCATACAATTTAGGCTTAAATAAATTGTTTATCATCGAGCGGTACAGCGTTCTCCGTTGATGGTGAGGCAAGGCCATCTTCTTTTTTTGGAAGAAGTCCGGACTCTCACGAACATCGGGGACGTTTTCGGTGGATCTTGAGTTTCGTTGGCTGATTGTTCACCGAATCGGTCGACTTAATTTTTTACACTAAACATTGAATAGTCGACTGAGAAAGCCAACCATATAAACCGTCAAATAGGCGCAACGCACGCATCGTTGCCGCAAGAGATTTTGATAAAAAAGTTTTATCATTTGGACGTGCTGCTTAATCGTTTAACTTGCATTGGTGTTTTGGAATCATTAACTGAATAATATACAACAGATTTGACAGATGTCACTAAAACAACATGGCCTCCACGGCCCGCCAAAATCTATCCGTGCCAGTTTAAAAAACCCTTTAAGAGCAAACATCGAATTATTTTTCCTTAAATTTAAAAGATATTATTATTTTTTTTTAAATTGGTAAAAGTCAAAATACTTTTTTTTTCTATTTTGTTACGGATGCCTCGCCTTGAATAAAGTACATAATAAATATTACAGTCTTTGAAGATTGTATAAATTATTTTTTTGAAAGCTACGACATTTAAGGGCAACCGTAACAAAATATTGCGAATTCAAAAATGGTCAAATGCTCAAGTTACGTATAATGTATGTGTGCAAAAAACCAATATTTACGACATTTAAAAAAAAAAAAAATAAAACAAAAAAAAATATAAATAAAAAAAAAAGAAATATGAAAATAAAAAAATAAAAAAATATATAAAAAATATATAAAAAATAAATAAAATTAAAAAAATAAATAAAATAAAATAAAGGCACCCGAAAGTCCTAAGTGTCGAACTGAATGATATCGACTTGCAATCGGTATACATTCATACTTGGAGAGACTTGTCAAAGGCCAATTGCAGACGAAAGTTGTTGAGGCAATGACGATGGTGGAATGTGTTTGAGATAAGAATAACATTACGCAGTAAAACTTTCCTTAGTAAAAAAACAACGAAATCAAGAGTGTCGATAAATAAGCTTGTGGAAATTTTATTGTGCAAGCTACAATATTTTCCAATAAAACAAGCTTAGTGCAATCAAAATTCAGGTTTGCATTCCCTTTTGTAGGACAAAAAAAAACATACCAAACATTTGTGCATTCATAATTAAGAACTTCTTGTAGCGGGTGATTTTTAAGCTGGTTTGGTTTTGGCAACACTGGTTTTGACAGCTGACGTGTGTTTAGTACCTTGTGTCACTGTCAAACAGCTTCAGTTTGGTTTGCAATTTAACCATGGATCGTCTTACAAATGAACAACGCTTGCAAATTATTGAATTTTACTATCAAAATTCGTGCTCGGTTCGAAATGTTCATCGCGCGCTGCTTGTGTTCAGCGATGAGGCTCATTTTTGGTTGAATGGGTACGTAAATAAGCAAAATTGCCGCATTTGGAGTGAAGATCAGCCAGAAGCATTGCAACAGCTACCAATGCGTCCCGAAAAAGCCACTGTTTGGTGCGGTTTATGGGCCGGCGGCATTATTGGACCTATTTCTTCAAAGATGATGCGAATCGCAGCGTTACTGTCAATGGTGAACGCTACCGAGCGATGATAACAAACTTTTTTTTGCCCGAAATGGAAGTTCTTGACTTGCATGATATGTGGTTTCAACAAGACGGTGCCACATGCCACACAGCACGCGAAACAATGGCGCAATTGCGAGGCGAGTTTTATTGAACAGTTAATTTCACGTTTCGGGCCGGTCAATTGGCCGCCTAGATCGTGCGATTTGACACCATTAGATTATTTTTTGTGGGGGTATGTCAAGGCTAATGTCTATAGGGACAAGCCCGCTTCGATTGACGCACTGGAAGCCAACATCCATGCATTCATTCGTGAGATACCGGCCGATATGTGTGAAAGAGTATGCCAAAATTGGACTCAGCGGATGGGCTACCTGAGACGCAGCCGCGGTCAATATTTGCATGAAATTATCTTTAAACATTAAATTGCAAGGTTCAAACTATCGATTCAAATAAATATTTCATTCATTTTTTCGAATTTTTTGTGTTTTTTTTTAAAAAAAAGTTCTAAACCTCTTAAAAAATCACCCATTATAACAACACTGGTTATCAAACCCCGCCTAACAGCAAGCACCCCAGCCAGTCCTGCCGTATACTGTACCATTGTACCTACTCATTTCTAATGGTGTATTGCGGTAAAAACCATTTTTCAAAAACAAAACTAGACGCTCGACTTAGTATGTGGTGTGGTGTGTGTTGTCCTCGTTTCTTCATGTCCAACGCAGACTATGCCGAGCCAAAATTGTTGGTTGCAATGAGCATGTTATAACGTATGTATGTAATAAAGTTTTTACTTAAAATGTAATTTTCTTGAAATTCCTCAGCAAAGGACCACTGCAAAAGAGTGCAGTACTAGTTTTATTAAATCGATCAAAGCTGAACTTTGCTACTCTTATAAACTCCCACATCTCGCTCGCTATGCACATCTCTACACCACATGCAGCACAGTCGACCTTATCTATATACATAAATGGAGCTTGTCGCTAATGAGTTTTTCGTTTTACGTTTTTCGTCACACTGATGCGAGTGTGTTTTTGAAGTCCTGAATAACAAATTTAACGGGAATTTCAATTTAATAGGATAGTCCTTTTATATGAGTATAGACTATATATGCATAGGTTGGGGGTACCAATTTAAACTCCTATACATAGTGTATGCGCGCATTTTTGAACCTCCTGGAGTGCAACTTTAGCTGAAAGGATGATAACATTGCTTAGCAAACAATAATGAATTCGATTGAGCCAGCGATCTCCATGTGAAAACCACCGACGCGACGACGATGACGACGACGCAACGGGCCAGGAGTCAGGACAAACAGGATTGTTGTTTAAACAAATTTTGCAGACGTGAGTTCATTGTCGCATGTATACAGTGAAGGGATGCAATGGTGAGAGTATTATTGTAACATTTTTAAACTACATACATATATCATTGTGGAAGTGCGGTGGTTGGTTGGTTGGTTGGTTGGTTTGTGCGAAGGTGGTAATAGCGACTTATTATCGCTTCACATTAATTAGCGCACTAGAAAATAAACTGCAGTTTTCACACCCTCAGCAATGAATGTATGCATATCTATATATGTGTAGTAAATGAGTTGGGGTTATGGACACTCACTGGGTATCATCATTAGTATTTTTGTTGTTGTTGTAGGTATGGTATATTTAAGTATTTTCCTCGAGAGTGTTTTCGAAAGGGAATTAGCGTTAATGTTATATTTGTTGATGTTAAAGTAATTATTTTGAAAAATGCTTTTAATTAAATTGTAATTACAATTTTGTGCGGTTATCAGAACAAATTGCGGCCTAGTTAAGCGAAGGCAGTCGGCAGAACCAAAGTTTTAATTTTAATTTTGGTTTATGGTTTTTTTTTTTTTTTTGAATCAGAATTCCAGAAGCGTTACGTGAATGATGATAAATGGAAATATTAAGTAAAACACATAATAACAAAAAACGATCATTGTTAGTGCGATGTTTAATTAAAACATCAATGCCAATTAAGGTTTATTCATTAATATCGCCTTGTTAGCGCCCGTGCGTCGTTTAGCTCACGCAAGCTAAGTCCGTACAAATAATATATCAAATTGTAACTTAACACTGCAATGGTACTGACCTGATTTATATTTATTACGTTGGCCAAACTATCAACGATTTTGAAAAAAAAAACAAGGCTTTTCCAATATAGGGACGAATATTGATTTTGGCAGTGCATGTCTTTCAGGTTGTGATATACCATCACCATCACAACACTCTTGGACCTATTGCTACAATAGCCGTACTTAGATACTGCAGGTCATTAAGAAGCTTTCGATCTTCATGATATTTCTTAGATTGATGATTAATCTGCGTTTGCATGACATGACAAGCGACGCACGTACCTAAGTGCAATAGGACGATCAAGTTAGAGGAAGAAGAAGATTCGGCTTATTTAGAGGGACAGGCCGGACAAATGCTGTATTCCATCTTTCAATCGGCAAAAGGGCTCAGTTGAATAGGACATATGGCAAAATCTTATACGCGGTGGTTTTACCAGCGTAGAAAAACACGTCTTCTGAAGAAGTGAAGTGAGACTATCCGACCCAGCGATTTGTGTATATAGCTCTTGATTGCTCCCATGAAATCGTTTGTGTTCTCAAGTACAGGTGAGTTATAAAACTTTATGGCAGCGTCAAACTAACAGCACAGGCATACGTAGAATCGTGTACATTGAAATCAGCCGTAACAAAGATTTCACTGTGCGGATAAAGGCAAACAACGCTACGAACAGCTCATCGAATTAGTTCAAAACCGAATTACCTACTATTCAAACTTGGGCTACGATAAATACCACACGTATGAATGATGTACTTAGTGTATTTTTTTTTTTTATATTTAGCGCGCACTAAAGGGGTTGTGACTACCCTTAAAATGAATATACACAGTACGAGCGATTATTTAGATTGGAGGGGAAGGAGATACCGATGCACATTGGTTTTAAATGTCTGAAGATCACAATGGGAGGGGAAAACCGGGCTGGGTACAGCATTCCACATTCGTGTAGTGCGACAAAGGAAAGAATCTCTGTACTTAACAGTACGTCCGAAATTGGGCTCAAGGGTAAACTGATGAGCATTCCTAGAAGGGCGAGTATTACGGTTCAATTGTTTAAGGGGAGGAATGCAACTGGCTATTTCACTAGAACACTGTTTATAGGAATAGCGGTAAAATAATGATAGACATGAAACATTGCGACGGTGCTCAAGAGATGTCAATGTTTCCGTTATAGTTCTTTCACCTATCATTTTTAGCGCTCTCTTTTGTATTCTATCCAATAGGCTCAAGTGAGTTTTTGGAGTTGTACTCAAGTTTCGGACGAATAAAGGCTTTGTAGATCACAGCCAGATCAGACGGGGAGAAAAATTTCTTGCATGTATACATACATATATTAAATCAAAAGTTGAAACATCTTAGCAATGTTCCGTCACGTGTGGTTTGCATATACTATTCATGCTTTTAAATGTTTGATTTTAAAAAATTAAAACAATAAAATTACAATATAATTGCTTAAGCAATGTCTGTTATAGATCGTCAACTTACGTGATGCGAATTCAGTTTTCCGAGTCCATATTTGAAATCTTAAGTCATGCATACGTTATGGAGTTCTTATTGTGTCTTAAAAATACCCGTTTTTTTTAAAAGACAAAAAACGAACGCGACACAAAAAATATTTAATAGATATGTTTTATTGTTTAATTAAAGCAACCGGGATCTCGACACCTGAAGAAATGGCAAGTTTTTATAGTTTAAGCAAAGCGCTGTTAAGTTTTAAGTGAGGATATTCTAGACATGCTCCAGTTCAGTCCATCGTTGACCTACAATTTTCTGCCGAATCCACACGTGTCGTGAGATGAGAAGCACTTTTTCATGCAAAAGATACAATTGGAAGATTTTTCAATTCCTCCACATGAGACAGTACCCTCCCTTGAAAAATAGACATTTCTGTTTTTAGGTGGGAGATGCTGGGATTCGATCCCACGACCCTCGGCGGTAATGCTGCGGATTTCATAATCGGAAAGAATGTCCTTTGTATTAATTTTGTTTTTAATATAAACAGAAGCATAAGCAATCCCTAACCCTCATAGGCCCTGGTTAGTACCTATTAATTTAAACTCTCTTATACTATAGTGCCTCGTCGAAAACTAGGTTGTGTTTCCCGGCGGGTCTTGATGCAACAAATTTTCTGTTTTATCAACTGTATGTGAATTTATTTTATACAAAAACTGTAGTCACACAATGGGTGGTATCAATAAAAATGAGCACCTTCTCAAAATTCAACTTCTAAGAGCAGGTGCTCCTTTTTGTATGAATAAAACACTTGATAAGGTGGTCAAGGATTCAGCATCTACGTGTTTGATGAGAACCTCTTCAAAATAAGCACCTGCTCCATTATACGGTATGAATAAAGCAAAGCATGTACTCCATCGAGAGGAGCGCCTGCTCCTATTTGTGAGTAAGTTCATTTAATTATCAACGTTGAAGTGAATAGCTCTTTATAATTTTTTTTTCCATAAATGGAGGAGTTCATGCCAATTTTAAACCGCAAGGTCACATTCTATAAAAGAAAAAGAGAATGATTTTCAAATTATTATCGCGTTCTACACCAGATTCAAGAAAGAAAATGTGAATATCTTGATAAATCATTTTTTTGGGAATATATACATTTTTTTGGGAATATATACATTTTTTTGGGAATACATACATAGTTCATAAGCGAATTTTCCTTCGCTACATAGATGATCCAGGTTTTCAAACTGAAGACGGAGAAGACATTGGAGTACATCAGTTCACGATCTCTAAAACTGTTTCCCTTAATATAAGGGTGGCAATAACCCAGAAGTCAAACCATTGGATCAAATTTTCTACAACTACTGAACTGAACTGCAGAATGGAAAACGCGAATGTCAAGAATGTGTACAACTTTTCTCAGCGATAGGTGCAATTGAGTGCACTCATGTTCCTATCATCGAACCAGCTGTTCATGGAGACAAGTACCTTTACAGAAAAGGAGGAGAAAAGGAAAAGATGAATTTACGAGTGTAAGCCTTTCATTGCCAGGCAGGTACTTCTTTTTTAGCACCTTCTCTGATTTTTATGGAGCACCTGCTCTGAGTAGGTACTTGCTCCGTTTTATTCATATCACCCAATGTATGATGGAATCTTTAATGCAAAAATTTCAATTTTTCGTCAAGTTAAAAACATCTCAAATATTCGTGAAGCCCTTGCTAGTCTAAATTTGTTAGGGGCAAGATTTGCTATCTGCTCAAAAATAAGCACCATACAATGGTATGAAAAATTTAAGCATAAACTTATTTACAAACAATTTTTTTTATCTCTCGGGGCAAAAGGGTACCATACTGGCGGGGATTTTCGATAGTCACCCTTGCTAGCCCCTAGTTGTAGTTGTATGACAGCTATCGTACAATGATTCTGTAAAACGAAAATTTTCGAAACATAAATAGCGCAGTGGATGTACTGCTTGACTGCCAACTTAGAGGTGTGGGTTCGAGCCCTACTCTAGGCAGCATTCTTTTCTATATTTCACCCAGTTACAACTGGGCACTACCCATGGGATTCTATGAGATAATCAATATCTCATTTCTTAGACCACTGTGCCAGCAAAAATTCTTTCCTTTCCTTCTATTCCTTCTTACTAGTGCCGTGCAATTCAGGTTGCATTTAAAAAGACTTTAGGTCTTACAGGTATATAGTTATAGTTATTATTATTATTATTATAATTGTCAAAACATGCATAACGTGTGAATTTCTTAGCTAAAAGGTGCAGAACGACTGATTTTGCAAAGTGCTCTGCTTTCTGACAAAAAAATCCAATTATTTTATTCCTTAAACAGATTTTTTTTTTGAGTCCTTTGCTTTCAAAGGGAAACGTTCATTCGTCAAATAAACTCTATGCAACCATGGTCTGTCAAATCAATAACTTTTTGTATTGATTTAGAAATGGAAATATTTCGTGCTTATTGTACTAGAAATTCAAAACTTCTGTTTATGCAAACTTCTGTTTATGCAAACTTCTGTTTATACGAAAGCATAAAAAACTTTGTTTTTTAATATTTTGTACAGAACTACTGTCACTCTTTCTTTTTTAAAACGTGATGAAGAGCAGCGAAATCTTTACAAATAGATAAAAAAAAAAAGCTTTGGAAAAAATATACAAACAGATTCTTGTGTCAACATTGGCCTGTATCAATAATAGCTGGTTTCCTTTTTTTTTTGGGCAAAGAGCTATGAGAAGCTGAAAGGAACAAACGTGTTCAGCTAACAACAGTAGATTTCATAATAATTGCTAGAGAGTACCTACCTACTACCAATATTTATTTTCATTTCTCGAAAAGCATTTTTCTTTACAGTCGCAGTATCACAATTCATTCACATTCAATTTTTTTTTTATTATAAAATTCTAATCAATTGCAATTTAATATTTTTCACCACCCCCTCAGCGAAAAAGAAGAAAAACAAAAATGAATATTGAATATTATGAACTGCAACAAACTTCCATCGCAACCAATATACTCGTACATTCACAAACAACCTGCCCACCCCCATGCACACCTGGAATTCGATTTTTCTGACACACATTGCAAGTTTAAGGCAGGGTTTTGTGTCTACATAAATCATTGCAGGAAAGCGATGGAAACCGGAAATTGCCTCTAACGTTATAGTATTCAGTTTGAGTTTTATAATTTTTTTTTTGTTCAGATTTTTGCTTCGGTACCACCCTTTACCCTACCACCCCTTTGGTTAGGTATGTATATTGCTACTGACTATCTTAATTGTATTATGAAAGTTCTGGTAAATTCTATCGAGGCAACGGGAGGAACCCATCAGTGGGAGCAATGCTACCTCTAGAGAGCCAAGTCGGACGGAGCGCGGCGGGAGAGAGAGATTCAGAGCGAGAATAGCTAGCAAAAGTCTTGTATACCTATACCGAGTTATGTGTCCGACGAAGTGCGAGTAATCGATTGAGCGAGCTTTTCATAAATTCATTCGTTATCCCATTAATGTGTTTCCCGGTAACTTGCAATGGGAATCACGTCCTTTCTTGGCCTTCACGTTCAAGAATGTTGTTGGTTAACCAACCAGTAGTCGGTGGTTCGGTTGGAGCAGCGCGACGAGGCGAGGAGCAGTTGGGATGTTTTGTGGGTGCGTTCAAAAGGGAGTTAAGAATCACGAACGATTAAGGAGAATTGCTAATTGAGTTCTATAAGTACTTGTCGAACAGAATGAATTAATATTGAAATAAATAATGTTATTTCTCTTGTGGTTTTGCATTCAAAGGATTATAGTTTTAAGAACCTTAAAGGAAGAAAAATGAGAAAATAAGTTTTAAGTGCCAACCTGCGATAAATTATAAAAAGTTAATATACCTCTAAAAAAGATATAGAGACTATTTCCATTTTTTGTATTTTAATAGGTAGTTTTTTTCCCACACTAAAAAAAGATAGCTTGAGTTCGTGATGTCTTGAATTTTGATTCGACCTCATAAATATTACATTGGGGACTGGTTTGAGATATTCTAACCTTGACGTGCGTTTAAGTACAGGGATTTCTGTCAAGTTATCGTTACCACTTCAAAGAATTAATGGTCCAATAATTGTCGTGAATTTGTCGTAAGATTGTTGTGGAAATAAGAATTTGTCTCGCCCTTTTTTTCAAATAAATAATTGAAAATTGCTATTTTATGTTTTTTTGCGGTATTTAAGGGATTTATTTGAGAAAAAAAGAGTGAAATTTTAAGTTAAATTTACGACCATTATTCATCACATATTCCTTTCTTTAGTTCATTTTGAAGGTTGGTACTTCTAGCTTGAGTATTAAGTTAGCATTACCAGGGGTTATTTAAGGAAAAAAAAAAACAAACGCCAAAATTTTGTTTCCTTCACTATAGACTTTCGAAATCGATCCTTAAACTAAATATTAGATACCTTTCAAACACAAAAAGAACTCTTACATTCGGATTACCTTTTTTCCCTTTTAACCCCATTACACCCTATAAATAGATTAGTTCTTAAAAAAAAATTGGACCTTAAATCTAATAAAATGCTGGAAGTCTGCCTTCTAAATACAGCGTGTCCCGAACCTGGTTAGAAGTATTTTAGGGTATGGTTCTTGGGTATAATCTAAGAATAAAATCATTCTACAGTAAAAGTCTATCCCCAATTTTGACATCATTTATCGTGGATCTAAGAAAACGCTCTTTTTGGTTGACAATGACCCATATTAACGATAATTTCGCTGGAAGTACTAATGATAGAAATTTTATTTACTGTAGAACAATTTTTTTCTTAGAATATCCTAGAACCACACCCTAAAATACTTCCAATTACATAGATCTGGGACACCCTGTAAAACCTTTTAAACTCAAAAAAGAAATTTTAAAATCGCATTGAATTTGGTGTTGTTACCCTATTTTGCCCTATACATAGATTATTTCTTTAAAACATCCAGCTCTTAATTGATGCTCGAAGTCCATCTTCTAAATATTACCACTCAAACGCAAAAAAAACACTACTTTAAAATTTGGATTACATTTTTTTGATTTTATCCCTAAAGGGATCCTCGAAGTCTATTCTTTAAATATTTACTTTCAAGCACAAAAATAATTTTTAAAATCGGACGAAACCCCATTTTACCTTAAAAATAGTGTAATTTTAAAATGTATAATTAAGGGTGTTTTTTTTTTAGACGTGTGGTTTTCAATCTGGCAATACTTTTTTCGGAGTTGGTCGTTTTGACAGCTGTCACTTGATTTATGCTCAGTTTGGTTTGCCATTTCATAATTAATAGACTTACTCCTGAACAACGTTTGCAAATCGTGCAAATTTATTACCAAAATAATGGTTCGGTGTGCGCGACGCATCGCGCGCTGCGTCCAATATTCGGTCGACATAATTGCAAAATCGCATAAATTCGAGCAACCATGGATTGTTTACTCTAGTGTATAATGCGCATCCTCAGAGATGCCGTACAGTGCGCACCGAAGACGCTATTGCTGCTGTGGAGCAGAGTATCGAAGAAGAATGAGTCCATTCGCCATCGCGCGCAACAATTGGAGCTGTCGAAAATTGGGCCTCTCGGCTGGAATTCATTTTTAAAAATAATGGCAAACCCTTATCTTTATAATAAACCTAAATTCTTGGCTATAACATTGAATTATATGCGTTTTATTTCTTCTTGAAAACCACACGTCTAAAAAAAAACACATTTACATACAAATCTTCCTGGGGAACTGAAGAGAATAGTGATGATGCATGCAAATTCGTTCAGTGGTTCTAGTGTTTTCAAATACCAAATTTCAATTTTTATCGATAATCAAATGATGACAATTGTAGAAGAGGTATTTTGATTTAAAAAAAATACCTTCCTAGTCATAGAAGTGTAGCGTGATTTCGGACAACTTAACAAAAACGGTATTAATACATTTTATAACTCAAAGAATTCTTGAGACCTCCGTACACATTTTTTGACTCTGAAATTCATTATTGGTATTCATATGAGATAACTAGCTTATTTACATTAAGGCATTACAATAAGTGCTGAACAAAGAAATTCCTGAAGAGTCAAATTTTTTTATAATTTCTATTTGTTATTTTATCACAAGTTTTTGAATAAATTTGGTATTTTATCACAAGTCTTTGAATACATTTTTCATGAAAAAAAAAAATAAAGAAGAACATCTTAGAATCAAGTGTATCTAGATGGAGACATTTTTTCTGGCATTTTTATCAAAACAAAATTTGGTATCAGTGTCAATGTCCCCAAAAAAAAAAAAAATAAACCACCAAAAAAACCCCATCTATAGTAGGTACCCAACTATACAAACCAGAAATGCACTCACTTGAATAACCAAAATCGAAAGTCATCTTAGGATAAGTGAGAATAGTTTCCATTCCATGCAACAAGGATATGCATGGCATCTTGAATGCAAAGGAGAAACAGAAAAAAAAATGTGAGTATTATACGAAAAAAAAAAAAATCTAACTTGTGTGTATGGTCATTTCTTGTTATCTCTCCACAAGGACTAAAGAAGATGATTTTTTTTTCGAATTTTTAGGAAATCAATTCTAGAAAACTACAAAAAGAAACTAAAAAAGAAAGCAAAATGTGAATTCCACTCTAACGAAACGAACGTCCTTTGATTCCGTTCTTATCATTTTTTACTGTAGTTGAAGACCACCGAGGAGACCCTTGTGAGAGAAAGAGTTTATGTATAAATGCGAGGGAATTCGCTGAATGAATGCATAACTAGATAGGGTCCTTGTAGATATATCTGCTCCTCCTTCTTCCGTTAAAGATTTTTTTTTTATTTTATTTTTCTCAAATTTAATTTTTTTCCGAACAATGTGAAAACTCGTTAAACTCAACACAACCGCATGAACAAAAGCTGCCTCAGACAGAGAATTGCGATTATAATCGTATTTTTTTTTTTTTTTGCGTATTATTCCTTCTATTTTTATTCTTCAATGAAAAAGTGGCGGCGATTCTTTGAAGAATTGAATTCTCGCCATCAGCACCAACCAGACCATCAAGTCCCCCATACGGCGGCAGCGGCGGTGGCTAATTCGTCCCTCGGTCAGTTGGTATTGTCCCCAAATATCATTTTATATTTATTGTCTCATTTCTCTCTGGGGGCATAGAAAGGGGGAATAAAAACCCAACAAAAATTAACTATTCACATCAGGAATGGCCATTTTGATGTTGATTGTATCTGGAAGTGAGTGTTAATCCTTAATTCTGCAAAAGATTTCATCATTGTGCATTAAGTATAGAATAAACAAGTGGAGCCTTGTGTTTAACATGAATAAATATGTGACTGATAATCTAACATCTGATTAGGAAGAGCACACAAATTGGCAGTTCGTTGGTTTTTGTTTTACGAGAGGAAAGGTAAATAAGCACTTTGTGTTTCTTAATTGATTTAATATTCTCTGAGCGATGAGTTTTGCTAGAAATGTTCAAATATTTGATTCGTCATAAGTAATGGGTGATTTTTTAGCTGGTTTGGTTTTGGCAACACTGGTTTTGACAGCTGACGTGTGTTTAGTACCTTGTGTCACTGTCAAACAGCTTCAGTTTGGTTTGCAATTTAACCATGGATCGTCTTACAAATGAACAACGCTTGCAAATTATTGAATTTTACTATCAAAATTCGTGCTCGGTTCGAAATTTTCATCGCGCGCTGCTTGTGTTCAGCGATGAGGCTCATTTTTGGTTGAATGGGTACGTAAATAAGCAAAATTGCCGCATTTGGAGTGAAGATCAGCCAGAAGCATTGTTACCAATGCATCCCGAAAAAGCCACTGTTTGGTGCGGTTTATGGGCCGGCGGCATTATTGGGCCTATTTCTTCAAAGATGATGCGAATCGCAGCGTTACTGTCAATGGTGAACTCTACCGAGCGATGATAACAAACTTTTTTTTGCCCGAAATGGAAGTTCTTGTCTTGCATGATATGTGGTTTCAACAAGACGGTGCCACATGCCACACAGCACGCGAAACAATGGCGCAATTGCGAGGCGAGTTTGGTGAACAGTTAATTTCACGTTTCGGGCCGGTCAATTGGCCGCCTAGATCGTGCGATTTGACACCATTAGATTATTTTTTGTGGGGGTATGTCAAGGCTAATGTCTATAGGGACAAGCCCGCTTCGATTGACGCACTGGAAGCCAACATCCATGCATTCATTCGTGAGATACCGGCCGATATGTGTGAAAGAGTATGCCAAAATTGGACTCAGCGGATGGGCTACCTGAGACACAGCCGCGGTCAACATTTGCATGAAATTATCTTTAAACATCAAATTGCAAGGTTCAAACTATCGATTCAAATAAATATTTCATTCATTTTTTCGAATTTTGTGTGTTTTTTTTTTAAAAAAAGTTCTAAACCTCTTAAAAAATCACCCATTATATATGTAGTAGGTATAGTTACACAGTTAGCTTGATTATAATGCCCGGCCTTCCGGTTTTCTTTAATGTCTATATCAAGTCTCAAAGTAAATGAAGTTGGTTCGGAACAAAATTTGAATCTGAAGTTCATTGTGTATCTCCATCTTTGTCATTTTTTCTGAACTGAACTTATGTCTAGGCAAAACTGAAGCAGTTCATCTGAGTAAAATTCACTACAATTTCTGTGAGGAAATATTACGGAAAAATGGTTATTCATTAACCCCAAACAATTGATGCTGCATAGGAAAAACAGGGATATATTGAACTTTTTTTTGAGTGTGGAAAGGAAAACTTTCCGTCATCCCTAAACTTTTTGAAAAATCGTTTATAAAAAAAAAACTATCTTTCCTTCTGAAAGAAATAATTTCACCTCATCACCAAGTTTTCGTTACTGGTAAATCTACCACAACAAATCTTATGATTGTCTACAATTGTGTTGTCCATTTCCTTGAAAGTGGATCTCAATATGATGATATCTTAACAGATTTAGGCAAAGCTTTTGATAGAGTATACCACTATATTTTAAGTAACAAGTTAATAGATTAAGGTTTCCGCATTCTAGTATTCTGAAATGGTTCCAGTCATACTTATTTGATCGTATTCAATGTGTAAATATAAATACTAAACGCCCATCAAATCAATGTTTCCTGCGGTGTTCCACAAGGAAGCCACTTAGGTCCTCTCCTGTTTTTAATTTTTGTAAAAGATATTCCACTCTATATTTGGCTTCCTAGTCAACTTTTCAGTCTTGGTGAGAAGTGTAAACAAAATTGTTTTTTTCTTGGTGTATAGAAATGCCAATTTATGTCTTTGTATCGTAACCAGTCTCCTGTGTCTTACACTTACAAAATGGATGATAAATCCCTTGCTAGGATTACTGATAGCGATAAGAAAGATCTTAGCGTCATATTTGACCAAAAATTAAGCTTTGACCTTCACATAACAGTTATAACTGTTATAAATTGGCATGTCTCTAGTCTCGTCTTAATAAATAATCATATCAATTGCTCCTTTTTGTTGTCTTTGGTTGAGATTTATGCTCCTTCGTGGTGTCTGCGATTCAGGAGTTTATTCCGGGAACCTTTCCAGAGATCGAATTATGGACTTACTGAGCCTTTAACAAGATGTTTAAGAGAAGCTAAGATTTTCATGCAAATGCATATTTTTTTTGAGAAACTTTAGAAACACAGGAATAAAATACAAACACGAATCAATCAATTTGCTTTAAAATGGCATTTAATCGTTAGTGCATATTTTTGCATATTTTATTATAAATGCATATTTTAGTTTTAATTGCATATTTTCAATAATAAATGCATATTTGTGCATATTTTCGAAAAACAAAATAATCCTGAAGTAAAAAATGCGCACGTGCCTTTCCAAAGGTACTTTAATTAGTTTCTGTGGACAACTTCCACGAAAGCTTTCGTTCATATTCCAGTATTCCATTTTACACATGCATACGAGTTAGTCGGCATTTACATTGAAAGTATTTTCCAATGCCGATTTTTTGTTTTTGTTGTAATCGTCTGAAAGAGAATGGAAAAATCTTGTGGAACATGTTGGCTGTCCCTCGAAATCTCACACGATTACAACAACAAAGAAAAATCGGCATTGGAAAAATCGGGCAATGTAAATGCGGACTTAGTTTTAGTTGTGTATATGACAGCAGTTGTTTTTGTTCACATTTGTATTCACATATTATTATGTAATTTTGTGGTCTATTTATGATTTGAGTTTTCTTTGTTCTAATCAAAAGTTTCTGGATTTACTTTCATGTCGATGATCTTTTGTTAATTTTTGTATTTTTTTTAGATAAAAGATTGTATTAGATTTAGGATTTGCTTTAAAGTGAAATTGTAAGCAATTCAAGTATTTAATCAAGCGATTAATTTGAAATCTGTAGTTAATTCAGAAACAATGCCGAAAGCGAAGCCGTCTGTAAATGCAAATCTGAAAAAATATGTTTCGAACAACTCGCACACTTTAACAACCGATGCAACAATTAATTTTTGTAAAATTGTGTAACAAAGGTTTCTCCTCCGAGAAAAAAATTTCAAATTGACCAACACCTGAAATCTATTAAACATACGGCACTGGGAAAACAATCTAGTAGTTCTGCAAAATCGCAGTCACATCACAACTCCTTTCGTTGAGAACACAAAACAATTTTAATATGGATTTATGTGAGACATTTGTTGCAGCTGATATTCCGCTTAGCAAGCAGAATAATCCCAATTTATTTTTCTGTTTTTATTGATATAATTTTATGTTCCTCGATAATAAAGACCGAATTTGTTACATAAACCTTAATACTAAGTTTTTTTCCATACAAATGGTTCACAAGGGATATGGTTTTAAATGCATATTTTAGGTGCATATTTTACATTTTTAAGAGCATATTTTAAGCGCATATTTTGCATTTTTAAGTGCATGAAAATCCTAGCCCTAGTTATGTATATTGTAAAGTCTTGTGATGCTTTTTCTTCGAGGGTGAGGTAAGCTCGCCGGTGTCTAGGGTTCTGCCCAAAGAAGCAACTAAACTTGGACTTCGTAGGTCTAACTACGAAATAACAATTTCTTTATTTATCCTTATTTCGATTCTTTATTTGTCCTACTGTTCATTCACTTAAAATAACTAACATGGTATTTCATATATTTTTCAGTTTTTAACATTTCTTTAACTTATTATAAATGACAGTTTATTACGTATACTTTTTTCACATTACGCAATATCAGGAAAGGTCAGGTCGGAATCCTCGAGCGGAACCTTGTCCAAAGGTACCTTGAAGAGGCAACCTAAGGAAATTTCTGGCGGAATCCTCTTATGGAAATCTTGTCCCTAGTGAAAAAACTAAGGAAAGTTCTGGTTGGAATCCTCGTAGGGAGTTCCTTGTCTAAGGGGACATTGAGGAAAGTACTATAAGCCTTTTTAAATAACCTAACGGCCCTTTTAAAAAATTGTGTGAGTGCCGGGACTTACGGTTAATATGTGTAAACATCAACGTGTGCGGATCCAAAACGGACTTGTTTTTGCTTGAAGGGGATCTTAAGATTTTTTTCACTGAACGCACCCATTATAGTATGCAGATCGTAACGTTGCACACCGTAACGTTGCACGACGTAACGTTACACACGAACGTTCACGTTTTTGATGTGTAAACATTTATGCTGGCGGTAGAGTAAAAAAAAAACGTGAACGTTCGTGTGCAACGTTACGTCGTGCAACGTTACGGTGTGCAACGTTACGATTTGCATGCTAGGATGGGTGCGTTCAGTGAAAAAATCTTAAGATCCCCTTCAAGCAAAAACGTTGATGTTTACACATATTAACCGTGAGTCCCGGCACTTACACATTTTTTTTTTTCACTCTACCGCCAGCATAGATGTTTACACATCAAAAATATTTACAAAAAAACTTAGAGTGGCTTCTTGGGTAGTGTATTAACACCACAACAGCGTGCCTCCCTTTCAGTCGTCACGCCTGTTATGTGCCTGTGGAAACCGGATCTTCAAGTCTCTGTACTCTAGATTGGTACTCACCACTTGAACGAGATTAAAAGACAGACAAATTCGGTGATCTCTTTACTTCCTCATGTTAAGTTTTTGGTCACAATTGAATGTGAACTGAAACGTGAGGAAGTTTAATATTACATGAAAATTAAGATTTCAAATTGTGGGTGTATCTGGGAACAGTCTAATAATAGAGATATATTTAAGCAGCAGTTATTATTTACTGTAGGTACCTAAGCGGTACCTTAAAAAAAGTGTATTTAGTAATCTTTAGGAAATATGTGATTATGTAATCTCTGTTTGATGAAATAAATAAATAAATAAATTGTTCACTTTATAGTGTTGCGTGAACACATACCATATATCACCTTCTTAATATTTGTTTAAAATAATTCTGCAATTGGTACCATTTCACCTACTTTCACCCTATTCAAAACTAAGTTCAATAATAGTCTATATTTTTTTTTTTATGAATTTAATATGAATACAGTAAATAAATATTGCGCAAAATATAAATATGATACTTTTGCACTTCCAGAAAATTCAATGAGGTTGATTTTTCACAACTCCAATGGCATTACTCATCACTTCGTCGCCCATATGCACATCCTTCAATCGATGTCAATAACCGTGCAAATAAATACATCGATAGGTTGAGGGTTGAATTGAAACATAACCTTCTGAGTGCGTGTGGCGTCTCTCAAAGCACAAAATGTGTCACAATCAAACTTGTATGGGTGTATTTTGTAAAAGTGCGATTGGGTAATTGGATTTGATATGAAATCAGATATATAAATCATCCCCCTTTAGTTGATATATGAAAAACCATCTAAATCGGTTCTTCCATCTAAATGGCTTTCAATATAAAAGGGGATAAATTTGTGATGGTCGATTGATTGTTTTATTGCCCGGCAGAGGGCTAAATATCTGACTTATAATACATTTCTTTGTATCCTTCCATTTAAACGATAATTTATTATTCATATTCAATGTTTACGAAATCCTGGGTTAAAATAAAAGTAAGAAAAAAAAAAACAGAAAAAAACCAAAGATGGATTTTATGACTTTTGAAATTTTCAACTTGCTTATAGTAAAATAAAAAATAAAATAAAAAAAATCAAGGACATCAGACGAATTTATTACGATCCTTGATCCATTTCAACCGAATAAATATGAGTCGTCAGGGATATGGATACTTTGAGTATGTTTGCTACTCCATCACAGCTCATATTCTACTCTCTCTATACATATGTATATCCATCGTGGTTTGAAGGTGGATGATGAGATTTTCTCAGATATGGATTCAGAGAAGGCTATTTGGTTCGTTTCGTTTTGTTTTTTTTTTTTTTTTTTTTATTTTCTGCTACTTTTCCTTCATAAAACAACATTGAACCTTACACTCCGTATTGCTTTTGGGATCTATATTGACTTTGAGCATTTGCATTGGAATGGGATATTTAAGAATTATGGTGACCATATTTCTTGAAACAAAATATTTACCGCAAAATGGTAGGGTTCACTTCTTAGGGTAACCCTGGACAAATGTTCTTTTACTTGGGAAAAATTATTTATTTGGCATCAAAATTACTGACTTAAAAGTCTATTGCTAAAGTTTTCGTATATCAAAAGTTATTCAAGGTTTTAAGTCAAAAATGTCGGTTTCACGCATATAACATTTGAACGGTAAATGAAATTGAAAAGCAATTCAAGCACAACTTGTAGATCATGCAATCTTAAACAATAATGTATTTCTTAGAACTTCTTGTTTTGAAGATATCGTAATTTCAAAAAAAAAAAAA
Organism: Leucozona laternaria; assembly: GCA_932273885.2. Classification (NCBI taxonomy): domain Eukaryota; kingdom Metazoa; phylum Arthropoda; class Insecta; order Diptera; family Syrphidae; genus Leucozona; species Leucozona laternaria. The sequence goes on from OW026368.1 coordinate 5,268,070, forward strand.
CTCAACGGATGGTCACCGCAAAAATGCCTTAGAAATTATGCACCCAAAAAAATAAAATATAATCTTGAATTTTTCCTTCTTTTCTTGGCATCTGGGATTATTTGACGGACGTAGTTACCTTAGGAAAAATCCCTTAGAGAAAACAAGATGTAGATTTTGTGGAATAGGTTTGAAGATTTGATTTATATTTGCTTTAGAAAACATCAAAGGATGCTGTAAAGTAAATATGTTCATATATACATATTCCATAAGGTTTCATAATACCGAATAATGATTATATGTAAAAGTCATAGTACAAACATAGTATGTATTTAGAAGTGTTATTCACTTTCTAAAATAGCTGTAAAAATGTCATTTAAGATCAAACAAAAAATGTAAAAAGCTGAATTTTGGGTGTTTGTTGTTTTTGACAGTAAAAAGCATACACAACAAAATAAGGGCGTATCCCCTCTTCGAGCTTTTCACAGCCTTTCAAAAAACATTGAATCGATTTATTTTGATTTTTTTTAATTCTATAACTTAAACGTTTAAGTTATTAACCTAAGTCATTTTTAGACGTCACAATATAACAACAATTAACTAACTACGGATAGAAGTTGCCCGTGGAGTAATTGGATTGTCGCATCAGAATTCTTGGGATTGAATGTCAGCCTCTTCTATCTAAAAACAGAAATGTTTTATTTACCGGTTTCGTTTCTTGCCCACCAACAAAATTCGGACAGTCATAATTGAGCGGTGGACAAACGAATGCACTTGGTCACATCCTCCTAAATTATCAATTGTCGATATTAGACAAGTTTTTTTGTTTTTGGGGCTTGAAACATTTTATCTGAGGGTGGACAAACGATATTTTTGCCTGGACAAACGAAACTGATTCACGCCTTTCCTTATAATTTTAACTTCGGGGTTCTAGCCTCATACAGCTTTCTTGGGAGGAATTCACACTGTCAGGAAAAGGTAAATCTCACTTAAACAGTTCAAATTCTGCAGAAAATTATATTTATATTTATATTTATATTTATATTTATATTTATATTTATATTTATATTTATATTTATATTTATATTTATATTTATATTTATATTTATATTTATATTTATATTTATATTTATATTTATATTTATATTTATATTTATATTTATATTTATATTTATATTTATATTTATATTTATATTTATATTTATATTTATATTTATATTTATATTTATATTTATATTTATATTTATATTTATATTTATATTTATATTTATATTTATATTTATATTTATATTTATATTTATATTTATATTTATATTTATATTTATATTTATATTTATATTTATATTTATATTTATATTTATATTTATATTTATATTTATATTTATATTTATATTTATATTTATATTTATATTTATATTTATATTTATATTTATATTTATATTTATATTTATATTTATATTTATATTTATATTTATATTTATATTTATATTTATATTTATATTTATATTTATATTTATATTTATATTTATATTTATATTTATATTTATATTTATATTTATATTTATATTTATATTTATATTTATATTTATATTTATATTTATATTTATATTTATATTTATATTTATATTTATATTTATATTTATATTTATATTTATATTTATATTTATATTTATATTTATATTTATATTTATATTTATATTTATATTTATATTTATATTTATATTTATATTTATATTTATATTTATATTTATATTTATATTTATATTTATATTTATATTTATATTTATATTTATATTTATATTTATATTTATATTTATATTTATATTTATATTTATATTTATATTTATATTTATATTTATTTTAATATTTACATTGTGATTCAAAATGAATAATTCCCTTCATTGAAGTATAAATGTTAAAATAGGACACAAATGTATATTTATAGACTGTCTGGGGTTACACCACTTCTGCCCTCACAGCCTCATAAATTGCAGGTATGGCATAATTATCCTACGTAAATTAATATGGATTAGTGGATACAAAAAACTAAAATACATTCTGTAATTAATTAAATATTTTAATATCATAAAAAGTAATCTTTTTAAATTTATTATGATTCTGCGAAACATGATACCAAAAAAGAACGGTTACGAGTATTAATCAAATTACCCTTGTTCAAAAGAACTCTTCATTAAATAAATTAAAACTGATTAATTCTCGGTGAAAAAGGATTCTTATTTAAAGGATTATCTTAACCAGGCAATTCAAACTCTTGAGTTTGCTGGCCTCATTAAGTCAGACAACTTTTGTTGTGCCATTGTGTGTGTGTGTGTGTGTGTGGGATTGTTTTTTTTTTTTATAAGCAACGCAACCAACATCCTCCTCGGCATATTATAACAGTCGTTGGTTTCAACAACCTGATGAGTTGCATTCTCAAAAATTTCCCATTGTATCTTGTTGTATATATGAACAATCTCCGACAATTCATACAAGAGTCTCCTTCACTTCACTCTGAGCACAGCACAGGACAGAGTTGAATTCACAGGAATCTATTGTTTTCCTCGCCCGGGCAGAGGGCGGGCGTATCAGCAGCAACCACTGCCGCACGGCCCCACCCCAACCAACCCGCCATTCCTTTTGGAGAGTGCACCACTCAGCAGTGTTCTTATACACGGCCCCACGCGCTTTCAACTTCAGGCTTAGTTAGTGTTATTGTTTCGGGACATTTGCAACTTTCGGCATTTTGTGTTTCGTTTTGTTTTTTTTTTTAAGAATTGGTCCTTCTCAAGGATTTTTTTTTTTTGGGGGGAAAAAAGTTGAAGGCACTTGCTCAGAAAGGAACAGATACTCCAGATTTTCCTTGTCTCATTGTTTCAAAAGCCAATTGTTCTGCTTCTGCTCCTCGGTTTTCTTTTTTGTCTTTTTTTTTCTTCGGTTTTAGGAATATTTTACATCATTGATGATCCCTTAAGCTGAGGGTGTCATTGACTGATTTGCTTCCAGTTGTGTGAATTTATTAGGAGTTTTTTTTTTTTTGTTCTTCCTTCGTCAACGACAAAAATTTGCATTTTTTTAAGACTTTTTCTTTGTCATCATGTCATGCAACAAAATTGTGTCTTGGGATAAACAACCCACCCTCGAGGTAATAAACCATGTAGACATAAAAAAAACCTACACTCATCAGCCCCCCTGGGATGGATTTTGTTTTCTTAAAAAGATACATTTGAATAGAAAACAGGTGCACTGAGGGAAAAAGTGCACTTTGAATTCAAATGGGCTCGTTTTTGAATCAAAAATGCCGAAAAATTTTGAAATCTAAAGTTTTTCATCGAAAAAAAAACAAAAAATGACCAAATTAAAAGCAAACGCTTCGGTTTTCAAATTTTTGCTTTAAAATTCAATGTATTTGCTTTTGATTTGTCTTTAAAAGCTGAAAACTTTCAATTTTAAAATGAACGGATTAAAAATAAAAATCAAAACTTTAAATTTAAAATAGTCTGTTTTAAATTCAAAAATTTTATTTTAAATTTTAAAGTCCGAATTTTAAATGAATATTTTAATGTAAAAAATTTTGAATTCAATGTAAACGCTTTAAATAATAAAGTGTTTATTTTAAAAATCAAAACGAATTCACATTTAAATTCAAAACGTTTATGTTTAATTTCAAATGTTCAATTTAAAGTCGCAAATTTAAAAGTGTCCACTTTTAAATCAAAGTGATTTCATTTAAATTCAAAAGTCTTTACATACAAACACAAAATAAACATGAAAATACTTGATTTGAAAGTGAACGCTTCGAATCTGAACAGAAACACTTTTGAATTTTATATCTCATTCAAAATTATCAACTTTTAAATTCAAAGCGTTTATATTCAATTTTAAATGTTCAATTTAAAGTCACAAATTTAAAAGTGTCCACTTTTGAATCAAAGTGATTTTATTTAAATTCAAAAGTCTTTACATACAAACACAAAATAAACATGAAAATACTTGATTTCAAAGTGAACGCTTCGAATCTGAACAGAAACACTTTTGAATTTTATTTCTCATTCAATTTATCAACTTTTAAATTCAAAGCGTTTGTGTTCAATTTTAAATGTCCAATTTAAAGTCGCAAATTTAAAAGTGTCCACTTTTGAATCAAAGTGAATTCATTTAAATTCAAAAGTCATTGCATACAAACACGAAATAAACATGAAAATACTTGATTTCAAAGTGAACGCTTCGAATCTGAACAGAAACACTTTTGAATTTTATTTCTCATTCAAAATTATCAACTTTTAAATTCAAAGCGTTTGTGTTCAATTTTAAATGTCCAATTTAAAGTCGCAAATTTAAAAGTGTCCACTTTTAAATCAAAGTGATTTCATTTAAATTCAAAAGTCTTTACATACAAACACAAAATAAACATGAAAATACTTGATTTCAAAGTGAACGCTTCGAATCTGAACAGAAACACTCTTGAATTTTATTTCTCATTCAAAATTATCAACTTTTAAATTCAAAGCGTTTGTGTTCAATTTTAAATGTCCAATTTAAAGTCGCAAATTTAAAAGTGTCCACTTTTAAATCAAAGTGATTTCATTTAAATTCAAAAGTCTTTACATACAAACACAAAATAAACATGAAAATACTTGATTTCAAAGTGAACGCTTCGAATCTGAACAGAAACACTCTTGAATTTTATTTCTCATTCAAAATTATCAACTTTTAAATTCAAAGCGTTTGTGTTCAATTTTAAATGTCCAATTTAAAGTCGCAAATTTAAAAGTGTCCACTTTTAAATCAAAGTGATTTCATTTAAATTCAAAAGTCTTTACATACAAACACAAAATAAACATAAAAATACTTGATTTCAAAGTGAACGCTTCGAATCTGAACAGAAACACCCTTGAATTTTATTTCTCATTCAAAATTATCAACTTTTAAATTCAAAGCGTTTGTGTTCAATTTTAAATGTCCAATTTAAAGTCGCAAATTTAAAAGTGTCCACTTTTAAATCAAAGTGATTTCATTTAAATTCAAAAGTCTTTACATACAAACACAAAATAAACATGAAAATACTTGATTTCAAAGTGAACGCTTCGAATCTGAACAGAAACACTTTTGAATTTTATTTCTCATTCAAAATTATCAACTTTTAAATTCAAAGCGTTTGTGTTCAATTTTAAATGTCCAATTTAAAGTCGCAAATTTAAAAGTGTCCACTTTTAAATCAAAGTGATTTCATTTAAATTCAAAAGTCTTTACATACAAACACAAAATAAACATGAAAATACTTGATTTCAAAGTGAACGATTCGAATCTGAACAGAAACACTCTTGAATTTTATTTCTCATTCAAAATTATCAACTTTTAAATTCAAAGCGTTTGTGTTCAATTTTAAATGTCCAATTTAAAGTCGCAAATTTAAAAGTGTCCACTTTTGAATCAAAGTGAATTCATTTAAATTCAAAAGTCTTTACATACAAACACAAAATAAACATGAAAATACTTGATTTCAAAGTGAACGCTTCGAATCTGAACAGAAACACTCTTGAATTTTATTTCTCATTCAAAATTATCAACTTTTAAATTCAAAGCGTTTGTGTTCAATTTTAAATGTCCAATTTAAAGTCGCAAATTTAAAAGTGTCCACTTTTAAATCAAAGTGATTTCAATTAAATTCAAAAGTTATTACACATCTAAGTCATTACATGCTAAGACTTTAAAAACAAATATGAAAAACTTGATTTCAAACTAAACACTCTGAAATAGAAGAGAAACGCTTTTAAATTTTTCAACGCATACAAATATCTGTGCTGTGTATCTACAAAACGAGAGAAAAGGAGAAGGAGAACAATGCCATGGAATTTTCGTTAAAATATATTTCTCAGCACATATATACACAACACATATATACATATGTATCTACTTGTGTATTTAGGTACCCACAAGACTAGAAAAAAAAAAATAGGAGAACCAATTCAATTTCCGTGAAGAACATTTCAATGATTATTTTAAGTAGTTTACTAATTGAAATTTGAAATATGAAAAGTCATTTTGTGAAGAATGTTGGGTAAAATTGAATCTTTATTTTGCTAAAAATAATAATTCAATCATAAGCTTTATGGTGGCATCAAAATAATTATTGAATTAGCTTTCCTAACTTCTCAATTCAATAATTTCTCAGAAAATAGCTTTATGTACATACATGGGCGGCATCAGGGCAGTATCACACTGAAAAATTAAATGAAGTAGTTAGGTGAGTGCCTTAATAATAGGTACCTAGGTACTCGTTAAGATTAAAAGAGAATTTAAGAATCAATTCGAACAAATCCATATTTTCTTTGTGATCGTTCATACTCGATGGTTCTGCCTCTATACTCCCTGTTAGAGGTGTAAAACAGTGCAATACTTTTGTAGTTCATACTTTGAAATCCAAGTCAATTAACTGGTCTTTAAGAATGCATCTTTTTACCTATATAAGTATTTTTACTTCAATTATTTAATCAAAGTCAATCTTGAAGTTTTTAATAATGCAATGTTAAAAGACTCAAAGTTAAAAAAAGCATTACTAAAGACTGCTTGAATTATTTTCTGTTTTTTAAAAGTCTTTTACACTCTGCATTTTTGAAGTCTTTTGAATGCATTGAAAGTATTCCAGTTTTTACTAAAATGAAGTTTTTTTTTGCTTTAAGCAGTCATTTAACTTAATTTTTTTTAACTTAGTCTAAGTCTCTTAACTGCTTATAATGATCGCATTATTAAAGGCTTCAAAATTGAATGCGAATTACGTTTTGAAGTTGAATTACTCAGGTGAAAAATCCTTTAAAATAAATCTTTTTATTCAATTACCTATGTAACTAAATTCTAAAATGTTTGCATTCTTTTACACCTCAGCCCCCTGTTATTTTATTCAACAGTTAAAATATTCACAAGTAGTCAAAAAACTTGCTCGAAGTCAGGAGTAGTATTAGATGGCTTCTATACCTACAACCAGTATCTCCATTATCTCAAATTTCATTAGGAAGTTAAAAAAACAGTATACTAGGCAACTAAAAGTTCGAATGACGGCAATTAAGCTAATATGTAGGTATATACTTTACGGTTCAATAATTCTACACAAACCAAAAATTTGTTTAGATTCTTTCGGAACCCTATTTTCAAAATAATAATAGCAAATTCTATTCAAAAAGACTTTGATTAATTTCAACCTAAAGTAAAATATCTACTTAAGTTGGACTATGTTAAAATTACATAAAAGATAAAGTTTAAGGTCATCACAAGTTCATAATTGATGAAACATCTAAAAATCATTAAAAATTTGTTCTGAAAATACGGCATATGCTACTAGAGCTGGCCCTCTTGCTTCGCACGAGAAGACAAACCTAAGCTTCGAATAAAAATTCCAAAAGAAAATATAGATAAATATTAAAGCTACTTTTTGTAATTGAATACTACTTTCTGGATTTCAACCCACTTCACGTAATGAATGGCGAAACTCGTAAAATTATGATCATCTAAGTCACACACAGAACGAATACAAAAAGAATTTTAGAAATCGAATACAACCTGTAATTTTTACTTCATTTCACCCTATAAGTATTAAATTTTTGAAAAAAAAAATTACCCTTAAGGTATCCACTAATAATGACGTTTCAAACACCGAAAGAATTTCTGATTTTTTATTTTTACCCCATTTCATCCTGTAAGTACCAAAATTTAAAAAAAATATATCCTTGAAGCCATTTCCTAGCAATAACCTTTTAAACGCAGGTAGAGTTTTTTTTTAACAGGATACGTTTTTTTCTTGAATATCTCCGATATTTTAATAGTTATTCTGCTATTCGGGCCGGAGACGAATCCAACAAATCAGAGATCATTAAAATTGGTATAGCTATTCTTGAGTTATAAATGGTGTAACTAAACCGACTTTGTTTTATATATTAAGATACGACTCCAAATTTCATTCTTGTTTTTGTGAATATATGAGTATTTTATATAGAAACACACATTTTATTTCCACTTTTCAAACTGCAAAAGGTTTGGAATGTAAATAGTGTACGTATATCCTGAACTTAAACGTACTGTATGTGTATGTTTGATTTTACAGGTCTTTCAGCACATTCAATTACATATTCATATTTTCCAAAAAAAATCACAAGTAAGCGAACAATCTTAAAAAACCTTGTGGTGTTAAATCTGAATTTGAAGTTTGTCAATACAATTTCTTGACGGACAATAGATAAAAACGCAAAAAAGGTAAGAAAAATAATTTTTTGCCATTTTTACTTCTATGTTACTCGAAAACTATCTATTATTGTTCAAAAACTTTGATGAAAAATCAAAGGGAATCATTTGCTGAGACGAAACTTAAATATTTAAGTCCATCATAAGCGCTTATGTTCTACTTTTTCTTCAGCGTAAACTTTCACATAAACGCTCATGTTCAATTTAAATATTTAAGTTTTGTTTCAGCAAATGGGCCTTAAATCAGCACAATATGGACACCCTAAAAAGTTTATCATCCCCTTTATGCCTATTACCTACTGAAAATGAAACTGTAAAATATTTGTTTAGAATAATGAATCAAGAAGCCATTTCGAGGGGAATACATATTTAAAACAATTTTTTTGGTGCAATTGAGGAATATGACACCTTATTTTGAGTCCTTTTTAATGTATGATCTCAAGACAGTAAAACCAATTGGATATAACGATTAATCCATAAATATTTTGAAATCATGTACCATATATTTGGTTAACATAGAGAGAATTCCATTCCATTTTAAAAACTAACATTACCCCTCCCTTAATTTTCAAGTAGCTTTTCTATCCGAACTGTTTTTCTCAGAAAAAAACCTTGCAAGTTAAAATTTTAGGAAATTTTATACACTTTCATTTCAAAGAGAAGGTTATTAACACCAACAAGTTATATTTTGTGTATTTTTATCACGAAATTCTGATTTGGACTCAACACCCCATAATACATGCAAAATTAAAGAAATCAAAACTATTCCACAAATGGTGGTTAGAGTTCGATACATTTTATTTGCTAAGACCTTCCTCATATTTGACTCCAAAATCAGCAGTGGTTGATTGTAAAACGAAATTATACCTTCATATAATAAATACTACATATCATGCAATTGGAAATTTGATGAAAAAATCTTAAGTATTGGCACAAATGCTTTTTAAGTATGAAATGAGTATTTATTTTAAAACCGCTAAGATACAGTCAAAAATGGCTGGACACACAGTTCTCTCCAATCACAATAATTGCCAATTTGATCGTGATTCCGGTTAAATGAAAGCGGGTTTATATAAACCGACAAATACAAATACAAAGTAACGATTGTACCAAAAGTTAAATTAAAGACAATTGGGCGTATTCACACATATTCTATCTAAATAACATTGAATAAACCCCAGTCTAAGATAAACTGGAGTTTAAAAGTGACTATGAATATGCCCCAATATGTATATGAACAAAAAAACAATATACATAAACTCGATAAAATCATGTCCAACAAAGAAAAAAGAAACCCTCGTCTGCTTAGAACGTAAACCAATGAACTCAATTTTGTATTTTCTTACAGTGAAACTTTAAAAAATCTAGAACAATATTTCTACTACGTAATATTTCAGCAGATATCGTTTTAGAATTTATGAAACTAAACTTAAATAATGATACGGCCCAGGGATGGGTGTCATGGCCCCCCACTGTGGCCGCCCTTGTTCTTTTGTGAATTACATATATCTATGTAAACTAGGAGAACAATATCAAGCAATTTCCTTCTCTCAAAATTGTGCACTTTTAAATTCAATGCGTTTGTGTTTGATTTCAAATGTTAAAATTTAAAATTATCAATTTCAAAGTGTTTACTTTGAAATCCAAGTGAATCCCTTTTAATTCAAAAGTCATAAAATAAAAACACTTTAAAAATAAATATGAAAATACTTGATTTCAAAGTGAACGCTTTGAATCCAAAGAGAAACATTTTTAAATTTCATTTCTCAACGCAACGCATACACATACTCATCTACCTACATAACGAGAGAAAAAAGAAGGAGAACAATGCCACGCATATCCCGTTAAAAAAATTCAAACTTGTTCGTTCTGTGCTTCCTAAAATTATCCACTTTAAAATTCAAAGCGTTTGTGTTTGATTTCAAATGTTAAATTTTAAAATTATCAATTTTAAAGTGTTTACTTTGAAATCAAAGTGAATCGCTTTTAATTCAAAAGTCATAAAATACAAACACTTTAACAATAAATATGAAAATACTTGATTTCAAAGTGAACGCTTTGAATCCAAAGAGAAACATTTTTAAATTTCATTTCTCAACGCAACGCATACACATACTCATCTACCTACATAACGAGAGAAAAAAGAAGGAGAACAATGCCACGCATATCCCGTTAAAAAAATTCAAACTTGTTCGTTCTGTGCTTCCTAAAATTATCCACTTTAAAATTCAAAGCGTTTGTGTTTGATTTCAAATGTTAAATTTTAAAATTATCAATTTTAAAGTGTTTACTTTGAAATCAAAGTGAATCGCTTTTAATTCAAAAGTCATAAAATACAAACACTTTAACAATAAATATGAAAATACTTGATTTCAAAGTGAACATTCTAAAACTGAAGAGAAACGCTTTGAATATGAGTAAATCAACCATGATTGTATGAGTGACGCGTCTGCTTGGCGGATTTCAGTACAGTATCGGTATTCGGTTTTAGTTTGTCTTCATCCGCATCGTTCACGTTCAGTTCAATTCAGTTGATCGTCGAGTGTTACAGTGTTGAGAAGTGCTTTATTCCCAGTGATCTTGTTTTTTAAAAAATTCTTTTAAAACATAAATATATACATGTTTGAGAACATTTCTAAACTAGTTAAAGATGTTGGAAAATGTAAACGATATGCAAGAAAAAGAAGTATTCGAATTAAACGATCTTTTGGTAAAAGAAATCGACGTTTTACCACCACCACAAAATATCACATACATATATACCCAGGAACCGAGTGAAGCGTGCGATTTCTCCCAAAATCTTGAAGATGACCACAAATTAAGGTCCCTGCTTCAGGAATTTGAACTAGAGGAATTATACACAGATTTGAAAAGTAAGTTTTTATTTTAAATTCTATATAATTTTTGAGTACCTACATAACCATTTATAATGGGGCATTTTTTAGTTTCGTGTGCTAATTTTGTTCTCATAAAATATACAAATACAGTGTTTGTCGCTTAATTGCACGTATTGTCTCGGATTCTTTTAAATAAACCCGGTATTTAGTTAACAAACACCCACTTAATTACGGCTCTCGTAAAATCAAATGATATTCGCTTAATTTGGTCAGTTTAAATATTAATCGCATATATTTACTATATACAAATTTCGGACTAAGGCCCCCTGCACACAACCGTACATAAGGCAGTTGCACTTTTTCGTTTTGTTGGGTACATAAAAGAAATCTGTGAAATTGATTGAATTTTCAGTGTACTTGTTCTAAGATGTGACGCTTTGTGCGCAGCAATCTAAGCGTGGTGGCAACGTCACTACATGACAAATTGTGTACAATCCATGTGCAGGCGGTCTTAGTTAACTTATTTTCTTTTTCCCGCTCATTTTTGTTTATTTTAGTTTAATTGTCGAATGCAAACATAAAAGATCGCAAATATTGATTTGACAATTTGTTTATCCTTCATATTAACTTTTTATTCACCGCCGTTCAACTAACCGGAAAATGTATATTGTTGAGTTCGTTAGCTGCGGGGTTCAATTAACCGTGCAATTTATGTAGAAAATATACGAATCTACTTTCTCATTCAATTATTCGTAAAAACCAATTAAGTGAGGTGCAAGTAAGCGGGAAATACTGAACCTAATTTTTCAGTAGCCAGGTTATACATGAGTTTTGCATGAGTTGCATTTTTATGCAAAACACCTAGCCTATGCAAAACAGTTGACACGAGTAAGTTGGGCCAAAAAAAACAACAAAATAATCATATGGGAGTGGGGGTCAATTTCCCCATTTAAGCGGGATTAACACAAGAGTTACTTAAAATAGAAACAAATATTATCAAAAACAAGAGCAAACTTCTCTATATAATATCCCATTAAAATATAAATTAACACGACAACACTTAAAATGCCATTCTTCAATTTTCTTTTTAAATGAAGCTTCAAACACTAAAAAAATGCTTAAATGTCTTCTTGTTTTAAAAAAAAAATGAAAATATAAAAATCTAATTTACTGCTTACTAACTGGAAATAGGATCTTTGGACCTTTTACTAGAGAAATTTAAGCATCTGGTTCTAAGTGTTTGCCACAAATTGTTGAGTAGTGAATATTAAAAACAAATATAACTAAGTTTGGTCTGCTCTTTTTCTAAAATTAATGAACTATAATTGTTAACAATAGTTGACTATTGTCGTTCTTTTTATCAAAACTAGTTACGATTTGTAACTATTTGATACATTGACATCGTTCCAAGATTCATTTTGAAGTGTCGAATAGTTACGTTTTGTAAATATTTTTAACTCATGTCCATGATATGAATTTAAAATGTGTTGATCTGTCAAAGAACACATATGAGTCGATTTGTTTACAACACAAATAAAATATTTGTTGCTTTTGGTTAAGTAATAAATACGAACAAAATTAAAATGCATTTTTTTCAATTGAAAATGAGAAAATTAATATTCGTGGACAGATCAACAACATCTAACAATATATCGTTCCTAAATGTAATCGTAATATCCTTACAATGTCTAACAATGAAACTTCAACAGTTTTGTTTTGAAATAACAACAATAGTTAACTATTGTTAGAAAAAGAACGTATCACTACTAAGGGTTCGTTTCACAATCTCTCAGTAAAGTTCTGATTACTTGACATTTAAATTATACAAAAATTTAATCCTTCCAATAAAAAAACTGCGTTTCACAACTTATCTTAATAGTAAATAAATAGGTCAATTAGTTTTCCAAACAGAATAGTTTTTACTGATGAAAAATTCAAAGAAATAATTAATACTTTCGTTCCTTTGTAAATTTGATAATCGACACTTAATCTCGCCATTAAAATACTTTACATATATGGTTGACTATTCAGATATTGTGTAACGTAAGTGAAGTTTATAATTGACTAGTAAGTTTCAAGTTGCTTACTTAGAACTTTAATCAGACATTGTGAAACAAACCGTTAATAATGCAAAATTTTGAAAAGAAGCTCTGTGTGAAATTTTGTTTCATGTTTTTTTTTTCAAAATTTTGTATGCGTAAATTAATTTTCAAAAACTTTTTAATAAAAAGAAAATTAATAAATGGATTTCTAGCTTTAAAAAAACTACCTACCTGTCTACTAAAAAAAAAACATTTACAGATTTGGAAAGCATTCGTTATTCAAGGACGGTTCGTTTAGAGTATAACAAGTACAAAAACAAGCACAGTTTTGGTCACACTTTTGAAATTCGTGATAGGAAGAAATTGCAATACACAGTTGTTAAAGAAAGCAGATATTATATTTGATTGGAAGGAAGGCAAAAAAATAGATGCAAGAAAAAGAATTGATTGCATTGGATAAGCTTTAACTAGTGGAACACTGTAAGATAAAAAAGTGCAAAACCAATTTTCAATCATATCTTATTTATCATGAAATGTTTCAATTAAGTTTTCTTCAAAAACTTAATGAATTTTAAATATTCAGATTATTGTTCGCCCATACAAGTAGTCTTTAAATGTTTTTTACAAAATGTAGGTTAGAAATTAAATAATATTGCAATATCGAAAGAAAATAGAAAAGACAAAATAAAATGCAAATTCGAAAGATCATGTAAACTAAAAATTCAACTTCAGAAAAGAAAAACTGAAACCTTAACCAAAAAAAATTTAAATTTAACCACTGAAACGATTATAAATTAAGATTTACCTTTTGATTTCTTTATCGATTGTAAAGAAACTTAAAATAGACATAATGATTAACGGTTTTTTTTGTAGAGTGCAAGCAAGTGAGAATATGTGACGTAAGAATATGAAATTTTGCTATAAATGCTCTTTGCTTTTGAATAGTGGTAGTATGAAAATGAATCAAATTTTTTTGCACTTTATTTTGTCTGTCAGTGTAAATAAATATATTCATTAAATTGATACATGTTTATTATTTTTCGTAGATGCTAAAATTTCTTTTAAGAATTTAAAATATTTAAAAAAGGAAGACATCCACGATGTTATAAAACCAGTAGGATTGCGTGCTGAATTTCGAGAAAAACTGTTTACATATTTTAAATCTGGGGTACGCTTAAGTAAAAATGGCCTGTTCTACAGATATAAAAACAAAATATTTTGATTTTTTTAGACAGGAATTGATGATGAAACATTGAGCAATACCTCAAAAGTTCTGAGATGGCTTGACAGAGAACCCTTCAACGATTCTCCGTCCTCCTTAAAACCGCTCGAAAAAACTCAGGCAAGAGACTAAGAGCTCGATTCAAATTAAGGTTGTAAAAATGTTTTAACATTATTTCACAGTCTCTCTCGGCTTTGCTTCAATCAAGTAGCAGAGGAAATTGTCTTCTTTCATATTATCAAGAAAACTCCACCTTTACAAAAAATCAGCGTGATGAGTTGGTTCAAATAATTTTGGAAGAAATTGTAGCAAAGGGAACAAAATTGAGACCGGACAGTTTTATGTTAATTGTTGAAGAAATCGTCACCAATTTCCCCACTGAAAAACAAAATCAGGTAATTAATGAATTTGAAAATAAACTAGTAAATTTTCACTTGTGGTAGTTCAAGTTTTTGATACATAAAAATAAAATTCGTGTTGATTTTAACTCAACCTGACACTACAATCATTGTTTATAAAGTTCTAGTATTCTCATACTAGAATTCATTGTTAAAAAAATGAGACTTTGAATAACTTTTCATTAAGGAACGACTGATAAAGTAACACATTAGTTACGATTTTGGAAAAGATGAACAATGAAAATTAACTTGAGTTACAAGAAAACGTACTTTTGTACATGGCAAGATGCCGCCCAAAAATGTTTTTCTTATGAGAACACTGTAATATGACCAAGGTATTTTTTTACTTTTATATTTAGAAGAAAAATAAATAATTTTTCTTAAGATTTTCTATTCAATCCACTAAGTCGCTGTAAGCGGTTAATATTTATTTTATTATTTTTGCTATGCATACGAGTACAGGGTGATTCGCATAAAGCTTGAAATAATTTTTTAAAAATTCTTCATTTAGGCCCGTTTGCTGTTACGACACATTAATATTCAAGTTCAATATAAGGGCTTAAGTTTCACCTTTTGCTTTGCATAAATATCGTTATGTTCAACATAACTGAAGTAGCACATAAGACATTTATGGAAGACATAATAATAATTTTGTTGGTTGTTTTTGTATTAAAATAATTTGTTTTTGTATCATATGTACCTTTTTGTCTAGAATTATGAACTGACTCTAAGAAAACTAATAACAAAATTAATAAAAACCCATATGCTTGGGCACGAAATCACGGGCTAGTTCAAAATAAGCATCATTTTCACTTCCACAATATATAACTTTTTTCTTATGAAACTTTTTTCCGCGTTATCGGCTTTGAAGGCTTATCAAACCACTTTCCTATCAAAAAGGTGTTCATTTGATATTATTTTTAGATTCTGCGATTCGGGCCTAGCATTTTATAATATATTCCTTTAAAATAACTAAGTTGCAATCAATGCTTATTACATACTTTTTAATTTATGTCTACTTTTGACGTTTGAACTGAAGTTAAGTTAGTAATTATTGAAAAATTCTCCTCAACAATGTTGAACATATATTTTTCCTGCAACTCACATAAACTTCTTTTTCACATAAAAGTTGTGTTGAACTATAGCTAATGAAAAATATTAATGTTTCAATTCAGCAAACTGGCCTTAAACAACTTGTTTAAAAAACAAAATAAAAGAATTGACTTCTGGATAAAAAAAATGCCACGCCTATTGTGTTTGTTATTAATGTTTTTAAATATTTTTTTTTCCACTATAAGTGAATATCTTAGTTAGCTGCTCCTCCTGCATAAACGGAGATTTTTTTTTATTTCAAGTTAGATATACATATACTTTTTGTAGCGTCTTATGCAAATCGCCCTGATTTTCTTCCAACTTGGTGCTTGCTGTTATGATTTTAATGGCTTCGGGCGTGTTTCACAATGCCTAAGTAAATTTCGACAGATAAATAGCGGCATATGCCGATATAAGCTTATGTATTATTATTCTGTGTCAATATTTATTTGTCAAGTATCTAATTAGAATTTTACTTAGACATTTTGAAACAGACCTCTAGAGTTTCAAATATCTACATATAACAATTTGTATGTTTGAAGAATTGATTACTAAAAACTGATTACTGTATTTTCTTTCAATTTTTTTTTGAAAACTTCGAATTGGCTTCAATTTTGTATCTTAATTTATTCTTTATATCTCAAGGAAAACATTTGCAGAAATATCTCAATACAGAATCAATGCCTATTGTTCCATCTCAATACGACCGCAGATACAGTTTTCCAAAAAAAAAAAAAACACTAGCAGAATCTTAAAACATTTCTTTGGGAGTGATTTTTGTGGAAAAAATAATGTTTGAGGGGAAATTTACTGTATACAACTTTCAACTAAACGCATTTTTGAAGTTGTTTTACAAATGAAAAGAACAAATTGTATACTTTTTCTATTAGAATAACAACAAATATGTACGATACCATCGTACAGTTTATTTTTTTATTTTGCAGTAAATTGTTTTGTAGCGTCCATTATATCAAACTAATTTTTTATACCTTTTATTCTTTAATGATTTTAGGATTATTATTACATACCTCGACAAAATAGGAAGAACCCAAGTGGCAAACTGTATTCCAAATATTTCAACCTCAAAACGAAAAGAAAAAAATTGAATACTTCCATTCCATCAGCCAGCACCACCGAAGAACTTGAACCTAGAGAAGCAGAAGTAAATGAGGTAGTCGAAGTTGACGAGTTGATGTCAAATTCTCTTAAAACTGTTTTAAAAAGAGATTCCAGCAACTGGGGTGAGACATTGGATAAATGGGAAAGAACATTTAGTTTGCGTCGGTCCGATTTTAAAAAATATTCCAAAGCGGATTTTTTATTGGAATGGCCAAAATTTAATGACGCCCGAGCTCCTGCTTTGGTAATTTTCTATTTATTTTGTTACGTTTTTTGCAAATTTTAAGATCAATTTTAAACTAGCTTTCCCATGAGCTAAAGACCTAAAACTGGAATTTATTCTTATTTATTTCTTCTATAAAATAAATTTACTTTCGGAAATCCTTTTGCAAACTAATGTTCGAATTTTATTTTGCTTATTTTACAGTAAAAAATGTATTTTTTAATATCATTCAAGATAAACATTGATTTCAACATAATATATCCTGGGAAAGAACACCTGTTGAAAAGTAAATGGGAAATATTTAAAACAAAAATCGTAAGCTACTACGATTCGAACATACGGAATCCTCAATCAAAAAGTTTGCTGGTTCAGGCTAAGGAATCAAGAAAAATTGGTAAGCATTAATGTTGTGAAATATTTAATTATACTTTTACAAATGACCATTAGTTTTTACTTCGATATTTGTTGAACATTTTTAATTCAGGTGCATTTCTTTTTTATTTCAGATTGCGAGGACTACATACTTACAATATTGTTGAACTCCATTTTACTGCCATCAGCCAGATTCAAAGGTTTGGATGGGAACAACAAACGAAAAGCTACTATCCAGGATGCCAATGAAAGTTTTGCTTTGCGTCTACCTTTAATAAGCGAATTCCAGATAAGAATAAAAGAACTAGTAGGCAAGTACTACGAAAATAAACTGACAATTCAACCATTTATTTTAGTGGAAGGAAGCACGCCTGATAGCTTAAATTCTTTTTATGTTTATTTTGATGAAACCCTTTATAAGTTTGACACATTTATTGAAAGCTTAGATGTTTGCTTTAAAATTTTTCAAGTTTTTAATTTAAAATACCCGCAAATGTGTGAAATTCCTTGGATTTTTATCCAACAATATTTCTATGAAATTTTTACTAAATTTGACGTAAAAAGCCCAAATTTAAATTCACTTTTAAATTTCATGAAAGTCGAATCGAAAAATTCAAATTAACAGTTATTTTGTATTGCCCTATCTTAATATTAATAACCGAGTTTACTTAGGATTGAAGATAGTTTGAATTATAACAAATTATCCTTTCTATTATTTTATATATATCTTTCCTTTATTGCGTATTTATTACTCACTATACTTTATTTTCCTCTGAAAGATACTTATAATTATCTGGGAAAGGTCAAGTCCAGTCAGGTCAATTACTTAATTTTTTTATTAGTTTTTGTTGAATGATTGTTGAACTTTATTTTACCTTCATCGCATTTCGCCAGATTTAGAAGTTTCGATAGGAATTCCAAACGAAAAGCGACATTTATTTATATCTCTCTTGTTTATTTCTTATTCCATACTCACTATACTTTATTTTTCTCTGAAAGATACTTATAATTACCTGGAAAAGGTCAGATCAAGTCAATTTCTTAATTTTAATATAAGTTTTTGTATCGCATGTTTTAATAATTGTTGAATTATTGTTGAACTTTATCATACCTCCATCGACTTTCGCCATATTTAGAAGTTTCGTTAGGAATTCAAAACGAAAACCGACATTTATTTATATCTCTTTTCTTTAATTTGTATTCACTACTCACTAACATAATTTTCCTCTGAAAGATACTTATAATTATCTGGGAAAGGTCAAGTCCAGTCAGGTCAATTACTTAATTTTTTTATTAGTTTTTGTTGAATGATTGTTGAACTTTATTTTACCTTCATCGCATTTCGCCAGATTTAGAAGTTTCGATAGGAATTCCAAACGAAAAGCGACATTTATTTATATCTCTCTTGTTTATTTCTTATTCCATACTCACTATACTTTATTTTTCTCTGAAAGATACTTATAATTACCTGGAAAAGGTCAGATCAAGTCAATTTCTTAATTTTAATATAAGTTTTTGTATCGCATGTTTTAATAATTGTTGAATTATTGTTGAACTTTATCATACCTCCATCGACTTTCGCCATATTTAGAAGTTTCGTTAGGAATTCAAAACGAAAACCGACATTTATTTATATCTCTTTTCTTTAATTTGTATTCACTACTCACTAACATAATTTTCCTCTTAAAGATACTTATAATTATCTAGGAATTTTGATCAGTTTCGATATCGAATTGTTGAATTATTGTTGAACTTTATTTCACCTCCATCGTGATTGGCCTTATTTAGAAGTTTGGGTAGGATTTCAAAAGGAAAAGCGACTATTCCGGAAGCCAATGAAAGTTTTACTTTGCGTCTACCTTTAATAAGCGAATTCCAGATAAGAATAAAAGAACTAGTAGGCAAGTACTACGAAAATAAACTCATAATTCAACCATTTATTTTAGTGGAAGGAAGCACCCCTGATAGCTTAAATTCTTTTTATGTTTATTTTGATGAAACCTTTTATAAGTTTGACATATGTATTGAAAGCTTTGATGTTTGCTTTCCATTTTTTAAAGTTATTAATTTAAAATATCTGCAATTGTGTGAAATTCCTTGGATTTTTATCCAACAACATTTCTATGAATTTTCAGTAAATTTGAGGTGAAAATCCCAAATTTAAATTCGCTCTTACATTTCATGAAAGAAAAAATTTATTTGTCAGTAATCCTGTATTTCCTCTTCTTATAATATAAATATCCTGACGTCATTAATAATTGAGTTTAACTAGGGTTGAAGATTGTTTGAATTGTTACAAACTATCCTTTATATTTATTTATATCTCACTACATTAATTTGTATCCACTACTCCTCTTAAAGATACTTGGAAATGACCAATATCAGTATCGTGGAAAGGTCACGTAAATTTTTTCAATCAGTTTTGATTTCGAAATGTTTGAACACAATCATGTAAACATATGTATATATCACTTACTTTATGACTTAGTTATTGTTGGTTGAAACACGATAAAAATGTTTAAGTGCTTTATGTGTAATGACAATTTTTCTTTAGTTGATATCCTTATAAGACATTTAAAAGATCATCATTTACTCTCTCAAAAAGACACTATACAATGTGGGCAAAATAATTGCAGGCAACTATTTTCAAGATTTTTTCTTTTAAAACGACATCTATTATCACATAAGAAAAATGAAAATGCTTGTCACCCACCAGTTTTGGAAACGAAAGAAATGTTATCAAACGCAACTTCAATTATTTGTCCGCAAAAGTCGGTAATTCATTTTGACTGCACATCTAAAATAGACATACAACAAATTATTTGCAATTTAAAAAATAAAGCCTTAGCTTTGTGCCTCGAAATATATGCAAAAAGTTCAGTGCCAAGAAAAGAAGTCGTTCACATTCAAAACATTGTTGTGGAGTTGGTTTCAGGCATTTCATCTTCAATAAAACTGTTACTATTGAATTCATCTTTCACTTTACCATTTGATGTGGCACAAGACCTTAATACCATTTTAGAATTTTGTGACAATCCATTTCAAGAAATAGGATCTGAACATAGAATGTTCAAAGTTTTAAAAGAATCGAATCTCTATGATTGTCCAAAATCTTTTGTCATTATGAATGAAGTGACTGAAAAAATTGTCCATGGTAATCCTACGCTCGATGCAAAATCTTTAAGTATTCAAATCATGCCATTGCAGTTCCAAATAAAATCCTTGTTTGAACTACCCAACGTTTTAAAAACGACTTTACAAAATACAAACAACTTGTTAGATAACATTAATCTATCAAATTTTTGTAACGCTGAAATTTTTAGATCTAAAAAAAGTAAATTTCTTTCTAAAATAATAATACCGTTTAATTTATATTTTGATGACTTTCAAATAAATAATGCTTTGGGTACCCATACATTTTCAATTTGCGGTTGTTATTATAATTTTCCAACCATGCCACAATTTATACTTTCAAAATTAGATTTTATATTTAACGCCGCTTTTATAGCAGCAAATGACCTTAAACAGTGTGGTAATGAAACATCGTTATACCATTTGATCGAAGAGTTGAAAGCGTTGGAGGACGGAATTCCAATTCAATTGTCTGAAAAGACGGTTATAGTACATTTTATTATTGGCGTAGTGATTGGGGACAACTTAGGACTTAACAGTATATTAGGTTTTGTGCAGTCTTTCAATGCAAAGCGTTACTGTCGAGTATGTACCACTCCAAAAGAAAACATGAAAACGGACATAATAGAGAACGAGAACTTGTTACGAAACCGACTTCAATATCAGGAAGATCTTGATAAAAATAACTTTCAAGAAACAGGTATAAGGTCAAAATGTATTTTCAATTCCTTGAAGAATTTTCACGTTGCAGACAATTTTTACTTTGACCTAATGCATGATGTCTTGGAAGGTGTTTGTGTTTATGATATCTGTAATGTTCTGATGGGTTTGATTAATGACAAAGTAATTTCATTAGATACTATCAACAGCAGAAAACAATTGTTTCAATTTGGAACAACTGACATCGGAAATATCTCACAGCCTCTTAACATAGATAAACTTAGATCATTTAACTTGAAGATGACAGCAAGTGAAGTTCATTGCTTTACACATTTTCTTCCACTTATGATAGGAGATTTAATTCCTGCAGATATAAGGCATTGGAAACTTCTGATTTTGCTGGTAGAAATAGTTGATATTTTATTTCAATCCTGTTTTTCTGATAACGATATAGATAACTTGCGTCAGCTTATAAAAAAACATCATCAGCTTTATATAAAACTATATGGTTATTTGAAACCGAAACATCATTTCTTAGTTCACTATCCTCATGCAGTTCAAATGTGTGGACCTTTAAAATTTGTATGGGCAATGCGTTTTGAAGCGAAACATAAAGATACCAAAATATATTTTAATAATATAACATCTAGAGTTAATCCTTCATACACCGCAGCCATTAAAAGCTCCTTAGTTTTTTCTAACTTTTTATTGAAATACAGAAATGGTTTTCCTGATCCTTATGACCCTAAGACATTTTGTGCAAAAGATATTACAAAAGAAGATTATTTTCCATTTATAATTACTGAACTTGACTTAGATTTTAAATCTGTACATGTTGCAAGTAATGTAAGATATAAAAGTACTGATTATAAAGAAAATATGTATTTAGCGAACGCCAATAAACTAGATGTGTTCATTGGCAAAATCAAATTTTTCATTTACGAAAAAGGAACGATTTTTGTTCTTTGCTTCCCTGTAAAAACTGCAAAATTTGACAAACACTTTCAATCGTTTGAAATCGGCACGAAAGAAAATAACTTACAATTAGTAGAAATTTCGAAATTCACAAGCCCTCCTTTTAATTTATACCAAATCAATAATGGAAAGACATATGCTCGGCTTAAAACATTATAAAAACTAATTTCTGAGTGTTAAAAAATCATTAGCTTTATATAAAATACAAAATTGGTTTGCCTCTTCCTTACAATAATTTTAAAACATATACCTATTGTTTAAATCTTATAACAATAATAAGACTTATATTGATATAAATTTTAAATCTGCAAATGTTGCAATCAATGTGAAATATAAAAGTACTGATTATATAGAATAAGAAAATATGTATTTGGTGTATGTAAATAAATTACATAGATGTGTTCTTTGGCAACACTATTTCTATATCTAAAAAGGAATAAGAATAATTTTCGTTCTTTGTTTTCCTTAAAAAAATGTTAAATTTTACAATCACTCAATCATTTGAAATCGGGATGACCGAAAATAACTTAAAACCAAAAAAAATTTGGAAATTTATAAGCCCTCCAATTAAATAATGGAAAGATAAATGTTTGCAAGGCTTAAAACTTTGTAAAAAAAACTAATTTCTTAGGTTTATAAAAATTTTGTAAAAATATTTTGTATAAAAGATATGAAAATTATTTCTCTCTTATAACTTGTGATGATATAAATTTGTAAATGTTGCAATCAATGTGAAATATTAAATTAATGATAATAAAGATAATATGAATTTGCATAATATGTGTTCATTCATCATCATCATCATCGTCGGCTCGACAACCGGGGTCCGGTCCTGGCCTCCTTCAACAAGTCTCTCCACCCATCCCGGTCTCGAGCCGCCGCCATCCAGTTGCGCACCCCAAGGCTCCGGGCGTCCTGGTCTACGCCATCTCTCCAGCGCAAGCATGGTCTACCACGCTGTCGTCTACCATAGAATGTACCACAAAGAACTTTCCGAGCAGGTTCCTCTTCGCTCATGCGAGCTAGGTGCCCTGCCCACCGGAGTCTACCGAGCTTAATTTTTGTCACGATATCTGCTTCAAGGTAGATTGCGTACAATTCATGATTGTACCGTCTCCGGAATCGTCCTTCCTCACATATGGGGCCAACAATTCTCCTTAAGACTTTTCTCTCGAACGCGGCTAAGAGGTCGGAGTGCCTTTTGCTAAGCACCCAAGTCTCGGATCCATATGTGAGTACTGGCAGGACCATGGTCCTGTACAGCAGCAGTTTTGAAGTTATGGTGAGATTTCTGGATTTGAAGAGCTTTGACAGACTATAGTAGGCTCTGTTGGATTTGAGAAGCCGCCCGCGTATTTCTTCTTCTATATTGTTATCGGCTGCTACTATTGACCCAAGGTATTTAAAGGATTGCACCACTTCAAATTCGTGCTCCGCTACCTTGATTGTTTGACCAACTGTTCCTCTCGCATTCGACGCCACCATGTACTTTGTTTTACCTTCACTAATGTGCAGCCCCAGATTTTGTGCCGCCTGCTCGATCTGGATGAAGGAATCATGTACAGCTTGCTCAGTTCTTCCGATGATGTCGATGTCGTCTGCGTAAGCCAGTATCTGGCTGGACCTGTTGACGATGGTCCCTCTTGTTGCCGTGCCAGAGTCACGGATTGCTTTCTCCAACGCCAGGTTGAAGAGGAGGCAGGCCAAACCATCCCCTTGTCGGAGTCCATTAAAGATGTTGATTGGTTTGGATAGCAATCCGGCTATTTTTACTTGGCTTGTTACGTTGGTCATGGTCAACCTACATAGTCGTGTCAATTTATTTGGGATGCCGAATTCTCTCATGGCTTTGTAAAGTTCTACCCTGGCTATGCTATCGTAGGCGGCCTTAAAGTCTATAAACAGGTGGTATGTTGGGATGTTAAATTCTAGACATTTTTCCATCGCCTGCCTAAGGGTAAAGATCTGATCAGTTGTTGATTTGCCTGGAATGAAACCGCACTGATATTGTCCGATGATGGTTTTAGCGTATGGGGTTATCCGGTCTTGTAGGATAGAGGAGAGTATCTTATAGGCGGTACTCAACAACGTGATACCTCTATAATTGCTGCACGTTGTGACATCTCCCTTCTTATGTATGGGGCAAATGATACCTTTTCGCCAGTCTTCTGGAATTTCTTCATGCTCCCACACGTGCACTATAATCTCATGAATTGCTTGACGTAAAGCTGGCCCACCGTGTTGAAATAGTTCGGCTGGTATACCATCGGCTCCCGGGGCTTTGTTTTTCTTTAGCCGGCCTATAGCCTTCTCAACCTCTTCTATGCTTGGTGGCGGCAACATAGGGTACTCTTCTTGAAGTAGTGGAGCCTCCACTTCTGCAGTGAGCTGACCATTTAGCAATTCATTGAAGTACACTTCCCATCGCTCCAGTATGCTTTGAGGATCGGTGATCAGATTTCCCTCTCCGTCCTTGCAGTATGTGCAGCGTGGTGTGTACTGCGTCATGTTTCGGACGGATTGGTAGAACTTCCGCGCCTGGTGCGGACCTCGCTCTCGGCTTTTCTCTATTTCACAGATTATGTTCTTCTCCCAGGCTGATTTTTTCTGTCTGTGAAGCCGTTTTTCAATTCTTCTGAGCTCTTTATATTCGTCTTCGCGTGCCCGCGTTCTATGAGATTGTTGCATTGCTCGGTACGCAACATTCTTACGTTCAGTCGCTAGCTTGCATTCATCATCAAACCAGTCGTTCCGATTTCTACGACTGCTGCCTAAGATGGAGTTGGCAGTACTAATGACAGTATTCTTAAGGCGTGTCCACTTCTCATCTACGCCCAGCAAACTGGCTCCAGGACTTACTCTACCCAGTTCTAGGGCGAGTCCTAACGCATTACCAAAGGTGTTACTGGTGTTTTCATTGCGCAGAGCAGCCGTGTTGATTCGAACCTGATCGGCGGATGCAATACGTCTTCGCAAGGCAATCCGCCCTCGGAAAACCATACCAACAAGATAGTGATCCGAGTCGATATTGGCACCTCGGTACGTTCGTACCGTCATCAAGTTCGAGTAGTGGCGACGGTCTATCAACACGTGGTCAATTTGGTTACGAGTGACTCCATCAGGTGATACCCAGGTGGCTTTGTAGATATCTTTACGCGGGAACCTGGTACTCGCAACGACCATGTTTTTCGATGCTGCCAATTCTAAGACTCGAAGTCCATTGTCATTAGTGTTCTCATGCAAACTATGGGTGCCTGCGTAATGCCTGAATACCGGCTCCCGACCTATTTTTGCATTCAAATCCCCAAGGATGATTTTTACGTCATACCTTGGACAGGCATTGAGGGCCCTCTCGACTTGTTCGTAGTAAGTCTCTTTTTCTTCGTCTGAGGACTCCTCCGTAGGTCCGTGAACGTTAATGAGGCTGATGTTCTTAAATTTGCCTCGCACGCGAAGGGTGCATAGCCTTTCGCTTATAGCGTTAAAGCCGATGATGGCAGACTTCATTTTTTCGCCGACTAGGAAGCCTACCCCGAGCACATGGTGTTTTGTATGACAGCTGTAGTATAAGTCATAATCTTTCTTCTGTAGAACACCATTCCCTGTCCATCTTATTTCTTGAAGTGCTGTTATGTCAGCTTTATATTTTGACAGGGCATCGGCTAGCTGCTGAGCAGCTCGAGCTCTATAGAGCGATCGTACGTTCCATAAGAAAATTCGTAAATCGTTATTCCGTTTTCTTTGCGTGGGTTGTCGTCGTGAGATCAGTCCGTTTCCGAGGCTTGTTGCTGGTCTCGTAATTCTTCTTGTTTTACGGAACAGGGAATTAACCTGTTGCCAACCTGTGGAACCAGCCTGATCATATTAGCCAAACCTTTTTAAAGGCTTGTTTCTAGCGGCCGCCGCGAAGAGGCTATGATCACACTTCCACCAGTCCGAATAGTTACGGCACGTGCATGTTTTCGTATGCTACATGTTATTCCCCCTATTCGGCTGATGGCTGACCGCCATGTGTTCATTGGCAACACTAATATCTTTTTATTTCCTAAAAGGAAAGATTTCCTTTAAAAACTGTTAAATCATTTAAAATCTGCATGAACAAATGTAACTAACTTATAAGCAAATATAGCTAATTTTTGTGAATGCCGTTACTAGGCTTAAAACATTGTAAAAATTTAGTTTTAAGTGATTTTTTGAAAAATTCTCAATAAAAACTTTAAAAAATTGAAAAAATTAAAAAAAGTTTTATCATTGTAGAGTTATATTTTATCTTTCAGCTTAGATAGAGACTTCTAGACACTGGTTTTCAGTTAGAAAGTAAGTATCTATTTCAGCTTCTGGTTACGCATTGTGCTCAAGTCAAGTGCAGTGCACTAAGAAATCGAGATGACGATCTTGTCTGAATGCATCAAATGTGCTTTGCAAAAAACAAAACTAATATAAGAGTAAGTATGAGCTGCAAATGTGCATTAAAAGTGTTCCACATTTAATTTTAAAGTAGGAAATTTTAAACTGAAATTAAAAGCATAAACTTTAGAAGCACTTTTAATTTTAATATGTGCGTTTTTAAATGTGCTTTAAAAGTGAATCACTTTTAATTTCAAAGTGACATTTTTAAACTGAAATTAAAAGTAAACGCTTTAAAAACACTTTTAATTTCAATACAAACGTTTTGAAATGTGATTTAAAAGTGTTTCGCTTTTAATTTCAAAGTGGCATTTTTAAACTGAATTTAAAAGTAAACGCTTTAAAAACACTTTTAATTTCAATACAAACGTTTTGAAATGTGATTTAAAAGTGTTTCGCTTTTAATTTCAAAGTGGCATTTTTAAACTGAATTTAAAAGTAAACGCTTTAAAAACACTTTTAATTTCAATACGAACGTTTTTAAATGTGATTTAAAAGTGTTTCGCTTTTAATTTCAAAGTGGCATTTTTAAACTGAATTTAAAAGTAAACGCTTTGAAAACACTTTTAATTTCAATACGAACGTTTTTAAATGTGATTTAAAAGTGTTTCGCTTTTAATTTCAAAGTGGCATTTTTGAACTGAATTTAAAAGTAAACGCTTTAAAAACACTTTTAATTTCAATACGAACGTTTTGAAATGTGATTTAAAAGTGTTTCGCTTTTAATTTCAAAGTGGCATTTTTAAACTGAATTTAAACATAAACGCTTTAAAAACACTTTTAATTTCAATACGAACGTTTTTAAATGTGATTTAAAAGTGTTTCGCTTTTAATTTCAAAGTGGCATTTTTAAACTGAATTTAAAAGTAAACGCTTTAAAAACACTTTTAATTTCAATACGAACGTTTTTAAATGTGATTTAAAAGTGTTTCGCTTTTAATTTCAAAGTGGCATTTTTAAACTGAATTTAAAAGTAAACGCTTTAAAAACACTTTTAATTTCAATACGAACGTTTTTAAATGTGATTTAAAAGTGTTTCGCTTTTAATTTCAAAGTGGCATTTTTAAACTGAATTTAAAAGTAAACGCTTTAAAAACACTTTTAATTTTAATATGAACGTTTTTAAACGTTCAATTTTGTTTCAATTTCAATTGAAAGATATTAAAATTGTGCGCTTTGAAATTGAAAGCGTTTCTTTTAAATTTAAAAGTTAAGACTTTTAAATACAACTTAAAAGTGAAAATATTGAAATTAAAAGTTAAAATTTTTAAAAATAAAGTGTTGTAAAGTGAGGCCAATAATTTAAAATTTTAACTTTTAATTTAAATGCGTTTGTCTTCAGTGCTCTTTTATTCGTATTCACTTTTGATTTTAATGCGGTTTGTTCGGGAGTTTAAAGTGTTTTTTTCTCGGTGTGGGAACATTAGATATTCGCCCTTAGGCGAGGCGTGGAGAGGAGAGGAGAGGGTGGGCGAGAGGGAGGTTAGGTAAAGTATCCTAGGCAGGATGATTATTTCTGTGTTATCGTCAAGTTAAACAGGTAAAGATAATAACAACAAAAAAAAAAAAAACTTTGTGTGTTGAAAGAGATGAACATTAGTGTGGTTGATGGGCTCCACACAAAATGGCCTCTGAGCCAGGAATCAAGTGGCGACTGGCGACATTTAGGGATAAAATTAATGTTCACCACTTTATTTCTTCTCTTCTCTTTTGGTTTCTTTTTTTTTGTTGTCGTATAGTCGTAGTCGTCGTCGTAGTCGTCGTCGTAGTCGTCCTCATGGGCCAGGATTTTATAATCTCCAGATCACACTCAAGTGAATTTGTTTACCTTTGAGATGCGATTATCTTGTTTTGAATTTTAAATGACAGTCATGAAAAAATATTGAATAAGAAATTTTGTCGGTTTTTTTTCAGAATAACACAAACACAAAAATGAAGTCCCTTTTCGAAATCTATTCTCATTTTAGGCGATAAATTGGAAAGGAGGTTTTTTCGTCTTTTTTTTCGATATATACCTACATTCTCGGTCCCCAGTCGGAATATGGATTTGCTTCGGAGACTTCTGATTGTCTTACATAGAAAAAAAAAATTATTTAAATAATTTTATTCTTTTTGGGAAAGTTATAAGCTTCTCAAAAAATCCTTTCAAGATTAATATTTGCTTCAGTTTTTTTTTTTTTTAAGTTGAGTATCTATACGTTTTGTCCTGAAAAAATTATGCCTTTAAGCTTGAAAACAATTTGTGGCAAGTATAAAAATAAATTTAAGTTAAAAGCTGTTATCAAAGTCTTTCTTTTGAAGACCCAAATACTTAGTTTGCTTTTTTAGTCTCAATTTTCAAAGTTTAATGGATCTAATGTAATATTCCTTTCCAACAATTTAAATTCATGTTAAAATTAGATATAAACAGTGAATTGGAAAACATTTTTCCAAAAAAAAAATATTATCTAAATATTTTATCAAGCATACATTCAAATATACGAGCAACCAACCTAGATATATAGCTGAAGAAACAACATTTTGTCCGTGGTCTCTTGCTTGTCACAATATGGAAATTACTTCAAAACTACCCCCTAGTCATGGTATCACCACAGTCTGACGTTTAATTTCCATCTTCCATAATGGAATACATATAGCAAATACCCTCTCGTCTCCCCCTGTCGCCCTCTGGATCATCATTGCCGAACAAGGACACATTTCAAAACACAAATTGAAAGCAAATATTTAAAATCAAAACAGGTGAGACCGAAGACTACAACCATGAAGACGACGACGAACTATATGAGAGCTGGAAAGACGGCAAGCAACCTCAACCAAGACGACGACGACGCCCGATGACAATGATGACAACCGGAGGATGGCACCACCACGTCTACATCACTCAGATCACACACATATATACACCTATTTCTTCACACAAAATCTGGATACACATACTTACATCAGAAATAGAAAGGGAATCAAGGGGGGGGGGGGGGCAAAGACACCCTCAAACTGTCTTTCATTTATCATCATCAGACATCATCATCTTATATATTATTTCGTGGTATGAGCAAAATAAAAATATATACGACACAAAAAAAAAAAAATAAAAAAAATGGCAAAAGATGACGGACGGATGCGGAGCAGACATCTTCGTTTCCTTGTACGTTTTCTTGGTTGGATTTGTGCAATCTAAAGTAAATTTTCCTTTACCCTAATGGCTTGGATTCAACGCCGAAAGGAGCCAACAAAGATGTCACCATCTGTATTGTGGCGCTTGAATGTTTAAACTGCGAACGAAGATTGAGGAGTTTTGTGTATGGTGATGGCGACGACGAAAACGAATACGAAGACGATAACGCTGGGGACACGTTTTGATAGAGACGACGAGGGATGTATTTTTTTAGGACCAATTTCTTTTTTGGCATACACAGCTGGAGCTGGACGCTAAGCAAACACACGAGACTTATATTTTTAGGAATTTCACAAGGAACATTATTTAATATTGAAGGACATTGGCGTTTGGTTGTTTGGTATTATTTCTTTTCATGAGTTTTCTCTACTAACAAGTGGGTTTATGGCTTTTAGGCCCAGTTTTTCAGTGCGAGATTATACTTATTTCCCGAGTTAACTCCTGAATTATGTTTTTCAGTCAATTTAGATCTCGAGTTAACTTAACAAATTTGGTGAGTCAACTCTGGATTAGCTGAATAGGTACTTCTGAAAGGTGCGTGTCAAAAATCTATTCAAATTGAGGTTGATTTCCATAGTGGCGCCATCTCGAATTCGATAACGAAATATTGATTTCTGTACTATCGCACTTCGATTTCGATCGAACTACTTTTGAGTTAACTCGGGATTAAAGTGATTTTTTAAGAGGTTTAGAACTTTTTTAAAAAAAAAACACAAAAAATTCGAAAAAATGAATGAAATATTTATTTGAATCGATAGTTTGAACCTTGCAATTTAATGTTTAAAGATAACTTCATGCAAATGTTGACCGCGGCTGCGTCTCAGGTAGCCCATCCGCTGAGTCCAATTTTGGCATACTCTTTCACACATATCGGCCGGTATCTCACGAATGAATGCATGGATGTTGGCTTCCAATCAGTCAATCGAAGCGGGCTTGTCCCTATAGACATTAGCCTTGACATACCCCCACAAAAAATAATCTAATGGTGTCAAATCGCACGATCTAGGCGGCCAATTGACCGGCCCGAAACGTGAAATTAACTGTTCACCAAACTCGCCTCGCAATTGCGCCATTGTTTCGCGTGCTGTGTGGCATGTGGCACCGTCTTGTTGAAACCACATATCATGCAAGTCAAGAACTTCCATTTCGCGCAAAAAAAAGTTTGTTATCATCGCTCGGTAGCGTTCACCATTGACAGTAACGCTGCGATTCGCATCATCTTTGAAGAAATAGGCCCAATAATGCCGCCGGCCCATAAACCGCATCAAACAGTGGCTTTTTCGGGATGCATTGGTAGCTGTTGCAATGCTTCCGGCTGATCTTCACTCCAAATGCGGCAATTTTGCTTATTTACGTACCCATTCAACCAAAAATGAGCCTCATCGCTGAACACAAGCAGCGCGCGATGAACATTTCGAACCGAGCACGAATTTTGATAGTAAAATTCAATAATTTGCAAGCGTTGTTCATTTGTAAGACGATCCATGGTTAAATTGCAAACCAAACTGAAGCTGTTTGACAGTGACACAAGGTACTAAACACACGTCAGCTGTCAAAACCAGTGTTGCCAAAACCAAACCAGCTTAAAAATCACCCTTTATTTGCAGGATTAACTAACTCTGATTTAATTCGGAGTTAACTTATGCACTGAAAACTGGAACAAATATACATATTTTATTTTTAAATTCTTTGCGACACATATTTTGAAAATAAAACAACAACAACTGTGAATTTCCAATTTTCAGAATCCAAGATTTCAGTAAAACCTTCCTATTTTGTCGATGTTGTGATTATGAACTCATAAAAAAAGGCAACAAATTTCATACTAGAGGGTTGATTGAGGTTTTCATCAATTTGATTTACATTTTAAAAAGTGTAAACACATTTTAAATGCAAAATAATGCATAAAAGTTAATTAAATTTGACAAATATTTTAAATTTTGAAGAAAAAAAAATTGGTGGCAACCCCGGATTATCAGAAACTCTCCTAAACTATAATTTTCAAACTTCATTGTTTCCGAATAAAGTATATCGAAGTCTTGTAGTCTGCAGCTAACACCTTAATCAAATTAAATGATGCTATTTCAATGCCTACTTTATACAAACATTAAGCTCGTCTGGCAAGCACTTGTATCCGCTAAATTCGTCTGGTATGATTTTTGTTCATGCATCTAAGAATGCGGATATTAAAGGGTTTTCCAATAAGAGGTGTTATTTTGATATTCAAAGAAAAATGGCATTTTTTGAGATAAATGATCGGATGTTTATTTAAAGAGGAAGGTATGCCGTTAATAATGAAACACAACATCAGCCAAATGGCCGCCACGACCACGCTTACAGGACCATATCCTTTTCATGAAATTTTCCATAACCAAATCGCAAAGTGGCTGCCCTATGTCTTCGATAGCCTCACGAATTCCATCTTTGAGGTCTTGAATCGACGCTGGGCTGTTGGCGTAGACCTTATCTTTCACGTGGCCCCAAAGGAAGAAGTCGCAAGGTGTTAAATCACAAGATCTCGGTGGCCAATTGTGATCACCTCTTCGAGAGATAACACGGTCCGGAAACTTTTCCCGTAAAAGATCGATGGTTTCATTGCTTGTGTGGCACGTAGCGCCGTCTTGTTGAAAGTAAACGTTGTCCAGATCAATACCATCCAATTCCGGCCATAAAAAATCATTAATCATCTCTCGATAGCGCAATCCATTGACCGTAACTGTTGCTCCAGCCTCATTTTCGAAAAAGTAAGGTCCAATGACCCCGCTGGACCATAAACCGCACCAAACAGTCACGCGTTGAGGATGGAGAGGCTTTTAAACAATAACTCTTGGGTTTTCCGAGCCCCAGATGCGACAGTTTTGCTTGTTGACGTAGCCTCCGAGGTGGAAATGGGCCTCATCAGTCAAGATGATTTTTCGATGAAATTCCGGATCATTTTCATGCATTTCAAGGATCCAATCAGCAAAGACACGACGTTGTTGATGATCAGCCGGCTTGAGTTCTTGTGTTAACTGAACTTTATAAGCCTTAGGACCCAAGTCTTTATGCAAAATACGGTGTAATGACGTTTGTGGAATGCCTAATTCCAAAGAACGACGAGGAATGGACAAACCTGGGTTTTCTTCAACACTTTGGGCTACAACAGCAATATTCTCAGTTGTTCTTGAGCGACGTGCACGGGTTTTATTCTTCACATCACTAACTTGTCCCAACAGCTCGAATTGTCCACCAATTTCTGTATTGCGGTACGACAAGGTGCTTCACGACGACCCAAAAATGTTCTAGTTTTACGAACCGTCTCTGCCAAATTTTCACCATTTTTATAGTGAATTTTAATAATTTCAATGCGTTGTTGAAGCGTGTATCGTTCCATTTTTATTAATGGCGTAGTTTCTACTTGTCAAATGTCAAAAAATGACAGCTTCAAAAGTGACAGCTACCGAAATAGCGGGCTATTCAAAATAACACCTCTTATTGGAAAACCCTTTATAACATATCTAAAATCCAACCTTGCAGAAGTTGCAGGTTAATTTTTACCATTTTTTTGCATTTAAAAAAAAAAACTGGTTGGCAACTTAGCAGCACTGCCAGATTAGTCCCAAATAAAGTGTACCTACAGATAACAAATTTTAAACTTGTAACGAATGGGGAAGTGTAGTATTTTTGGAAGAAAAACAAACAATGAGCCTCATAAATGTATTTATAATGAAAGAATTCTTGTTTTGATTTTAAATTAATAAACTTGGGATTAGTAAGTTTATTTTGTGTAAACATTTATTGTTTTCAATTGTGATTCTTCAAAAATGTCGACCAAGAATTATCATTTGATCTACGGTAACTCTAATCGAGTATATTTTCTGAAGTTTGGTTCGATTAGTGGAAATAAGTGCGCAAACCATTTTCGACATTTTGACAGTTTTCCTTCTCTCTGAGAGAACTTCATTCAAAATCTTCAAATTTGACATTTAGTCAGATTTAGTGCGAAAATCTTTGGAAAAAACCTACAATATGTTCTTCTTGGTTGATCTTCATATTTCTGTTAAATTTTTTTTGTTGTTTTACTTTTGGTTGTTTTTCTTCTCAAATTTGTGTTAAATTACGTCATTTGCCATGAATGTAAGATAAAAAAAAAAACAAAATCACACTATTAACATCAAAATTTGTTGACTTTTGTAAATAATGTTGATAGATTATTGTAAGCTGATATTTAACCTCTAATTTAAAGCTTCAATATTGATAATCCTATAATTAGAACTAAAGATTTTGGCTTTTAAGTGCACTCATATCGACTTTTTAGGATTTTACGGAAAACGAACCATTGTCCTCTGAGGTTCATCAGTTGATTAACAAATACTACTCACCACATAGGTATGTATAATACCAAACAAGCAAGCAAGCACAAATAGAATCCGCGATTCGGATAGAATTCTGTGTATTCCCCGCGGCGCACACAATTCTCCCCCTTCGCCCTAGATCGTTTGATGTCATACCTTTGAATTTTTTTTGTATGGTTATGTGATGTCAAAAGTCTTCGCCGATCAGCCAGCTTCGATTCAGGACTTGGAAGCCCACACTACTAGCGTAATTAGGCAGATAGCGGTATAGCAATGCTGGAAAAAGTGATCCAAAGTTGGGCCTTCCGAATGGACTTCTTCAAATAATAAATGTCAGATATTGCTCTTTGTCATAATAAAGATTCCACCATCCAATTCCAATTTCCAACTAAAATTCCAAATTATAAATTAAAAAAAAAAGTTTTAATTGAATCAAAAACAAAAGTGTTTCGATGCCTTAATCCTTTTAAGAGTCTTGGCTTAAGATCCACAAAAAAACATCATCATGGTTTTGACGTTTTTTTCGCGAAAAATCTCATATTTATTCTAGAATCTCGCATTTATCGTTATCGACGGTTCTCATTTCATTCAAATTTAGTTTGAACCTTTTTCGTAAAAGTTCAACTAAGATTACAAACCAAAATGTTCCAAAAATGTTTGTATTATTTAAAATAAATTCAATTTCGACTTTTCCATTTTCCAAACTTCTTTCTCATCAGCTATGGCATCGTATTAATATAAACGATTGCCTTACATCTTCCATGCTTAGCCACTTGGCCTTGAACCGCAAGTGCAAGATCCATTTTGTTTTAAGTTCAAAAATGTAACCTATTTTATATTTTCAATCAGGAAATAAAGACTTTTCGATTGAGATAAATTGGAAGTGATTGACTTAAAGACTTGAAAAAAAAAAACAATTTGGCAGCAGTGTCTATCATTATCTCCTTGTCTAGGAGCAAGGACCACTTTATCTCGACCACTTAATTTCATTTTTTTTTTTTTTTTAAGCATTGTTGGTTACTAATAAAAAGAACAGTGGTGCTATTTAAATCTCGTTTAGCTTTAATGACAGACATTTTAAGTAACTTACTTCAATGAAAACATAGAGAGTTAAAGTTACAACGATGCCTTAAGAAAACATCTTTACTTACTTCCTTTTCAAGTAAGAAATTTCAAAAGTTTACTCCTCAAAGTAGGTATAACAGCATCATAAATCATCATTTTAATTTACCTGCCACTGGCGAAATCAAACTTAAATTCTCATCTTGCCTCCTCGGAATCTTCCTCTTTAACTCTTTTATCCACCATGTATGTTATCGATGCGTTAAAGTAAACTCTTCCGTTCGTCGGATACACATCACGCTCCATGCCCCACGCGCGTTTAAATATTTCATTTCACGTTCTTTTTTTTTATTTTCCTTTTTCTTTATTTCGCACGAATTTCACATTCCGAATTAGGAGGCACGTCACTGAAAGGAAACACTGTATTCGCCATGTTGTTGAGTGCAGTTGATGGTATTCAAGTTGATGGGATGGGAAACCCGATTGTCAACTGGTTCCAGCTGTGCTGTCAAGGAAAAGCCTTCATCAACAAAGCGATCTGCCTCTCAAACTCGCAATACCACTACAACAAAAGAAAACTCTGCGTGTGGATGAAGGGAAGGGGGTAACATAAAAAAAACACACACACAAACGCGAAAACCCAAGCCTCATCCAGTTGAAAACATCATTATCGAGATAATTGTCATCATCGCCACTTTTATCACCGGCGCGGCGGGCGCAGCGTCAATGTGATGAGCCGCATCAATTCACGTCCGTTTTGTGATTGCTTTAATTAATCTTATCACAAATAGTAGCTGCAACCAAGATGGATATAGTGGATACCTTACCTACATGCTAACGCTACGCTACGTATCCCATATGTACCGTTGAGCTACTGCCATAGTGGCTGAGTGGAATGTGGAATGCTCTGGGTCTTCGTTTTGTGGCTGTCTGATTGAGTGATACCGTTGTTGGCAGAAAGAGTTCGCTTCATGCACACACACACATCCACCACATTTATTGACTTGACTCTGCTCTGTCGCAGTCGCATAGAAAAAGGTGTTAAACCCATAAATGGCAACGAAATGAAATCCGAGCGGTTTAACCTCATTTTCCCACAAAACGAATCGCAGATGGTAGCTAGGTACCTACATTCGTAGATAGCTTTTGCTGCAGCAACAGAAACAACCAAACCAAAAACCCACAACCACAATGAATTGAGCAAACAAACAAAAAAAAAAAAGAAAAAAAAATTACTATTCTTCTTATCGATTGGACAGATATTTTGTCTAAAATTGTATTTTAATTAAAACGATGCAGCCAGGCCAGGGAAATAAGTCAGGAATTTAATGAGAGAAAATTAGAAGCATACTTTGATAAATTGCGAGACCGAAAAGTGAAATTCCAACATCCAACCCCGTGCAACTTATAGTTTGTTGCTTTTCACTGACTGATGGTTAACCGCACGATTCCTTTGATTATAAATTATTATTACAGGAATTATGTTTTTATTTTAGTTGCGAGAAAATTCCAACGCAAAAGTATACATATGTAAATACGATAAGTTATCCAGAGATGACTTGTCATGGGATGAGTTGTCTTGGGATGAGTTGTTTTTGGGATGAGTTGTCTTGGAATGAGATTTCATGGAATCAGTTGTCCCAGGATGAGTTGTCCAAGGATGACTTGTCTTCTGATGAGTTCTCCTGGGATGAGTTATTCTGGGATAAATTGCCTTGGTATGGTTTTTCCCGGAACGACGTGTCTTGTCTTTAAAAAAAAAAATAAAGAAACCAAGCCCACTCGATAGCTCTCGCCATAAGAACACTTCGTTTTTTTTTTATGAAAATACATAGTAGCTTCCCCTTTAGCGAAAAAAAAGAAGAAGAAACCCAAAGCGGTCGTGAGAGGGCTTTGAAATTTCGCAGGGTTCGATAATAATAATCAAAGTGAATTTATTCCAAAAATTTTAAAAATCTACATAAAAAAAATGAATGTTTGCTTGTATGAGGCTTATAGGCTCGAAAACAACTGAACCGATTTCGTTGAAAGTTTAAAAGTTTGTTTCGGGTTGGGTGTAGCCAACCCAGAACCACTGGTTCCAAGACAACTCATCTCCGACCACTCATCCTAGAACTAAACTGGTCCAAAGATAGCTCATCCAGGGGCAACTCATCCCGGAAATAAGAACTCATCCCAAGGAAAGTGTTTGAGGTATGTATGGGGGTTTAAAAGTTTGTTTCGGGTTGGGTGTAGCCAACCCAGAACCACTGGTTCCAAGACAACTCATCTCCGACCACTCATCCTAGAACTAAACTGGTCCAAAGATAGCTCATCCAGGGGCAACTCATCCCGGAAATAAGAACTCATCCCAAGGAAAGTGTTTGAGGTATGTATGGGGGTTTAAAAGTTTGTTTCGGGTTGGGTGTAGCCAACCCAGAACCACTGGTTCCAAGACAACTTATCTCCGACCACTCATCCTAGAACTAAACTGGTCCCAAGATAGCTCATCCCGGGGCAACTCATCCCGGAAATAAGAACTCATCCCAAGGAAAGTGTTTGCGGTATGTTTGGGGGGGGGGGGGGGGGGGATCCTGTCCGCCTGCAACCCCCCTGCTTGGGCTAACTAAAGGATTTGGGGAAGGTGCGAGGTTGGGTGATGTATGCAGTTTCTATTATATTAAAAGAATGTCTCACACTTTCCATGGGATGAGTTCATATTTCCGGGATGAATTGCCACGATACCAGTTGGGTCTTGGGATGAAGGGACCGGGGATGGGCTGAGTGGGGACCAGTTGTCTTGGGATGAGCTGGGATGACACCGTTTGTTTCTATTAGCCGCGTGATGGCTTAGAAATTGTTTGGATTAAAATCCGCCCACTGAAACGCCCACTTTTGTCATTTTTTTAGTTTTCTTTTTATTTAACTTCCTTACAACGTTGACATATTGTAAATGTGTTAGTTCTTTTCAACCTAAAGCATGACATGTGTTATCTTCTCCCCCCCCCCATTACTACGTCATTTTGTTTCTAATATTATAATTTATTTCTTATAAACGTTCTAAGAAGTCTGAAAATTTATAATGAATCTCTCTTGAGCCAAAATAATGAAATCTGCAATTCTTTTTTGGAAATCCGCAAACTATCACGCCCACTTTTCAAATATCTGAAATTCCTCCTTTTGTAATTAAAATCTCTTGAACGTTAAGCGTGAAATTTAATTCTTTTTTTTTTAAAAAATCCGCCTACTCACATACCAATTTTTCTTATATTATTTGAGATTTGTCCTTATACAAAAAAAGTTGATTGTTTTACTTTGACACATGTGCAATAGGTGGCGCTGTGAAGAGTGGCAGGGTACAGCTAGTAAATTAATAAAAATTCAATTAGTAAACGTTTTGGCGGTTCATTCTGCATAGGTACAAGAAATACACACTGCCTTCAACAAATTAAGAGCACCATTGATCCTATGCCCCTGTAACCACACGTGAAATTACCGAACACCCTTACTTCGAACACCTTTATTCGAAGAAATAAAACTTTGTCATTTGAAAAGCGCAAAAGCTTAAGCAATTTCCAAAAAATCTCATTAGCAATACCAACAAATTTGTAGTAGGCAAATAATTTCAAACACTATATACAATTTGTTTGTATCAATAAATTGGACCTAAGTCGACTTTGGGAGGGTCATTAAACTTCAAGTAATCCAATTATCTTTTCTCTTCCTTATATAAATTTAACCCTGTTTGTTTGAAACTGGGTCTGCGTTAATATGTACATTCATTAACAATTTCACCAATAAAACACAGATGTTTCCTTATGTAGAAACTGCTGCCTTTTATGCTGCCTATTAAACCATCAAACCAACTTTATTTTATATCCAAATTAAAATGAAATTACAGAAATAAAATCGAAAATCATGTTTTCGAGTTTTTGGTTTGCTGTTTGTTACACACTAACTTGTGCTCTGCTACAACATCATTATAATTAATTTTATTCAAATTACCAGGACCAGCCAACCACGCAGCCTCCCGCCCGATCCCTTTTTCGAATTTAAAATTTATACATACATATTCCCTTTTGGCAAACCTAACAACTCTCTATTATTCTTCTTTAATTAAAACAAAACAACCGCAAGTGCTCAATTATTTGTTGGAAACATGGACATAATTATCCTTTGAAACTAAAAACACCAACAAAAATAAGGACCAACCACACAACATCACAATCTAAAGACAAAACAACCTCAAAGTTAATATCGTCGCCCGTGCGTCGTCGGTTCTCCTGATCAACACTCTTTTTTGTTTCGATGCGATGCCGACATTACTTAAAACTAAATCCTTTCTAATTCTCCTTAATCTTAACTTTTTCTATTTCATAAAAGTCAATCAATTTCAAATGATCTGAATAATTACCAATTCTTGATGGCTGGGGTTTCATAAAGTTGCCCGAAGCCAAAGTGGAGAATCTCATCGCATAACATTATCATCGTTATCATCATCGAATGGCGATGGCGATGGAAGGACGATGATAGAGAAAAGGATTACCTAACACATAACAAAAAGTTTCCAAAAAAAGGACGAAAACCGTCAGTATACCACCACCAGGAGGCAGTAAATGAAAATATACACAACTTTATGTGCGTTCCTTTGGCATTTTCCAACCATGACATCCATTTCAAAACCACTGCTTGTCGGAGAGCATCAGACGCACAGCCCATGGAATTCCTATTTCGACCAGAGAAGCCGAAACATCCTAATTATGTCCTGATGAATTTGCCAAACTCACGCATTTTCTAGCAACAACAGCCATAGCAGCAGCAGCACTAATTTTGGTAAATAGTTTTGTGTGTTCGGGAAATAATTTGTCCGACGATGAAATCCCAAGGAATTTTCTATATATACGCATGGGGAATTCGGTCCTGAAATTCGTCGGAATTTAAGTGGTTAACATTTTTTTTTTCTTTTTGATAATTCAATTCTAGATCAAGTATCCTTAATTTGATCGAAATATCCTTATTTTGAAAATGTAAATTTTTGTAAAAGAAAAATAAGACCCCATAATAGGAATCTATGTGAGGTCGAACTAAATGGGATTTATGTTAAATCCTGATGGTATAATTTTTGTACACTTGTGGTTAAGTGTAGACTCTAATATTTATAATCCTGGAATTATTGCTCGATTTCTATCAAATTGGTTAAAGGGTTTTTCTTGCTTGGAATGTGAAGCTTAAGAACTTTTAATATAGAAAATTAGGTGTTCTGAGCTGGATAGTCAATTCCCTCGAGGGCCGGATTGAGTAATGTATGGGGCCGTGCCAGTCATGTTACTAAATGCTTGCATGCGAAGAAATAGAATGAAAGTAAAATAGCAAAGCACCACTGGGATTAAATGATCTATAGCCTTTTCAGTTTCACTACGTATATACTTCGCGTTTTACTAAAAATATTTCCCTTTTTATTACTTTTTTTTCACAACGCTTTATCGACGCGACGCATGATGACATTCCAAAGCAAACTACACCTTCACAATACAAATTCTTATTACAGAAGTTGTTTTTTTTTTAGACGTGTGGTTTTCAAGAAGAAATAAAACGCATATAAATTAATGTTATGGCCAAGAATTTAGCTTTATTTTAAAGATAAGGGTTTGCCATTATGTTTTAAAAATGATTTCGGGGAAGTGGCCGACGCGGCTGGCTCGAATAAATTCCAGCCGAGAGGCCCAATTTTCAACCACTTTTTGAAGCAATTATGTATGTCACCAATAACAAGCCGAATATTCTCTTCCAAGGCATCAATCGTCTCGGGCTTATCTGCGTAGACAAGCGACTTCACATAACCCCGCAAAAAATTGTCCAGCGGTGTTAAATCGCACGATCTTGGAGGCCACGCCACAGTCCCACGACGCGAGATAATGCGCTCATCAAAAGTTTCCTTCAATAAATTGATTGTTCCGTTGGCTGTATGGCATGTAGCGCCATCTTGTTGCAACCAAAGGTCGTCTACATCAACATCCTCCAATTCAGGTAGGAACAAATCATTAACTGTAACATTATGGCCGGTTTCATTTTTGAAGAAATATAGACCAATGACCCTCTGCCCATAGAGCACACCAAACAGTGAATTTTTGGGGATGTAACGCGCGCCGTCTCAACAATGGCTTGTGGATTATGATCACTCCAAATACGACAATTTTGCTTATTATCGTACCCACTCAACCAAAAATGAGCGTCATTGCTAAACAAAATTCTTGTGAAAATCGGGATCGATGGCCATTTTGTTTTGGTAATAAATTTGCAGGATTTGCAAACGTTGTTAAAAAGTAAGTCTATTCATTATGAAATAGCAAACCAAGCTGAGCATAAATCAAGTGTCAGCTGTCAAAAAGACCAACTCCGAAAAAAGTATTGCCAGATTGAAAACCACACGTCTAAAGAAAAAACACCCTGTACCTTTCATGGTTTCTATATTAGCTTCAAAGGCCAATGCATCCGACCCAATCGTGCACCTTATGTCTTCTTCTCAGGACAAGTTCCTTCCTTCACACAAATTCTTCCTTTCTATAATGTCTTTTTCTTTTTATTATATTTTGTGTTGGTGGACTTACCAAGGACAAAATAAGGAAATGAGATTGGTTTGCCGTGAAAGAGGCGAGTTCCTTTTTTCGTTCGTCTTGTAGATAAGGTGTTTTATTAAGAAAGTCAAAACCATTAGTAACCGGTTGGCAAGGGATAAAAAGACATTTTGTAATTTTTTTTTTTTTTTTTAACATGCGAATATATAAGATTGAGATTTTTGAAAAACCATTGTTAAATATTGTTATGCTTCGTTATAGGGTTTGGGGGTATAAATATTGCAAATTGAATTCAAAGCAACCAGAGTGGGGGGAAGGTTTTATTATTTATTTTTTTTTTTTGGTTGGTTGGTTAGAGCACAATTCATTTTAAAGGTATGTTTATCTGATGAAATTTATTATTTTTTTTTTTTTTTTGAAGAAACACTTTTTGCGTAATGATTTAGGTTTAATCAAATCATATTTGGTTAGGTAAGTTTTCTGACCTAAGAGTTGTCGTAGGTAATACTTGCATTTACGCATTCTTTATTTTATAAAGAAAAAAAAAACTGGGTTGAATCTTTGCCCGGCCGCCATTTTCTGAGTTTCTTTTTATGATTTTTGTTGGGTTCTATGATAAATGGATGGAAAATTAAAGGTATTTACATTCAAAAGAAAGGTAGATTAGAGCTTTGATGGAGGCAAAATATGCACAATTTTTGTAAAAGTAAAAACACAAGTAGCACAGAATTCCTTATAGAAGGATTTAAGATTTCTTAAGTGGTGCAAGCATTCTTCTTTAAAACGGATTTAAATTCGTATTAAGTAGATAATAGGTGCAAGTGGGCGGTCCGATAGAAGGAAGCTAAAAATTGATTCTTAAAATCTTCTTAATTCGGAATTAAATTTGTCTTAAATACTTCCTTACACCTTCTTAAATAGGTATTAAATTTTCTTTCCCCTCAAAAAGCCTTCTTAAACAATTCTTTACACCTTCTTTAAGAGGTATAGCATTTTACAAAAAAAAAAATAAGATTTATTTATTTTTTTGATTGATTTATTTATGCAAATATAATACCGACATCGTATTAAATAAACAAATATACACA
Source organism: Leucozona laternaria (assembly GCA_932273885.2). NCBI lineage: Eukaryota > Metazoa > Arthropoda > Insecta > Diptera > Syrphidae > Leucozona > Leucozona laternaria. The sequence continues at coordinate 5,310,973 of OW026368.1, forward strand.
ACGAAAATTCAAATTTCAAGTTGCTTCAAAGATTTAAGAAATGCCAATTTAAGAAGTATTTAAGAATGCTTTTAATAGAAGTGAACATACCAATTAAGTTCCTATAGAAAATACCTAATTAAGAAATAAAGAAGCCATAAATTGGCATACCAATTTAAGATTGAATAAAGAATGAATTAAGAAATGTAATAAAGAAATTATACTATTTTGTGCTACTTGTGAAGTCATTTGTACAACAAAATGAAATATTTAGTTTTGAAACTAAAAAATTGGGCAGGGTAATATGTAGCCCGGTTAATTTTCTGGAATGGAATTTGAATACATTTTTTTTTTCGAAGTGCTGAAAAGTTTTTTATTAAAGTGGTATCATGTTGTTCCCTAGTTGACGAAGAATGTTGGACTTCAAGCCCATACATCATATTCAAATATTACTGATGGTTCTATGCAGACTAATTTCTTATGAACATAAATGGAAAGGTTTCATAATTTCTTTCATTTCCTCATCATCGCGTGTCTTTATCGTGTAAAGGGTCTGAAACTGGCAGATGTATTTTCGTCATAAAAAAATACTAGCGCATTTCAGTACATTTCTTAGTTGGAGCCATCAGCTGACTAGTGAAGCCAATGTCAATATGCAATATTATATTTGAAGAATACTTACTTAAACACAAGCGTACACAACTCATTATAAAGTTAAAGGTTTTATTAAAGCTTACCTGAAATGAAAAGAAAAGCAAAATTATTGAAAAGCTTTTAATAAAAAATGTGTTTTTTTTTTATTTATTTAAGTGAGATTTTTTCCTGCTGAACATTTAAAATATTTTCTAGAAGAAATATTCAATATCTTATAAATACTTTCATTTTGACGTAAGACAGCTTGTGTATGTGTATTGTGTATAAACCCACTCTTACAAAGCCTTGAATTTTACGACTAAAAACAACATTTTTGTCATGGGTACTGCCTCTTGCGAGGAAGAAGTCACATGTAAAAGTGCAACTCTTCACAAAAAATTGTAGGTCTCCTCCATTTCTACCAACAACAAGCACAAGGAATAGTTGTAGGTCACTAGAACCTGGTTCTCTACGTTTGTCACGCCACCAATTTGTATGGTTTTCTTTTATTTTAACTCATTGCCATTATGTAAGCTCAATGCACGTTTTGTTTTGATTTGGTTATTCATAGTAAATACGAGTACAAACTGAGTTTATGCGCGGTTGATTCATGGATTGGTAAGTGTCGTCCTACCCGTAACAAAAAATTGTCTTAAAACTGACTAATTGGGGAGGAAGGAAGTACATTTTGATTCATCGTCAGATAAAAATTCATTAAATTAAGAAAATATTTTACTGCCCGAATGTTTAGTTTAAAGTTTGTGTCACTTCCGTAACATCTGCTCATATTAAAAAACTTTATCTTTCTATTTTGTAATCGCATTTCAGTTTCTTTTAAGAAAATCTTTACCAAATTGGAATTTGATCTACTTTATAGGGGAATTTAATCCATAAAAGGAATACATTTCCATTAGAGAGAGAACTCATATCATTTTTTAAGTGAGAAAAACTTCACTTTCAACGCGGAGATATTTTCTACTTCGCGTGAGACATGATTACATTCATGATGATAGTAATTTTCCAAACAAATTTGCTTCATTATATTGTCTTGATTGGTAAAAAAAAAAATCATACTTTTCAAACCTTCCGTAACATTAACTTGTCACAATCGTCACAACTTCGAACTATTATTTTGGGTAGTCAACTTTTAAGTTAAGTATATTTTTTTTTATTGAACATTTTTGATACGTAAACATCCATGCCAGCGGCGCGGTAGAGTGAAATAAAAACGTGGCTTTCCTCTGTACGACGTTACGAGGTCACAATTTACGATGTAGAAGGTTACGTTACGAAAATCTGCATATTAGGATATTGGGTACGTTCATTGACAAATATCTGAAGATCCCCTTCAAGCAAATCAGTCCGTTTTGGATCCGTGCACGTAGTCAACAACGAATCGATGACTTCGCATACGGATCCAAACACTGATGTTTACACACATATTAACCGTGAGTCCCGGCACTCACACAATTTATTTTTTTTATGTGTATATTTTTCGAGTTTTTTGTTTATTAATTTAGAATATGGTATGCAAAATTATGACTATGAGCAAATTATGAGGAATATACTTTGAAATAATTTTGTAGGGCATTTTGATGGCATGGAAGCCTGACCCAAGCTTCATTTTTACTTCCATTTTCCAACCCCAGCTATAACTCTAATGGGTAAAGTTTGAAGTTTAAACTTTGGTTAGATTAGCTTCAAACTTTTGTAATAAAATACCACATCAACGATATCACTAAAGTACAGGAACTTTTTGACCTCAGAAATCGCAGCCATTAATGACTGCTCTCGTAAGCACATATTCATTATTTAATAAATGAAATACTTGGTAAGACTACCAGCTAACTCGTAGAATTTAAACGTGACTGTAAAATTTTGAAGAATTAATTATACCCATGGCCTGATAAGTACATTTAACCCCTCCCCCTCCCCACCAAAAAAAAAAAATCCCATCACGTTTTGTTTATTCATTAAAAACCACTTAGAATGTCTCAATTGGAAACCTACATGGTAAGCAAATCCCACGTTTTATCTAATCCCTTCGACACCTTCAAAACATACATTAACGTAAGTGGATTTCAAGAAGGTATATGTGTACCTGCCCCAAAATTCAAGGACAAAAATAAACATCCCTTTTGCAATATACCCAATTCTCTCAGGTGATATAATGATAAAATTCAATGTTTACATTCGAAAATTACTTTAACCACAAATTCAATTTTCGAAATCAGGTTATAATCCAAAAATACAATACCCCATGGAATACCACAAGGTACACATTGTAGTCCCTTGTTGATTTTTCATGTACAACAAAATACGAACAAAAAAAAACAATCTATACGCATTTTTAATCGTTCGATGAATATTTTTTAAGCAAATAAAACTACAAACATAAATCGGATTGAGACAAAAATAAAATAAATATGAATATGAATATGAATATGAAATAATAAATCGCGTTTACAAAAAATGTAGAATTTGTATGCAATATTTTATTGATATCCTTACACACACATACACGTGTAGAGAGACCTGCAGACATCAGCGTGTAGACAATCCCATTAATTTCCAAACGAAAAAAAAAATTAATTTTGTATTTTTCCTGTGATATAACTCCACTACGACTCCATAGTTGTTTTGGTGTTGTTGTTTCTTTTATAAATGTCTCTATATTTTCTGAACCAAAGTAGCGTGCCTACTGTGCCAGTGGATAAGACAGTTAGTCACAACATGTCCTTTTTATCCTCCCCAACCCCCCATTCTTATTCTCCCCCCGAGAACGACGACGATGACAAAAGTTTACATGAAATGCATGAAAAATATATTTTTATTATATCAAAAATTTAAATAAAAATAAAAATTGCGAATCCGTGTCGGCAGCCGGTGCCGGTGGTGATGGTGATGGTAATGCGATGATGGTGCGGAGGTGAACAACGTAGTCCTTTGCATCCTTGATAGGTTTCCATATAGTCCTGCCGCTGCCGCTGCCGCTGCCACTGCAATGTTCATTTGGTTAAATTTTCTCTTTACCGTACGTGTGCAAGAGAGGGCTAGGGAGTGTGAATAAAGTTTTCATAGTTTATTACAACCTCTCAAGGGTAGGGTTTGAAAGCTATCGCTGTTTTGACACCCAAAATGGTCTGTCTGTCTGGCTGGCTGGCTGGCTCGCCCTTTATATATCCTTGAAAATGCTTAAAAATGATATAGAAACACGCTCATATGCATTGGCAGTCGGGGGCGGATTAATAAAATATGCACACCACACCATTGTTGGGTCTAATTATAATTAATACGGGGCCGCTTACAGTCATGTTACCATCATCAAACTGTAAAAAATACTTGTAAAACTTTTTTTTTCCATTTACTACGCAGGCCTAGGGCCTTTCACCGGTGAGCATACTTAAGGCGACTATTTTTTATTTCAAGTCACGCGTGCACGTTCACTTTCAATGAAGATAAACTATTATAACTGTTATAAATTAGCAAATCTCTAGTCTAGTTTAACTTGAGAGGCTCGTAGGCCAAGTCACCTTGTAAAAAAATAGCCAATATTTATGAGCGCTTTTAGTTTAAGATGAAGTGGTCTATGACAGTGCGCTCATTAAAAACTTGTAAGAAAAAACAAAAAATATACGAGTTACAAGCCGTTACTCTAGTGCTCTCCACTGCATTTTTAAATATGTGTGTTCAGCGCCATCTATCAGAAAAAATGGAAAACTTTTTATAAACATGCACTTCTCATTTCAATAAGAATATGTAACGTAAGTTTTAACTGAATCGGATGGTTAATTTTTGAGTTATTGCTTATTTTCATGTTTTTGTGTTCAGCGCCATCTATCGAAAAATTTCATAACAAAAATATTGTATAAATTTAAGATCAATCTGGAGTTTTTAGAGCATAAACAAACAAATGTAAGTGAGCCTTGTAAACTTAAGATTGCTGCATAATTACCGCCCTAATAGCCCGATAGTGACTTGAGGTCATATGAACAATTCAAATCCACCCCTGTGCACTGGACACATAGATACGAACCGCTTAACATTGCACCATTATAACGTTGTCATTAGGACAGACACAGTTTTGCATACGAAATCATTTCTCCCATCACAGAGGAATCGTTCTTTTTCATTGAAACAATGGAATTAGATCATTTTTGTTACAACTATACACGAAAAAAACGAAAAAAAGGACGATTTAACTGTTTTGATATCCTTTTTTGCGTGTGCAAATGAAACTGGCAGAGAAATAAAACAAGTTCATAGATATAAGTATGTACCTATGTACATAGGTGTGTCGATTTCGTATAATAAATATTAAAATGGAAAACGTTTTGAGGGGACAGGCATCCGGAAACCGGATCCAAAACGAAATAGAAACACTAACGGTAACATTGTTTTGTTGAAGGTATACTCCCGCACAAATACAAAAAAAAAAAAAAAAAAAATGGTGGCGATGGAGTTTAGTGTTGTATATGCTTAGAGGCAACCAATTTGTTATGTGGCTGTTTTTTGTTGTTGTTTCCTCTTCATTCTCATTTGTTTTTTGTTATTGTGTTATTTTGTGAAATTTCTTTTTGTGATTTTTATTTTTGGGTGTCGACTTTTTATGGGGGTGGTAAACAGAAAATTCATATTTTATTCGATTTTAGTAGTCGATGAGCTGGTAGTTTGGGGGGGGAGGGAAAGGGAAAGGGAAGGGGTTGGTTATGAGTTTTGGGCCGAAGATAGTTGAATGTTAGAATTGTGTATTATGTTAGCTGAAAGCAAGAACGAGGGTCGCTCCCTATACCAAACTCCTATACTTCTATAGTAAATATTGGCTTTTTATGAAAATTTTCCATGCATGCATGATTAAATTTTAGTAAAATAAATTGGTTTTTGCATATGAGAGAAGGCGGTTTATTGGAAATGGTATTAGCTAGACTAATAGCGCATAAATGGATGCGGAAAGCCTGTTTTTGAAATTGTTGTTGTTTTTTTTTTTCATTGTGAAATGGTTAAACATTTAATGTAGCTTGCAGTGAGTTTTCTACATGGTTCGTGCTTTTATTTTTTTTATTCATCTCTTTTTTTTTTTTGAAAATTAGTATTTTATTGAAGATTTTACATCGGATTTGTTTGGTTTTATTAGTTGTTTTCAGAAAATGTACCTGATTTTGATTGGATTTTCATTTAAGGTATAATATAAGGGTTAAAGTTCAACAAAAAAAATTATCACCACCATATCCAGAGAGCGAATATAGAGTTTTTCGCAGAATTAGCATAAAATAATGCAAAGCAAATTTCAGTTTATATTTTAAGTGCTGCGCGAGTTAGAAAAGCAATAACTATGCAAATTTTATGCTGTGGGCTATTTATCGCTTATTTGGCCAAAACATTTTTTAATGTTGTCAGAGGTTAAATCTATTTAATAATTAAAATCGATAAAGTATGCGATTAATGATGTTAAAGTTCATCACGTCCGTGTTAAATCTCTTTTGGAAAAATTAAGTTTAAACCTAGTTTGCAGTTATCGTGCGGAAAATATAATTATACATGCTATAAATTTAGACTTAGCTATAGAGAAAAAAAGGAAAGATACATATGAGATAGTAAACTCTACATGCGTTTGTAAATTCTAAAAATGCAGTTGGCGGGAATTTTGGAATTCAAATTGGTTGGGGATTGTTGGATCAAGCCTAAAAAGTTATGACTATCTCTCCTAAATAAGAAAGTGATTGGGAAACAAGGGAATAATACACCTAGACTGACGAAACTATGTTAACTACAAGGAATTGGTGGAAGTGTTATCATATAACCTCCGCGTTGCGGCAGGTGAAATTAATTATTTACAGTTTGGTGTCCTTATTTTTACGTTTGGCGCGAGATTGATTACTTTTGCTGTGAAAACCAAACAAACCTGGGATTCTGGGTGATTCTGGTGCAAGGAGAACCATATGGCCTAGTAAGTTACAACTCTCAACCATTAGTATATGCGTGTTGTTAGTCAGCAGTCGCGATCTTTAATGGACTACGACAAGCGGAAGGTCTACTTGAGGAGTTTGTCCGAAAAAAAAAACATTTTTAACCCATTTTATGGTAAACAAAAAGGCAGCAGACAATGCGTTGGCCCGAAGTATATAGGTGCAGAACTAGATGACAACGCCTCTTGATCGGAATAGATGTTAAAATAGACAAGACTATTGTAAAAATAAGCAAAACAAAACCTTTTTTTTTTTATAATCTCTGCAAAAAAATTTAAAATATTGCACGCTTAAATTTCAAAAATGGCATTTTTCAATGCAAATACTTAGCAGCTTTTAGATTCGAACTCTATAGTTAGATATTTCATATCGACAACATACATATACTGAAAAACACGACGATACTGAGATGAGAGCGGGATATCGCGAGACAAGAGTCAGTTATATACGAAGGTAGGTAGTAATGGCGGCCAACGAGTCGACTAGCTCGCTGACCCAAAAAGCGCCGTTTTGATACCAAAACTCGTTTGAACCTATGGTTGAGGAATGGGTTTGTTGAACAACAATCTAAAGCCCCGAGTTAGACAGTAAAAATCCGAATATCGTCTCAGAGCCATTTCGTCGCGTTTAAGAAAGAGATCAAGTCTTTGATCTTCAGTTCGGAAAATTCGTCAATGTCGTCAAAGAAAGCCTTTTCAAGTGATTGTATCCTAAAACGGGCTAGGGCAGGGCATTTATAGAGGAAGTGAACTAAAGTTTCCTTTGCCAGCTTTCCTTCGCAAGCTACGACAGTGGGTTTTGTAAGAAATATAACCAGTTTTGCCGCATGCTCTCCTATTGGCCAGTAGTGCCCGGTGCATGTTGCAACGACCCTGGCAATGTCTTGTCTTGGTCTAAACATTAGATCTTTTGTTCGGACTTAATTGTAGGCCGGCCAAATCTTTTTATATACAACGCAGATGCTTATACGAAAGAACTGATGCGATTTTGACGGGAATGTCAGCCTTTGCCAAGCTTCTGTATTGGTTACTAGGCTGTGAATGGAAATGGTGCTGGTGAATAAATGTAGAATTTTAAATTTTCTATAAATATTTTATGGTCGCACTCATACTGTGCCCTTGGCTAAGTTGGTATTTTTTAACATTTTTCAAATTCAAAAACTAACAATTTATCCAAGAAGCTCTGATCTAAATCAACAAGCATTTTATACACTAGCTGCATATTCTTCGGTTAAAGCTAGTTGACCACTATCAATTTCCAATATCTAATTATTTGAGTTAACCCTTAAACCAACCAAACCCCGTAAGCTTCTTAAATCACGCCGCCTTACTATAAAATTAACAGTTAAAAAAAAACATTTACCCTTTAGTATATAGTACCTGTCTACTAGAAAGTGTCCATCTGTAACTCCTTAATGACTTCCTGTTGGAATATCAGGAGAAAACATGTGTAAATGTATACCTAAGTGGGTAACACAACACTTACATTAACTCTAAGTCTCGCCCTTGAGGCACAATAGGTCCGTAAAGACTCATTCTAACTATACATCTGTCCACATGCATATTTGATGTGCCCCATCCCCCGTCCTATATACGTACCGGATGATTTCCTATCCCATCCCATCCCACCCACACCAACTGACAACAATACTTGTTGGCCAAACTTGTCAGCTTAACGAAACCTGATTAATAATAAATGTGCAATGAACGAGGAGTATTGACATTTTTTTTTTTCACAAAAAAGTCATTTTCGGAACGTTAAATGATGCCAAAACGTATTTCTTGTAAGCTGTTCTTCGAGTCGATGATGTAAAAAGCTACTCCTTGTCATTGTCATATTTATCATCAAACAGCTTAATGGGGCAAAGCTGCTAAAGATGAAACACTTAAAAAGTAGACGGTCGAGGGGGAGGGGGCAACAACGAAAATGCTTATACTTTTATATACGCAAAAACATCAAATCGAGAAGAACCAAACGTGACAACAAGTCGTCCTTCGCTTATGGTGATGGAGGAAAAGCCAGCAATAACAAAAACAACAACAAAATCCTACCATTCCATTCGACTCCTCGCACAGTTTTTATGTTTATTTTTTTTGTCAGTTTGGGAAAAATCATTTCAGCCCATCACGCTTGCAATTTATACATTTCTAGGATAATGAGATGTGAAATTAACCTTTCTCCATTAAGCTTGAATCAATTTCGGTTGATGGTTGATAGTTATATAGGACGTTATTTTGAATTCTTTTTTTTTTTTTTTTTTTTTTTTTAATTCAGGGTTGAGCAGCTTTTTCGTTTAACGAAAACGGAACTCATTAACATATGGCCTGTGGCGTAGATTTTTTTTTTTTTTACCTAAAGTATCATCTGCCATAAAGTCGCTATAAAAAACCGTTTTGTGACAGAATATATTGCTCGGCAGGCCACAAAGTATACATACACCGAAATTTCCTCACATTCACCAATGCTCTGGTGTGGTAAAAGGTAACCGGTAGCTAGCTACTGGCAATGGTGGAGACAGCACTGCCATTCCTTAAACACTGAGACCCGCTGCTTTTCAAAAGCTACGTGTTGATGAAAAAAGGAAACTCGTGTAGCTGGATTCCATTGTGTGTTGTGTCACACACACACATAACATACTTATGGAGCTGCAAATCTATCCCGTGTTATCCATCAAGCGAGTTCATATAGATATTCAAATACTTACAAAAACAAAATATCTCTCACACACACATACATAAACCCGGACGCATATGAGAGTTTATACAACGTATCTCTTTGGTTAAATGTTTAATTAAAAGCGAAAGCCGTCGAATTATTATTATTTCCAGGATATCACTTACGACAAAGGATGACAAAGGGATGTTCGGGAGGTCGGGTTGCTATATAGTGGTGCTGACGGTGATGATGATGTTGATGAAGATGAAGATTGCTACATCTATCGAATAGTTTGAGCTTGGTATGTGCGGAGAATTTTAAATGTTTTCCGCATCAATCAACCCCAGCAGCTACTGTGTCGTGCATGCACGTATAATCATAAAGTACACAGTCACAAAGCACCCTTAGTCTCGACTTTCACCCCACCACCACCAACCTCACTAACTCAACACCACAATCACCCCTCACCACCCCTAATGATAGGCTATATTTTTTTTTTCTTATCTTGTTTTACATTTAACATGCCGGTTTTTTGCAGGGTTTCCTTCTTCTTTTTCTTTTTATTGTTATTCTTCTTCATCGTGTTTTTTTTTTCTTTTCATTGTATCTGTTTTGTGTGTGTTTTTTTTAGCACCTCGAGGGAAGAAAAATTCGATACACAGGCATTCATTTTGAGAATGCCTGTGCGAGAGGAAAATGAATTTTCCTTCGCGTTGTCTATTTCCGCTTTTAACCTCATCCTTCCGCTAGAGTGGTATTAAATTAAAAATCCTATCAGCAATATAACCAGACTGAACAAGGTGTCTCGGATTGAAGTCTCGGATTGAAAGGATTTCTCAAAAGTTCGCTTTGAAAGTGCAAGCAAAAATACCTTTGTGTATAAGGAAGGAAAGATTTTTCTGATTGACAAGAAAAAGAAAAAGAAAAGGAAAAAAAAAATAAACTAAATGGATGCTGATTTTCAATTCAAATGTCAGCAGGAAATCCTACGTTGTTCTCTGTGATTTATTCGTGTTTCTCTTATGGGAAACCTTCCTCAATCCACTTTCACACTTATTTATCCTTCTATAAATACATATGTATGTATGTATGTAGGAGTAGGTATACTGAGATAAAAAAAGTGAAATACTTTCGCAGAGAGCGTATCTGGAGACGGGTCTCTTATTTCATAGATTTTATTGCAGCAAACTGTAGCAATGCTAATCACAATGGGATAGAGCAGAAACCTTTAGTTTTTAAAGCTTCCTCCAGTGACACATTCTTCAAGTACCTATGATTTTGTTATTAAAAATTCATTCTAAGTATCCTGATAGCCAAGTCTTCTCTTAGAGTTGAAAATTAAAGATTTGGCTTGAAATTTACAAATTTTACAAACATAGCTCCAAATATGTACATTCCGCACAAATCTCAACAATTGTGGGATGGGAAAAAACTTAAAAGGAATACTTGTTTAATACCCTAAGGAAACCTTCGAACCCTTTAACGGAAGGAAATTTATAAATGAAACTAAAGTTGAGAAGATCTCCGAACTAAATGGAATGTTACACACATAGAAATTTCCTTTTGGTGGTGTTTGTGGAAATTTCATCAAAGTAACTGGCTTCGATTGAAGAAATAATAGGATTTATGCCTGATCATAACTTTTGTGTGTGGAATAACCAATCAGCAATCGATGAAGTCTAAGAAAACCTTTATGGCACGATGTCTTGAAGTTTTGATATCAACAAGCTTTTTTCGTGGAACAAATCCATCACATTCTGGAGTTCTATCTTGGCAATAGACTATTTCGTGTTTAACTAAATAGGAATAGAATATTAAAGATTTAAGTATGTAATTGTTGGTGTTCCGCAAGGAAGTTTTCTTGGTCCGATACTGTTACTCATGTGATTTATGTACATATCTCTAGGAGACATATAAGAGGATTCCTTGGTACCTACCTATTTTTATATTTATTTGCAGTTAAGACACGGCTTTTCTAGCAACATCTGATTTAAGTTGAAATGGTAGCTGCAAAGTTTAAAGTTTTAACTATTAAGCACAGTGCTTCCAGTTATATGGAGATGAAGTCTCAATTCAATAAAATTTGATGAATTAATAAATCTTTCAAATATGATAAAAGATCGCATAGGAAATCATCAAAATCAATTTCCGCCCACTAAGGTCCAGTTTTTCAGTGCGAGATTAAAGTTAAACCCGAGTTAACCCATCGATTTTGGTGAGTTAATGCAGGTTGAACTGAATAGATGGTTTTGATGTTTTATTCACCGAGTTTGTTAAGTCGTTCCACGCACATTCTTCAGCGAAAAACTGGTTCCTCAGTTAACTGTGGGGTAGTTTACCCTATCGATAGTTATTTTAGAAAAACTATCGATAGATATTTTAGAAAAACTACCGGTAATTATTTTAAAAAAACTATCGATAGTTATTTTAGAAAAACTATCGATAGTTATTTTAGAAAAAATGATTTTTAACAATTGGTAAAAACAAAGTGAGAAAAATGAAACATTAAAATTACGCAGTTCTTTACTTGCCTGATTGCGATATTTTAAAAAAGTTAAAAAAAAATACTAAAACACAGAAAATCAGAAATTAGAAAATTAGTCACTCACAACTTAAAGTTACTAGTCAATTCATTGCCATAATCTATAGAAAAAGTAATTATTATCGAAATAACGGGTGATTTTTTAAGAGGTTTAGAACTTTTTTTAAAAAAAAAACACAAAAAATTCGAAAAAATGAATGAAATATTTATTTGAATCGATAGTTTGAACCTTGCAATTTAATGTTTAAAGATAGTTTCATGCAAATGTTGACCGCGGCTGCGTCTCAGGTAGCCCATCCGCTGAGTCCAATTTTGGCATACTCTTTCACACATATCGGCCGGTATCTCACGAATGAATGCATGGATGTTGGCTTCCAGTGCGTCAATCGAAGCGGGCTTGTCCCTATAGACATTAGCCTTGACATACCCCCACAAAAAATAATCTAATGGTGTCAAATCGCACGATCTAGGCGGCCAATTGACCGGCCCGAAACGTGAAATTAACTGTTCACCAAACTCGCCTCGCAATTGCGCCATTGTTTCGCGTGCTCTGTGGCATGTGGCACCGTCTTGTTAAAACCACATATCAAGTCAAGAACTTCCATTTCGGGCAAAAAAAAGTTTGTTATCATCGCTCGGTAGCGTTCACCATTGACAGTAACGCTGCGATTCGCATCATCTTTGAAGAAATAGGCCCAATAATGCCGCCAGCCCATAAACCGCACCAAACAGTGGCTTTTTCGGGATGCATTGGTAGCTGTTGCAATGCTTCTGGCTGATCTTCACTCCAAATGCGGCAATTTTGCTTATTTACGTACCCATTCAACCAAAAATGAGCCTCATCGCTGAACACAAGCAGCGCGCGATGAACATTTCGAACCGAGCACGAATTTTGATAGTAAAATTCAATAATTTGCAAGCGTTGTTCATTTGTAAGACGATCCATGGTTAAATTGCAAACCAAACTGAAGCTGTTTGACAGTGACACAAGGTACTAAACACACGTCAGCTGTCAAAACCAGTGTTGCCAAAACCAAACCAGCCAAAAAATCACCCGTTATATCGATAATTTTCGAGAGTTTAAGATTAACTATCGATAAGTAGCCATGGCGAAAACTATCGATAGTTCTCTTCGTTTTACTTAAGAAGTTTTAATCTTTATGATGAGCGCGTTGAACTACGCTGGAGGTTTGGGAATCGAATCTAAGCCTATTCCACCTACCAAAAAAAAACCATTGTCAAGGATATTGCCTCTTGGGAGAAAGTGACGAATCCTCCAAGACTATCTCTTGTCATCATCTTAGTTGTTCGGATTCGGCAAAAAATTGTAATTTCTCTCCATTCCTGATGCAAACTAACAACACGCACACAGTAATTATTAAAGTTGCAGGTCGCTGCGCCCTTGTTCACTACGAGATGTCGCGCCACAACATTAATTTTATTTAATTAATTTAAGTCTTAATATTGGAATTAGAGAGCAAACGAAGTTTATACAAGATACTTAAGAATAGTGATGAAAAATGCCAAGGACGAAATATTCAACGCCCTTCACGCGACTTGAAAAAACTCTGTGTTCCCGAAGTATGCCCACCGGCGGAGGGCTCTTCTTGGACGCATAAACAATACTTTTATAAACCAAAACTGTTATAATTGGCATGTCTAAAGTCACTTCCATATATTTATCACTACAGAATATTTGTTTAAGGAATAAATATTATAATTGGTCACAAGTAGGTACCTACTAATTTTATTTTGTTAAACCTTTGCAATTATTTATTTTTGTTATTATAAACTGAAACACTCTGTAATAAACAAAAGCAAATTTCTACAGCCCAACTCTCTACCACCGCACAGTCACCACCATATGGCGCACGTTTGTCTATCGTATAGATAAGACAGTGTGGTCGGCGTCTGTGGCGTTGGTGATGCGGGAACTATTCGTAGGATGAGAGTCAAAGGATTCTATTCGCATATACGGAATGGCAAAATGGTGATGGCGTCCCACGCCATGAATTTCCCGAACAAAAATCAACTTCTATAGTGTCATAAAGTTTAATAAAGATTTTCAACATCGTCATCTTCGTCGTCGTTGTCGTCGTCGTCGTTCTCGCGTCTTTCGCAGCAATGGTAGGTATAACGTTCTCCTTTTTTTCAGCCTCGAGACATGGTAATGGAAATTGAACGTTATATAGGGTGGTGTGAGTTTCAAAATATCAATTTTTTGTTTCCCTCAAAACTTAAAAAAGAAACTTTTTATTCCAAAAAAAAAAAAAAAAAAAGTGTATATTTTTCCTTTCTGATGATTCTCCCCCTCGATTAAAATTTCTTGGAGCATAAAACAAATTCATATCTTAGCCCTTCCCCATATACTTGGAGAAACTTGTGATTTTTTTCGATCAAAATGAGATCTAAGATGCGACGAAGGTTAAATAAAATTATAATAATTTTCATTCATAGTGTGTATAGGTACATTCCATTACCTTCCAACCACTATCTCTTTCTCTCGCTTTCTCTCTCTCTTTATCACCCAGAACCAACAAGGGTTGTTTTTCTATTAAAAGCTTTTTAAAATGATTTAAAGATTTACCATTCTCCTCGTGTGTTTTACTTTGTCTTTCTTCTCGTGATTTTCGTTTATCTTTGAAGTTTGTATATTATGACCTTATATAGTCTGGGAGATATTGTTGCTTATGCAGAATAGAAATATATCAGCGTTTTTTTTATCAATGAATAGTTATCATGATTCAGTCGGTATAAAAATTATAAATTTTCCATTGAAGTTGATTTTAAAATTTGAATCTGTAAATACTTCAATTCAAAGTTTTTTCAAAAATTTAATTTTCTGTATTAAATACAAGATATGTTAATTTCCGAATTGATAGATATTTTTTTTTAAATTGCGAGGACTTTACCCAAATAGTTTTAAATTTACTCATAGGTCTTCACATTCAGTCTCAACTAAATTTTCAATATATATTTCATTTCATAGATTTACAGGCGCTTTCAAACTAAAAAAGACGAGAACAAACAAAGAAACACCATCCAGAAGATACAAATATTTATATTCGGTGAATTTACCTTGTCATTTGCAACCTTAACTCCTTGGCTATATACGAGAAGAAAGTATATGTTGATGCAATTAATTAAGTTCGGGATGAAAGTAAGTCAAATTTCTTCTGATATATAGGTACGTACATGTATACCTACCAATATATTCATATTTTTATATTTGGGGAATATTTTTCTTAACGGCTTTGTGTGGGTCTTATGAATTTTTATGTAATTAAACTAAGTGAGCACGCAACGGGATGTTACATTTAATATTGAACATATTTTGATAATGTGACAGGCTGGGTATTTAAGGACTCCCGATCCCGACTTAAGGGAAAATAATAATCGCTTAAATGATTTAAGAAAAATGAGTATTATAATTATTATTTATAAAAATGGAAGAAGTAGGCAAAATTGCCTTAAAATCCAATTACTACCTACACTGTCACATTTCTCCCTGAAATTTGTTTAAACATGTAGAATTTTAATTATATAGCAGAGCGTAACTATAAGATATAAGATTTCAAATATATTTTAATAGGCAAGCACTGCGATATCTCGCAAATCAAAATCTCGCATTTTTTTAAAAAAATTTGGAAAAAAGAAATCTCTAAAATTAATAATACCGGTTTTCACAATCTCGCATTTACTCAAACATCTCGCACCTAAAAATCTTGCGAATTAAAATCAAGATGCCTGATTCCTGACTCTTTAAAGTGCAATAAAGTCCAAAACTTAGCTCTGAACTTCATTATATTGTACTTAGTTTCATGGAACCACATTTTACAACTTGAACTTGAAAAAGTTAATAATTGTCATTACTTTTCAAAGCGAAATTTTAATTTTCAAGTTCTTAGTTTGCGAGTTTTTTTATTTGCGAAATTGTAAATAGCGGGATTTTGTAATTGCGAGTTTATGAAAAGCGGGATTATTAATTTGTGGGATATCGTTTTTTTTTGTTTTTGTTTTTTTTTTGAGATTTTGTTAAAAAGCGAGTTTTCGTTATTCGACACTTTGATTGGGAGATATCGTAGTACTCCATTTTTATCGTCCTTAGATTTGCACTGAATATCGGCTACTTGCTGTTCAGCTCCAACTCTATAGATCGATCAACGTTTCTTGAGGAAAATTCTCAAATTATAAAGTCATTTCATATAGGTCTGGGTTCAAATCCAGTCTTATGTACCGCCCCTTGCCAGGAAGTGTCAAGACCTCTGACTGTAGACAAATCATAGCTAATGCACTTCGCAGATTGTCAAAATTGAAAGTGTCAGAAATTAGAAATGGCTACATACCGCATTATTAGAAACAACAAAAAATACATATTGACATTTGACAAATGAAGGGCATTGGTTCCGACATTTTCTTTCTGTCGATTTTCACAGATGCGCAGAACTAAACGAAAATGAAAACGCTTATGAAATTAGGTACATTTAATATATATACTGTGAAATTCTCTTAGAGAGCCTCTCATCTTAGACGCACCGGTTGGGCCACTCGAATTCGGCGGAAAATTGTAGGTCCCCTTCATTCATGGCTTCGACTTACAACATACGCAGGAGAAAGTTTGAAAATATAAGTCATTTGGGCCTGAGCCTTATTTCATAAAAAATTGACAGGCGAACATTCTATAAATTTGACACACTTGTCTGACAAATTTGTATCTCATAAAATATTGACAGGTCACAAATTTGTCAGAAAAATACAATGACAAATTTTTCATGATAATATTGTCATATACTGACACATTCGACGTGAGAATTGTATGATCTTAAGGTTCGTCATGGCCTACATAACTTCTCTCGATCTATTTTCTCGATGTTAGAAGTTACAGAACGCAGGCACTCTTTAAAATTTATTCCCCGTTTAAAATGTCAAAGGTGCCGGCGTATTACACGGAGTTCTAATTGTCGTAATCACTTTCACTTCAAAAAAAAATATTATTTAGCATTTGAGCTCAACTTCTGTCTTTTCATTGTAAACACTTGACCGTAACGGAGTTTCCTGTCACAATTGTCAATTAAATACTGACGATCTTCTAAATTGTATATTTTTTTCATCTCATAAAAGAATTGTCAGTACAAATTTGTCAGAAAAATTCTGAGAGTTGTTGAAAAATACTTAATAATTCATTTTCATGACAATTTTTTTATGAGCCGAAAAGTTGACAATCATCGGGTATTTTCCGACAATTAAACAAAATTGTAAAATTGTTCATCGAACAGTTTTTGACAATTGTCAAGTTGTAAATTAACCTGTTGCAATTGTTAATGTTTATGGAATAGACCTCTGATTTTTACCGATCTGTCGCGCCATTAATTTACTTCTTTATTCTAAAGGGTGTTTTTTTTTAAATGTGTAGTTTTCAATCTGGGAATTCTTTTTTCGGAGTTGGTCTTTTTGACAGCTGTCACTTGATTTATGCTCAGTTTGGTTTGCCATTTCATAATTAATAGACTTACTCCTGAACAACGTTTGCAAATCGTGCAAATTTATTACCAAAATAATGGTTCGGTGTGCGCGACGAATCGCGCGCTGCGTTTAATATTCGGTCGACATAATCGCATAAATTCGAGCAACCATGGTTCGATGCGCATATCCTCAGAGACGCCGGCCGTACAGTGCGCACCGAAGACGCTATTGCTGCTGTGGAGCAGAGTATCGTAGAAGACCCGAATGGGTCCACCCGCCATTGCGCGCAACAATTGGAGCTGTCGCAAATTGGGCCTCTCGGCTGGAATTTATTCTAGCCCGATATCATTTTTAAAACATAATGAAATAATGAAAAACCCTTATCTTTATAATAAAGCTAAATTCTTGGCCATAAGATTGAATTATATGCGTTTTATTGCTTCTTGAAAACTACACGTCTAAAAAAAACACCCTTTAGTATGGAATCCTATTAAAATTCTTCATGCCTTTAAACTTCTACAGCCTTCCTCCATTGACATTAACTAGAACGATTATTAATTGTGTTACTCTTTCATTAAATACAAAAATCCAAGATCAATTTTTTTACTTTTTTTTTAATTCAAGTGAAATGTGTTTTCAATTAATATTCAAGTCTCCCAACTTAATCTACAGTCCAGAGCTGTCGTCTATACCTCCAATTCAATTCAATTAAAATATTTATTATCTCAATGTCAAGCGCTTTTAATTTAAACTGCCCGATTTCATTAAATGCAGAGAGAAACTCTTTAATTAAAAAAGATTTTTCTTGTTTTTTTTTTTTTTTTAATTTTAAAATTGTATATTTTCTAGAAATAAAACACGCGCCTTCATACTTCATGGTATTTTGAAAATTCGAACTTTTTCCTTTTTAATTACTGTCTATGTCTATTGCCTTGGGTGACAGACTGGTCCCTGATTGTCATAATTAAATAATATATTTCCAACAACAACTGGCTGCTGTGATGAGGAGAGAGAGGAGAAATGTTTCTCCCAAAAAATGTATCAATTCAATCCTGAAGCAAATGTTGTTCTCTGATGGTTTGCTATAGGTACTATATAATTGAAACGACATCAGGGAAAGATGTTGTCCATATATTTCCATAATTCGGTAGGAGAAATTGGAAAAGTATTAGATGACAAGGATGCCTTAAATAGCCATCCATATAACTTTTAGCCTTTTTTGTTATTCTGGATGAATGAAGTTGTATATAGTATGGAAGCAAACAAAATGGCAATTCCAAAGGCTTTGAGGATGTTTATAATATTTCATTTCATTTTCAATGTCCTTGTTATAGACTTTACCTAATACTTGTTTGATGGAAGGAGTCAGAGCAGAACACCCGAAGGAGTCTTTGTCTCAATAGATGACATCGCAATTTGACGAGGATCGGTCGGTGTAGGGATTTTTATTTCTGTTGATTTTCGTAAAAGTTATTTTTTCTATTTTGTTTCCATTCCCTTCCCATCGTCCCTCTCTAACTCTGCTGTCAATTGTTTGTCAACGTTAATGGAGTTTTCTTAAGGAATCATCTTTGTGCTTTGATGTCCGAAGTGCTCTTGTCAAGAGTAAATATATTCTATTTTTTTTGTTGGCACGGGGAGGGGAGGGATAAAATAAAAATCCGTTCCATTAAACTTTCAAATTCCTTCAAATAAATGTCTTCAAGCTAATTTGCAATCAAAACATAATTTGACGCTGGGGCTGCTGGCTGATGGTGACTAGTGACTACTTTGACGCTTCAATTGCTTAAGTTTTGTTTTTTTTTTGTTTTGTGTCCCTATTTTTTGTTTTTAAATAGACAAAGGCAATGTGCCGCCACAAAGCATTTCATTTCATTCATCATGGTTCGGGGCAGTGGTTTTAAGAGAATAATATGGTTGCCAATTCACTTTTTTACTTACAAAAATGAGTAAAGAACGCTAAGTTTTAAAATAAAGAAAACTTTTCAGCTGTGGGTATGTGAATTGAACTTAACCTCGACACGTACCTGTCTCTAGGCCAAACGGCTGAATGAGTTTATTTAAAGCACTGCTTAAAAATTTTTAATTCAAAATTCAAACTTTTTTGTTTAAAAACTCAAATTTATATAAAAAAAAATGTTTGTTTTCACTAAAACAACTTTATTTAAAAATAAAATAAAAAAAGTGAGATTTATTGAAAGTGTTACCGTTGTTTTTTTAATTTTTGTTTACAGTTGAAATTCATTTTTTTAAGAAAATTGCCTCTCCCGTCTTAACGAGGGGGGCGGTAATAGATCCCCCATCCTATAAGATTTTTGCTCTTGTCTCGACCCAACCTAACCGTTCTAACTTTTGTTTACTTATCCGAATCACACTGTATATTCATTCTTTTTTTTAATTACTTACTTTTTTGTACGAAATCCCTTCTATGTTAATGTAAGCTAAAGTACAATGAGCAAACAAAAATGATTCGTTTGCAATTAATGATGCTTTGCAATGTACAACCACTATAAACTACAAGAAGCAACGAAAACGCAACTTGAAAAAATGTACTTTTCTTTAAAAACAAAAAAAACTAAGAATTAATCCTTGTTTTCTTAATTATTAATTCACAGATGGCAACCACAAACATAAGTTAGTTTTTCTTCATGTCTTTCTCCATTTATGTACCTATTCTATTCTTATAAAGTAAACATAGGAACTGTACTGTAAAAATGTATTCGTATATCCAAGTTTGTAAACAAAATTTCCATTTTGACGATACAAGATTGCCTTGCGAGTATATGCGTGCGTGGTTTGGTTTGGTGTATAGTGTATCTCATAAATAAACAAGCGCGATTGCAAAAGCATGAAGAAAACAAAAATCGACATCGCATCGTTGATAGACTTCCAAGTTGATGGAGACAGCCGTCAATCATTTTGAAGATCACTGAACACGATTGTTTAGAATTTATGGGAGGTAAGAAAAAGTTTATAGAACTTGCGATTGAAAAGGGTTACCATTTAAATAGTGTGACCATCCGTGTGTTTTTTTTTTTGTTCAGTTCTTTGTTGATGCAGTGCTTTTATTTTTTTTCTTTTAAAACTATTTTTTGCTAAGGTCTCTCAAGAAGCCATGAAATTTAGGAAAAAAGATCAATTAACAGCAACATTTATTTATCTACTTTTTGTTTTAAGTTGGTTGATCAAACAATTATTCATTTCAAAGAATGCACTTTTTTGATAAATATTAAAGCAAACAATTTTGTTGTTCCAAAACGTATTTACAATTTTTTTTCTTTTCAAATGTAAAAGTTTATTAAAAAATGTTTTTGGAATTTAAAAAATTTATTTTAAAAAGATGTGTTTTAACCATCCTCTATTCAAAATAATCTGGAATACCAGGATTAAGCTTTTCGACTAACTAGATTTTGTTTTAGGGTACAGGTGAATATCTTTCTTCAAAATCGTCCAACGCTGTATTTAACCAACTGTGTGGAACGTCGTTGTGTCGATGTTTCAGGACTAGCTACAAAACTTTCACGAACGACCTGAATATTTTCGGCCGATCGTCTATAACGAGGTCTGACCATACTTCTTACATCTCTAATGTTCCCATATCGCTCAAATTTGGTTACCACAAGACGAATTATCGCCGCTGCTGGAACACTTTGAACACCATTAAATGAGAAATTATTGACTTGCTATTTTTCTAAAAATAATTCTTCGCTGTGTGATCGTGTATTATTTGATACATTTATTTCTGTAGCATAATGAAAAATAATTCGAAAATATCTATAAACAAAAAAGTTGTTCGTGTTTAACATTGTTATGTCTTATTTTCCCCACCCTGTGCTTTGAGTGATATCAATTCTACAAGTCGGCACTTCGGATCTCGTGTTGCCCCTACGGGAATACCAAAATTCTGATTTTTGTAACTAATGTAACACTAGCTTCTTAGCCCTTTTTTTTCGTTTGGAGTGTATACTTTTTAATTGGTATGGTAACCGCACAAAACGATTGCATTTTTATTTAAAGAATTAGTCAAGATTTGAGTAGTAGTTTGTCGTTATATACATAGATATGAATCAGGATGTATACATAGGTACCTATAGATATATGTATGTAGGAGATATGCCTTTAGAATTTGTGTTTGAACAAATATTTTTGTTTTTGTTTGGATTTATAGTGCAAACGAATATCCTAAGAAGTAACAAATTTCTATTGAGTTTTATCTATACCTAAGCGGATTAGAAAGGCTTTGATGTAACACCTTGCCTCGTTCTTACTACTACTTTCGAGGTAATGGGTTAAAGGGAGCAATATAAAACCTCTATTAGGGTTGGCGACGAGATGAGACTTTTGTATGACTCAGTCTTGTTAAAATCGAAAAATTTCAGTCTCGGTTGTGGTTTTAGCATAATTAAGTCTCTTTAAGCTCTCGTTTAGGAGTCTTTACTGTTGAATTTGCTTTTTTTTTAAAGAAATATCATACAAGAATTTAAATATTCATGAGATTCTAAATGAGTATGTTTTTTCATTGAAAAATTCAATTTTATAATTTAAAAAATGCAATTTTTCAATTTTAAATCTTTTTTTCACTAGACCACCAATAGTATCGATACCCACATTTTAATCCAAAAAAGTACAGTTCCATCTCAGTCACTTCTCAGAAGGTCAGGAGGTAGTAGAGACCGAAACAAAGAAATATGCATTATGGCTTTAAATTTTCTTACTTTCTAAACCTGTAAAGGAACCATATCAAACACAAATCAATCAAAAAAAAAAAAAAAATTATATTAATTGAATTTTAATTCTTATTTATAGAACACTAGCTGGCCCGCCCGGCTTCGCACGGGTAGACAAACCAAAAATTTGCATACAAATAACAAAAGAAAATATAAATAAATATTTAAACTACTTTTTGTAATCGAATGCTACTTTCTGGATTTTAACCCACTTGACGTTTTGAATGTCTAAATTCTTAAAAATGTGGTCTAAGTCCAACTTTTATTACTTTCACAGCACGGAAAGAATTTTTGTAGTCAAAAACCACTTTTTTATATTTATCTTATTTCACACTATAAATATCTATCAATTTTTTTTTCTTTAAATAATCTTTCAAACACAACAGAATTTTTAAAATCAGATATCTCTTTTTCGTTTTTAATCCATTTCACTCTGTAGAAACCAAATTTAAAAAAAAAAATAACCGTAAAGCCATCTACTAAAAATTACCTTTCAAATACCAAAAAAAAAAAATTCCTAACGCCATTTAATAAGAAAAACCTTTTTCACAAAAAAAGAATTTTTTAAATCACGCAATTTTATTTATTTTCACCCCATTTCACCCTAAAAATAACAAAATTTGAAAAAATATATCCCTTAAACCATTTTGAAAGAAAAACCTTTGCAAACAAATACTCATCTCTTAAATCGGACATTTTTTTTATATTTACCCCATTTTACCCTACAAAAAACTAAATTTGAAAAATAATATCCCTAAAGCCATTTCCTAAGAAAAACATTTCAAACCAAAAGCGCCACCTGTTGAAAGGTAATTGAATTGAACTAAAAAACGAAATGTGCGCGTAAAGCGCTACGTGTTGAGAATTTTCCGACTTTTCTTTTTTCCAAAAACCTTTTGCTTAGCAATTTCGAACAAACCGGCAGAGCGAAGTATCCAATTTGGTCCCGTCGTTTTCAAGTTTTAAGCTTCCGAACACACCACGATCCATTTATATATAGGTATATAGATTACCTGGAAAAAATATAAAGTAGATACCTATAGTTGTAGGTCCTTCCCATTCTTGCCGATAACACTCACACAGGAATGGTTGAAAGTTGTAAGTCACTAGGCCCTGGTTCTGCACGAGCTATTTCGGAAGGAACTTGTTTATTCAAAATTAAATTTAACAACTTTAAATGTTTTTAAATATCCTTATTTCCACAAATGTTCCAAGATAAAAAAAAACCAAAAGCTCAATTGACAAAATGCGAAACGCATTGATCTCTAACTTAACCGGCTTTTTTTTATATGCCTACATATTTTACACATAATCCTAACATTATCCCTTTGACATTACAAAACTGTATGTGATAAAAAAGACTCTCATATAATTAAAGAGTGAAATCTTCATCAGCTTCTAAATAAGTGATGGGCTTCATATATATTAATTTATGTCAATCGCCCCCAATAGGAGAGTATCTAAACTTACATCTGCTCTTTTAACATCTCTTTTTTTGTTGTTTGTATTTATTTTCGAGCAAAAAAAAACTTTCCTTGCGAAAAATCCTTAATATAGGATGGAAAAAAATCCCACGTTATATATATAAAATAAATGAGATCCCATAAGCGAGATCTCAGCTCCATAAAAAATCAGCATCACAACTACCTAGGTACTCAGGTAGGGATACTAGGTATATATACCTACCTATAGAGAAGCATAAGGGCAGAAAAAAGAACAACAAAAACAATATTAACAAGAACCAGAAGAAAACAACACAAGGGGTGAACTCAACAGGATACACCAGCAACACAAACAAACAAAGGATCCGGATCCCGAACAAAAGCGAAACACCTCTGTCGCCGCTATGCACCTCTGTGGTTCCATACTAATTTATTTTTCCGTGAGCATCAACCACCACCACCACCACACGCCCACCCCCTCGTCCTTGTGCTGTTTGAAGTTTTTCAATTTGGGATTCAAATTTATTTCCATATGAGAGATCCTTGCCTGGCATGATGGGGTTTTCTTTGTAACGAGCGTCTCCCCCCTTTTGCTTGTTTGTGTATCCTTGGCTAATATCTTTTTAAAGAGTCTATTCAAGGAGGATTTCTTAATTCAAATAAAAAAAAAGAAGGAAGAGATGCGTATCACGCCCATATGCATATACGTTTCGTCCTGATCCGCACCCCCCCACTCACCCCACGCACCTGAGAGGGATTACGATTTATTTAAAACCCTCATGAATTTCATGGGCATATCATTAGAAGGGAAAAAAAAATATGAACAAAAGAACAATAAATCTTTTAGCCGGTATTTTATGGCCTTGGCTGTCTGTTGATGCTCCATGCATGGTGCGGATACTAAATTTCATTTGGTGCCATAAATTGTGTCCTAATAAAGAGAGCCTGTCTTTGTATACAGAAAGTTCTGATGTGATTACTCGAATGATCCTTTCAAGTTCATTGTGTCGGGCGACAGCGCTCAAGAGCCCCAGCTTAAGGCTGATGAATGCAAAAATGTGACCATCAGCAGTTGCATGCAAAATGACTCGTTGTCCTTTTGCTACATACAAAGGACAATGTTTTGACATTAAATCAAACCTCCTTGGCAGTTTTATTCATCCCCTGCCCCTGATCACTCACTCCCACCCCAATTGAATGAACTTCAAGGACAAGACTTATAAGGGTTGAATTTTTGTTAGCCACAGAAAAAGAAATGTTTGAGCTTTGTGTATTATTTCCTTTGCAATGTCCTTTCGTGTCGACCAACATAAACACCGACCAGGCCACCACCATCGGCAACAAAGTCGGCATGCCATTGGCACTTTTTCATAGCAAATGATTCATTTTTTTATTGTCTGCGGCGGCAACGGCTACAGCACCCACCCTGTTAAGTCTGCTACTTGGACACAATAAAAAAAAAAAAACAACAAGGTCCTTTGGCGTTGACTAAAGTGTGCACCATTGTATAGTAGGTATACCTATATGAGTAGGTATATGGAGTTTTTTTAGTATATTATTATGAAGTTTTTATTTATTTTGCTTGTGTGACCTGTGGAGTTTGAGTCAGCTATTTTTTCCAGTCAGGTCGGTCGTTCAGGCAGGTGAGTGGTGGAAGAGAAAAATAAACTGAAAAAATTGTTTTGTGATCCTTGACATTTTGTTTTTCGTTTGATTGCGGAAAATAATATGATGGTAGACAGGAAAAGTCCCTGCTTCTGATTTATTTAAAAAAAACAATAACAATTGAGCAAAAAAAAAGTTGCTCAATGAAGCATTCCTTGTGGTTTACCAAAGCGAAAGCATCGCAGCAGCACAAGGTGCTGATTTTTATTGTATTTTTATTTTTTAATAAATCCGTTTAGCAGTTTTGAAAGGAAAACATTATTGATGTGACGTGAAAAATAATGAAGTTATTGCCCCTGGGACGCTTTATTATTCTGAATATGTCATATGCCAATATAGGTACAGTTTTTGAGTTTATAAAGAGGGTTGATGGGGATAGCACTTTTTAAAGAATTGGATTTTTAAGGACATCAGGCTGGATGGAGAGACCAATAGTAAAATATGTAGGTAGTTAGTAGAGTCGAACTTCCATAACTCGAACTTCGGTAAGTCGAATTTCTCTATTACTCAAAGTTTTATTGAGAACTTTGCATTTTCAACTTTATTTTCATGAATTTTGCTCTCCATAATTCGATCTTCTGTAACTCGAATTTCTCTATTTTTCGAATTTATTAGATTACGTAAAAAGTCCCTTCTAATCAAACTTTTTTTCTAATTGGGTCTAAGTATGATGAATTTCTGAAGTTTTTGTTGGGATGAGGGACGGCTATGTTCAGAGTTTGTATGTTTTTCATTTGAACTTTGGTTTTGAACGGGTTAAGAATTTTTAATGCGCGGAAGTTCCTAGTTAGGTAGATATATTTATTTTTTTTTTGTGGCAATAGGATGAATTCACGAATTTTAATGTCACAAAGAAAATTAAAGCATCTTCCTTTTGAACAAAAACTGAAGGCCTTAAAATATTTTTTACCTCAAAGTAAACTTTCCATTATACCGAACAACAGAGAAAGCATTGAATAAATGCTGACAATTCAAGAAACGAAAAAACATCAATAAGATAAAAATCTCTTAAATTTGAGTGTTGACAAGGCTGTCTCAAAATGGTTCACTGAAGCCAGCAATGAAAACCTCTCAATTTCAAGGACAGTTATAAAGCAGAATTTCAACATGACAACAAATTTTACATAAAAAGTTTTAATGTACGATATTTTATTTCAATTAGAAATGGCATTCTTCAAAAAACACGCTGGATCGTTTTTTCAACATCAACAAATGCTTAGTGATTTTTTTTAAGCTTCTATTAATCAAAAACCATTTTCTTCTTTTTAATATTCCATTTAATAAAATAAAACAGTTAAAGTAAAAATAAAAATTGTGTCCCATTTCTTTAAATCGAAGTTTCTATAACTCAAATTTCTTTTCTTTAATTTTGAGAGTTCGACTTATGGAAGTTCTACTGTACCATAACGTTTGCATGACTAAATACAGCATTTAAGGCTATATGCATTTTTGCATATTTTCCCAGGATCATTATGTATATTCTGATGCTCCATTCCAAGTAGAGTCAAAACGAACCTTTAAAATTAAACTTCAAAGTAGATTTATTTTACTTGTTTTAATCATTTTACTTATTTTAAAATATATTTTGATTATTTTATTTTATTCTATTTTATTTTATTCTATTTTGTTTTGTTTTATTTTATTTATTTTTTTTTATTTTATTTGATTTTATTTTATTTTATTTTATTTTATTTTATTTTATTTTATTTTATTTTATTTTATTTTATTTTATTTTATTTTATTTAATTTTATTTTGTTTTGTTTTATTTTATTTTATTTTATTTTATTTTATTTGATTTTATTTTATTTTATTTTATTTTATTTTATTTTATTTTATTTTATTTTATTTTATTTTATTTTATTTTATTTAATTTTATTTTGTTTTATTTTATTTTATTTTATTTTATTTTATTTTATTTTATTTGATTTTATTTTATTTTATTTTATTTTATTTTATTTTATTTTATTTTATTTTATTTTATTTTATTTTATTTTATTTTATTTTATTTTATATTATTTTATTTCATTTTAAACCGTTACAAAAACACACCACATTCCACATGAATAATTAAGCCCTCCAGCACAACAAATTCATATATATTTTGTGTAATTTAGAACCACAATGTATGTAATGTCGCAATAAAAAAAACTTGATTCGCCCAAAATTTAACTACCACAACTACAGATAATTTAAGACTTAAACTTAATTTAATTTTCGCTCCCCCTCAACACCCAAACCAATGATGTTATGCAGTCAGCATAACACCCAAACCAAAACTGCAAACATTTTATCTACTCGCATAAATATTTACATAATAAATAAAGTTAATAAAGTTAGACAACAAATTTATATACCTACTCGTATACTTCTCACAGGATAAGCACAAGCATACTAACGTTTAGTCCAACATAATATACAAAAATGTGTGAGGTCAGAGTCTTCATATAGGAATAGTTTAGCCCTATAAGCAAAATGGCCTATACTTTACCACGCTATGGCGATGGTGACCATATTTTTACAATCTAAAATATGTTTAATTTATTTATGCATATTACTTAAAGCATAAATGCTAAATTTACTTTTTTTTTAATTTTTCAATTTAAATATTAATTCTATTTTGACATTTTTATGTTTGCCTTTGAAAAGTGGAAAAAATAAATTTCATCGAAAAAGTAATATTAACGTAAAAAGGGTGTTTTTTTAGAGGTAAATAAAGGATCCGCCAAATAACTTCTTTTTTTTTTTTGAAAATGGCGCAAAACATCGAGTGTAGCTTCGGCTGTGTGGCACGTAGCGCCGTCCTGTTGAAACCAAATGTTGCCAATATCCTCCTTTTCAATTTTTGTGAACAAAAATTCGTTCAACATGGCCCGATAACGATCGCCATTGACTGTAACGGCCACTCCTGGCTCATTTTCGAAAAATGGCCCAATTATGCTCCTGGACCAAAATCCGCACCAAACAGTGATTCGTTTTGGGTGTATCGGCTTTTATATGTATGCGTGCGAGTTTTCTGAGACCCAAATGCGACAATTTTGCTTGTTTACTACCCGCCAAGATCAAAATGAGCTTCATCTGAAAAGATGATTTTTTTGGCAAAATCGGCATCTTCTCTAAGTCGATCGCAGGCCCACTTAGCGAAGCGCATACACAACCATATTCGTTCAGCGGAAGTATAAAACTATGTAATTATCTGTCAAATCAGACATGAGCTAAGTGTTACCATTCACGAAATAAGCACTAGTTGAAAAAAAAACGTTAGATGGCGGACCTTTTATAATAAGATTTTTAATTTTTTGAGCCCAAGATCGTCGCAGATTCCGAGCTAACAACAAATTTGGTGAGTTAAGCTTTATCTCTTGTTAATACACAGCAGATGGTCACTCTACCTATATTCTATATTTGTTATAGGTACCTATGCCTATGTATATAACTTTAATTACATCACAACCCCTCTATATAGAGAAATATTTAGATTGTGCTTCCAAAGGGACATTCAATAGCAGAATTCCGTCCAGTCGAATGCTCTAGGGAGGTGCACCACCAGTATTTCACAATACCAGTATATGCACAACCGCACACACCTACACCTACACGCCAGGCAAAAAGTCAATTATACTACCCTAACAATGGCTTTAATCACCTGTAATCCAATTTTCACGTGAACAATGGAAATTACCAAACCGTAAAAACGGTTTCGCAGAAAAATATCAGAAACTATGTAACAGCGGACAATATGACCAGAAGCTCTCCAACTTCCACACATAGGTATGCCCAACCCAACCCATCAGTTTTCAGCTAGCTCTATGCCCAGTCCAGTCCAGTCCAGTTCAGACCAGAGTCTATACCTCTACCTCAGTGTAAGCTACGTTTTTTCGCGTTCTCCCACAGAAATCGTAAAATAAGGGGATCTACAGTTAATTCTCAATTTCCAATAATTCACCCGAAAGTGGATTCATTTTCCCATATTTTTATAGCTTTTTTCATTATTTCCACGTTTAAGTGGTGCGTTGCGGGGATGGGGTGGGGCTTTGTTTGGATATGCTGGACAGCTGCATGATAAACATTTTGGATTTAAGTTAAAGAAATATATATTTATGTTGGTCGCGATGCCGTATTAATATTAACGTTGAAACAAAAATGTAAGGAAATAATATTCCGTGTGCAGATTCGGCTCAGAACTTTTTCAGAATTAACTCCAAAAGGAATTTATGATTTTTTTTTTAATATTATTACGAACGAAAGGAATACAAAAAAAAAAGGAAAAACTACCATAAAAGATGAAGGTGCCTACGTTAAAAATAAAATAAAAAAAATAAAATAAAATTCCAATAAAGTATTTTGAGTCTCGTAATTGAGTTAAAGAAAGAATAACCATGTAAAGGCTTCATTTATTATTTTATAAAGCTGTTTTCAGGGATTAAAAGGAAACATAAAAAGGACTGAATTAAGAGAGGTTTTAACAGAAAGAAAAGCTTAAATAATATATACTTTCATTTTTCAGGATTTTATTCGGCATCTGTGGGCGAGCTTTAAGCATATTTTATTTTAATTCCTTATTCGTTTATTGTGATTATCACTTTTTGTATAATATGGTGTATACCTATGTTGTAGAGAGAGTGTGTACTCAGAATGTATTTATAATTTTCTTTTTATGGAAATTTTTCACCGGAGCTTTTGACATTGGGAAATAATTTATTTTCTTTGGTTAAGTTCTTAAAAATTGGTGTTTATTTTTTTGTGTGAAATAACTCAATATGGTAAGAGGTACGAAAAAGGTGATTGTTACAGACTCTTTTTTTTTTTGTATAAATGTGAGTTTGATAAGTAAAAAGGTACAGTGATACAAAGTGGATATTTTTGGACAAAAACTTATTTTTAGCAAATTTAAAGTATACTGGGGTTTTCATGTTAAGATCAAATAACTTAAAACGATCTATAGGCTAACATTAAGATCTACATAAATTAACGCGAGATGGGACTTTTTCTAGCCCACTTTTCATTGCCGATATACTTTTATGGGTAAGTGCATGACACAATAAAACAAATCGAACTCAAGATTTTAATCAAGCATGATGTGTGGCACTACGATTGTCGGCAGTCGACTGAAATCCGGTGCCGACAATTTGTCTAATGGCTTGGTTGGTTCGATTTTCTACAATTTTCGCATGTGAAATTTCATGGACTTGCGAGTTTTTTAAATCAATTTTATTGCACGACCCAAAGTAAATGAACACTGTGACAATCGTAAAACTAAGGAGAATCCTATTTACCTCGAATAACAGTTCCTACGACTTTAGGGAATCTGATTCTTTTTATATTATTTTAGGAATATATCGTCTTCTGCCTTTCAAACTTATCTCGTGCCTCAAATTGTGTTTTCTAGAGAAATCACATGAGCTATTTATTCTTCTTTTAAATGAGAAGGTGCATTGGACAAAAAAAATCAAACGTTTGGCTTATATAAAGGGTGTTTTTTTTAGACTTGTGATTTTCAAGAAGAAATAAAACGCATATAATTTAATGTTATGGCCAAGAATTTAGCTTTATTATAAAGATAAGGGTTAGCCATTATTTTTTTTAAAAATGATTTCGGGCAAGTAGCCGACGCGGCTGGCTCGAATAAATTACAGCCGAGAGGCCCAATTTTCGACCACTTTTTGCAGCAATTGGGGCCGTATGTCAGCAATAACGCTCCGAATATTCTCTTCCAAGGCGGCAATCGTCTCGGGCTTATCTGTGTAGACAAGCAACCTCACATAACCACACAAAAAATAGTCCAGCGGTGTTAAATCGGACGATCTTGGAGGCCACGCCACGACGAGAGACAAATGCCCTCACCAAAAGTTTTCTTCAATAAATTGATTGTTTCGTTGACTGTGTAGCATGTAGCGCCGTCTTGTTGGAACCAAAAGTCGTCCACATCAACATCCTCCAATTGAAGCACGAAAAGGTCATTAATCATGGCTCTATAGCGTTCCCCATTGACTGTAACATTATGGCCGGCTTCATTTTTGAAGAAATATGGACCAATGATTCCTTCTGCCCATAGAGCACACCAAACAGTGACTTTTTGAGGATATAACGGCGTCTCAATAATGGCTTGTGGATTATCTATGATGATGAGCTTCATCGCTAAACAAAATTTTCTTGTGAAAATCGGGATCGGTGGCCATCTCGTTTTGGTTATAAATTTGCACGATTTGCAAACGTTGTTCAGAAGATAGTCTATTGATTATGAAATGGCAAACCAAACTGAGCATAAATCAAGTGACAGCTGTCAAAAAGACCTACTCCGAAAAAAGTATTGCCAGATTGAAAACCACACGTCTAAAAAAACACCCCTTATATGCACATAGACCATGTCCCCTTCAAACATTTTTATTAAAAATTGGAACGGTTCCCCGAAAGCAGGGGAACACCCTGCCAATTTTGATAGGTATACAAATTTATCACAGTGGTAACCATGACCTCCCCAAGAAACTAGCAAATAAAAAAATACTTCATAAGTGAATTGACCTTGATCTCCTTTAAATTAATTTAATCTCTTCACTACTATAATTTCAAATAGCTACTTACTTGCAAACAACACTCAATCCTGCCTGTAGGTACCTTCTCGTCTTCATTCAGACTTAAATTACTTCCAACGCAATAAATTGGCGTCCATATATGTATCTTTACTTTATAATGCATTTTTTGTATTCTACTTTTTTTGTATGTATTTGATTCAATGGACTAAACGACTATACTGTGC
The DNA here is from genome assembly GCA_932273885.2 of Leucozona laternaria. NCBI lineage: Eukaryota > Metazoa > Arthropoda > Insecta > Diptera > Syrphidae > Leucozona > Leucozona laternaria. The sequence continues at coordinate 5,342,800 of OW026368.1, forward strand.
CCTCCTCTAAATACGTGCAACAATTGGATGCATCATGCACCCCAAAAGTCAACATTATCATACACATCTACCTACTATATGGTAGTTGCCCCTTCCAGCTATATGACCTATCCCTCACCCTGGTGTATTGAAAAGACTTTTTTCTTCTATAGATTGTTTGTTTGAAAATAACTTAAATCAAACTGAACTCAGTTCACAATCTGTGTATATAACGTACAGGGCTGTGCAAAAAAAATATGGTCGAATTCTATCAAATTGTTTAACTTCCCTTTTTGGTTTTATTTCAGTTTGAAATGCTTATCGAACAGTTTAGTAATGTTGTGATGGTTATTTATAACGTTCATTGAGGCAGGAAATTTAAAATTCAACTTTTACATAAGCTATAGAGACTTCAATCTTTTAACAACGTGTTGTCATCCAGTTCTGACCTATAATTTAAATTTTAAACCCTTACCAATAACTAAATTTAGAAAAAGTGGATTCTAAAAATTAACACCCAAATCAATTCGTCTTTAAAGTTTAAAATGGCGTTTATCTATACGCGTGTTTAGGGATTGGTTATTCTTATTACTAAGGCCAAAAATCTCTAGTTTATCAAGAAGTTAGTTTAAAATCGATTGCAAAATTTGTATCGAACAGACTGAAAAAAGAAGAAAGCGAGTTAGTAAAAATGTGCTAAAAAGGGTTAACCATCATTGTTTAACTGCCTGAACTCTTAAACCCTCAATATACCTTCTCCCTTTTTTTGTAAGAGTTGGTCAGCAGCCAAATCTGCTGCACCGATTTAATTAAGATTTGGTACTGTGTTTTATTTAGACTTTCAACTAGAATCTTGGGATTGAAGTTTTAAATCCTTAAAATGTGCTGGCTTTAATAGATCAGTGGCTCTGGAAAAAAAGTCTTATTATAATATTCACTTTAGAATTTTAATCCAGATTTATTAAATCAATTCCCATATTATCACTGTCCAAAATAATCTGGATGTAAGTGTACATAAAACTGGTCTCATGAGAGCAGTTTAAATTCAATTGTATTTTAAGTTTAGTTTTAAATTAATTTAAATTTTTAATCTGGATTAAGCGGAAGATTAATATGGGCGTTAAAGAAGTTTTATGTGTAAAATTTGTTTTAAATATTCATTTTGCTGTAGTAAACTTTATTATTTAACATTTAGGTTCAGTTTTTAAGTGCGAGATTAAAGTTAAATCCGAGTTAACTCATCAAATTTGGTGAGTTAACACAGGATTAACAGAAGGGATGCTTTTGATTTTTAATCCACCTAGTTTGTTTAGTCGTTCCGCATGGATTCTCCACCAAAAAACTGGTTCCTAAGTTCACTGCGGATTAACTTACTTTTAGAGTCAGCTAACTCTGGTTTAGCTCACCACTGAAAAACTGGGCCTTAGAGTCTTAAAAATGATTTCGAATTCGAAAAACTGCTTCGTTACAGGTTTCAAAAAGATTTCTTGGTCGTTTTTTGATTGCCTCTATTCACAGCACTGTACCTTCGTATGTAGCCTCGTTTACTTACTTCCCAAAGTATAGTCTACTTCAGTGGACACCATTTAAGGAAGGCATAGGTTCTTGCTTTTGCCTTCACTCTACATCCTAATATATACACGGGGTTTAAATCACATAGAGCTGTATTGCAATTTCTCTGCGTTGGATTTGACTTTAAGTTGACCCAATTACATTTTCGCTCGATGGAAGATGAACATGAACATCAGCGACTACAAATCCCAACAGGGATGGTATTGTTTTTTTTTTTTTCTTAAGATCGAGGGCAAGTAAAATGCATGTTTTTTTGTAGAATTTAGCGAAAATTTTATGTCAGTAAATGTTTTTTGTGAAGAATTTTTAACATATGAGCCCAATTTTTTTCCCATCATACCAATTATTTTTTAACTTTTCGAAATATAGGTATTCGGAATAGCAAGTACTTTTAATAAAAAATATAAAAAAAAAGACTTGAATTTTTAAAACTGTCATCTTTGAGAATTGAGTACGGCCCTGACAACGACGACGTCAACATGTGTGTACCGCATACAAAATATTGTATAGAAAAGCAACCTCGCTTGACATCGGGCTGGCTAAGTAATACTCCACTTATACCACCCAACCAACCAAACGATGTTGCAATTTCTTCTCTTGAGAATGAAAGGCACCAAAGTGACATTAGTTTTGCGAGCTACAAAATGGCGTCGTTTATAAACGGGGTATCCCCATCCATCCAAACATTCTGTATGGAAGAAATTCGTTCGTAACAATTATACATATGTACATATGTATAAAGCACTTCTCTGGTTGAATTAGGCACACGAGGATGGCTGCATTTTCTCTTTATAACTACGCAAAAGCAATCTAGGTAAATCTCTTTAAAAAAAATATATAATAAGATATACGTAATAAAAAAAAAACTACCTGGAAGAACAAGAAAAAAAAATATGAGCTGCTGCGTAAAACAGTTTTTCAAGCCACAACAATTGGGTTTGAAATCCGTAGCTCTGTTTTTATGTGCTATCGCTTTTTTTTTTTTTTTTTTTTAGAATTTACTCTCTAATCGGAGTTGGAATGGTTTTAGTTTTTCAATTCAATATCTCTGTACGGTATAAGTGATTCTGTGTATCTATGCAAAAAAAAAAAACATCCGCCATTGAGTGCGGGTTTTTGGGGTTGCTGTCATTCCACCACTAAATACCATCAAGGCTTTGATAAGAGGATTGTTATACATACATTAAATACAAAATTAAAAGTGGGTTGCTGAGATTTACCCGGAGTGTTGTGCTTTTTTTTCTATTTTTGTTTTGTTTATTTTTACTTTTTTTTTTTGTTGGTTAAACAAATTTTGGGAATGGAATTAGGATCATGGCCGGATGGTTGATGTGGATCTAAAGAATTCTATACACCACATAGGTCGAGGTAAAATTGATGTTAAGCTCAAATGGTTTTGCATTCGTTCCAGAGGAGGAGGAGGTAGCTCTTATGTAGATATTTTTTTTTTAACGAAATTTTAATCGCTCTTTCTGATTTGTTATATTATACACAGAGAGAAAAAAAAAACACAACTAAAGCTGAAGGTTAACTTTATCATTAGGGATCTTAGGATATGAAAGGTACTTTTTGAGCCCTTTCGTGATGGAATGCATTGATTTAAAAAAAAAAAATATGAAAAGAAATAAGAAGAGCTTTGGGAATTCCAATTCCAATTGAGGTTGACTAGTTTTCATTTAATTACTTAAGCATGTACAAAGATTTGCAAACCTTTATTTTTCCTCTGATGCTCATTAACAAAAATATTATAATACCAGCTTAAAAATAAAACCCAAGGATGAATTTTAATAAGTCTTTGAGTTTATGGTTGACTTATTCGAATAAGTAGAAATTATATCGAACAAAACTCAGCAAGCAAATTGATGGTACTAAATCAGGGAAATTCTCAAAGTTTATGGGTTAACTCTGTTAATTGAAGTAATCGGTAAGATTTATATTTAAAGCCTTTTACCACAGATAGAATAGTTCAATAGATATGGCACGCAGTGGAAAAAAATACCAACTAGCAATCGTGGGACTATACTATATAATATAATACTACGTCCCATTTTGTGTGGACTATTCTAGCTGTTTTAGATATAACGCCACAAGGTGCTACAACGTGTAGGTTGAGTTGAAACAAGAAACAAAAGGAGGTCTTCTTCATAAGTTTAAGCGGGAGGAGTAATTTTCTTAAAAAAAAAAAACACTGAAAATAGAAAAACTAAAACGCACGACTGGATTGCATTTGTGACTCAAGCAGGGCCGGACCAACCATATGTACAAATGCACAGGGCGCAAAGTCTTGGGGGCGTATTACCAGGAGCAAGCAAATGTAATCTGAACTTGTGCAAACAAATATGTACTGCCATTTGCATTTTAACCAATAAACTTGTTTAAATAGTCCCAAATTAACATCCATCACAACTGTGCTAAGTTATTTATTTCTTGCCCACTAACTAACTTCACTTTAATTGTTGCATTCAAGGAGAATTTAACTCAAAATATCGTTAAGCTAAAGATCCCACTAGACCTATGCATTGAAAGTCTAACTCCTGGGTAAATTGGAAAACTCTTATGTATGTGTATCAGTGTAAGTATGTATCAAATATAAAAAAGGGGCGCTTACAACAAATCTTGCACAGGGTGCAAGTTTGGCTGGGGCCGGCCCTGGACTCAAGTGGCTTGGAATTTCAAGGATTGTGTGCCTATTATACATTTATACGTATGTTTACATATGTAATTAATAATAATAATAATTACTATACAAGGTGATTCGTATAAGGCGTGAAATACGTACAAATGATAAAAAAAATTCAATCTAATTTTTTTTCAAAATTTTCGTTATAAAGTACTAATTTTGTTTTCAAAATTCAATGCTCTTATTAGTTTTTAGCCAAAAACAGAAAACCGGATGCGCTTAAATGTCTTGTACTTTTTGAGAAAATTTAAAATAAATAAATTTATGTTACTACCAAAGTAGTTGCGATAGGATCTTAAGAGCAACTTAAGCAACAAATTGGAGTCAGATTGAGGGAATTTTATTTCTATTGTTTTCAATTTTCTAAAGAACTAGACGAGATTTAAGCATCTGGTTTTTGGAATATTAAAAAAAAAAAAATTGCATAAAAATGTAAAATTTTAAACAAATTTGAACAATTTTTTTTTGTATTTATTTTTTCAAAATTTAATTTTATTTTATTTTTATTTATTTTATTTTTATTTATATATTTATTTATTTTTTTTTTTTCACATTATAAACTAGTGTTAACCTATAAAATTTAACAATGGAAGCAATGAAAAAGGAAAAATTAAGAAAACATTTTTTGGCAAAAATTATACCATAGGATTAAATTGTATTTTTGTGACAAAAAAAAAGAGATAAGAATAAAGGCGTAAAAGAAAAGGATAAAAAGAAAAAAACTGAAATGATAGAGAACAGAGAATTTTCAAGATACTGACAAAAATTGTCTCAATTGGGTCTTAGAACGTGTAGTTTTGTTGATTCTCTTGATATGGCGAGGCAAAGAATTCCACAGACGTGAGACGTTAATGAAAAATTGGCGCTCAGATGTCAGGAAGGCGTAGCGGGGTTGAATCAGTTGGTCAGACTGGGCTGAAGAGGCTCTTGTAACTCTCTCAAAAAGATAAGGCGGTCGGGTTGTGAACAGGATATCCGAGACGATAAGGTGCGTAGCTCGAGTGGCATGTTGAGTAAACTATTCAAAAAATTTGATACTCTTTCGTACCTATACGTATAGTTCAAAGATGTATCTAATGATGTAGTTGAAGATATCATTGAGCTTTCTTTTGCAGACATAATTACAACTGGAGAAAATTTCACAACCATAGACTAAAAAAGGAAGAACTAAACTTTTCGCAAGCATTGCACGTGTCTTTATCGTCGTGTATGACTGGGAAACCCAGAGGGTGCGTAACGTTCCGTATGCCTTACCCACTACGCCGTTAATGTGCTTATCCCATGTTAGATTGCAAGTAAAAGTTATTCCGAGATCTCGAGCAGAATTCACATATTCAACAGTTGTTTTATTTAAAGTTATTTGAGGGAAATAGGTTAAATGCAGATTTTTTTTAGATATAACCAATCATTTCGATTTCGATGGGTTTAAGGCCATACCATTGTTCTTAGCCGAAAGTGCTATTTATTCGAGGTCCTCATTCATGCGGCAAGCACCATCTTCAATAAGACCAAGACCGCAGCCGAAGTACATTTGCACATTGTCAACATACATTATGTAATGAGCTGTTATCAATGATGGAAGGAATATCATGACGTAAAGCGAAAAAGTAATGGGCCAAACATGGATCCTTGTGGAACTCCCCTATTGGTAGGGAGAAAATCTGATAAATTGTTACCTATTTCAACAGCTTGGATTCTATTGGATAAATAGGAAGATATAAGCTTAACAGCATCAGTCGAGAAGTTATAAGGCTGGCGATGTTTATCTGCAAGTTTTCCGTAAACAACTGCGTCGAATGCCTTTGAAAAATCTAGCAGAACTAAAAAATTAAATTAACTTTGTCTTCATCCAGTAGATAGTTTAATTAAATTTTTTTCAGTATTAAGTATTTTTTTTTAGAAAATTGTTCCTCTCGGTGACCAAAAAAGCCTGATTATCCACAAAACCTGAGAAATAATTTCAATTTCTCCTCTGTAGAGAATCGAGGTACTACAGATATACAGAACAGCGAGAACCATATTTTTCTTGCTCTCCATCATATCGTAATGACAGTTTTGATTAAAATTTCAAGGCATATTTTTTTTTTTCGAATTCTAAACATACATATACAAACATCTCAAATATAAATTCAATAACAACGGCAAAGTCAGGAATCCATTATTTAATTTTTGTTTTTAAGTCGAATTGTTTAAGTGAATACTTTTTTGAAAAATTAATATTCAAACTTAAAAATGAAACCTGTTTAGTTTGTTTAACTCTTTTCATTTGCCATATTGTGATACCCATATCTTGTATCTCATTTTTGTTTTTTTGGCTTTTGTTGAGTTTTGAAAAAAATGGTCCTAAAATATTCCATGTGTTAAGTTACTCAAAAACTTCTACAGCCATAAATACATTTTAAAGCCCTCGAACTTTAAAATACATGTCTAAATAGCTCTTAAATGCGAAATCGGTATCTATAATCAATTTTCACATTTAAACAACGTTACTTAAAAGTTTTTTTAACTTCAACGCCATACACAGCGTTTAAAGGTTAATTGGGAATTTTCTTGCGTTACGTTACAGTACGATTTTTTCGTTAAGTACTACCTATTTGAAAATCGATTAAAGATAAGAATTTAAGTAACCTCGTTTAAAGGCAAATTTAATATTTAAGAAACTTAACTAATTAACCTTTAAGACGCGTTTTTGGCTACAAGTTTTTGAGAAAATTAAAAATAATAAAAATTATTTTTTATATCTGACTTTAAAAAAAAAAAAAATGTAACAAGAAATAACTAGTAAGTGTTGTTGTAGAATTTTTTTTTTTTTTCTGTTTGAAGTAATTTTTTTTATTTAGAAAACTGCCCCTTCTACCTTAACGGAGGTGAAGGGACACCCCCTCCAAAAAAATGTTTGTCTTGATTCGATCTAACCTACACGCTTTATAGTCGTTTATCTTTATTTGATAGAGTTTGCCATAAAATACTTCTATTTAAATTAAACTGTTATGGATTTCCAAACTGGATGTTGACTTGGATAGCATCCTACTTGAAAAACAGGACCCAATATGTCAAACTGAAAAATGTCATCTCTAAAACCATAAACGTCGTATCTGGAGTTCCCCAAGGAAGTCATATTGGACCTATTCTTTTCTTACTTTTCTTCAATGACATACACACTGCTATCTTGTACAATAAGATTTTGATGTTTGCTGATGATTTCAAACTTATATATGGTTTTAAAAGTAATAACGGTTATCTGTTTCTTCAACATGACATTGATAAGGTGTCTGAATGGTGCTCACAAAACGGAATGGATCTTAGCACTAATAAGTGTAAGATAATGACCTACTCTCGGAAACGATATCTGGCTGACTCCTTCTACTTTGTTGACAATATTCTTGTTAGCCGAGTTGATATGTTTAATGATCTGGGAGTACTATTTGACATTAAACTTTCCTTCAATCTTCATATCGATACAATAATTAGCAAAGCAAGGGGCCGTCTTGGATTAATAATGAGGTTCTCAAAGGAGTTTAATGATCCTTACATCTTTAAAACACTTTACTGTGCACTTGTTCGCCCTGTGTTGGAATACTGTAGTTGTGTTTGGTGTCCTAGTTATGACAACGCTATTAACAAACTTGAGAGTGTTCAAAAACGTTTCCTGCTGTATGCCCTTCGACATCTTCCATGGAACCCAACGCAACACTTACCGCCATACGAAAGTCGATTAAATCTTCTAAACATGTCGACACTGGAAAAAAGGAGAGAGGTTAATAATATCATGTTCTTATTTCAACTTCTGTGGGGATCTATTGACTCATCTTATATTCTAAGTCAACTCAACATCAATACGCGTCCCAGATCTACTAGAAATCCAGCGTTCTTCTACATATCTAGCTCAAGGGTCAATTATGGTTTAAACGATCCTCTTAATGTTATGAGTCGAGACTTTAATAAATTTTATAGTTTAATTGATTTCAATAAATCTGCACCTTGTTTGAAACTTATTTTGAATTCTAGACAGTCAAATTAAATATGATTGTATCTTTGTTATGTTTATTATTTGAATTGTTATGTAAACAAATTGTTAAACTAAACTGTAAAACATTTTAAACAACTTTGACGTGATTGTCTGTAGTTGAAATAAATAAATAAATAAATAAATAAATAAATAAATAAATCTGATTCTGTATGGGAAACACCTTATCTTTAACTTTTTTCGGGTCTCCTTATGCGATTTCTAGTAAAAGGGTTTACTAAAAAAAAAATCAACAAAATGTCTAACCGAATTTTTGCCCACAAAATAAGTTCCAGGTTCAAATGTCAAATCCTTAATGCAATGAAAAAATGACCTTGACAAGATCAACAATTCTCTTAACCAGTTATGTGATCTCAATATTTGTTTTTACATAATTATCATTATTCTTAGTCAAAGGTTACTCTGAATTCCTCCGATCCTTTTTTGATGTTTTTTTCTCTACGGAAATACCTACCTTTTTGGAATTTGTATTATACATTTATTGCCTACACCCGGATTACTCATGAAATCTGATCTAGTCATAAAATTCCAAACCACGACAATATTGATTCAACACAAAAGAATGGGAAGTACAGCACGTTGAAACGAACACAAAAAAAAAAAAAAATATTTGTCCTATCTAATTCGAAACGGTGCGCGCTGATTAATAAAGCTGACACAAATACAATCTCCCCAGCTGGCTGCAATATAAAACTATTTTCATTTGATACTACGATCAATTTCGATTCCATATATCACCGATTTTAAATACATTTTTTTTTTTGTTTGTTTCCCTCTCTTATTCCTCCATCGGTCCACATTATAATTCAGAACAAATCTGCGTCATCAAAAAAAAAATAGTTGTATCAATATATCGAATGCCCCTAGAGAATTAAACTTTGTGGGCGTTCTAGGTGATATCGTTGGCGTTGCATTTCAATAAATGATGCAGCAGATAAATTAAATGCCAGATCGTGACCGAATTTCTTTTATTCAAATCAAATCGGGAGAATTTGTGTGATATACTGATATCTGGGGAGGAAATAAAATGAAAAAAAAAAAAACAAGATACATTGGGATCTACATCTTGGAGTGAAAATTAAGAAACAAAACAAACAATCGTGCTGAAGATGCTGACATGAAAGCTTTTGTCGTCTTTTGTGAAACAATTATAAGGATTAGTTTATTGTTTTTTTTTTATTCAAATATAATCCCAAAAAGATCGTATTTGAAAGTTTTTTATAATCCAACAAAATGTCGCATTATAGGATTAGCTATTTAAAGGAAATAGTATGGGTTCGTGACAAATGCGAAATTACTAAAAATATATTTTAGCTTTAAATTTCAATCGAAATCAGTGTTTTACGTGATACAATTTACACATTTTTATCTGTAGTATGAATGCAATCAAAAACAGATGCGAAACAATAGAATTTACCAAGGTTGTTCGCAGTTTACATTAAAACTATTCTATTTTGATGATGAGTAATTGGTGATTATTTAAAATTCATATAAATTGATAGTTGGAGTGTGATTTGCGTCAATGCTGAAATTATTTTCCGCTTTAATTTAAAAATAAAATTATTTTGATGAAAATAGTAGTTGTTTACAGTTTTGTTTAAATTTTTCACTTTGTATTTAAAGAAATGTATACAAAGAATACATTTTAGTATTGTAGAAAGTTTACAATGAAAACCATTAGATGGTCATGAACAACTTTGGGTGAACGAATTTATTGAAATTATTAAGGCCTTCGAGGTTCTAAATGTACCTACATTCTGTCTGTTCTTAAATCAAATGTAATATCTAGTCATGATCCTCCACAACATTTTCAGACTTTTTTCAAAGTGCTCTCAACTGTGGTACTAAAATCTGTAATAATTTAAGCTGTGATACTTCGAACTGTGATATACAAAGTGCTCTGACGAAAATAGTCAAATTTTTTGCTTTTTGAAATCTCTTTCTTACTTGACGGATATAAACATTTATATTAACCCTGGCAACATTGCTAAGTTTATATCTAATCTTGACGAAAATTGTATACTAGGGCCAGATAGTATAACTTCTATGATTTTTTTTAAAAAACTGTAAATAATTTTCTTTTACCACTGTCTACTCTCTCTAAATGTTCTTTGTATTCTTGTCAATTTGGAAAAAGTCTTTTATAGTCCTTCTGAATAAAAAGGGTAGTAAAGACGAAATTCAAAACTATAGGCCTATAGTAGGTAGATTAGCGGTTATTCCAAAGCTTTTCGAGGCTATTATTTCTGAATCTCTCTGTTTCTATGTTAAATCAGTCATTGTGCCGAATCAACATGGTTTTACGAAAGGTCGCTCTACTGTGACCTTTCTTATGGAGTTAACCGAAGTTTGCATTGAGGCATTTAAAAACAAGAAAGAAGTAGACTGCGTCTTTACAGATTTTTGTAAGGCATTTGATAAACTCTCCCATAATATCGTGCTAAAAAAATTAAGTAATCTGGAGTTTAACGAAAATTCAATCTTCAATCTTATTTATTAAACAGATCTTACTCAGTGTCATTTAACGGTTGTCCATCAAATTATTTTACTGTAAATTAAGGAATACCACAGGGCAGCCATTTAGTTCCTCTTTTGATTATTATATTTCTTGTATGACCTACCATCTGTCTTAAAGCATTCTAATTGTCGCATTTAGGCGGACGATGTTACAATTTCCAGTATTTGTGATTGTGCAATGTTACAATGTGACCTTAATTCATTTTTTGATTGTTGTGTATGTAACTGTTTGTCTCTTAAGATCAGTAAATGTAGTTTTATGAGCTTTACAAAAAAAAAACTGTCAGTCACTCCTTTTAATTATTTTTTTAAATGGAGTTTCCTTGCCATGTGTGTAAAACGTATCTTTTCTCGGCATCTGATTTGATCGTTAGGTTGAATTCGTTTAACTCAATATCAATTATCAACTCAATATCAAATAGATCTAATTCACTTCCTGGATGGATTAAGAGAGAGTCATGGCAATTTGTTCCACAGTAGAATTACTGCCAATAAAAGCAGAAGTAGAATCTTACTGCGGATGGGTTTGTGACGTTTACTCGAGTATCGAATGGAATTATCCATTTTATGTAACTAAAATTAATTTTTGGTTCAAGTTATTTTTTGATTTACTTTTCATTTGTAGCAAACTGTCTTCTATTTATGTTTTTTTTTTTGTTCGAATTTTTCTGACAGCTGTCCGATAGTACAAAATGTGGAATATAAAAACCAGGCAACTTCGGATATAAAATCCCAAAAAAACACTGCTATTGTTGTTAAATTATTAGTAAATTTAATTGAATTTTTTTTAGATCAATGCTCATTTGTATGGTTTGTCATGTTAATTCGGAGCCATAAACTATGTACAACTGAAAAATTAGGTTATGAATAGGAGCTGTATTCATTGAGCCCTTTGATGAATATGAATAAATATGTCCATACAAAATACAAATAGTTTCAGACAGACAAATTTTAAAAGATAAATATTTTCAGTAAAATACGGTTTTGTTAGAATAAGTTTTAACCTAAAGCTAGACAACACCAGCAATAATAAAAAAAAATATGCACAACTGGGTCGCACGAACTTGCTCTTATGCGCGATCACATTGTGGTTCTATATTCTGAAATAAATTAGCTATGGGAGTCTATATTTTATCCATTTGCCAAAACTTAGTTTAGTTGCAGGTGGTATTATGTGAGTATACAAAAATTAACAATACAGCCTAGTGTTGCACATATGCAATATGCATAAAAGGAAATTAAATTATTTAAACTGGTAAATTGTTTTAAATCAACAAAATTAGAAATCGATTAAAATACTTTGAATCTGTTTAAACCCAACGCGATGTACACCGTCTGATTTCTTATATAAATCTTAATTTATGAGAAAAAAATTTTGAAAATCGTTGGAGCGGTTATTAAAATAATTATTTTTTTTATATAAAATTTCATTAACATTTTTGAGAAAAAAAATTGGTACGCCAATTTTAAGTATTTATTAATGTCGGGTTAAAAATTTAACTTTATAAAAAAGTCTGCTACCCGTCTTCGACATATCGCATTTTCAAAAAAATATTTTTAATTATTTTTTAAAAATCCAAAAATCATTTTTTAAAAAATTTTGATATGCACTTTTATTTATATTTCTTATAAGCTGCTGTATGAAAAATCTAGTTTTATTCAATTTATCGAATACATATTTAGATACTCGAACATCAAAGAAACGGTTCTATGAGTGGCACTGTTAATAAACGTAAAATATAAAATTTAAAAATTTTAAACGGTAGACCGTACTAATTTTAATACACAAACAAAATTTTGTCAAAATCGTGGGAGTGGTTTTTGAGAAAAAAAAATACCTTTCTTAATTATTATTTATTGTAAGTAAAGGGTTTTCCAATAAGAGGTGTTATTTTGATATTCAAAGAAAAATGGCATTTTTTGAGATAAATGATCGGATGTTTATTTCATTATAAAGAGGAAGATATGCCGTTAATAATAGAACACAACATCAGCCAAATGACCGCCACGACCACGCTTACAGGACCATATCCTTTTCATGAAATTTTCCATAACCAAATCGCAAAGTGGCTGCCCTATGTCCTCGATAGCCTCACGAATACCATCTTTGAGGTCTTGAATCGACGCTGGGCTGTTGGCGTAGACCTTATCTTTCACGTGGCCCCAATGGAAGAAGTCGCAAGGTGTTAAATCACAAGATCTCGGTGGCCAATTGTGATCACCTCTTCGAGAGATAACACGGTCCGGAAACTTTTCCCGTAAAAGATCGATGGTTTCATTGCTTGTGTGGCACGTAGCGCCGTCTTGTTGAAAGTAAACTTTGTCCAGATCAATACCATCCAATTCCGGCCATAAAAAATCATTAATCATCTCTCGATAGCGCAATCCATTGACCGTAACTGTTGCTCCAGCCTCATTTTCGAAAAAGTAAACCGCACCAAACAGTCACGCGTTGAGGATGGAGAGGCTTTTCAACAATAACTCTTGGGTTTTCCGAGCCCCAGATGCGACAGTTTTGCTTGTTGACGTAGCCTCCGAGGTGGAAATGGGCCTCATCAGTCAAGATGATTTTTCGATGAAATTCCGGATCATTTTCATGCATTTCAAGGACCCAATCAGCAAAGACACGACGTTGTAGATGATCAGCCGGCTTGAGTTCTTGTGTTAACTGAACTTTATAAGCCTTAAGACCCAAGTCTTTATGCAAAATACGGTGTTATGACGTTTGTGGAATGCCTAATTCCAAAGAACGACGAGGAATGGACAAACCTGGGTTTTCTTCAACACTTTGGGCTACAACAGCAATATTCTCAGTTGTTCTTGAGCGACGTGCACGGGTTTTATTCTTAACATCACTAACTTGTCCCAACAGCTTGAATTTGTCCATCAATTTCTGTATTGCGGTCCGACAAGGTGCTTCACGACGACCCAAAAATGTTTTAGTTTTACGAACCGTCTCTGCCAAATTTTCACCATTTTTATAGTGAATTTTAATAATTTCAATGCGTTGTTGAAGCGCGTATCGTTCCATTTTTGTTAATGGCGTAGTTTCTACTTGTCAAACGTCAAAAAATGACAGCTTCAAAAGTGACAGCTACCGAAATAGCGGGCTATTCAAAATAACACCTCTTATTTATAACTATCGAACCTCTGAATTGTAGGTAACACTCTTCATGGGACTATATGTCAACAGTAGTCAATATATCTAGGCTGCCAATACCCCACTCTTTTTCCTTCATCACCATTATAAAAAGAAAACTTCAAACAGTTTGCCCCTGGACCTTTGAATAGTTACGACCGATATATTTATTTATTTAAATTCTGTGAGATATGGATCTACTAATAACACGTCTGAAAAAAATCGAAACACCTTTAAAAGTATAGAATTAAAAGCTTCGAATCCACTTCAATACCTACTATTAACTTTTCGTTGCTGCTGAATTAGCAATGACAAGGTTTGCTATTCAATTTTGCTTAATTTTACTAACTTAAGAAATGCATACTGTAAATTCACCATGAACAAAAAGAAGGAACTTTGGGGTAGTCATAACTTTTCTTCAAAACTCCAATCCTTATAGACTCAATATAAGATCCCATATTGCCTACTACATCTCCTACATCAATACAAAAAAAAAAAAAAAAAATAAAAACTCTTCATTGCACAATTCCAACAAAATAGTGTCAAACACTATATGTAATCCATATCCAACATATTTATGAGGTCAAAAGGACGTCGTGTCGTTGCCAACGTCAACACAATTCCATATATATGTATACTCATGGGAGTGTATTGAACTTTCATCCTTGGCTATTATGTATACGTGTATTTTTTGTGTTCTTACATATGTTTTTTTTTTTTCCTTGGCCTAGCTGTCAACTTCTGAATTTATGAGAATTTTCATTTATTGACTTTCAGAATCTATGGTGATGGAAAACAACGACAAAAACAAGCCATTGGGAATCATATCACTGGAAGAAAAAAAAAATATAAATTGTATGTATGTAGGTATAGGATTGTAGGTAGGTATAGTAAGTTTGCCAAATTTCAAATCATAGACGCATAACTTTCGAAGGAGAAATCAATTTGGCATACAAATTAATCCATAAAATCATAACAGAGACTAAGGGTAGGTACTGTCTTGGTAAGTCAGCAAGTGCCCAGACATTCTGGAGTGCCTTAAGGCGACGACGACGACGGCGACGACCTAATGAACGAAGGAGGAACAGAAAAAAATAAAATTGGAAACACTCATAACCAGAAAGAGTAGCCATAAAAATCAGTAGAAACAGGAAGAAGAACAAAAAAAAATGTCCTTAATTTGATTGTAGGAGAGGTAGGCAGATATACATACTTCATAGCACACATGACGAAAAAATGGAACAGTGGGCCACTAACACTAGTTAGGTAGGTACTATTTCCTTTTTTTATTTTTAGTAAATATTTGAAAAAAAGGTTGCTTGGAAAATGAAACGCAAATTATAATAATATCATATATTGAATAAACATTCTTTTATTTTAAAGCCTTTTAACGGTAATTGATGTTTTTCCCAAGCATGGAAACGGCATTAAATGTACCAGCTGTACACGGCTTTGTTCATTAAGTTGGCGAAATTTCATCGAAGTTGCTCAAACTACTTAAAAGGTCCGCCATCTAACGTTTTTTTTTCTCAACTAGCGCTTATTTCGTGAATGGTAACACTTACCTCATGTCTGATTTGACAGATAAAATTAGTTTATCCTTCCGCTGAACGAATATGGTTGTGTATACCCCTCGCTAAGTGGGCCTGCGATCGACTTAGAGAAGATGCCGATTTTGCCAAAAAAATCATCTTTTCAGATGAAGCTCATTTTGATCTTGGCGGGTAGTAAACAAGCAAAATTGTCGCATTTGGGGCACAGAAAACCCGCACGCATACATTGAAAAGCCGATACACCCAAAACGAGTCACTGTTTGGTGCGGATTTTGATCCAGAGGCATAATTGGGCCATTTTTCGAAAATGAGCAAGGAGTGTCCGTTACAGACAATGCCGATCGTTATCGGGCCATGTTGAACGAATGTTTGTTCACAAAAATTGAAGAGGAGGATATTGGCAACATTTCGTTTCAACAGGACGGCGCTACGTGCCACAAAGCCGAAGCTACACTCGATGTTTTGCGCCATTTTCAAAAAAAAAGAAGTTATTTGGCGGACCCTTTATATCCCTTACTAATTAACCATTACTCAAAATCCCATATTATTCCCTCGCTTAATCCAGATTAAAAATTAAATCCAGATTTAAATTGATTAAAATCCCAACATTAAATCCAATTCCATATTATTCACTTGTTAAATCCTTATTTAAATACAATTTTTTTAAATCCAATGTGGATATATCCTTCTCTCAGAAAATCAACTAAATCCGGATTTATCAAATCTAGGTTTAAAGTTTATTCAAATCCAAAATGAATAATTTGCCCGTAAATGACCTGCTATTATTAAAAGACAAAAAGTTCTTACTATAAAAAAAAACATTGTCCCGTGGTAATTTAAAAACTACTAAACAGATGAACGTGAAGTAAATTTTATATTTTCTTTAGTTCGAGGTGAAGGTTATAGGTTTTTCAAATCTTGTTTTACACATAGTTTAATAATTTGTTCAATAGAACCTATATTTTGTGAATCATTTTAAAAAGTTGTGTATTTTATAAAAACAAAACATGGAGTTCCACAGGTTAGCGAATTCGGTGCGACACTTTTTATATTATTTAAAAATGCTCTCCCGTCAATTTTAAAGAACTCAAACTACCGTATATTAGCGTTGGTATATTTAAACTTACTTCAAACAGCTTTGAATGTGAAACGAGTCAAATTGATCTATAAATGCTTTTATAGGTGGTGTCTACGAAATAATGTTTTATGTTATATTTTATGACGGGAATATCTCGAAAACCCTAGCTAATGGCGGGAAACGGATGACGGATTTGAGCAATTTTTTTTAGAATGAATTTTTCTCACTCGTATCTAAAACCCTGTCTAGTTAGCTTGATAAAAATAAACAAATAAAATATTCTCCGTTCAAGAAATGCAATCGAAAAACTTCTTCTTTATTGCCATTTGTTGATTTCTTTTCAATATTAAGCTCATGTTGACCCACTGTAAGATCGCATCTAAGACTATCGATTCATCGTCAGCTGGAATATAATTCGTACCTATGTACTCTACATGGTAGAGTGTTGAAGGGTTTTCTGTGTCTGTGATGCCGTTCCCAGACTTCTGTCTCTCCCATAAATGGATTTCAATTTCGTCTTGCATGTGTATATGCACTACACATTATCCTCTCCTTTTTTTTTTTTTTTTTTTGAAAAATAATCCGTAATCCAATGTATGGTAAAAAGAAAATGATTCCAAGACGTAATAGCCCACTTTCTCGAGTACCTACCTACAACTAAGTTTTGTAGATTAGGCGTTGTTAACACACACACACTGTGGATTATAGTCATTTCAAAAATACCAATCATATCCCTCAAGGAAGTGATAAGGGGTTTGGGATTTCAGAGAGAACTAAGTTGTTGGTTGCATGCAAAAAGGTAATTTGCAGAAGTTCGAAATTGGAAAATATTCTCCTGCATCCGCAATGCATGTATGCAATTTCATAGACACATTTATGGGGAAGACCCGGAGTAAAACTTTTCATTCATTCATGATTTTTAGGGGGCCGGGGAGGGTGTAGGATGTAACACAAAAAAGAAGGCAAAACAGAGGTTAAAACTTGAAAGGACTTAAAGATTAGGTATATCGATTCGGATATATGTATATGATATGGCATTTGACTTAGCAAACATACGAGTATACACATATACTGCCTCAGACAATCATAGTATCAATTATGAGCCAATTTTGAAAAGTAATTGACAGCCCGATAAGAGGAGAAGGATAAGAAGGATAAGGAAAGTTTATTGCATATGCTGAGCTCAAGCAGATACGATGGAAGTGAATATAGAGGAAGAATATGATTGTCATTTAGGGTTTTGCGAGACAAAAGTTTTGTGGTAAGGACAACTTTATGGGAAGGACGTCAAACAAAGGATGTTTTTCCAACAAAATTAGCATCAATTCGATTTGCTTTGAGTTGGCCAATGATCTTTTTAGGTTTTGTTATTAAAAAGATAGTTAAGGGGTTTTGAAGTAGTGGAAGCTTTTCATTCAAAGTGGAACCATAAAGATTAGAGAAAGGAACTAATTACGGGCATATACAAATAATGACCGATCAATTTCATTTTAGAATAGGACTATTATCTGAACCCTGCCACGCTTCACAGCGTCTTCTATCGATCATTAGTCAAACACCAACATTTCAACTTTCAAATAAAACTTTATATAGAGGGTTTATCGTTGCCCCAATATATTTTGATAATTAAAGTTTTATCATTTGGACTTGCTGTTTAATCGTTTAACTTGCCATGGTGATTTTTCATTAGTAGCCGAATAATAAAAAACCGATTTGACGAATAAGGAAAAGGAAATACAAGAAATGTGTGTGTGGCAGAAGGCGTATTTCCAAAAAAAAGATACATAGATATACCATGTTTCAGGTTCAAGAGAGATTTATTCTAAACTAGTTGGCTCATCCGGCTTCGCACGGGTAGAAAAACCTAGGCTTCGCATAAAAATTACAAAAGAAAGTATTATTTTTGACTTTTCGCAATCGAATACTTCTTTCTGGGTTTTAATCCACTTCACTTTATGAGGCTAAATTTGTTAAACTATGGTCCTTTACGTCCAACCTTTATTGTTTTTCCAACAAAGAAAGAATTTTTGTATTATTTTTATCCCATTTCACTCTTTAACTAGCATTTTTTTAAAATAACCTTTTAAACACAAACAGAATTTTCGGAATCGTATACCATTTTTCGTTTTTACCCCTCCTTCACCCTTTAAATACCAAATTTTTGAAAAAAAAAAAAAATATTCCTAAAGCCTTCCACTCAAAATAATCTTTCAAACACAAAAAGAATTTCTTAAATCGGACTTTATTTTTTATTTTTACCCCATTTCACCCTACAAATATTAAAATTTTGAAAAATAGTTTTAAAGCCATTTAATGAAAAAAGTACTTCAAACTATGATTTTTTGAATCGGACAATTTTTTTTAATTTTTACCCCATTTCACCCTACATATAATAAATTGCAAAAAAAATTTCTCGAAGCCATTTCCTAAAAATAACCTTTAAAGCGAAGGTAGAGCTTTTTTTTCAATTGTATACGTCTTTTTCATTTTACCCCATTTCACCCATAACCATTAGGGCTTTATTATATTAAGGTACACATTAAACACAGAGCCTGCTGATAGCATTTCTTTGAAGATTCTTAACACAGGCTCTGATATGGGAGCTAACCGATCGACCGAAGACAAGGCCGGCGGCGGCGGGCGTATGACGGAAGTGACTTCACCCCATATAGCATAGGAGTTATGGAAATAAAACATTGTGTGAGTGCCCAGACTTACGGTTAATATGTGTAAACGGCAACGTTTTTCCAAGCACAGTTTTGAGGATCCTTATGCGAAGTCGGCCATACGTTGTGGGGTACGTGCACGGATCCAAAACGGACTAGTTAGCTTGAAGGTGATCTTCAGATTTTTGTCACTGAACGTACCCAATATCCTACTATGCAGATTTTCGTAACGTTACGTGCTACATCGTAGAGTGTGACCTCGTAGCGTCACACAGAGAAAAGTCCACGTTTTTATTTCACTCTACCCCCAGCATAGATGTTAACACATCAAAAAATTCTTCCAGTGGAGATATAATTCATTAACAAACTTATATTTAGTTCTGGAAATTTATTTCGTTACATAATCGTTAAATGGAAGGCTACGTTTGTGTAAAAATTATTGCAGAGTCAACAAAAAAATTCATACACGAAAGATGATTTATTCAAAAATCAATTCGATTCTGGGCATTCTAAACTCATACTTGCTTTCAACTTCACCATTTATAACTTATAAGCCGCTCGTTTTGTTATATCATACATACTATAGCTATTTCTTCACGTAACGTTCTCCTGGGAAAAAAAATTCTTTATGCTTAAAAGGTTTTTCCTGGAAAATGACGATTTGTTTCTAAACGCATAAACATTAAACATAGCGCAGATGGAGATAGAGCGCGTCCTTCTTTTTTTTACTTTTATATAACTTTACTTTTAATTCTTTTTTATGTTTGATTAAAACTTTAATTCGGTTCGACATCACAATGACACATTTTCGTGGTTTTTCGTGTAGCCATTAAAAAGCATAGATAAGAGAACTTTTTTGATAGGATCATTTTTTTATGTTAATCTTTCCAGCTAAAAAAATTAAAGGTTATGCACAAATTCCCATTATCCTTGTCCTTCTTTTTTGCTTTTAACTCAAAACGACAAAATTTAATTATGTTCAATCCAGCCTTGCAACCACAAAACTTCCAGTTGCATTTAAGCCATGACGACAGTCAACTTTTACGACGAATTAACTAACACCGCTGCCGCAAAAACTTTTCTCCAAAAATATATATATTTGCACTTAAATTAAATGCGACTTCAAAACTATATATAAGCTTATTCAATGCACAAACGTTACCAAACCAATGCGGTGTCCTTATAATAACAAAACTTTTTTGTGTGTCTCCGCAAAAGAGGAGCGAGAATTGCATTGGTTGGACAAAATAGACGTTATGCCGAAAAATAAAGGAACTATTTAAAATGTAAGGGCTGATGTGTTGCTGTACATCACGACAATTTTCGAAACGATATCACCTTGATACACCCACTCACTCAAACACCCATCGCTTACCAAATAGATAAACAGGGAACGATGTCTAAGAAATAATTCAACTCGTTTAAATATTGCCCTTCGTGTATTTACTTAAAGGATATTTTCAGTATTTGTCCTTTAAAAAAAAAAAAAAAAAAAAAAAAAAAATTGCTGCACATAAACTTTGCAAACCAAAACATTTGTTTGATTCTTTTTCCACAAAAGTAACAAATAAACAAGAACGTTGTTTTAGTTGTGTGTTGGTTTTTCCTCCCTATTATTTGTTTTTTTTTTTTTTTTTTTTTTTCTGTTCTATTTATACACGTTCAAGGCTCGAGTTGTGTACAGCTTGAATCGAGGAACTAGAAGGCGTTGTTTGCGTCGCGTCGTCGTCATCGTCATCCTTGTGAGGGAGACAACCACCCTTCATATTCAAAAACACTTCGAGTCAACAAATTGAGGCTATGATTTAAGGAATCGTATGGACAGAGAGAAACCACTGTGAATGTGACATTTTAAAAACTCTTGGAATTGAGTGTAATTCATAATCAGATGAGCTCCAAAACTTTTTGTTCTTAAGGCCTTCGGAACGCGAAGCATCTCGTGAAAGACGCGTACCATTCCTAAACGCTTGTTTGCGTCTTGTGAGCCACTTTTGAGTAGCTCTAGCCTGTTTCAATACACAAACGCACACGAAGGGTGAACTGAACGTACTCACCACAGCGCGCACAAGCTGCAAATCGCAAGGCGTACAGTAGTGTCAGTCGCCAGTCGTACAGTTTCAAGTATGAATTTAACATTTTGGTAATATGTAGGATAAATTGCTTAAATGTGTAAAATTAATTGAAATTTGTCAATTACGAAATACACGCTTGGAACAACATGATGAATCATATGCGCAGCTATGACGAGGCGCTTCGATTGCAAAATGCTTCAGGGTGTCGTTTCATCAAATCGAATATATTTATTTTTTTTTCGATAAGTCGCTTCTGCATCATATCGAAAATTTGTCGATATTCGAAGTCATTGCAAAAAAAGGAAACCGACGCTCTCAGCAACTTTTTTAAAAGCTAGCACATATCGTGTAATTTGGATCAATTTGTATGTACACATTCAGACGACTTCGAAAAACTTCCCATTCACTCAGTGTATATCCGAGATTGAAAAAATAAATCTCTCGAAACTTGACTGGGGTAAATCAAGTGACATGGAGTGTATCAATCTACTTGTCATAGAATTTTGGTTATGCAAAAAGGTGATACAAGTTTTTGTTGTGTTATTTTGTTGCTGTGTTGCTGTTGTTAATTCTAATATATAAGAAGAACACAGGAAAAGTTGCACAGTTTTGTGGTAATTGGAAATTTTGTTAATAAATTCAGGAAAATTTAGGAATTTTAGAAATTAAATTACGGATCACAATAAAGTTTATGAGGATTTTTGGAGCAAGTTTCCGTTAATTAGATTTTACAGCTTTTTGAATTAACTTTACAAAGGAATTTAGGTACCTATTGTTGATATTATAAATTTATTATAAGAATTTTTGTTTTGTTAACGTTTATGAAGAGACAGACACAGCTTAAGAGAATGAAATGGGTTTTCATTTTTGTGTTGTATTAGATCTTGGAAATGTCTAGCTGTTCAAATTTCAATGGAAGAGAAATCGATTAAATATTAAAATTAAAATGGCAGAAGAAACTTCAAATAAGAAATTATTTTCACAAAGCCCGATTTAGGGGAAATATCAAAAAAAAATTAACTGAATTAGAATCTGAACAAGAACAACCAAAACCTTGACAGAAATCAAACAGGAATATTCCAACGAAAGTTGAAACGATAACAAATCAAAGACTTCGAATGAAATTCAACAACTTTGTGGATAAGAGAACATGAACACGAAGGAGAAACAGCTGAGGAAGCTGAGAAATCCCATCCAATGCAATCCTTATTAATTTTAAGTCAAACGCCAAAAAAATAGATGCTTAAATCTCTTCTAGTTTTTTTTAGAAAATTGAAAATAACAGAAATAAAATTCCCTCTGCGTTGCTTTAGATGCTCTAAACAACCTATTTCCACTACGTAGGTAGTAAAGTGGATTGAGTTATTTTCAATTTTCTCGAAAACTATACAACACATTTAAGCATAAGGTTTTCTTATTTAAACTAAAAATAAAATAAGAGAATTGAATTTTGAAAACTTAATTACGTAAAATTTTGAAAAAATTTAAATTGAAATTTCTCTTTACATTTTAATAATTAATTTATTAAAAACTGTTCATTAAAACAACTTTATTTGAAAAGAAAATGAAAGAAGAGATTTTTGGTTTCGGGTTTTTCAATAAGAGCGCTACAAAAGTTTTTTTTAAATAAAACAAAAATCGTTTTAGATATCAATGAAATTCTTTATTCCTGTCAAAGTACGTTCAATGCCATTATGTATGGAACTCGATTTCTTTTGCATGGCCACCACGGGCACGCTTGTAGAAGTCCAGACGCTGAACCTAATTTTCGACGGTTTTCACTAATAAATCGGCCGATACTGCTGCAATTTCACGTTCGATATTCGTACGAAGTTCATCAATCGTCGCTGCCTTGTTGGTATAGACCAAAGACTTGACGTAGCCCCACAGGAAATAGTCTAACGGCGTCAAATCGCACGAACGAGGCGGCCAAGCGACTGGACCATTTCGTGAGATAACACGTTCTTCAAACTTGGTTTCCAATAAATTGATTGTGACATTCGCTGTGTGGCTTGTGGCGCCGCCGTCCTGTTGGAACCACATGTCCTCCAAGTCCATATCATTCAATTGGGGCCAAAAATATTCGGTTATCATTGAACGGTAGCGATCCCCATTCACAATAACGAGCCGGTCTTGATCATCACGGAAGAAGTACGGCCCTATGACGCCGCCGGCCTATAAACCACACCAAACCGTAATTTTTTCGGGATGCAATGATGACTCATGGAGTACGTGTGGATTGCTGCCTGACCAATACCGCATATTTTGTTTATTGACGAAGCCATTCAGCCAGAAATGAGCCTCAT
This sequence comes from Leucozona laternaria, assembly GCA_932273885.2. Classification (NCBI taxonomy): domain Eukaryota; kingdom Metazoa; phylum Arthropoda; class Insecta; order Diptera; family Syrphidae; genus Leucozona; species Leucozona laternaria. The sequence goes on from OW026368.1 coordinate 5,366,389, forward strand.
CGCTGAAGATGATTTTTCGATGACGTAGCTCTCTTAACGTTGAGGCCACTGACTCCGAATTTCGGTAGTAAATTTTAATAATTTCGACTCGTTGTTGGCTCGTATATCTTTCCATCATAAAATGGCAAACCTTATTGAAGAGAAATGTCAAAAGAGCGGCAAGAAATATGGCGTCTATTGCTGTCCCTTTTGCTCTACTTTTGTAGCGTCCCTGTTGAAAAACCCTTTACATCATGGCATTGTGAGTGTAACCGTTGTTTTTTGTTTCTGTTTTAAGTCATTTTTTTTTTTGAAAATTGCGCCTCTTGGCTAAAAAGGGGGGTATAGACCCCTCCAAAGCCAAAATTGAATCTTATAAAATTCTACAAAAAAAGGATTGTACCTAACGCATTTCCTAAAAATTACCAAAAACATTTATTTGTTTGCAAAATACTCGAAAACTATTAATTTTTTGGAAGGACAATAGATTTTGTTTTGTTCTCCTCACAAAATAAGAAGCCCTGGTCCAAATTTAGGTAAAGCTCTCAACCAGATTTAAGCTTAATCGGATTTGTTTCGAAATAAAATTGTAGAGAAGATAGAATTACGCAACTTTTTCACACCCCCATTTTGTATAGAAAAGTCTAACAGGGTGTTTGGGAGAGATAAAACAGCTGAAAAGTTTGGAAGTATAACAAATCAGTTGAGACCATTATATTTTATAGAGAGTACGACATGATGTCAGCGCTCTTCAGCCATCATTTAATTACTTGTCAGGCAAAAGACTTTATAGATAAAGAACGGTGTTCACATTGGACTGTCTCCTCCGACTTTTTTTTAAGTGTTGTAGTGCGAAGTCGAAAAAGGTCTTTCTCGTAATTCAATCCATCTGCTTAGCTACATCCTAAACCATCGGGTTCATTTTCTTGAAAATGTAAATTTTTCGTTTTTTTTAGGATAGCAAATTAACGGTACCTGATGCCATACACATTTTTGTGATGCTGTTAATGAAAATCATATTTTTCTCAAAATCTGTTCAAGATTTTTTTGTTTAAACCGTCGGTTTCTTATAATGAAGTGACTCTATCTATGCGAATTTATAACAGTTTTGTTTATAAATGTCTGTTTATGCATACTTCGGGCACCCAGAGTTTTTTTTTCAATTCGGCAAAAAACTGTTATAAATTGGCATTTCCCTGGTCTCCGCCTTTCTTATGACAGGTTCAACTAATTTTGGTTAATTATTTTATACAGAATTTTTCAAAATTGTAAAGACACCAACATGTTCAAAAACAAACTAGTTTTTTGATTTTTTATAAAAATTTTAAAAAGCGGGAGTTTTTTAACACGATATGGAAGATAAAAAAAAAATTGATCTTATAACTTAAATTAACGCTACAACTGTTACAAAAAAAAACAAACAAAGATCTTATTTTCATCAAGAATTTTTTTTGAAAATGTGATAGATAATATATTTCAAAGACGAGTTGCTGATTTTTTGAACTTAAATAAATACTTTAAATTAGCGTAGCAAAATTTTTCTTAAAAAAATTATATATAAAGGGTGTTTTTTTTTAAAGCAGATAACTTTAAATTGGCACCAATATTTTCTGTGGTAGCCGATTTGTTTTCGGTTCTTTTAAGTAAGTTTGGTTTGCCAATTTTTCATGAATAGACTCACGATGGGGCAACAACGTTTGCAAATTGTTCAAATTTAGGTATTCTGAATTGACCTGGGGGTCGATTCCCGTTCTATGAAGTTATGAAGTGAAAAATGTCTAAGATCCACAATTTACAACATTGGAGGATGGGACCAAGTGCATTCGTCGGTTATTCGAAAAATTCGGTATAGACAAGTTGCTAAATTCTGAGAGGTCCTGGCCGGGCCTAACATTAGTTCCAGTTTGGACCATTCATTATGGGACACCCTGTATGTCATCAAAATTATTATGGTAAGAATGTTACAGGCAACAGTGAGCGGTATAGACATGATTACTAACTCTTTCGTGTCTCAAATTAAAGGAATTAATGTTGCAGACATGTGATTTCAGCAGGATGGCGGCACATGCGCAACACAGAATGACGAATGATAAATTTGACGAAATGGAACTGTTAACTGATGGCCACGTCATTTGTGCGATTTGACACATTAAGATTATTTTCTCTGGGGATATGTAAAGTCGCATGTTCACACCGATAAGCCAGAAACAACTGATAACTTGGAAGCCAACATTCGACGCGTAATTGCCGAAAAACCATACCTGATTTACTGAAGGGAGTGTCTGACAATTGGACCTCCAGATTACCCCATGCACGCGCCAGCCGTGGCGGCCACATGCCTGATATCATATTCAAACATTAAGGCCATAAAATTATCTGTCAAATAAAGCCAGTTTCATAAATATTAAATATATTTTTCTGTGTCTTATTTCAATTTAATGTTCTTCGCCTGTAAAAAAAAAACACTTGCTGTATGCCGGCTACATCACATTCAGCAAGGTTGACTTTTAGCTCCACTGGGCAAATATTCTATTTCAACTAACTAACTAATTTCATATTCTAAATTTTTAGTCTGATTTCGAGGATAAATCGTTACATTTGTTTGAAGAAACTTTATATTTCAAAACTAAGCAATTCCAAGGAAATATTTTTATTTTTTTTTTTATTATTTATTTCAGTGAAGATCTCAAGCTTAAAAATAAATTCACTGAATCCATATCAACTTTTGTATAGGTACTTTAACGTTTTTTTTTTTTTTTTTTTTTGAAAAGGCACTAAGAATCAACCCCATATCCAAAAATATATGAAACAAACTCAAACCCTCCAGTCAGCGACAACATCACAAACTCTAGGGAACTTTTCCTTTTGCAACTTATTTTAATTGCTAGCTCCATGTTGACTGTGTAAATCCTTATCACCGGTAGTCATGGAGAGTTAGTTATCAGTGTAGAGTTTTGTCTTTCAAATTGCTTTTTACCAGTATAACTTCTTGTTATCCTTGCAACTTGTGCTGGTGGCACAAAGATACAAATCTTCTTTGCCATGCTGCGCTGAGTGACTGACTTGACTAACGGCAAAAGATGAAGATTATGTAGAAAATTTGTCTTGTATTGGTGAAACGGAGCGAGGGAGGACCATTGACTGTTGCTGATAGTCTTCTTGATAGCTGAGCTGACTTTGCTTTATGCTGGAAAATGTTAAGTTAAAAAAAAAAAAGTTTACTTTGCTTTGCCGTACCACTATACCTACTTACCTACTCGTAGATTATTTTATTTTTTTCTTTAGCTATTTTTGATCACAAATAAAGTATCCTGGTCCTGGAAGAGGAAAGCAGCATCATGAGTTTCGAGTTGTTTGCGCAAATGTTTCCTGTCGACGGAGACGTTTTTAAAAGTTAAATTTTGTTATTTAAATTGTGATTTGTTTTTTACATATTTATCCTTCAACTGCAACTGAATAAAATGTAAAATAGTAGATAATTTCATTTTTTTCGCCATCCAGGAAGAACACTGTTTTACATTGACACACAATCAATACAGAATGATAGGTAATGGGTGATTTTTTAAGAAGTTTAGAACTTTTTTAAAAAAAAAAACACAAAAAATTCGAAAAAATGAATTAAATATTTATTTGAATCGATAGTTTGAACCTTGCAATTTAATGTTTAAAGATAATTTCATGCAAATGTTGACCGCGGCTGCGTCTCAGGTAGCCCATCCGCTGAGTCCAATTTTGGCATACTCTTTCACACATATCGGCCGGTATCTCAGGAATGAATGCATGGATGTTGGCTTCCAGTGCGTCAATCGAAGCGGGCTTGTCCCTATAGACATTAGCCTTGACATACCCCCACAAAAAATAATCTAATGGTGTCAAATCGCACGATCTAGGCGGCCAATTGACCGGCCCGAAACGTGAAATTAACTGTTCACCAAACTCGCCTCGCAATTGCGCCATTGTTTCGCGTGCTGTGTGGCATGTGGCACCGTCTTGTTGAAACCACATATCATGCAAGTCAAGAACTTCCATTTCGGGCAAAAAAAAGTTTGTTATCATCGCTCGGTAGCGTTCACCATTGACAGTAACGCTGCGATTCGCATCATCTTTGAAGAAATAGGCCCAATAATGCCGCCGGCCCATAAACCGCATCAAACAGTGGCTTTTTCGGGATGCATTGGTAGCTGTTGCAATGCTTCTGGCTGATCTTCACTCCAAATGCGGCAATTTTGCTTATTTACGTACCCATTCAACCAAAAATGAGCCTCATCGCTGAACACAAGCAGCGCGCGATGAACATTTCGAACCGAGCACGAATTTTGATAGTAAAATTCAATAATTTGCAAGCGTTGTTCATTTGTAAGACGATCCATGGTTAAATTGCAAACCAAACTGAAGCTGTCAAAACCAGTGTTGCCAAAACCAAACCAGCTAAAAAATCACCCGTTATAAACACCTTCCTGTTCCTGCATCGAGGTAAAGTTTCCCTCTGATCCGAGTCGCTTTTCGCTTATCGCTTATAGGATTTTAGTTTGTTTTTTTACTTTTGACGATTAATCTGAATTTCATGTCACACATTAAAATAGATAAGATATATACACATACAATATACATACACACACACATTTTTTGAAAGTGAGAATATCTGAATGTTTATAGTGCATAATGTATAATGGAATCTAAAGCAGGTGCCGATGCCATGCCGGCCGCCACAAAAAGACTGAGGCCAATATTTTACCAGAGAAGGCACAGTGGCGTCAATTTGGTTATGGTATAGGTACCTAATTATTATGACTACAACTTTATTGATGGTTCTGGTTTTAGGAGCAAGAAAAGTGGGTAATAAAAAACTTTTGATTGAAAATCAATATAAGAATATTCTTGTTGTTCCTTGGTGGTGATATAATAAAATTTGACTATTAGGTAGAATTTGTGTTATTTTCATGCCGTTTCCACTGGTTGTGATGGAGATAATTTTATCGACCCAGATAGCGATTGAGCCATTATGACTTTCTTGTCTCTATTTTTATGGCTATTTGAATTATTATTTTAAAATATGGTATTTCTTGTTTTATATTTATGGGCCTAACTAAGTGATATATCCCCTTCTAAAAATAACTGCACACTTTTTACGAATATTATGTATGTACCTATAGCAAAAACGGGTATTGACAGAAATTGGAAGTCAAAGTAAAATATACTTGCTAATTGGGTACTTTTTGAAAGCTATGAAGAAATATGATGCTTTTTTTATTTATAAGTGGGTTAGGTCAGGTTCCGGAGAGGTGCAGGACGATTAGCTAGAAACGAGTGCTTCGATGGTTCTACGGAGCAGATAGAGATGGTAAAAGGATTAACTTGGTGAATTTGTAGTAAAGGGAACTGCCCATGTCTGGCCCAGAGTGTACATGAACGAGTTTGGTATCAAATGAAAGGTGACGTGAAGCCCGATACACAAGTTAGTAAAATATTTTCAAAATCGTTCATGGGAAAGTCGAGATATTTGGGCTTGAAGTTGCCGATTGCAAAACAATGATTTCAGTTTTTGTTCCAAATAATTAGCCATAAGGGGCGAAATAATTGACGTAAAAAAATGATATCGGTATCAAATCAAAGGAATTTTCCTTGTCTTTAAAATAGTCGTAAAGTAATTTTGATATGTTAAACAGATTTGGAGATATTGACTGATATTGATATTATCTTCTAGATAAACTTTATTGCGCGGTCTTTGCCACACCGATATTTCAAAAAATGCAGTGTAGACATATACTTTTTTTAGCTCTAGTGAAAAGCTTATTGTATTACCTTTAATTACATATACAATGAAGTGTAAAAATAACGGCCAACCTTAATTTTGAGCATCATCTTTCTGAAAAACTAACTAAACATGGAACATGGAAAAACTGTATGCGCGCAAAAGATTTGAGTTAAGCAGCCATGTATAACTTGTTTGAAGCAACCTCTAGGACGGTGATGTGTTATGGGGCTCAAATCTGGGGCTTTAGATGGTACGAACAAAACGGAAAAATTGCTGCGTTTCTTTCTGAAAAGACTATTCAAACTCAATACCGTCAATACCCCAAACTATATGCTGGACTTGGAGACTGGCCTGGCTCCACTCTTCATAAGTACTCTAAAGAACCACTCTGACTATGTTCTCAAAATGATGACCTTACCAGACTCACGCCTACCAAAGTTAGTCATACTGTTCAGCTTAGGGCAGAAGTACGGCATACAATTAAATGTCACATCGAATAATGTTGAATGCTGGAAGGAAAATTTGTATAATTTTCTATGGGATTTGGATTGTAAATTAAGAGAAGGATTTGAAGAGCAGGGTCACTCATCGATCTTTAGGGCTTACTATAGCCAGCTTCATTATAACCTCTAAAAGAAAAATTATTTTAAGGAAGATATGGGTGTTGAAAGAATTTCTATTATTTTTAAAGCTAGAGTGAAATCCTAAATCTCAATTATATTCCACATAGAGAGGACCTTCCAATATTGTGCACCTTATGTTATGTTCATCGCTGTTTGCCCCATACTTAAGGAATTCAGAAGGCTGTATTTTGGCGTTGACATAATAGCGGTGGAGAGGACAATTAAAATTCTCAATGGCGCAGAAAGCTGGGATCTGTATTGCAAAAGACCCCTTCAATATAGAAACCGAATAATCGAAGAAGAATTCTAATATTCAGTAGCTTAGCTAAGTCTCTGTTTTTAATGATTTAATTTATACATTTTACTTTAAATTTAATTTTTAATTTTTAATTTTTAATTTTTAATTTTTTTTTTTTTTAATTTGTTAATAATTTGAATTGCCAATCAGGGCGACGGCCAAGGCCATGCCTTTAAATATTGTGGTATACTTAATATAGCACAATTTTTTTGGAATAAGGAACAATAAATAAATAATAAAAATGAAGTGTACTTAATCAAATAAACACCTAATTGTAAACAAAACTTTCTTCTAAAGAATCCGTGTACACTCTGGGCCAAAGGTACATAATAAAATTGGCATTCTCTTTGTCATGAAAGAAAAAAATTGCCGCCATTAAAAACAACACTCAAGTTAGCATTAAAATAAAGGAGTACCTATGTCATCAACTGTTGTGAATTTCTCACGCGAGAAATTATTTTCTTTCACGAAAAATTCACGACAATTATCTACAATTAACTCTTAAAACTTTGAAATGGAAACGCTTACTTGACAGACATCACAATTTTTGTTATCAAAACCGTTTGAGCCGTCTTCTCCAAGATAAAGAGGTTTCAGAACAGTTTTATTGAAGGTACCGTTATTTTTGAAGCTAAAAAAAATCTATTTCGCTTTTGGAAAAAAATAACTTAAATTCTAAATTTAAAAATTATCGCTTCAGTAGTTTAGGTTGTAGGTGGAGGTAACAGACAGAATTGTGGGGCCCACTTTTTTCGTGTTCTCTGTCATCGTAATGAATTTTTTTTACCAAATTAAAAAATACAGGGTGTCCGCCGGGAAGGTATACTACTTTGTTTGTTTATAATTTTTGATTAAATGAAAGAGAATAGATCTTATATTGATAAATGTTTTATTTAATGTCGGCAATTATGTATGGAATACAATATCATGTAAATGTCTGCCTCTGTTAGTCTCACAAATGCGAGCCCTTTGAGCACATTTTTCATTACATTCTCACACATTTCACGCGGTATTTCATTAATTTCATCACGAATATTTTTTGTTTGAGTTGCGCAAGCGTTTCTAGTTTGTTTGCATAAACCTTGCTTTTCAGATAACCCCACAAAAAGAAGTCCGGAGCAGTCTTGAAATACCTTGTTGTGGAAAGAGGTCTCGCAGTAATTCCATTGTAATCCTGGCTGTATGCGATGTGGCACCGTCTTGTTGATACCACATGTTTATCAAGCCCAAAGCATACAGTTGTGGCGTTAAAAAGTTTCCAATCATATCACGATATCGCTCCCCATTTACAGTTACCGTTACGCCGTTTTCATTTTCAAAGAAGTAATGTCCTTGTGCAAAATTGTGGCCAAAGATTGTTCTTTGAAGACCAAGCTCCTGAGCACGGCGTCGAATTGAGGTTGATGGATGGTTTTGAACATTTCCTTGAGCAGCAGTAATATTTTCAGCCGATCTTGCATTACGTTGTGGTCCATGCTTGGGCCTATCACCTACAGACCCTCTTTCTCCGAAATCATTCACTACACGATAATTAGTGCGTTTTGTTGGCACTTTGTTTCTCCCAAAAATTTCACATTACTTTCTCATCGTCACAGTAATCGATGATTGATTTTGATGAAATGTTTTAACGATTAAAACACGTTGGTATATCGAAGGTTTTGCCATAATAAATTTGCCACGTGTCTACTTCACGACTGCCAAATATGAACTGGCAAAACAAAGTAGTATACCTTCCCGGCGGACACCCTGTATAAGCATTCCAAAATAGATTAAGAAAGGTACCGAGCTGAAAAAGAAAATAAGCAATCGATAAAATCAGCTCATTTTGACTTCAATGAAAACGTAAAACGATTTTCTGTCTTTCAAAATTCTCTATTTCAAAATACTGTAAATGATATAAGAAAAAATTCTGCACTTTTTTCAATATCAACCCAATTTTTCTATTATAATTTCCAGAATTTCGAAATATAAAATGGAAACCTAATTTTGGCGCATACAGAATTATGGCCCCAAAAAATTTCATTAATAAAAAAATCAGTGTGACCAACTTTTAACAACGATTTCAGCTGACTTATTTTTTTTTAACAATTTTTGACGTGAGCCTAGTTATTTAAGATGGATAGCGAAATTCAGAGAGAACGGTAACTCTGTTTAAAAAATTTTTTTTAAATCAACAAAATTATATGGAAATTGAACAAAATACTCCTCAAACTGTTTTGAACCCAACGCAATGTACACCATCTGATTTCTATTATAAATCGTAATTTATGAGAAAAAAAAATAAATATTAAAATAAATATTTAAAAATATGTAATTTTTAAGAAAAAAAAATTTTTAGGTACCTGCTCCAATTTTAAGTATTTATTAATGTGGAGTTAAAAATTGAATTTTACAAAAAAATCTTCCACCCGTTTTCGAAATATCGAATTTTCAAAAAATAATTTTTAAATATATATTATTTATAAGAAAATTTGTTTCTAAGATCTTCTAGATAATGTTAAAAAAAATGCTTTTTGCCAATTTTAATAAAAATTGAAAAAGTCGTTTTTGAAATATCGAGTTAGAAAAAAAAAATTTAAACTTTTTATAAAAACCCAAAAATAATTTTTTGAAAATTTTGGTACACACTATTTATTAAAATATATTAGTTATTTTTCATAAAAACATTGATCAAAATCAGAGAGAATTTTTGAGAAAAGCTAAAATGAAGAAAAAAAATGGTTCTTTGGGAGGTGCCATTAATAACCATTTTCTGGAATTTTTGAAACAAAAATCTGTGCAGCTGATTTTGAGAAAAATAAGATTTTCCTTTTTGGTCAAAAAATTTTGTATGACAGGTAGGTACCGTTATATTTGGTCCTAAAAAAAAAATGAAAACAATTATGTGTGGGGGAATCAAAACAACGATATATTCGACATTTGGCCGTGATTAACTTTTTTTAATACACACAATTTCACAATGGACTATTATGCTATTCCTAAATGCTGTGCCTAAATAAAGACATTTGCAATAAGAAAACTTCTTTTTGAATTTGTTTCGCATTATAAGTTAAAAATCGTAGTATCATCCTTGAGTATAGAAATATCAAGCTCGATTAATTTGAAATTTGACACAAACAGAGATACAAAGAAAATAAAAATTTTGCTGATTTTAATAAAAATGTGTTATTTTGTGTGATACAATTTTTTAGGAAAGCCAAACTTACTCTCCATTAGTTCTTTAGGCCATTAAACATCATAATTTTTAAAACAAAATTTATCTTAAAAGAAACTTCTGGATATACATTCTATTGTCAACTAAAAGAGCTTTCGGTTATTTTTTTTTTTTTATAAATTTTATTCTCCAGAACAAAAGAATGAACATTTTTCTGACAAATTTTGTAGACTTCCTTCCTGTCATTTAATGCTCGACCCATTTCTCATTCAGTTTTTTTTTTTTTTTTTTTTTTTTCCTTCTTCGGTTTATAAATTCGCTAAATGAAAATCTATAATAAATGACTATTAAGAAGTTTCCTTTCATACGATGATTTTCCACTCCCTCAAGTTTCTGTTTTTTTTTTTTTTTTTATTACCAGTTTCCATCATCATTGCGAACATTAAACTTTTCCAATTTAAATGCGTTCATTAACCGCAACTTTTAAAGTGGACACACAGCAATAATTTTAAGTATTTTTAACGAAACAAATTTTTCGAGAAAAAACTTTTATAATAAAAAAAAAAAAACCAAAAAACATTTCCGAACATTGAAACGCTGAGACATTTTTTTTTGTAATAGAATACCTAAGGTTATGTGAAAAAGCATATGACAAAAGCATCAGAAATAACAAAAAAAAAAAAATCTACCTAACTAAACCGCATAAGAATCTCTGTTTGCCTCTCTTTTTCTCATCGAAATGAAAAGAAATGAGAAAGTTCATTAACCACCCCTATATGAAGGAATGAATGTATTGTAGGTGTACCACGTGCTCGTGCACACTGAATAGACAGATGGGGAGGGGGGGCGGGTGGTAGGGCTTTCTTTCCTTGGCAAAAGGTTTCGCGACAACAGGGGGTTGTTCAAGTTATTTCCGGTTGATTGTATCTGTTTAAAAAGCTTCCCATTCATGACGTCCTTAAACATCCTTTTCTTATACTTGTATTTAATGTGCGATACGACAACTGACTGTAATGCAATGTAACAGTGCTTGATTGAGGGTAAATGGGGCGCCAATTCGTAGGGGGCACCATAGGTCGAACTCATTTGTCTCGTGTTAGGGTAAAAGCTCTTTAAAGTAAAGTAAGTTTTGGAAATTTGAAGGTTCTAATAAAGGGTATTTTCAATATTTTTAGAAGCGGTATAGTTGGAACGGGAAGTTGGGAACCTAGTCTGGCAACAAAGGACATGTTACAAGAAAAATGGTGGCATCCGAAAAAAAAGTGTCTAACAAGGCGCCAAATGTCGTTAACCCGCACGCTCAACACACTAATGCTGTTGGTTTTGGTGATGAAAAAGAATACCAGCAGTAATTTTCAAAAGGATACAAGTAATCCGAAGATACTTTCATCCTTTTTGAATCTTTGAAATAGCATTCCTTCGACCAGGGTGCATCCAAATCGTTGCGTTGCGTTGATGAAGTAATCCTGAGGATGATACTTTTGTTGCAAAAAAAAAATACTTTTGTGGTTCCATCAACAAATGGATACCCAATGAACCGCACCAGGATCCTTAATTCTCAAGTCAAGCTTGAGTATGGAAGAGATTTCATTTAAAATCGGATGTATGAACCTGGGACTATTTGTGTCGTGTGGGTGTGTTTTTTTTTTTTCATTATTGAATCAAGTGTAAAAGTCATGTTTTGAAAGGATCACAATCGGAAGCAGAGGATTTTTCAAGCATAAAGGATTTTTTCGTATAGATATTTCTTCGACCGAAAAAAAAGGATAATTTATGATGTTCTATTTCAAGAATTCATTAAGAAACAATCGCAGTTATCCTGTTTTTGTCACCATCCTTCTTGGGCGTTTTTGTTGTTGTTGTTGACAATAAAAAAAATATCACCTTTCCCCCTTATGACCCATTATATATAAATGTCCTTTCCAAGTAAAAACAAAAACTACACAGGAACAGGATATGAATGAAAAAGGATATTTATGGTGATGACAGCGATAAAGATCATAAGGAGGGAATTAGGTTTGTTGCAATATGAGAAAAGTGTAACCTTTTGCTCCAAGTTGTTCCTTCCAAGGATATGTGTACGCTTCGTTTATAATAAATAAACGTCCAGGAATTGTATACATATATTAGTATTTGTTAGTTGTTATGTATTTTAGTGTCTAACGAAATTGAAAATTGTGTATACATATGAATCTCCGTTCTTCTACATATACTCTTGGTATATTGAAGAAACTTATATCCTTGCATGTGTCAAAGTGTGAAAATAAAACAGAAACTTTAAGGAAAGACAAAATATCCTTTTTTTGTCACTGCTTTCTATTCTTTCAACGTGTGTTTCATAGGTACTACACAGACACATGTTCATACATATGTATGAATGTATGCGGGTTCGGGGGGTGACAAAGAAGAAATGGACCTGAAGAAAACATGTTGACAATATCTAAAGGGCAATAAAATTTGCAGACTTTGTGTTTTGTTTATTTGAAATGCGAAACGGGATTGATTTTCCCCTGTTTGGGATTTATTCATATATTGAAAGAAGGTATGTAGGTAGGAGTTAAATGGAGAAAGTTTTCTTTTTCCCATTTTTGCGTATAATGTATATCTAATGGCCAAAGTTGCTCATGTGAAATAATTTGAAAAAATAATGTAATTATTTTTGTTTAGTTGGCCATTAGTTTTGTTTTCTTATAATGTAGCTGCTAGTGGGACATGTGTAGGATTGAAGATGTAAATTATGAGCTGAAAGTTTACAGAGGAAGGTCCATGATGAGTAAGCAATTATTTTGTATTGCTTTGTTGCCCATCAGCACAAGTATTAGTTTGGATCTATATCTTCAGACGAGAGCGAACAATTTTAATTGATATTCAAAGTAAATGTGGAGTGAAATTCGTTTGATTAAATTTTATTTACTATAAATTGGTAGTCTGACTGGAGGAGAAAGAAAATGTGTCATACGACATGTGTAGTAGGTTTATACTCGATGTAGCCTCAGGGCTAGTTTATCAGTCAGAAAAGTGACACTTAAGTGCGGGCAATGCGAAAGATTAAGGTCCAATATCACAGTGCCCACTTGCCTGAATAAGTGACACATAAGTCTCCGATGTTGGTGATTTAAGTTCCACACTTACTTTGGCTATGAAACTTAGCCTAAAGTTTCGATATGGGAAACTTAAGTTGCCATTCTTATTCCGGTAAGGGTTGACTGTGAAACTGGCCCTTAATGTATTTCAAATCTCAAGGATTGACTATACGTTTATCTAAAGAATTACCCGCCTACAATCTAGTTTTCGACGAGGAACTAGAAAGTGTTTCATTAAAACTTATTAAAATATGCATGAGACTAGAGAAATTAAAATATAAAGGGTCCGCCATCTAACGTTCTTTTTTCAACTAGTGCTTATTTCGTGAATGGTAACACTTATATTATGTCTGATTTGCCAGATAATTAGTTTTATCCTTCCGCTGAACGAATATGGTTGTGTATACGCTTCGCTAAGTGGGCCTGCGATCGACTTAGAGAAAATGCCGATTTTGCCAAAAAAATCATCTTTTCAGATGAAGCTCATTTTGATCTTGGCGGGTAGTAAACAAGCAAAATTGTCGCATTTGGGGCACAGAAAACCCGCACGCATACATTGCAAAGCCGATACACCCAAAACGAGTCACTGTTTGGTGCCGATTTCGGTCCAGAGGCATAATTGGGCCATTTTTCGAAAATGAGCAAGGAGTGGCCGTTACAGTCAATGGCGATCGTTATCGGGCCATGTTGAACGAATTCTTGTTCACAAAAATTGAAGAGGAGGATATTGGCAATATTTGGTTTCAATAGGACTGCGCTACGTGCCACACAGCCGAAGCTACACTCGATGTTTTGCGCCATTTTCAAAAAAAAAAAAAGTTATTTGGCGGACCCTTTATAACAGTTATAACAGTATATCGCAATTAAAAGTGGAAGTGCGTTTAAGTGTTTCGCGCAAATTGAAAAAAAAAATCTGGGTACCCATGAACAGGATTTTTTATAAACCAAAACTGAGATCAAAATTTGAAAAAAAAACTGCGATTTCTTATTTATTATTTGGAACTATTTTTGGGGTTCTGCAAACCTAATTCTAGCAAACGAAAATCAAATAAGGACCAGTCTTAGAGTTGGCCAGCTTTAATTCACAAACTTTTAAATTTAAAATATTCACAAATTTCAAAACATCTTTGAATTAATTCACAATTTATTATTGCAATAAATTTTATTTTTAAATGTTGTCATTCAGGCAGGCGACAAAGGCATGCACTAATGACTTGTATTCATTTTGTATTTAATTTTTGAAGAAAATAAACCTCAATCAAAACATCTTTAGATCATTTATTAATCAATTGATTCAGGTAATTATTAAAAAATAACGCCAGCCTCTGGAATTTATGCATCAGACGTCAATTCTTCAAGTAAAATATACGTTGATTATTTTGTAAATTTTTGGGTTTATCTGAGTTAGAACTAGTCGGATATTGGTTTTTATATGATTCAGTATCTTAGGTTTGTTGGCAGTTGTACACAGCTCTTAGCGAAATTCTACAAAAATAAATAATTTATTGTAACGCTTTGAGCGTTGATGGTTAAGCGATAAATTTCGTAAATGTACGTTGTTAAACTAACTAACATTTAAAGTTTTAAACAAAAGTGTATAGATATATTAACAACAATCTAGTACATATTTACAATGTTTTTTTTTGTAAGAAATTCCATAAGGCTAAAGGGAATTCGAAATTTATTAAAATTAAAATTAAAATTAAAATACAAAACTTATTCGAAAGTAACAAAATTCTCTCTTTTGTTATTTGCAATAATTGAATTGATGTCTTTCCTTTCAAGTATATACAAACCTATTTAAAATTTTTGATATCGCTTTCTTATAACGTACCTGGAAGAAAAAGAAAATAATTTAAAAAAATTATTAATTATGAAAATAGAAAAAAAAAATTGTTTATATTAAGTTAAACTTTAAACTACTTATTTAAGTTTTTAAACTTAAACATTTTTATTTTTTTAAGGTTATACGGGGCATAATATATCAAACGTTTAACGGTGGGATGACAAAATGTCCACCCATCCGAACAACCATGTATGTAAAGGGTGTTTTTTTTTCAACGTGTGGTTTTCAATCTGGCAATACTTTTTTCGGAGTTGTTCTTTTTGACAGCTGTCACTTGATTTATGCTCAATTTGGTTTGCCATTTCATAATGAATAGACTTACTTCTAAACTTCTCGAAACGAGTTCGTTGTTGATCCCGATTTTCATAAGAAAATATTTTTCAGCGATGGAGCTCATTTTTGGATGAATAGCTACGTCAATAAGCAAAACTACCGCATTTTGAGTGTAGATAATCCTCAAGCCATTGTTGAGACTCCGTTCCATCCACAAAAAGTCACTGTTGGGTGTGCTCTATGGGCAGAGGGAATCATTGGTCTATATTTCTTCAAAAATGAAGCCGGCCATAATGTTCAAGTCAATGGGGAACGCTATAGAGCCATGATTAATGAGTTTTTCGTGCCTGAATTGGAGGATGTTGATGTGGACGAACTTTGGTTCCAACAAGACGGCGCTACATGCCATACAGCCAACGAAACAATCAATTTATTGAAGAAGTCTTTTGGTGAGCGCATTATCTCGCGTCGTGGTCCTGTGGCGTGGCCTCCAAGATCGTGCGATTTAACACCGCTGGACTATTTTTTGTGAGGTTATGTGAAGTCGCATGTCTACGCAGATAAGCCCGAGACGATTGACGCCTTGGAAGAGAATATTCGGTGCGTTATTGCTGACAGACGGCCCCAATGTCTGCAAATTGAGGTCAAAAATTGGGCCTCTCGGCTGGAATTTATTCGAGGCAGCCGCAGCGGCCACTTGTCCGAAATCATTTTTAAAATATAATGGTAAACCCTTATCTTTATAATAAAGCTAAATTCTTGGCCATAGCATTAAATTATATGCGTTTTATTTCTTCTTGAAAACCACACGTCTAAAAAAAAATACCCTTTACAAGAGCAAGTAGGTACATATGTGCATAATGCATATCCGCATGTTATTTATATTTTTCTGTGAATTTTGTTTTGTTTTTAGAGCCTTAATGCTAAATGTCTCAAGTTTTTTTTTTCGTGTATATCTCTATAAATTGATTAAGCCCAAAGATGGAATATTTGACAAAATATAATTAATTAATAATAAAATAAATTTGGCAACCAAGTGCTTTATGATTTTATTCATTATACATTTCTTTATTATCACTTTTTATCTAAATAACAACAACGAACAGGATTAGAGATACAAAAAAATAGAAAAACGGTAGTTATTGTCTACTTTGCTGACACATAAACGACTATATAAAATGTGTGAAATAATTTGAATATGAAATTATATTAGTTAAGATGTTAAAACTTAAAACTTGTTACGAAATGGGTATGACGCGCAAAACTGGAATCATATTGTTTCATTTGCATTCTTTCCAAAAAAGTTTTTTAAGCTAAATATAAAATATAAGTTGTGACTTAAAGAACCAACTGTTGATGTTATGAACAATATGTTTAAATTCAATATACATATTTAGATATCAACGAATAACTTAACAAAGAGACAGGCTTTTCCATGGCATCAAATAACTATAGGACTTTTCGTATTTTCATTTTCAAATACCTCCCTCAGTCTAATAGTTAAAAACAAATGCACGTTATTTAGAACCAAAGAAATTTAATAGAAAATGAAAATACCTTACATACCTACATAAAGTGCACATTTCTGTAGATAAACGTTTTGCTGATCCTGCTTTTAAAAACTACCACCCAGGGGCAGAAAAAATACGAACATTAATGCAATTCTCTTCCACACAATTAAAGAAATCGTTTTTCTTAACATTTAAGATAAAAACCAATTAGAAACTAATTAGAAATAATAGAAATAAGTGAATGAATATTTTTTTTCAAAGAAAAATATTCAAAGAAAATAATAAACAAGTACAACAAAAATTCTAAAGCACATTACACCATCGGGCTCATTCCAACATGCAATCGTCTTAATTTTTTTCTCATGATATAGGTACTTGCAATGCAATAGCGTATCTATAATAACTTCCTGTGGTGTGGTGATTACACAACACACCCTATTGATGCACCGACCATCACAGCGCCACCACCATCATCATCATTGTCATTATCATAATCATTAGCATTACAAAAAAACATGTAATTGAAGAACACGCAAAGAAAAAGCGAAGATATAAGGAAAGGAAACAAGAAAATTGTGAAATTAAAAAAACAAAAAAAAAAAAAACGAAACTTCCCAAACTAGTGACCGTGAAATTCATTCTCAACAATCCAATTCAAATAAATTAAAGTTACAACACAATGTGTTGGTGCATCTTGTTTTGATCCTCTCTCTCTCTCTCTTACTCTTTCTTTATTTCTCTAAGCCAGCATGACGCGCATGTGTGAAGTAGCCGCCATTAGCTGACCACAAATTAAGCCACTTAATCACCGTCATGCGTTACGGACGACCCATTTTTTTGTGTGTTGCGATATTTAAATAAATATGTACTTAAACTTCAAAGGGATGTTATGGGTTCGTTAAAATATATTATAAATCATATGATTTTCAGAAAGAAGCCGAGGAACTCTTTAGTTTGTCGTTGTCGTTGTCGTCGTTTGTATCTCATTTATACATGTATTTATGTACATTAAATAAAATATAATCCGATGAATGAGCTGCGGAAGGAGTCTCACTGAATTTTGACATTTCGAAAATAGTAAAACTGTCAAAATTGAGTCTTACTCCATACGTAGCTCATTCATCGAACATTCTCATTCGGGTTTATATATCTGTATTTCGTCTTTATATATAACCTAGTTAGTAGTAGTCTGTTATCGATCTATCATGTATCATTTTCCAATTTATCATACAAATCTATCATCTGCCTGTCATCTATCTATCAATTATCTGTCCCTAGTCTGTCAAAAATGTGTTAACTATTGGTTTTTTCTTCTTTAACTCAGAGCGGATCACGGATAAAAAGTGTGTTTCTTTTTTTACTCAGCTCAGAGCTTGTTCAAGTAGCTCAGAATAAAATGGCCGAGCAAATCGAGCGAAACGCTGAGCGAAGCCAACTTCACACATAATTAAAAATTAAAAATGGATTCCCTATGAAATGACAGTTCAGTGTGTTTAATAATTAAATCTGAGGACTCTGATCATCACAATCTGCTCAGAGCTTTGCTCTGATCGCTCAGCCTCTGCTCAGAGCATCATCTATCTGTGATGTATCTGTCATCTATCTTTAAACATCTTTCTATCATCTATCTTTCATCTTCAATTCTTATATATCATTTATTTGGCATCTATCTTTCATCTATATGTCATCTCTCTGTCATCTACCTGTTATCTTTATGTCATTGATCTTTAATATGTCTGTCATCTGTCTGTCATCTTCACGTCTTTTAAATGTCATCTACCTGTCATCTGTCTGTCATCTATCTGTCAATTATATCTTTTCTATCTGTCATCTATCAGTCTATCAGCCTTTTTCGATTGGTTTCAGAATGTCAGTTATTTTTTTCTAAAAAGAAGAGAAAATGCTTCTGGATTTGAGTTCCAGAAGTATACTTTAAAAAATCCTTTCTGCCTTGACTGTCTCTTACTCAGTCTCGCGAACGACTCTTTCTAGCGAGACGCTTCAAATTGTATTTACTTACAATTCCACCTTCAGTGCATTTTTGAATAATTTCAACTTCACAATCATAACAGCCTCTTCGTGCAACCCAATCTTCCACTTTAGTCTGTTTTTTTTCCTATGTGTTTTTATTTTTTTTTTTTGTTTAATCAAATGCACTCAACCTTACCAAATCCTTAACATAAAAAAACATTGCGCATTATTATAAGTTAAGTTCATGGAGTCAGTAGACCGAATCGAAAAAGTGCAGTGACATTGTTTAGTACTTCGTTTTCGCGCCACTTCAAATACCAACCCGTACAATGGCACATCAAGTTCTTGGACATAAATCATAGAGGAGGAGTTCGTTGTTCGCTGACGCTGGCAATGGTAGAAAACGATTCAATGACTTTTAATCGATCGGTTTACAAACAAACACAGATACATAAAAGCATGCAGACAATGGATTTTTTTTATTTTGAATAATTTATTTCGAGGCGTTTATATGCACGAAGATCCTTTATTATGCAAAGCTATAGATACTTGTAACATAAAAAGGAAAACCCTGAAGCCTTATATGTAACAATAGCATATAGATACGTATGTGTATGTATATATTTGGGGGGCTGGCTGGTTGGGAAACCGTTGAAAAAAAAGTTACATCCTCTTTCGTGTTTGATCCACCATCAGAAGGGGGCTTAGGAAGTATTAAGTTTTCCCTTTGAAGGAAGCCCATTGCAGCCGCATATATGCGAACAAAACATGAAAAAGGGGAAAAATCAATAAAGGAAGATTTTTCCTGATTCACTTTCTACAAGTACGCTTTCACGGGTAACTTTACTTTAAAATTCAGAAAAGTTTTGAAATGAATACCTTGGTAGGTAGAGGGGTTCCTATTGCGTGATTCACATTTTTAGAGGAGACGATAGTTTGCAGGAGGGAAAGAGAGAAGGAATTGTGTAGGGAATTAGCCTCCTGTTTGGGCGCGGGGCTAGTTTTTAAGGTAGTTATTACATTTGCATTTAAATGCATATAATTCAAAATAGGGTAGGCAGGTAGAAATACATGTATAGAACTGGTAATAGACAATAGATAAATATATATGACTTTAATTGAAATATTTTTTTTATTTTTTAAACCGATCAAAAAAGAAGTAACCCTTCTATTAATAAACGGCTATTTGTCATCTATCTGTGATCTATCTTTAATCTAACTGTCATCTTTCTATCATCTATGTGTCTTCAAGTCCTTTACATGTCATTTATCTGTCATCTATTTGTCATCTTCATGTCTTCTAAATTTCATTTACTTGTCATCTATCTGTCATCTGTCTGTCAAATATCTGTCAATAATCTCTCATCGATCTGTCATCTATCAGTCTTCTATCTGTCATCTATTGGTAACGGCGTGATAGAACTTATACATCTGTCAACTTGTAATGCATATTAATAAATGTAGAATAATTTGTGGTTAGCGAGCGGATAACTTTAACTCGCCAAATTTGGCGGTTAAGAGACGGATATCTTCTTTACACACACACACACATGCATATGTGTTCTCACAGAACCATTTACTACTACAATCACAGTTTTCATAAAGCAGTGTTATGTATGTGACACATAAGTATTTGAATTTTACTACATTTTGATGAGAGTTGCCGTGCTTCCAGTTATAAAAAATTGAACGAGATAAAGCACAAATATGTATATTGTAAAAAAAATTTATCAAGCGGACAATTTCCCTATCCGCGTGCCAGCCAACACGTGGGTTAGGGAGCGGATAGTGTTTTTTTTTTTTTATCAATAGGATTGTAAAAGATTTGAGGAAATTAATTTTTGAAGTTGTAGTTCAATTCCTCGAAAGTTCAAAATAGAAGTTTCCCTTCCAGTGAAATTTATCAACGGTAACCCTGAAATGGTTTCCCTTGGTAAATTGTGGGGGAACATCATGCGGAAAAATATAAGGCATCCTGTTAATAAACAAACATAAATATTTATCCAAAAAAATTCTTTATGAGTTCTTATAGCAGGCAAAATAAATTTAATATCTAGGGGTCAGAGGCGAAATCCAAGTGTGGAGGAGTGTAAAAGGGTATCTAAATTGTGTGTATAGTAAGAAAATCAATGACGGGTTTGGAGCGATTAAAACAAATATATTTTATAGAAAATGTCGGAAATCATTAACTGTAGTCTATCGAAACAAGGTATGGAGAAAATGGAGGCGGAACAAGACAGCATACTTAAAGGCGCTTAGAAAAATGCTGATGCTCCAAATGCATTTGATAAACAAAAACAACCCATTTTCGATCTGTGACGTCAGTGGTCTCAGGCGGCGGAATGTGTAGTGCATTTGGCTTTTAAGACTGAGCAAATCTGATATTGTGGATTCGATCCCTATGGTGGGCATGTAGAAAGTTTTTCATAATAAAATTGGATTAAAGCTCAGCACCACTAATAAGAGGAGACTGATGATAGGTGGCTTGGCACCCCTTGAAACAGCTGTATCTCTAGCCAAATTCAAAGAATTATAAATTAACTCGTAAGCAATTTGGTGGTAGCACCTTTAAGTTGTTGTTGTTGTTCAAAAATTCAATGAAATTGACGGAATAAAGAATGGTCAAGTCTAATAAACTGACATTCTAGTATGAATAGTACAATAAATAATTATGGAAATCATTAAATACAAGTATGGAGGTGGTGGCGGCAGCAGAAGATTCTCTACATACATCGTACAGTGGGACACTATGCCCAAAAAGTTGAGCTAGGATTTTGAAATTTTGCACAATATTTAAATATTAGCAAACCCACCCCATCTACAGTGTTTCATAATTTTCATGTTTCTTCACTACGGGGAAAACACAAATGAAGATTTTAAAACACAATAATATTTATATTGGCATAAGAAATACTGTCTTAAAGTCCATTGTGAAGTCCTGTGCACATAAAAATGGATTCAAGGTCAAGTATCGAAAGAATCGATTTTTCGTTCATGAGTTTCAAACGGTAAACGTCATCGAAAGTTAGGTAGGTCATATGCAAAACGTGCAGACCATGCAATTCTATACAAAATAGGTTCTGACACTTCCTCCGACTGATCGTGTTGAAGATAATGCCACTTCAAAAAACCTAAAATGACGAGAACATTTTTTTTTGCGTAAATCTATGTAAAGTTTCGTACATTATTTGACTTCATTTAAAAGATATCATTGTTTTTAAAGAGTTGGTCAAAAAATATAGGTTTTTTTAATCTTGACTCTTAAATGGTGAAATTGTCGAAATATAATTAACGCTTAAAAAAAATGATGAGACTTTTTCAAATACATACAAGGCATCAGTTACAAATATAGCAACTTAGTTTTTGGAAAAAATTCAAAATACGAGAACTACTATTTTCTTGGGATAGGTTTCTGATTTAAAAAAAGCTATACCCCAATGCTGGGTTTTTTAAAAATGTTTTTGAAAACAATTTTGAGTCAGTTTTAAAATCGGCTTCCTTGCTCTCCTCTCTACTTTACGATTTTTTCTAAGAAACTGTCAATTAGGAAGCATTAGAAAAATATAAAAAAAAACACGAAAAGAAAACGGAAGTCTATCTATAAATACATGTTTCGCATTTTGAAAAAGGTGGATTTTTTTGTTGTTTATTTAAATTTGAATTTATATTTTCTTTTATTTTTATTTTTTTTATTTTTTTTTTTATTTTTATTTTTTTTTATTTTTATTTTTTTTTTATTTTTGTTTTTATTTTTATTTTTATTTTTATTTTTATTTTTTTTATTTTTTTTTTTTTTTTTTTTTTTTTTTTTTTTTTTATTTTTATTTTTTTTTTATTTTTATTTTTTTTATTTTTATTTTTTTATTTTTATTTGTTTTTATTTTTATTTTTTTTTATTTTTATTTTTTTTTTTTATTTTTTTTTTATTTTTATTTTTTTTTTATTTTTATTTTTTTTTTTTTTTTATTATTTTTATTTTTTGTTTTTTTTTTTTTTGTAATTCAAAGAACTCAAGGAAAATTATTTATACAGAAAGAAGTAGGTAATTAAACTCAACTTATTATAAAGTTCAAAAAATTAACAACGAAACCCGTGAATAAGAAAAAAGAAATAAAAAAGTTGTTTGCCCAGAAGTGGTTTACGTCCAACTTTATGATATGTTTATGAAAACAAAATAAATAGGTTTTTGACCTTGAGGTTGTAAATAATTATTATAATGAAAAAATGGGAGGGTATCTACTTGCCTTCTTTTAAATTTATTGGTAAGCTAATTAAGCTAACTCACAACTTCTTCGTTTAAGCTTTACCCGCATAGTATTTTTAGCTGCTATAAACAACAAAGTATGGATTATATGATTTTGGCAGCGACAGCGTTTAATATATGGGCGATGTTGACAACATGGTATAGACAAGCAATTAGCAAGAGAATACTGAGTTTCTTATAAACAAGTTGGTAACGTTGCCGTGGAGTCTTTTATGAGTTTTTACATTTTCTTAATTTGTATGCAAAAATAAATAGAAAATCATAAAAGGCACTGCCTATTTTGAAACCTGAATTATTTATCTTTCGCCGTTATAATCATATGTAAAGCCCCCTTTTAATAAAATGCATGAAAGTAAGTAACGGGTGATTTTTTAAGAGGTTTAGAACTTTTTTAAAAAAAAAAACACAAATAATTCGAAAAAATGAATGAAATATTTATTTGAATCGATAGTTTGAACCTTGCAATTTAATGTTTAAAGATAATTTCATGCAAATGTTGACCGCGGCTGCGTCTCAGGTAGCCCATCCGCTGAGTCCAATTTTGGCATACTCTTTCACACATATCGGCCGGTATCTCACGAATGAATGCATGGATGTTGGCTTCCAGTGCGTCAATCGAAGCGGGCTTGTCCCTATAGACATTAGCCTTGACATACCCCCACAAAAAATAATCTAATAGTGTCAAATCGCACGATCTAGGCGGCCAATTGACCGGCCCGAAACGTGAAATTAACTGTTCACCAAACTCGCCTCGCAATTGCGCCATTGTTTCGCGTGCTGTGTGGCATGTGACACCGTCTTGTTGAAACCACATATCATGCAAGTCAAGAACTTCCATTTCGGGCAAAAAAAAGTTTGTTATCATCGCTCGGTAGCGTTCACCATTGACAGTAACGCTGCGATTCGCATCATCTTTGAATAAATATGGCCCAATAATGCCGCCGGCCCATAAACCGCACCAAACAGTGGCTTTTTCGGGATGCATTGGTAGCTGTTGCAATGCTTCTGGCTGATCTTCACTCCAAATGCGGCAATTTTGCTTATTTACGTACCCATTCAACCAAAAATGAGCCTCATCGCTGAACACAAGCAGCGCGCGATGAACATTTCGAACCGAGCACGAATTTTGATAGTAAAATTCAATAATTTGCAAGCGTTGTTCATTTGTAAGACGATCCATGGTTAAATTGCAAACCAAACTGAAGCTGTTTGACAGTGACACAAGGTACTAAACACACGTCAGCTGTCAAAACCAGTGTTGCCAAAACCAAACCAGCTTAAAAATCACCCTATATTATTGGATTTTCAAATTCAATTATTGGATTTTCAAATTCATCGTCATGAGCCAGATATACGAACATAGGATATGATGAATTGTTGGACGAGTTTTTCTGCACCTTTATAGTTCACACTTACTCTTGCTAACAGAGATGATAAGTGAAGGTGCAATTTGTACGGAAATTCGTCTTCTGCTTTTACCAGTGTTGTACGTACAATTCTCGATTACGAAAGGAGAAGTTAGAAGTACTCAGAAACACATTGCTGAGTGCGTGGTGCACCAGATAGTAGTTTCGAAGTTTTTTGCTTTCGGGCTGTGAAATTATTTTGTGCTTTTAGTTTCGACTGGGGCCGGGGACTCTATCCCATTTAAGTAATTTGTGCCTTTAGTTTCAACTAGGGCCGGGGACTCTATCCCAATTATATGCAGTACCGTGTTAGTAATTTAGGCAAACCTTTTGTAAAATTGTATGAAATACCCTGTTAGATTAATTTAAGTTAAATTAGATTTTAAGACTCGAAAGTCGTAGAAATAAAGATGACGAATAGTTGGAGTTCCGAACTCTTCAAAAAAGCCGAGTTTGCCTTGCTATCTTCGGCCTTACCCTGGATCCGCTGAACTACCTCAGCTATAGAAAAAAAAGCATCCCAATGAAAACTCACTTTTCGAAGATTAAACTATGTACATATTCACTTCGAAGGACATTATCTTCTAGGCTTCGACAAAATTGTATTATAGAATGTAAACGCCATTAATTTATAAGCCCAAGGTCAATTTGTATGAATATACAGACGCATTTAACCAATCGTCCTTTATAAATGGTTTATGTCCGAATTTAATTGATAAACAACAATAGGACGAGGACGACAAGGGGTATTGTGCATGTAAAGTAAACATTGCAACAAAAAGGACATGAACATTGAACAACAGCCATAATAAATAGCAGTCCTCCTACAACAACAACAAACATCAGCTATGTAACATCCAGGAAGACCGAAATAAAGTCAAACACAGGACCAGACGTACATACATACATATACAGACCACCATATCCTCGGACAAGCACACTCATTTAAGTGCTTGCTGTGGAGATCTAGTGCGTTTGTTTGTAAACGATGTCCGATGCCCGAATCGGATATAATTCGAATTTATATAAAACCAGCAATTCATTGAAGGATTTTGATGTTTACTCAAATGCTCGTCGTGTATGTGTGTGCAAACATAAGGGTAGGTAAAATATAATCAAATGATATGTAATCTCCGGTTCTTTTCTTTTAAATCGTATATAGGTTGATTGTATTCAAAGTTTGGCTAAAATTAAAAAAAAAAAAGAGAAAACCTACCCAACCATCATTTGACATAGGTAGGTACATACCATACATGCGTGTTTTTGTTAGGTTGTCTGCCATTCGAAGGACGAAATTAATTGCCGTAATATAAACGATATCATTCTCAGAATAAAAAAGGGCTGGGATTTTTTGAACTTTGAATAAAATGACGACAATAAAAGAAAGGAATCCCCTGACATAACATGCGTTGCGATTACACGATAATGAATATGCGCATCACCCAGGGAGGCACTGATGGCGGATTTTCCGCTTTTGTGGTTTTCCTGATTTTGTTTTATGTCACGCAGCTCGCTGATAGCTTATGACATAACATAGCTTTTAAGGGTTCGGATTATAAGTTAAGCCTATAATAAAAGTTGACATTATTACGTTTTAAGTGTCGAAACAACCTTTCTAGACATTTTGTGGAAACAATTAAACACGCGTAGGTATATCAGGGGATAAAAGATCTTTTTTTTTTTTTTGTTTTCGTTTTGCTGTTGCCGTTATAGGAAAGCTAGTGATTATGTTAAACTTGGAAATCGCATGTTATAACAAAGAATTTAAGTCTATGAATTAATTTGAGTGCATGATTTATAAAGGATTGAAACAAGAAATTAGTTAAATTTATCTTAAGTACATATGTTGCTGATTTAATTTTTTGTAATAATTTTTTTATTGAATTTTCTTTTTTAACTAAAACTGTCATTTAGCTTCCATTGAATCGATTTTTGTACTCTCAACGTTCTCATTAACGGCTTGGCTAATTTTCATAGTGAGTTTCTCAACAGTTTAAATAATAGTTTCGTGTCAAAGTTTCCAAGAAAAATAAATATTTTTCAAATATTTTTCAACGTTCCGCGCGCTTCGCCCATTTTAAGGTCGCCATAATCGTTCTACCGAGAGGACTGTTCGCAGTGTGGTGGATAAATTTGAGTCCACTGTTTCAGTAAACGTTCAATTAACACCCGTACGTCGACGAAAGGCAAGATCTGCCGAAAACATCGCCACTGTCCGTGAGAGTGTGCAGGAGAATCCGAGGCAGTCGATTTCACGTCGCTCACAAGAACTCGGCCTATCGAGAACTACAACTTGGCAAATTTTTCGTCGTGACTTGGGCCTGCATCCGTACAAAATTCAACTGACCGAGGAGCTGAAGGTAAACGACCATAGACAACGACTTGTGTTCGCTGAATGGGCTCTGAAGCAGTTGAAACCGACCCGAGTTTCTATCGAAAAATCATCTTCATCGATGAGGTCCATTTCTGGATGAATGGGTACCTCAAAAAACAAAATTGTCAAATTTGGAACGGTACCAATCCACATGAGCTCCAAGAGCTACCAATGCATCCCCAAAAAGTCACTGTTTGGTGGGGATTTAGGGCTGGCGGTGTAATCGTTCAATATGTCTTTGAGAACGACGTTGGCCACGCCATCACCGGCAACGGCGAGCCCTAAAGGTCGATGATTACCAACTTCTTTTGGCCTGAATTGGATGATATGGACACCAACAACATGTGGTTTTAACAGGACGGCGCGTGCTACACGCCACTACTACGCCACATTGGAAATTCGGCACGAGCGATTGAGTGCATGGTCTTCTCACGTATAGAGGTCATGTGAACTGGCCATGAAGATCGTGCGATTTGACCCCGTTAGATTCTCCTTGTGGGGTTTTGTGAAGTCTCAAAGTCGAATGCCCGCCACCCAGAGAAGCCGCGGCGGACATTTGAACAATGTTACACTCCATTGAAAATAGAGGCCTTTCAACGAATACCAAATTTCGATGATTTCTCACACACACTTTGTTTTATTTAAATTTATTGATAGGAAACGTTTAATGAAAGACCCTGTAGAAGAATTTTTTTAGAAAATATGGTTTGAAGACTAGTAACCATTTTTAAAACTCTATTGATTCTTCAATCAAACCTCGAATAAGTTGTGTTCTTGATACTCTGACTGAATTCAGGAAGAGTCATATCCTTTACCAGACGCAGAATTACAAAACGAAAATAAGCAAAAATTATAGAATTAATAAGGCACCATGTCGCATAACATGTTTCCGCCTTTTCAAACTCATTTCTCTCTAGGATAAAATAGTATACAGTTTTTTTTTTTGTCAAATTCTAGTGCCAAAGTTGTGTTTTACAACACCCACCTTCGTATAACCTATTCCCATATCTCATTTGCAGTTTTCACAATAAAAACTCTTTCGCTTCATTCATTGCTACATTCTCGTAAATACATACATATCCTACCTATGTACATGTGTATATGTAAAGGTACCTCTAAGAAAAAAGTCTGACCAAATTTTTAGAGCATGACTGGTTATTTTCTCTATCCGAACGAATGAAATATGAATTGCAATAAAAACCTCTGGACCAGTGAATTTTTGCACTCAGATTGTTCCAAACCACTAAGGGCATACAAAATAAAATTAAAAGAATTCTCCTTGCAGCCGCATATCCACCTACCTACATAACCCTTTTGTTCAAAACAACTCAAGCCATATACCAGTAAACCAGCAGCAGCAGTACCAGACAATTTAACTACGAAAAAGAAATAGGATTTTGTGAAATCACATAAATCATATTAGCATGAAATATAAAGTGTCTCTGGAGGTTAAGCAAAATAAAAATCAAAATAAAATTTGTTTTAAAAATGCATCATATAGGTAGGTAGTGGTTCATACAATACAATCGCTATATATCCGGGTCAAAAGTTGAACATTTGATTATTACCTACAATAAACTATAATTCTAGTTACGTGATGAAGTTCTTAAGAAAGTGCCGCAAAAAATATCATGATGTGTGATTAATAGACATTTAAATTGCACGTTTTATTAGTTGTCAACTTATTGGCCGATAACCTGTGTGACTTTTTCGTAAGAATTTGAAATATTGGAAATACTTTTGAGATTTATATTAAATTGACAGCATATGTACATGCTGATAGCGTGCAAATAAAAAAGCAATCTTTAACAGACGGAAATAATCCTTTCGTTTTAATTAAATTAAAAAAAAAAACACACACACACAAAAACTTTCATCAAACAATACTAAAGGGTGTTTTTTTTAGACGTGTGGTTTTCTATCTGGCAATACTTTTTTCGGAGTTGGTCATTTTGACAGCTGTCACTTGATTTATGCTCAATTTGGTTTTCCATTTCATAATTAATAGTCTTACTCCTGAACAACGTTTGCAAATCGTGCAAATTTATTACCAAAATAATGGCACGCTGCGTCCAATATTCGGTCGACATAATTGCAAAATCGCATAAATTCGAGCAACCATGGATCGGTTTCGCACCACGTTTACTCTATTAGTGGATAATGCGCATCCTCAGAGACGCCGCACAGTGCGCACCGAAGACGCTATTGCTGCTGTGAAGCAGAGTATCGAAGAAGACCCGAATGAGTCCATCCGCCATCGCGCGCAACACTTGGAGCTGTTGAAAATTAGGCCTCTCAGCTGGAATTTATTCGAGCCAGCCGCGGTGGCCACTTGGCCGAAATCATTTTTAAAACATAATAACAAACCCTTATCTTTATAATAAAGCTAAATTCTTGGCCATGACATTAAATTATATTCGTTTTATTTCTTCCTGAAAACCACACGTCTAAAAATAAAACACCCTTTACATGTCAAAACATCGCAACAAACAAAGCAGTGTATTGGACGGGTTATTTAGTTTTCAACTTTAAAGCTGATAACCTGCATGATCTTGAGCAAAATATTTCCATTCAAATATATGATTTTAATGAATTGACAAAGTCATTGAGTTGACATTCAAGTTGTAGCAAAATTTGAAATCGCAAAATTCTATATATGCGCGGTATAATACTTAGGACAACGCTGATCTATTCCCTATCACTGAAACTAATCCAGGAATTATTTTTGTCACAAATAATTCTTTCGTAACAGGCTTGGTAGTAGCGGCGGTAGGGTAAACTAAAAATGTGGGCCTTACGTGTAACACGGTTTGTGTAGCATGCTTCGTGTAGTACGTCACTTTTAATAATGTTACGATACTTTAGCGTTTTGTATCTTGTGTACGTTCAGTAATAAAATTCACTGGCACTGGGACGAACGTTGATGTGTACACCTTGAATCCCGGCAGTCACACTTTCTTTGTTCTTTAGGTAGGTATAGGTAGGTGGAAATGGCGGCCCAGAATGTGCCGTTTTAATACCATAAATCGTATTGACCTGTGGGTTGAAAGTTTTTTTTTATTTTTGGGGTTTGCGGATATACCTTCTTACGGGTCTGACAGGGGTATACCCTTAGCCAACCTTAGTCCGCATACACGTTGCCTGTAGGAGTCCAACGCATGTGGTAAAAGAATTAATGTCGAAATTTAACTTAGTTTTTTCGCTTAGTCGCGTTGAGGAAAGACATCAAATCTTTGATCTTTATCTCAGAAAGTTCGTTCAGGTCTGCAAGAAAACCCTTTCCAAATGATTACGGTTTCAATCTGGGCAAAGCAGGATTAACAGAGGAAATGAACAACTGTTTCCTTCTCCTACTGTTCCCTACAACTACAAATTCCTTAAACTATTTTATTACTCCTGAAGCTAACTGGAAAAAACTGCGTCAGCGCCGGGACTCACGGTTAATATGTGTAAACATCAACGTTTGTCCAAGCACAGTTTTGACGACCCATATTTGGATCCGTATGCGAAGTAGTCCATACGTTGTTGACTACTATCCAAAACGGACTAGTTTGCTTCAAGGGGATCTTCAGATTTTTGTCACTGAACGTACCCAATATCCAACTAATCAGATTTTCGTAACGTAACTTTCTACATCGTAAAGTGTGACCTCGTAATGTCGCACAGAGGAAAGCCACTTGTTTATTTCACTCTACCGCCGCGCCGTATAAACATCTACACATCAAAAATTGATGTTTCCATATACAAACTATCGATAACATGTATGAAATTCATGTCGGTAACGCAGTTTTTCTCCGTAATAAAGTTAAGCCCCGAAAATTATCTGGGAATTAACATGTAAATTGTTAAGCACTGGCCTGTTTTTTCGTCCAGTTCCATCGGTAATTGGAAAAAAGACACCTAATATTCCCACCAGTATTGACCTTCAACACA
Source organism: Leucozona laternaria (assembly GCA_932273885.2). NCBI lineage: Eukaryota > Metazoa > Arthropoda > Insecta > Diptera > Syrphidae > Leucozona > Leucozona laternaria. The sequence continues at coordinate 5,396,859 of OW026368.1, forward strand.
ACATTGGCGACAAGAGCATTTCCTTTAGATTAAAAAAAAAAATTATACGAGTGCTTAAAAACTCTGATTGTGAGGTCATTTGTCCCATATATGTGCGCAAAAACTTTGTGGCGTACCAAGGTCTTTTTCAACCAGGTGAACTCAACGAAAATTTTAACATACCTAATTGTTTAAAACTTCAATAATTAATTTCCACAAATAGGTATGTACAAAAAAAAAACAAAAACAATAGTGGATATAATAATTTTCCTCTTTTTTTAAACTATTAAAAGTATGAAATTTTGTTCCTCATATTCTGACGCTTAATTCTGAATTTTCAAAATCAAATTTAATCCATAAAATTGGACTAAGCACAGCATATTATACCAGTTACAATATGAAAATTCAATGTTTTGTCAATTTTCTGAGAAAATGAGTAAAATTGTTTAAAAATTCTTTTTTGAACAGTTAGTCACTCCTCAATATTTTTCAACAGAATTTCAATTCTTTTCATTCATACAAACAAATTTGACGACACGATTAAAATTATGATGTTAATTCTATTAACTATTTTTGAACAATTAAAAATTTTTTGTCATTCTGAATCTCTATAATTGGAAGAACAATAAATCAGTGTGCAATTAATAATCCTATTAAATATTTAAAAAGTGTTCGTTTGATGATATTGCTAGTCTATAAAACTAATTTTATGTATTTTCCTCAAGTCAACTGCTCTAAGTTTTCAATAAAAAAAAACTGTTAAAAACTTTTCTTCTCATGTTCAAAAATCAAACTAAAAAAATAGAAGAATTTAATGAAACATTTAATAAAGATTTCGAACTGTCACCCCAAAAAGAGACAAACATCAAGCTTAGCTAGCAAATTCTAATATCTTTTTTTCTTATCTACGAAATTATTCGGTATAGTAAAAAAAAAAAAAAAAAAAAAAAACAAAGAACTCCCAAAAAATACCATCACCACCTCAATTAGACTTGTTTTTCTTTTTACTGATAACCTTCTGAAATTTGACGCATATCATCTCGAGAGTCTTATCATCGTTATCGTTAAACATTCAACTGACAAAAAAACTTCTGTACATACTCTTTTTATGGATTTTGAACTCATGACCGTAATAAATACGTTATTGATGGCACGGCGGCGGCCGGCGCGGCGATCTTTCTGTTTATTCATTAATTCCATTGTTTTGTTTGATGATTTTTAAATTCACATTTCTCTTTAAGTCATGCTGTGAGATAAGCTAAGAAAGAAGAATAGCTTAATTTTACGATTCTACTGAAAATAAGTGATTAAATTTTATAGAAGTTTCGTCTAGAAAAAAAAATGTTATCTTGAACAAAATATGTTTTTCACAAAAAATAATAATGTAGTTTCCAAAAATTTAGCTTGCAAATTTATGTAAAAAAAAATAATCTTAGAAATAGCCATGATGGTAAAGTTCAGCAAAAATAGACAAATACGCAATACACAAGCTAAAATAAATCTTTAAAGCTATGAATTTAACTACGGAGTCGAAAATTATATCACCATAAACAAACAGTCGTATTTATTAGATTTCCTTAAAACACTCTTGCGACAGTTGTTCAGCTAGGCATGTTGTAAATAGTTGGACATTTCCTTATTTATAAAATCATTTCAACATACAATACATACATTATGTCCTCATATATTCACTGACATCCCTGTATCAATCGTCAATCATCAATCATCAATCAACAATCAACAATCATCAATCATCAATCATCAATCATCATCATCGTCGGCTCGACAATTGGAGTCCGGTCCTGGCTTCCTTCAACAAGTCTCTCCACCCATCCCGGTCTCGAGCCGCCGCCATCCAGTTGCGACCCCAAGGCTCCGGGCGTCCTGGTCTACGCCATCTCTCCAGCGCAAGCATGGTCTACCACGCTGTCGTCTACCATAGAATGTACCACAAAGAACTTTCCGAGTAGGTTCCTCTTCTGCCCACCGGAGTCTATCAAGCTTAATTTTGGTCTCGAAAACTGCTTCAAGGTAGATTGCGTACAATTCATGATTGTACCGTCTCCGGAACCGTCCTTCCTCACATATGGGGCCAACAATTCTCCTTAAGACTTTTCTCTCGAACGCGGCTGAGAGGTCGGAGTGCCTTTTGCTAAGCACCCAAGTCTCGGATCCATTTGTGAGTACTGGCAGGACCATGGTCCTGTACAGCAGCAGTTTTGAAGTTATGGTGAGATTTCTGGATTTGAAGAGCTTTGACAGACTATTGTAGGGTCTGTTGGATTTGAGAAGCCGCCCGCGTATTTCTTCTTCTATATTGTTATCGGCTGCTACTATTGACCCAAGGTATTTAAAGGATTGTACCACTTCAAATTCGTGCTCCGCTACCTTGATTGTTTGACCAACTGTTCCTCTCGCATTCGACGCCACCATGTACTTTGTTTTACCTTCACTAATGTGCAGCCCCAGATTTTGTGCCGCCTGCTCGATCTGGATGAAGGAATCATGTACAACTTTGCTCGGTTCTTCCGATGATGTCGATGTCGTCTGCGTAAGCCAGTATTTGGCTGGACCTATTGACGATGATCCCTCTTGTTGCCGTGCCAGAGTCACGGATTGCTTTCTCCAACGCCAGGTTGAAGAGGAGGCAGGCCAAACCATCCCCTTGTCGGAGTCCATTAAATATGTTGATTGGTTTGGATAGCAATCCGGCTATTTTTACTTGGCTTGTTACGTTACGTTGGTCATGGTCAACCTACATAGTCGTGTCAATTTATTTGGGATGCCGAATTCTCTCATGGCTTTGTAAAGTTCTACCCTGGCTTTGCTGTCGTAGGTGGCCTTAAAGTCTATAAACAGATGGTATGTTGGGATGTTAAATTCTAGACATTTTTCCATCGCCTGCCTAAGGGTAAAGATCTGATCAGTTGTTGATTTGCCTGGAATGAAACCACACTGATATTGTCCGATGATGGTTTTAGCGTATAGGGTTATCCGGTCTTGTAGGATAGAGGAGAGTATCTTATAGGCGGTACTCAACAACGTGATACCTCTATAATTGCAGCACGCTGTGACATCTCCCTTCTTATGTATGGGGCAAATTATATCTTTTCGCCAGTCTTCTGGAATTTCTTCATGCTCCCACACGTGCACTATAATCTCATGAATTCCTTGACGTAAAGCTCGCCCACCGTGTTGAAATAGTTCGGCTGGTATACCATCGGCTCCCGGAGCTTTGTTTTTCTTTAGCCGGCCTATAGCCTTCTCAACCTCTTCAATTCATCAACTGGGTTGTTATATATCGATTTTCAATAATTATCAACTATCAATTGATAATTGATATTGAAAAATGTTTTTCAGATCAAAAGATGCGTGTGAAAAATCTATACAAATCGAGGTACGACACTATGGAAAGGTTGATTTTCATAGTGGCGCCATCTCGAATTCGATAGCAAAACATTGATTTTTATACCGTCGGCCTTCGATTTCGATAGATAGATTTTTGACAACTAGGAGTTAAATTTAACTCTCCACTTGCAGAATTAACTAAGTCTCATTTAACTCGGAGTAAACTCATGCATTGAAAAACTGGACCTTTATGAAAATGTAGCTTGGTTTCATGAATACATGAATATCGTAATTGTTTTGCTTTAAATACATAAATAAATTCATCTTAACGCGATTACACTTAGTATAAAAAAGAATTCACAAAAACAGTTCAATTGCAGTGTGAACATAGCCTAACCACTCATGGCACACCGACTGGAAGCAGAAAAAACAGAGAAAAAAAAACATTACACTTCCTCAGCTGAATGCAGTCACACACGCGGTTTCAAAGCTAATTGATGAACATGTCTCATTTTTTCCCCATTTACCTCTTGAACCATGTTTTTTTTTTTTCTTTCTTAGTTTTTTGTTTGCTTTTAATTCAATTATACCGAAGGTAATACCTTCTCCCTGTTTTCGGATTGATTGGCATTTACCTGCTGAACATGCAGTTCACTCAATCGAATGAGGAGAACATAAAATGAATCGGCCATTAAACCCGAACAAATAAAATTAAAAAAAAAAAAAAAAATGCCGCATCGGGTTAATTGAAATTGAAGAATGTAAAGCGCCACACCAGCATTATGTGTCTTATCAAACGCATTCGGATTCCCGGTTCAATGTAACTTAATCGCTTTTTAATTCAAAACTCAAGTAGGGAGCACGAGGCTGGTGCAGAGCTATTTGAATTTAAAGTGGGGTAGCACACGACCAATGACGATGGGATGTGTGTTTTTGTTGTTGTTTTGAATGAGGCCAAAAGCTATGTCTTCTCTTGCCTTGATTGTTTTTTAATGAAAGATTCAATGAGACAGGTGATATGATATTCCTGTGTTTGGATATTTTGTTGTGCCCTTTTCTGTTGCAAGTTGTTGCAAACTCCCTGTCACTATACCTTTGTGCCCTATATATATGTATACGTGCGCAACAGCCGACCTGATTGAGGTTAGTTTTTAATTTTGCCAATGGGGATGGGTAAATGGAACATGATGAGTTGTCTTTTCTTTTCGCTCCCAATCCCAACCACAAAAGGTACAAATATTACAAAATTTTAATACCTTCCGACCCGACCGACTTCTCGCTCTCGCAAGCATATACATATACATATACACACCGCAGTAGACTTGAAAGAGTGCAAGGGGATTACAAAACAACAAGCAACCTCCTGGCCTGGCTATATCTACCTTTAAACCGATAGGAAGTTTAAGAGTGTTTTTGTTTTTTTTTGGTTCAACCGGGGGTAGTTTTTGGGTTCATATATGTGCTTATGACATATTTACGAGTGAAAGATTCAGGTACACCTATTCGAATGGGGTTTGAGAGCGAAAAAATCTTTCATGTATGATGGCATTCCCTTGCTGCATTCGAATCTCCAGTGTGGTAGGTATAGTAGAGTTCGAGTTTGGTGGATGAACAAAAAAAAAAAAAAACAACATAAAAATAGATTTTTGTTGCAGACAAAGTCTGGGCAAGAGCAGCACACAGATAAGAGATGCTTAACGTTGGTGTTCGTTTTGTGTCGTTGTGGGCTTGAGTATTTCAAGCGAACCCAATTCCCAAAAGGTTTCACATTGCGATTTTGTAAAAGATATTCGCTCCTTCATAGTCGGACATACGCAAAACTATTTGCATATTTTACCAACGAATTAAAATGTAATCTCTGTGCAAAAATACATACACCCTTAAAATTTGATAATCCTTGCTTGCTTGGGAAAATAGTGTTGCCGTTGTCCTTATACGCATAGTTAAGTTAAAATTTATGGCAAGTTGATAAAGTTTGAAATGTTTACGCCTGGAGGCAGAGACTAGAAACCTGTTTTGAAAACCAGTGCCAGTACCAGTCGAGTACCAGTCCAGTACCAGTCCGGTACTAGTCCAGTACCAGTCCGGTACTAGTCCAGTACCAGTCCAGTACCAGTCCAGTACCAGTCCAGTACCAGTCCAGTACCAGTCCAGTACCAGTCCAGTACCAGTCCAGTACCAGTCCAGTACCAGTCCAGTACCAGTGCCAGTACCAGTCCAGTACCAGTCGAGTACCAGTCCAGTACCAGTCCAGTACCAGTCCAGTACCAGTCCAGTACCAGTCCAGTACCAGTCCAGTACCAGTACAGTACCAGTCCAGTACCAGTCCATTACCAGTCCAGTACCAGTCCAGTACCAGTCCAGTACCAGTACAGTACCAGTCCAGTACCAGTCCAGTACCAGTCCAGTACCAATCCAGTACCAGTGCAGTACCAGTCCAGTACAAGTCCACTACCAGTCTGCATTAAGAATTCCGAAATTTATAGTGACGGTTAGCTGGTTTGCTATTTTTTGACGAATCACACGTCATATTTTCGGCAACATAAAAACTGACAGATATTTAAATGAGATGGGAATCAAGCTGAAATGAAGATAATGCCACTCTGAAATGAGACATAATCCTTTCTTAGCTTACGTCCCTCTAGAAGTAGTGCACTAGAATACTTGATATATGTAAGAAGTGTTTGTCTATGATATTTCGTAGTACATAGTATTAGGCCACTCCTAGGTGGGAACTGTCAAACTAAATATCAGGGTAGCAATTTTCAATATCCGATATTTCAATACCTAGAAACACAGCAAAGACAGCTTAAGTAAGACGTCACATTAAGCTCTGAATTTCAATAAAACCTATTAAATACACTATACCGGAACACTTTATATTTATAGGTAAATAATGTACTAGAAATTAATATCCTGTTCTGTTCTGTTCTGTTACCTTAAACTATTTATATTAAAAGCACCACCAGATGGTTTTTGCAAAATATAAAAATAAAGAGAGAAAAAGATCTCAAAAGGCAACACTTCCTGTGTCTTAAAAAAAAAGAACTGCACGCGTTTTCATATTGAACTATATACCAAAGGTGAAACCATACACAACACATTTACCGTAGCACAGCAATATTAGTTCTCAAAATGAAAATATCTTCCTCAACACTCTCTTTAACCTTTTTTGGTACTGCTTCAATCTTTGTTAAAATAAAAAAATAAAAATACGCTACACAGAAAAGTATACATACATACGTACACAAATGCAAGACGATGTGGGCGTTTGATACAAGTATTAAAAAATATAATACTATATACGAAATCTCATCTTGTTCCATTTTAACCTTCCTCCGAAACCCGGTTAAAGGTATCTTCTCAAAACAAGGAACGTTTTCCCTTATTCTTGGAAAACAGACAGAAAAAAAAAACTTGAAAGATATACATTTAAGGTATAAAGAATGTAATAAAAACTACACCCCCAAATCTTCATCCAACCTTTAATTCGTTTCCTTGTTATCATGGAATACGCACTACACCAACAACAACAAAAAAAAATAAAAATGAAACAAAGAATTTAACATCATGTTGCGTTTTTACGGTGGAAATTTAAGAGTTTGCTCATCAAATATTCCTACAGTGCTGTGCAGAACACAGGGAATTAACTTCACCTACAGTCATATGTTTGTAAACCTATACTTGTGGGAAATAATATCACTTTATAATTTAATGTTTACTATTTCTGTAAATTAGATTTATTTTTTTTTGAGAAATAACTTCACTATTTATGAGAAATTTTTATGAATTAAAAGAGAAGTTATTTCCACTCTTTATTTTCTTTAAAGAAAAATCAACTTGTAAAGGTGGTGATGGAAAATTAAAGGCTTAACGTGAACACCTGGCTTCTTGGCTTAATTCAAAGCAGACGCTCTGAAATCAACTTTCTGCAATTAAATTTTGAGTTCACAGTTTATTTATTTGGTATTAGAATAGAATTGGTTTTTATGGCCCAGGAAATTGGAAATTTCACTTCGAGAAAATTCCGGCAAAGAATTTGGGTGGAAAGCGTCAATTTTATGTGTAGAGCATTTCTTAAAAAGGACCCTAAATTTGAACCAAGACTTTTGATTTTATGGAGTGAAAGAGGCAACATTAATTTTTTTTTTTAAATTGCCCGAAAATATCAGTTTATTTGAAAGAAATGTAAAGATCAAAATTGGAGCTTTTAGAATTTTGTACAAAAATACTTTTGTTTCATAAGAGCAATAGATTTTGTGAAAAAAAACATGCAAACAAAACTTTTTTTTTTAATATTAGTTTTGCTCTTAGTAAAGCTCTTCACCAAAATGTTGCTTTTTCGGAATTTTTTGGAGGATTGGCCCCTTTTTATCTAAGTTTCCTTATACAAGTTACAGAAGGGAAATCTTTCAGCTTGCAACTTAAGTTAAAGCTCATATAACGATGACAATGATCGCTATTACACAGATTAAAATTGGGTCTCTCAGGGTTAGCGTCTTGACAGATAGGGATACACATGCCAAAGTATTTTCCATGTTATCCATTTCAATCATTGTTGAAGACTCTTTAGACCTTTGGCCCATATCAGCAGATGACTTGAGCATTCGCTAAACAGAAACGTAAGAACAATGACCTAAAAGCTTGGGTAGCCAAAAGACCTTCGGGCATATTTATAGCAATCATGTCACTTGCGACTTCACCGGCCAGGTATCCCAAGATGGATTGCACGTATGCAATAATCATTGCGAGTTATTCGTTCCACGCCCAATGCAGAGAAGCCTATTAATCTCAGTCTCAAAAAGCATACTTTTGAAATTAAATATATTTACCGAGAAATAATTAATGTTATCACACGAGAATTAGATTTAAGTCTTGGATAAAGGTTTTTGCATAGAACTTAATAAATCACTGTTATTCAGGGATAACAAAAGCGATAAGAGAACCAAACAAAGTATCACTTTTATTAATAAACGCCATTAATCATAAATTTTTTGTCAAAGATCAATGAGTTGATAAATTATCATATTTATCTATTGATCGAAATCTGCGTTGGAGTCAATTTGTGTGTATATTTCTGTATTTGCAATAATTGTGAATAGTTTTTTGCTTTTGATGTTTGTTTTTGATTGTTATTATATTTTATTTACAAAAAAAGATAAGATAGAAGTTTACATTTTTCGCACGATCTAAATAAAAAAACTATAGGTGTATTGGGTTTGCCCTATACGGTCTGCAGCAGCGCGGAGGAAGTAAGGGATACAGCAAAAATTAATTAAAAAAGTGAAATATTTGTTTGCACTGGTTGCAATATCTGTGTTTCAAAAGTAACTAGACGCAAGGAAAACTCTCATATTTACTTGCAACTGTAATGATTCCACTTAGGTTCCAGAAAAGACAGTAAGCCCAGATTTTAAGTAGTTAGTTAGTGACGTCTGCTATCGCAGACTGTAATTTAGTGACGTCTGCTATCTTAGACAGTGCTTCAGTGACGTCGGCTATGTCAGACTGTAATTTAGTGACGTCTGCTATCTCAGACTGTAATTTAATGACGTATGCTATCTCAGACTGTGCTTTAGTGACTTCTGCTATCTCAGACTGTAATTTAGAGACGTCGGCTATCTCAGACTGTAATTTAGTGACGTCTGCCATCTCAGACTGTAATTTAATGACGTATGCTATCTCAGACTGTGCTTTAGTGACTTCTGCTATCTCAGACTGTAATTTAGAGACGTCTGCTATCTCAGACTGTGCTTCAGTGAATTCTGCTATCTCAAACTGTAATTTAGTGACGTCTGCTATCTCAGACTGTGCTTCAGTGACTTCTGCTATCTCAAACTGTAATTTAGTGACGTCTGCTATCTCAGACTGTAATTTAGAGACGTCTGCTATCTCAGACTGTGCTTCAGTGACTTCTGCTATCTCAAACTCTAATTTAGTGACGTCTGCTATCTCAGACTGTGCTTCAGTGACTTCTGCTATCTCAAACTGTAATTTAGTGACGTCTGCTATCTCAGAATGTAATTTAGTGACGTCTACTATCTCAGACTGTAATTTAGGGACGTATGCTATTTTAGACTGTAATTTAGGGACGTATGCTACCCCAGACTGTAATTTAGTGACGTCTGCCATTTCAGACTGTAATTTAGAGACGTCGGCTATCTCAGACTGTAATTTAGTGACGTCTGATATTTCAGACTGTAATTAGGTGACGTCTGGTGAATAAAAACAACCTCGAATACTCTAAAGTTTGTTGCTTCTTTGGTAGAACCCTGGACCCGACGAGCATACCTCAGCCTATGACTGGCATCTCTTTTGACAATTACATTTCAGCAAAAAATTGGCTAGAAAACTTTTAAAAATTCGACAAGTCTTATTTTGCCAAATATTTTCGTACAGCACTATATTTCACTTACCGGCGAATTTTTTTAAGAGTAAAAAGTTTTTTAGATCACATATGACACACTCCACTGTTTATATAGGGTGATTTTTAAGCTGGTTTGGTTTTGGCAACACTGGTTTTGACAGCTGACGTGTGTTTAGTACCTTGTGTCACTGTCAAACAGCTTCAGTTTGGTTTGCAATTTAACCATAGATCGTCTTACAAATGAACAATGCTTGCAAATTATTGAATTTTACTATCAAAATTCGTGCTCGGTTCGAAATGTTCATCGCGCGCTGCTTGTGTTCAGCGATGAGGCTCATTTTTGGTTGAATGGGTACGTAAATAAGCAAAATTGCCGCATTTGGAGTGAAGATCAGCCAGAAGCATTGCAACAGCTACCAATGCATCCCGAAAAAGCCACTGTTTGGTGCGGTTTATGGGCCGGCGGCATTATTGGGCCTATTTCTTCAAAGATGATGCGAATCGCAGCGTTACTGTCAATGGTGAACGCTACCGAGCGATGATAACAAACTTTTTTTTGCCCGAAATGGAAGTTCTTGACTTGCATGATATGTGGTTTCAACAAGACGGTGCCACATGCCACACAGCACGCGAAACAATGGCGCAATTGCGAGGCGAGTTTGGTGAACAGTTAATTTCACGTTTCGGGCCGGTCAATTGGCCGCCTAGATCGTGCGATTTGACACCATTAGATTATTTTTTGTGGGGGTATGTCAAGGCTAATGTCTATAGGGACAACTCCGCTTCGATTGACGCACTGGAAGCCAACATCCATGCATTCATTCGTGAGATACCGGCCGATATGTGTGAAAGAGTATGCCAAAATTGGACTCAGCGGATGGGCTACCTGAGACGCAGCCGCGGTCAACATTTGCATGAAATTATCTTTAAACATTAAATTGCAAGGTTCAAACTATCGATTCAAATAAATATTTCATTCATTTTTTCGAATTTTTTGTGTTTTTTTTTTTTAAAAAGTTCTAAACCTCTTAAAAAATCACCCTTTAGTAGGCAGACGTTTTCAAAATGAATCCTACCCCACCTTTATTAAGATCCAAAAAACAAAACACGGAAAATATAAAATATTTTCTTTTGCTGCTGCTTCGCTAAAAACATACAACATCTTTGTTCTGTATTTTTCCTTCCTTTCAATCTTGTTCACAGCAGGAAAAAGGTAACAAAACACAACCGGGAAAAAAACTTATGACAATTGAGAGTTATTTTTAGTGTCTTCCTAAAAGTTTTAGTGTTCATCATACGTCAAACACCGGAGTGCCAGGCCAGGCCGTTAAGGTAAGGTGAATCCAGACAAAAAAGAAAAACTATAACAAATCACAGATTGTTATGACTTTGACCCAAAAAATTCAGATGACAAGTTTTATTTTCATTTTTTTTGTCAGTTTTTCTGGTCTTTATCCTGCCAAAAAGTCAAACTAACCCAGAAAGAAAGTAATATACAGAGGAAATAAAATGATAAACAATCGAGGGTTCATATTTCAAATGGGGTGACGGCAGGAAGGTTTCTTTTTCTTCCTTTTTTCATTTTTATATTGAAAAAAAAAATATAAGACTCCAAATCAGCAGTAGTTGAAATCCATTTGCTTAGCTAAGGGATTTAACTTGTCTTACGTTTATTATTTTTTTTTTGTTTGTTTCTTTGGTTTACAATTCCTGCAGTCCTTTGTGATATTTTTTGTTTTTCTGTGATTTGAATTTTTATTGTGTATATTAGAATAAATTAGTCGCCAGAACCACGTCCTTAGATTTTGAGTTTATTTGCTAGACAAAGGTGAATTTACCCGAAGAGGGAGTTATTATTCAAGGGAAATAGGCAATTTGTAAGCAATGCGATGGATTGTTTGGATTATGTTAGAAAAAGTGTGACAGTTTTTAAGAATTTCTCGATAGTGCAGAAGTGAATATGTTAAGAGAAGAAAAAAAGGTATTTTAAGGCGAAACACATGACAACTTTAGCATTTTAAATATATTGAATGGTTTTTATTTACTGGAAGCATATTGGAATGTTGATTTTTAAGAAATCAAATTAAGCCATATTCTAGCCAAGTTGGAAGTTGGTCTTTCAAGTACTTCAGCATATTTCGGTTCAAATTTTCATTGGATTTCAATTTTCAAAGGAATTATTTCGAGCTACAGGAAAAAGAATTTCGGGACGCTTGATGAGAAAAAGGTTAATTAAAGTTGAAGTTGTGATCGATTTTAAACACTTGGTGGACATAAGATGGGTGGCAACCTGGTCACTGGAGAGTTTCGTCCAGATGAATATTTGTTCGATCAAGAATGCTTCTTCTACACGTCCGTTAAGTTAGCATTGCCGCTTCGAAATTTTAAGGATCAAATACTTAGATTAGTTGTCCGTGATGTTAACAAGCTTAACAAAAGTCGCTAGTAAATTGTGGAAAATCTTTAATAGTAAAATGAAAGGCAATTCAATTTCAAATTGCTATTTCAATTTCAATTTTAATAGAAAACATCGCTAGCTACCTTGGTGTTGTGATGAATGTAAAGTATTGATAAATTTCACAATATAATCAATTTACAATTTGATTGCATGTTTGCTAGAACTCTTCTGATGCGAAACGGAAAAATGATACAGCAAAATTATAAACGAATAATTTCGTTCTGCAATACCTACGGTGTTCGACGATTAAAATTGATGATTATACCATATAATTTGGAAAAGTCTCCACTATTTGTTCGCACGGAACTAATAGCCCAAAACATTATTAACTGCTGTGTGTTTCTTTTTGTTGTTTCTCTCATTACATGAGCTTTTTGTAATTTTCTTCTTTTAATTCTTTGCAATTGGTAAAACTCTCCGTGGATATTTTTCCATGGAGATTTATTGCTGCCTTGCTGCAGATCACAGAAAGAATTTCTCGTTTAGCAGCGTACCTTTGTAGACTTTAGGCATAAAAAAACAAATCCTTACAAACAAAAGACTTGTAGTTTTATCAAATCGTCATATTGTTTTAAGGCGTATATATCTACTAAATAGGCACTCAACGATGCATAAAATAGAAACTTAACGAAAGTGCAACAACAAACACATTTACCGCCGCGCGGCTATTAGGTAATGCTCCTTGTTGGAATAAATGGAAAATTATTTTCCTCTTTTTTTTTTATTATGCGAGCAAGCTACGCATAAATAACGCTCAAACCAAATCACATCACAGTCGTCACTGCATATATAGTATTGAAGCATTTTTAAATGTGCACACATCAAACCATATTGCATGGAACAGCAAAATGCAACTTTTATTTTTCAAATTCTGTGCTCTTTCAACACCAGAAGCCAGAACACATTTGTTCAAAAGAGCAGCATATTTGCACGTTCCACCTGGAGGCCGTCAGAGTGGCACTGTGGCTACCCACCTAGTGTAGAGGTATCGACTGGTTGGCATATGGTGGGCATGCTTTAAACAGGGAATATGTGGAATACGACTATATACGCGTGTGTAAGAAACCAGCCGAACAAGCACAAACCACAGTTTTGCCACAACCGCCCCATTGGCCGCCGCCACTGCATTGAATCCTTCTTTACTCTCTAGGAAGCCCCATCAGCATCAACATCGTCATTACCATCAGCAACGTGGAAAAGAACATAACACAGGAGCCCGACGCGACCGCCGGCGCGCGGCGATGGCGTCGGCATCGGCATCGGCAGTGGCAGTGGCCATCAAACCACACGACTAATGACTCTCTACTTTGGATATATAAAAGCCACGAGCCGGTCTCGACTGCATCTCCATCTCAATGCCTCTCCATACGCACGAAAACTATCTGAGTATACATTCTGCATTTCTGCAATCTGCGCATTTACATCCAACCAAACAGCACACGATGATATTGTAGTGCAGCAGTCGTTGTCCTCTTTGATATCTTTGAGATTTCCACTTTTTTGCACACTTTGTGTGCAAATTTTCGTCATGCATTCGTTCATTTCTGCATTTTCCTTTAATTTTATATTTAGCTAAAGACTTAGACGTTTAGAGTTATAGAAATCTGAAAAAAAAACCTTCTTAGGAAAAAAGGTATCAACATGAAAGTAGCTGTAACACTAAATAAATGCTATCAATTCTCTACCGGGAAATGGATGGTTTATTGAAAAATCGGGTGTTAAATTTTGTTATGTGGTTAAAGATTTTATACTATGTACGAAGGCTCTCAGACGTGTTCATTTTAGGGTTTGTCAATTCGCTATCTTGGTAAATTAAGGGTAAAAGTTATGACGTTTTCGGATAAACCACGTTCTCTTCCTAGAACTCTGATATTAAGATCTGTGATAAAACTCTGTGAATGAATGAATTCTTTAAAAAAAAACAAATGATTGCAATCTTTTTGTAGTGAAATAATTGGCGATTGTTTAATTTAAAGACGAACTCTCAAAGTGAAGTCAATGAATGCAATCTTTTAATTGAATTCAATGAGTGATTTTGAAAGAATGCATTCACAAAAGATTTAATTCTTTTACAACCAAGTTGGGAATCTCAATCAAACCTGACATTACGATAAATGATAACAAGAAGAAATTGAGTCTTGCAATTCTGTCTATTCCTCAACCTACAGCCTAAACCACTGAAACGTTTGTCTTCAAAATTTTGAACTTAGTTATTTTTAGTGAGTCACTACAGGGAAATCCCATTGTTACTCGCAACATAGTAGTTTTCTTTACATTTCTTTTCTATGCTCTACAGTCTACAATAATTTTGAAGACCTATAATAACTTATAAAATTACGTCCAAAAATATAGAAGAAGAGAAAGTCGTTTAAGACTTTAAGAGAAATTTTTTTATTAACATGTCCAATAAAATAAAACCAAAATGGATTGTAATAAAGTTTCCCTCAACACTGGATTTAATGTTGATGTCATCACCCAGCGGAAACTCCACAAAAACGCCCATAAATTCACTGCCAGGATCTCCCTATATGCGTGTGCCGGTGGTAGGCATGTACTTACATTCATACTCGTTTCATTTTGATAATGGACATTGCATAACCCAAACAATCAATTCAATTGCTCTGAAATGTTTAACAACAAAAAATATAGGGTGTAGGTTCTGGGACATTCATGCCTCTTACTTACTTACTGCTCATACAAACAAAAATAAAAATAAGGGAAAATAACTGTAAAGCAATAACCACAAACCAAAATGAATATCAAGAGATTTTTAAACTGGATACGACTTTTTATTTGTTACTAACGATAAATTCTTCTTTTTTTTTTTTTTTTTTTTTTTATTTGCATCCCCCTCCCTATCAATTTTGTCAAAACAACACTAACAACCCCCTTCCCTTTGCCGTTGACTTGACCTTGGTGCTAAACTTCACGTTATCCTTATATCGGAATACATGGCCAAAAACCGTGAAATGTATTTGCGTGTCCATAAAATACAGATCTCTGTGCGAGTGTGTGAGTGGGAGAAGGCAGAAGGCAAAATACAAAAATACACTGATCCTTACATTCTTGTAGACAATTTAATTTTATAGTTTGCTATAAACGTTTATTACATACATGTGCCACAGAGAAAGTTATATGTATATATAGATGCTTTTATATATATAAATAATGTATGTAATGCAAATTGTGTTTAGAGTTTGGTGGCAGATATACCTAAGTTGGGATGGGAGTTGGTACGCTCGATGGAAGAAAGAGGACTTATTATCCCCTTGATGTGCAATTATACGCAAGAGTAAATATCTTTCAGTATATATAAATACATAAAACCCCACCAACACCTTCTATAAAGTATATATACTTCTATTTAAATGTGTATAGAAAAACACTCTTTGTCCCCGCACCGAATCATATAATTTGCAATGAATTTATTGCCTAAATTGCCTTTGATTTTGTGAGTTTATGGTGCGAAGAATATTTTGCTGTACCAATTTAACTAATTTATAGCAAATATTAAAATCGAAAAAAATACATTCTTAGGGCAAGGGGTGGTTTTTTTATAAAGGACATTTATGTATTTATTTTTTTTTTTGTTTGTGTTGTCTTTGAAGGACGTGGGTTTTTTGTAATAATAATCATTTTGGTTCAACCAAGCGAATTTCGGTAATAAATTGCTGTTTTTTTTTTATTTATTTCGTCTCCAAATCGCCAGAATCAACAAACTTGATTTGGAGGGTATAATCAATATTTTGGCATCATTTATTTATTTTTCATTGGGTTTAGCTTTTTTTTTCTATGCGTGAGTCGCATGGATTTGTCAGAGTTTGAAATTCAATTGACAGCTTGTACAGGATCTTTCATTAAGTGCTTCCTATCTTTAAATTTAAATAAAACACAAAATGGGTGTGAGATATCATAAATTTTTTAGTGGTTTGAAAGGCCTATCGATGCCATTATGTATGAAATATAACATCGTTCATATGTCCACCGCGGCTTCTCTGGGTGGCGCGCATCTGAAATGTCGAATTTTCGAATAAATCAGGCTGAATTTGACCGATGGCATGGGTTATTTGGCTTTGAAGGCCGCTGTGGTTTGTGGATTATTCGCATTGACCTGCAACTTCAGAAAACCCCACAAGAAACAGTCTAACGGGGACAAATCGCATGATCTCGCTGGCCAGTCCACATCACCTCCGCACGTGGGATGACCATGCCCTCGAATCAAATTTCCAATGTGGCGTGAGCTGTGTGGCACGTAGCGCTGGCCGTCTTGTTGTAATAACATGTCCATATCATCCATTTCAGGCCGAAAGAAGTTAGTAATCATCGACCTATAGCGCTCGCCGTTGACAGTGATGCCCTGGCCAACGTCGTTCTCAAAGAAATATGGACTGATGACGCCCAAAATCCACACCAAAAAATTAGTTTTTCGGGATGCATTGGACGCTCTTGGATCTCATGTTTGTTTATTGGCGTACCCATTTATCCAAAAATGGGCCTCATCGCTGAAGATGATTTTTCGATAAAAAGTGCGAGAAACGTTGTCCGAACAAAACACCCATTTTGATAAAACAATTGTATCATTTTCATGTGTTGTTGAACGCCATATCCGTCCATAAATGAAAGTCATTTTGACAGATGTACCTTCAACAATATGGCCGCTATCAACTGTCAAAGTTCGGAAATTCCTATTGGAAGACCCTTTATTTGTTTGATATAAATTCCATGTGGGTAAATTATTTTAATTGATTGAAAATTTTCAGAATAAAAAGACAGATTTCAATTTTGCCTACATATGAACAAAGTACATATGTATGTACCTACACAATTCGAGTGAAAATGAAATAGAGTTATACAGTATCGAGTTTTAACAACCACCCTTACGTATAACTTAATCTATAGAAGAAGCCCGAGTTCGATAGGACTGACTTATTGGGTTCTATACCAACTGACCTCCGACACAATGACAATACATAATATAGGAAAATTAATTTTAATCGTAGGAACTCGGGATTTCACACAAATAAATGTACCTTAACACTAGGGTGGTTCTTATGAAGGTCATATGGTTTCTCGCATACATTGTGGTCGTCTTGGAGGTCAGGTGAAAATTAATATTTGTTTGTTTGAAATTATGCGGGCGGCTGAGTCAAAATTAAAATATGACCTTTAAAAGGACCACCCTAATAAACATTGGAGACGAAAACTTTTTCTTTATTCTGGAGTTTGTCTTACAATTATTAACGAAGATTTATTTCTTTGTTTCTCGTTGACATGGATACCGACAAAATGTGGTTCCAGGACGGCGCTATGAGCAACACAGAGCCTGCCACGATAGACATTCTGGCTATCACGCTCGGCGGCGACGCACGGTAAAGTAAACTGACCACAAAAATAGTGCGATTTAACACCTTTAGACTTGTTTTGGGGCTGTCATAGATTAAAAGTCTATGCGCATAACCCACAAACAATTAACGCTCTCAAAGTCAATATAGCGAACACCATCCAGCAGCATATTCAGCCAGATTTACATATTATGTGACATAGTCATCGAAAATTGGACCTCCCGCATACGTGCCACCAAGCAGAGCCACGGCGAACTTTTTAACGATTCCACATTCCATTCATATTGTCATAACAGGTGCACTACAAAAATAGTGGAACTTGTTTTCTTTAAATTTGCACAAATCGACCATCCTTATTCAAAGATCGTTTACTTATTTAAAAAAAAATATCTAAGCTTTTGTAAATAGTATTGAAACCATATATAACTGGGCCCTAAAACACAATACATAAAGTGTTTGTTGAACAAGTGAAATTCAACAACTGTTTCTAATTTGTGTAACACGTAACAACAAGTCTCGGGGAACTATAACAATTGTTTTGGCATATTGCAACAAGTGGGAAATTTCACAAATCCGCCATTTCTGTAACTGGAAACAACAAGAGTTAAAAAAAGAGAGAATAACCTTGTTGAATAGTTGATAAATTTCAACCGAGGATCGGAAACTTGTTAGGAGTCAACAATTTAGGAAAAAACACTTGCAGTAGTGTTTATCAAGTAAAAGGGTCGGGTAGCATGTTTAAAATTAATGTATTTATTTTAAAGAAGAAAATTTTAATAGCTTTGCATTGGTTTGGATCTGGATCTTGACTTATAAGATCAAATACGAGATTATCACACGAGTTAAGTTTCCTGTATTTACCCCTTGCTGTACTTTTTTGTTGGCGTTATCTACCTTGGCTTTCATGAATATTATTATTATTATTTATTTTACTATTCATACTAGAATGTCAGTTTATTAGACTTGACCATTCTTTATTCCGTCAATTTCATTGAATTTTTGAACAACAACGACAACTTAAAGATGCTACCACCAATTGTTTACGAATTAATTTATAATTCGTTTGGCTAGAGATACAGCTGTTTCAAGGGGTGCCAAGCCACCTATCATCAGTCTCCTCTTATGTTGTTGTTGTTGTTCAAAAATTCAATGAAATTGACGGAATAAAGAATGGTCAAGTCTAATAAACTGACATTCTAGTATGAATAGTAAAATAAATAATAATAATAACTTAATAGTCTGGTCTGTTACCGATCTTCCAACCTCTCCCCCTTTGATACGTACTACGAATTGTAGTCTATCGAAACAAGGTACGGAGAAAAATGGAGGCGGAACAAGACAGCATACTTAAAGGCGCTTAGAAAAATGCTGATGCTCCAAATGCATTTGATAAACAATAACATCCCATTTTCGATATGTGACGTCAGTGGTCTCAGGCGGCGGAATGTGTAGTGCATACGGCTTCTAAGACTGAGCAAATCTGATATCGTGGGTTCGATCCCTATGATGGGCATGTAGAAAGTTTTTCATTATAAAATTGGATTAAAGCTCAGCACCACTAATAAGAGGAGACTGATGATAGGTGGCTTGGCACCCCTTGAAACAGCTGTATCTCTAGCCAAAATAAACGAATTATAAATTTCATGAATATTTTTTTTTTACTTTTTGGAAATATATTCTTTCAGTTTATAACGGGTGATTTTTGAAGAGGTTTAGAACTTTTTTAAAAAAAAAAACACAAAAAATTCGAAAAAATGAATGAAATATTTATTTGAATCGATAGTTTGAACCTTGCAATTTAATGTTTAAAGATAATTTCATGCAAATGTTGACCGCGGCTGCGTCTCAGGTAGCCCATCCGCTGTGTCCAATTTTGGCATACTCTTTCACACATATCGGCCGGTATCTCACGAATGAATGCATGGATGTTGGCTTCCAGTGCGTCAATCGAAGCGGGCTTGTCCTTATAGACATTAGCCTTGACATACCCCCACAAAAAATAATCTAATGGTGTCAAATCGCACGATCTAGGCGGCCAATTGACCGGCCCGAAACGTGAAATTAACTGTTCACCAAACTCGCCTCGCAATTGCGCCATTGTTTCGCGTGCTGTGTGGCATGTGGCACCGTCTTGTTGAAACCACATATCATGCAAGTCAAGAACTTCCATTTCGGGCAAAAAAAGTTTGTTATCATCGCTCGGTAGCGTTCACCATTGACAGTAACGCTGCGATTCGCATCATCTTTGAAGAAATAGGCCCAATAATGCCGCCGGCCCATAAACCGCACCAAACAGTGGCTTTTTCGGGATGCATTGGTAGCTGTTGCAATGTTTCTGGCTGATCTTCACTCCAAATGCGGCAATTTTGCTTATTTACGTACCCATTCAACCAAAAATGAGCCTCATCGCTGAACACAAGCAGCGCGCGATGAACATTTCGAACCGAGCACGAATTTTGATGGTAAAATTCAATAATTTGCAAGCGTTGTTCATTTGTAAGACGATCCATGGTTAAATTGCAAACCAAACTGAAGCTGTTTGACAGTGACACAAGGTACTAAACACACGTCAGCTGTCAAAACCAGTGTTGCCAAAACCAAACCAGCTTAAAAATCACCCGTTACTTACCATGGCATATTTCTTACAATTTTGCCAAAAAATATCCCTTAAGTAGGTCCAATCTTTTTCATCAGGAACTAAAGGGTTTTCCAATAAGAGGTGTTATTTTGAATAGCCCGCTATTTCGGTAGCTGTCACTTTTGAAGCTGTAATTTTTTGACATTTGACAAGTAGAAACTACGCCATTAATAAAAATGGAACGATGCACGCTTCAACAACGCATTGAAATTATTAAAATTCACTATAAAAATGGTGAAAATTTCTCGTCGTTCTTTGGAATTAGGCATTCCACAAACGTCATTGCACCGTATTTTGCATAAAAACTTGGGTCTTAAGGCTTATAAAGTTCAGTTAACACAAGAACTCAAGCCGGCTGATTATCAACAACGTCGTGTCTCTGCTGATTGGGTCCTTGAAATGCATGAAAATGATCCGGAATTTCATCGAAAAATCATCTTGACTGATGAGGCCGATTTCCACCTCGGAGGCTGCGTCAACAAGCAAAACTGTCGCATCTGGGGCTCGGAAAACCCAAGAGTTATTGTTGAAAAGCCTCTCCATCCTCAACGCGTGACTGTTTGGTGCGGTTTATGGTCCGGCGGGGTCATTGGACCTTACTTTTTCGAAAATGAGGCTGGAGCAACAGTTACGGTCAATGGATTGCGCTATCGAGAGATGATTAATGATTTTTTATGGCCGGAATTGGATGGTATTGATCTGGACAACGTTTACTTTCAACAAGACGGCGCTACGTGCCACACAAGCAATGAAACCATCGATCTTTTACGGGAAAAGTTTCCGGACCGTGTTATCTCTCGAAGAGGTGATCACAATTGGCCACCGAGATCTTGTGATTTAACACCTTGCGGCTTCTTCCTTTGGGGCCACGTGAAAGATAAGGTCTACGCCAAAAGCCCAGCGTCGATTCAAGACCTCAAAGATGGAATTCGTGAGGCTATCGAGGACATTGGGCAGCCACTTTGCGATTTGGTTATGGAAAATTTCATGAAAAGGATATGGTCCTGTAAGCGTGGTCGTGGCGGCCATTTGGCTGATGTTGTGTTTCATTATTAACGGCATACCTTCCTCTTTAAATAAACATCCGATCATTTATCTCAAAAAATGCCATTTTTCTTTGAATATCAAAATAACACCTCTTATTGGAAAACCCTTTATGTTCAAACTCCTAGACAACAAAATTATCTCCCGCCATTTATCACTTTTGTTGGTTATAGTCAATGAGTCAGAGAAAGCACCGAATAGAATATGTATGTTTGTTATATCTTATCTTAGACAAAATGCCTACTTTTTTTTCTTGCGGAATTTTACGACTCATCATGTAAGACTTACTTATTCAACTGGTTTAACAAGTCGAGGGAAATTTTTGTTATTGACAATTGTTACGATACAAGAAATTGTTGGCTAGTTTACTTGTTGTTCTGTGTTATAGGCCCCTGGTCGTAATCGATTACTCGTTGAAATGGTCCGTCACGTTACAAGACCTCAAGTTTGAAAATTCTTTGGGTTGTTATAGTCCAAGTCTTTTAATTAATTAATAAGTAAAAATAGATTTACCTAAAACATTTTCTAATACTCCTTTTTCTTAGAAACTTACATTAACATTCGCCGTACAAAAATAAACTCGTCCAATGCTTTATCCTACTTTCGTTAGATATCTAATTTGTATTTTGTTTTGCTTTAAATCATTTGCTTCTGGCCTTGACGGTTAAATGCATGGTGAGTTCTCAGAAAAATAGGCTCATGTAGCCTTTAATTTTGGAACGTGCCGAAAAGTATTTCCACAGACAAAGCACTAGCACATCAACAACAACAAAAAATGGAACAATAGAAAAGTGTGTACTAATACACATTTTGTTTAATATTAGAAACTCATTGCTAATAAAACATCAAACCATCACGTAGTATATAAATATGCTTACATATGTATATTTATTATTAAAAACTAAACAACGATAAAGGTTAGGTTTTGTTTTAAAACCGCCTTCCGGAAGGAACTATCTGTTCCTCTCTAACTCTCTTATTTAAGCTTTGTTAATATACATATACATACATACATACATATTTATATACATTTTGTATGTACCTACATACATTTCTTTGAGTTTATTTTATTGCTGATATTATTTTAAAATCTGATGCAAGGTAAAATTTAATTTATGCAATTCGGAATTAATTTAAAATTTATATACCTACATTTTACAGTTCGTGATTTTGTTTGGATTTGTAATATTCCTCTTTTACACTTAATTTAGCTTATGAACGTATCTGTATTCGTTTAGGGAGCGCAAATTTTCATTTTTCATTTTAAATTGTGCTTGTAGCAATTATAAAATATGTCTGCAACAGAAAACCGTCTGAAAACAACCTCATTAGGGACTAAATATTAAAAATTTCAGATTGTTAAACATTGAATGCTAATGTATGTAATGTTATTGAGGAAAAAAAATAAAAAAAAAAAAAAACATTTTGAAAGATATATTTAATGGCCTTTTTGATTTGTTGGTGTGATATCAATCAAGCAAAAGAATCACCAGCCAAGCCATTGTCACAAATATACAAACAAAATTCACCACCCCTTGATGTGGGCGGGCGGGAAGCAGCAAACCAAGATGAGGGGTTGGCGAAGGAGTCGCTCAGTCAAAGTTGGGGATCATTGAGGGGAGAAATTGATGTCAGGGTTAAATTGATTGAGTGTTTTCATATTTTGATTTTAAATTGGAAATATACAGGTGATTGAAGTTGTTGTACAATGTACATGCCTGCAGCAGCAGGCGGTGGGCGTTAGCAGAATGATGAAGGTGGTACTAGATGACTTAATTTATAAAACGAAATAAACGAACCAAAAATGTTAGATGCCAAGATTGAAGTTATTCTTCAAATAAATTGCGTTCAAAAATATATTTATTGCTTGTTTGTGGTTGAGAAATAAGTTTGATTTAGAGAGCCGTGGAAAGAGTTTATTTTTGGTAATAAATGGGTGAGGCTGAGGACATTCAAAGATGATCGCTGGAAGTCTATACTGAATGTGAATCAATTCAATTTAGCAGCTTCAATCTTACATTTCTTAAAGTTTGCGGATTCAAGGTGATGTGAGAATCCTTACAAGCTGAAACGAAAAGAAAATTTTAAAAAGCGCAGTAATTAGAAAATTCCTTTGTATTATAGGTATTTGGTGAACTAATTAGGAAAGTAAATCCACAAACCACAAGAAGAGATACTGGATACTGATCATAATGGTGTAGTTGTAGTAACAAAATGAAGTTTGCTAAACTTTGTGCTACACCATAGATATTTCTTGCCATAGCGCGAGCTTCACACTGCAGCGCTGTATACTATTTTCGTTTCTTTCATCTTTTACAACGCTACGCGAGCCATACCTCCAGCTACAACCACTGTATTCGGTCAGATACACTGGATACTGAAAACTATTTGCATATACTATATATTTCATTCAAATTAATTGATGTTTAGAAGTGTTCAACATCCGAATTGAGTATGGGGTTGATGTTATATAAAGTGAAGCACACTATGGCATGCCGTCAGAAGTAACAAGGTTTGGAAGAATTAAAAAAGTAAAAAAAGAGAAACTAAACGAAAATTTAAGCTGTAACATTGCCAAAGCAACAACAGGTGGTCTCGCAAATCTTACAGTCAAGGCTTCCACTAGGATTTTTAAAAGGCTTCTTTAAAATAATCAGATGTAAGCTAAAACTATAATGGTCGGAGGGTCACAATTAAGTGGTCGCAAGAAACCAAAACAATACAGGGAAATCGTATGATACGCCCATAAATTTGGATTGTTACTTTTAGTCAAAAAAAAATAAAATACATTACCAAACCATTAGCTTACAGTTAAAGCTCCCATAGGGGGATGGTGACAAGATTTTTGTCCACCTAAAGGAGCTGTCCGTCCAAAGGAAACAAATTTTTTTTAATATAAATTAAAGGTACTTTTATTTAAACAAAAAAAAAACAAAACGAAAATTCAAAAAGTATTATTAACACCTTTACATCGTTTACGGACAATATGTCTCTTTAAATTATTTGTGTTGTAGTTAAAAAAATCAGTGAGAAGAGTTTGTTTTTCTCGCGCAACACTTGAAACATCGTCAAAATGGGTTTGGAAGCTAATAAGAAGCTGAAGTGATTTCTCGTCGTTTTTCTTCGTAGAAAACAGTTTCAATTGTTCAATGGCAGATTGTGCTTCTTTTTAAATGCTGTTTGTTCCAGTTGCTCATTTTGTTCATTGTCTTCCTCAGAACTGCTATAACTTTCAACGCTTTCCATTTCTGTGCCTGCTGTGACATCGTCAATACGGATAAAATCTACTGGTTCAACATCACATCGGCACTCTACCGTTCTGTTGTAAATGTGTGAGTCTTTACGTTTGCAAAGAAAAATACAAAAAAAAATATGTGAGTGCCGGGACTCACGGTTAAATATTTGTAAACATCAACGTTTGTCCAAATGCCTGATTTTTGTTATTGAACGTCATCAAAAGAAACATATTGAATAATTAACACTACATTACCTATCTGTAGGCAGTGCTTAAAAAGCTTAGTGTTGAAAGAACGGCAGCGAAATACCCAGTGGGGGAACCGCTGTAACGAAATTTCCAAGCACTAAAAGGCTGGTGGTGAAGTGTCCAACGAACGCTGAAGGTTCGGTACTGAAAGGTCCTGCTTCGTAGTTCACTCTCAACTTTAAGATGACTTCACATTATACATGGTTATTGTTTATGGTAATCATAAACACTCTTTGAGCGTCGACAAACAACAACTGTCAGCGGAGAGCACTAAAACCGTAGTTTCAATTAAATGACACCGTACCCAAATTCCAAAGGAACTTAATGGTTTGACTGACAGGGGCCGAATTAAAATATCCAGTTAGAACTGTCAACGAACTTGCAACCCTTATGAAACTCCATCTTTCCATCGAGTAAAACTTACAAAAAGTTCAGTCTTAATTTTATACTGAACGAACCTCAAATGAATGTCACTATGAGATAACCGGCGAATTATATATCTTGAGTTTTTAGAATATTTAGTTGCAGTTGTTGTCAGTGGAAATCACTAAAATCGCAGTTTCAATCGATTGACACCATCAATTGCCTATGGAATTGGACGCTGTGATTTTTAATGAATGTTAACTTTGTGCAAGTACAAAAGTAGCCGATAACTCTGCAATTTGTTCAACCTCACCTATTTTGTATCTCCCAGCCTACAAATTGCAAGAAGAAATTGCATTGTTTAAAAGCAATATAATGTAAACGTAGAATTTAAGTTCAGATATGTATCACTGAACGCACCCGATATCCTACCATACCTACAGCCATTGATCTACCATACCTACAGTCAATTGTCAATCCCTACAGCTGACTATTATTATTTTTGTTTTGATTTTGTTTTATTTTTAATTACTAGTTTCGCGTCCATTTTGTTAGGGAAATAATTAAAAATTAAAGAAAATAATATAAAAATATAAGTGTTAAAATGATAAAATCGTCGGTTTCGCTAAAAACAATTTGCTTTCGTCGTTGGCAAAAACAATATAAATGAGTGGTCGCGATAAAGTATAATCTAATTGTCGGTCGCGTTAAAATCAATTTGTTTTGGTCGGGGCAAATCAGATTTCGTAACGTAACGTGCTACAACGTATACAGTGCACGACGTAACGTTGCACACGAACGTTCATGTTTTTTTTCACTCTACCGCCAGCATAGATGTTTACACATCAAAAAGATACGTGAAGCAACAAGATTTTTTGTTTCTGTCCGTCTAAGGGAATTTAATTCAATAATTTCTACTAAATAAACTTGTCCACGTCCGGGCAAGGGTGTGTCCCCTTAAAGGAACGCAAAATGTACCGAATATGATATATAAAAGTTTGGTTATCAAAATTTGTCCGTCTAAGGGATCTGTCCGCATAATGGAGCTGTCTATAATGGGAGATTTCACTGTATATGAAAGTAGATACCTAAATCCCCAATGAGTAACCATCACGTTTTTTTTTTTCAGTGGTAAATTAGCTAATTCTAGGAATGAATAAATCTATAATTAACTAAAGAAGTAGTTTTTTTCAGTGGAGGATGCATGCAAGTACCTACCTCTACGCGATTTTCCTTTGGTTGTCACCTGCATTTCGCCTCAATTAACGCAGACAGCAAAATAAATAAAAATCAAAAATAATACCTACAAAAGAAAAAACCTTCACCGCGGGCGCTGTCAAATGGCATTCCCCTATAAAATGTTTGTGGTAGACCACAATTTCAAAAAAAATTATGTCCAACGATGCAAAAGACCGAAATAAAAAATAATAAAACAGGAGCGCCTCCGCAAGTAGTAAATGTTAACCAACCTCCTTCTGCACACTGCACCTACGACAACTACTCAACTATGCCATGCTGTCGCAGTCGCAGCCACAAATTGAATTTCATATTTCCACCAGCGGCAACAGCTACAACAAC
The DNA here is from genome assembly GCA_932273885.2 of Leucozona laternaria. Classification (NCBI taxonomy): domain Eukaryota; kingdom Metazoa; phylum Arthropoda; class Insecta; order Diptera; family Syrphidae; genus Leucozona; species Leucozona laternaria. The sequence continues at coordinate 5,423,460 of OW026368.1, forward strand.
CAATAAATTCAAAACCAATCCCTACCAACAACAACTACGTACGTATTATGCCTACCAGTAGGTAGGTACCTACACTACACGAGGCAAAATAAAAAAAAAAAAAAACTAAACAAAATCAGATCGCAGACAAAAAATTCACTCCGGGCTGCGCGGAGGTCACTGACATGGAAAATGCATTTTCTCCAAGGAAATTCCAGTCCCTGAAGTTATTTGTGTCGCCTCGCTCGCCATATCGGTATTGGTACTGGCCCGGTACTGCTAGGCCGGTCGACCGACGCCACGACGACGGCAACGTAAAAGGTAAAGGCGGTTACCTATAACTTTCAAAATGAGCAATCGAAAAATCGTTTAATATATCGAACTTAATCGATGATGACATGCAATATGCAAGTCCGTATACCTACCTACCTAGTTATCATTTTATTAATTAAAGACGAAAATGTATGTCAAAGAAATTTTACAACTTCTTCTGTTTTTTTTTAAACCAAATTAAGAAAAAACTTGTTTTTAAATCAAATTTATAGTCAATAAAATAAAATGCCCAGAATGTAAACAGACCATCAAAAGAAAAAAAAAACTAATCTTTAATGCGCGCGCTCCATTCTTTAGGTTTTTCTGTGAATCAAAATGAACCTGCACTGTACATTGCTATCGCTGCCACCATTGGCATCGTGGGGAAGAGGAGAGACAGACACCCACGTTTTTTGTGGCTGTTTTTGGGGTTTCTTTCGTTATTTATGCTTACTTTCGGTATTTCACCGTTCTTTTGTGAATAAATTGCATGCATGTGTCTGCCTAATCGAATTTTTGTTTAAATATTTTGTATAGGTAGGTATATGTACATACACAAATGTACATATATGCCTCTCTCTATTATTTGGATATGTGGTGCCTTCGTTGCGTACCTGGCTGCCTACCTGTTTACTATTTATTAATTTTCTTTTTTTGTTTATGATTATTGGCATATATGTAGCTATATACCTAACCTACAGCGCTACCACAAAATCTTCTTTGTAACAGCACCGCGAGACAACACACACAAAAATTCCTAATGAAAAAAAGTTATCCTACAAGGAAATCTGGCAACTATGCCTCTTTTTCTTTGGAATGGATTAGTGTGTGATTGAGTGCGAATTTGAGTGAGTTTCTTTTTTGTAGATTTATTCCAATATATGGCTGGAAGAATACTAGTAAAACCACTAATAATGGATTGTTTTTTTTTATACATATACGTACTATATAGGTAGATATGTACATATAGGTACGCACAGATGTAAAAATGAATTTAATTTTCCATAGAAGGTAATTCTAAATTGTTGGATAATAATTAATAATAAAATAAAAGGATGGGAATTTTCTAGGAAATTATAAAATAATGTAGATAGGTAGGTACCTACCTATTAATATAAAAAGAAAACAATCATTCCATTCACAGCGAGCTCGTTTTGAGGATTATGAAATGAGTGAAAGAGAAGCCGAGGGCGAGAGCGAGGGATAAAACGAGTTAAATTAAAATATGTAGGTACTTCTAATAAATTGCATTACACTTTGTTTGTATACATACAAATATATGAATAGATATTTTTGAAAGACGGAAACTGGAATCATGGACGTGAGAGTATGTTTGAAAAGGGAATTATGGATTTCATTAGAAAACAAGAAGAAAAAAAGTAATATGTGGGTAGATATGTGTTTGCAAATAAACAAGTTGAATCCAGGGAGGGCACTGAGAATTGGATTATTATTTTTTTAAATCTCATGATGGATTAGTTTAAAATTCCATAATTTATAATACAAAATTGGCAAATATTTACAATGAAAGAAAATAAATTAATAATATGTACATTTATATTTATAAGAAAAATTGAAATTGATGCTCTGTTAGTCTATGTTCTTCTGAAATACCTAGTTAGTCATATTTTACAAATGTTGTCGATGCCTGTATAACAACATTTAGCGATGCTACATTTATACAAGTGTAATTTGTAATGCGCTTTTAGCTAAATCATCACTCTTATTTAATAAAATACATAACTCTAAGCAAGAGTTTGCTTTAAGATTTCTAGACTATTTAACTGGATGATGCTTGGCATACTGCTGTCAAACTCAGAGCGTGGAATGATGATCCACTGGAGGGTATATGTAGGTATACACAAATTCCTCTTTAAACCGTCGAAAAGGTCAATCTTCCTAACAGAGTTTTAACAGACATAGTCTAATTTAAACACAATTATTATGAAACCTTGTTTTCAAGCTAGCTGTACATTTAACTTTTTTCACATTTCCCGTGGCCTACAAACCTACAAGAGGGTTTAAAATATTCACAAACAACATAGGAATACCTATTGTTATTTGAAATGCCTTTCTCAGTACTAAGATATCAGAATCCCGGCATGGAACATGAGGATTATTTCTTTAATTAAATATTATAGTTTTGTTGGTATAATGGGCACGTTTACAAATAATTGAATAGAATAAAATAAAATAAGAAAGTCTTACATCCCAACTAATTTAAAATATTACCCATTTCAAATAAAATAGAGCATGGTCATGTTTTCATTCTCAATTTTGCATTCTGCATTAATTTGGCATCGAAAATATCATTATTATTTATTAAATTATCAATCATGACACTCAACATCATCCCTGGCTTATTGCTTCACACCTTTTTTAACCTATTCTATACAATACACACGTCTTCCAAATTAAAAAAAAAAAATCTATGACAATAAGAATGAATGAGACCACACATTGCCAAACAAAATGCGTTCGAATGAACAACCTATATAGTACTAGAAAATGCGTAAAACAAGGTTAAAAAGACTTCACACACACAACCTCAATTTTATGAGTGGAAAAACTAAAGTCACTTTATCGAAGAATCAAGTTTTCTATCACAGACTGAATTTTGTCCAATAAATAAAAAGAAATTAACAGAAATTGAATGATAACACATAAAAAGACAAGCAAAATAAATAATTTCATAACCACTTACCTCATCAACTGCACTAGCGGTGGCAACGAATACACCCAGCAAGACAAATGTCAACATCCATTTGGCCATTGTTGCTGTTGCTGCTGCTGTCACTCCTCGTCCTCGGCTGGGGACTCCTTTCATGTTGCTGGTAATCCTTTTATTTGGTGGTGGCATTTCAATGCAGTTGGTTTCCAAATTCCTGAATTTCAATTTGCACACAATTTCAAATCACAAACTTTTCTTTTTTCCCGATTTCACTCTTTATGAACTCGATATTTTTTTACTTTTTCACTCACTTTTTATCATCTTTGGCTGGATTCACGTATACCGTAATTAATGCTGTTACACCCCAGACTCCACTATAGCAACAATAACGAATAAAAACAAAAACAACTGACAAAATACAACGATGCGATTATGTGCGGGCGACCGAAGGTGTGGGACGGAAAAAGGAGACACGAATCTAACGACAGGAAGGATGCGATTTGCATGCAAAACTGGTTACACTATCAAAATCAAAAATGCCGGGTTAATCCCGAATTGGGGAACTTTTTGCTGCAACACGCGCGTTGTTATTGGGAGTTGAAAAAAAAATAATCACTTGTTATTGCTCTGGCTCACTACTATCTCTCTTTCGCACGGGATCTTGTTCCTGTTATTTTCCGCGGTGTTTCAGGGAAACGGAAAATTTCACAAATTGAATTATGTAAATTTCAAGCCATACACCGATTGAACAACGAAAAAAAAACAATGGGGAAAATCACTAACGCACCACGGAACGCGAAAAATCTTAAAAATCAGCGACAAAACGCTAAGCAATGTGATGTAGATGTCCACTATGTCGCAAGCACTCAAGACTTCTACTCGAATGGAAGATAGTCGATGCAAGTTAACTGTTTGTGGAAATTTGCCTTGGTTGTGTGAGTGTTGATGGGAATTGGAAATGAGTTGAATTACTTCCCGTCGTTTGACATCGAGTGAGCATGCGTTGATTTTATTGGAAAAAAAAAACAAATGGTGGATGAGTGAGAAGTTTTGCAGACAGGTAATTTGAGTTCAAATGACAACTCTGTAATGAGTTAGAGATGTGTAATTACATTTTTGTATTCAACGACAACGAGTGAACGAATGTTTTTTAGATAAAATAGTAACGAATTTTTGATGTGTAAACATCTATGCTGGCGGTAGAGTGAAAAAAAAAACGTGAACGTTCGTGTGCAACGTTACGTCGTGCAACGTTACGGTGTGCAACGTTACGATCTGCATACTAGGATGGGTGCGTTCAGTGAAAAAAATCTTAAGATCCCCTTCAAGCAAAATCAAGTCCGTTTTGGATCCGCACACGTTGATGTTTACACATATTAACCGTGAGTCCCGGCCCTCACACAATTTTTTTTTTTAAAATCAAAATCCATTTTATCTGAAATTGATAACTATTTAATAGTTAACAAAACCAGCAATATATTTGTTTTTTTTTTTTTCAATGTATTAACATCCGTGCTCATCTTATTTCCTCAGGTTAGACAACTAGTCTTAAATAAGGTATGTTTTTCCAATGCTCGAGGGAACTTTCTCAGAAAATTTTGGGGTTTTTACTTAAGCGCGGAGAAAAACTGTGTTACCGGATTGAATTACTTATTTGTCATCGATAGGTAGTTTCTATGGAAACGTCTGTGATGGGTTCGCTCTTCGCTACTCCCCGATGTCGTTTTGTTAATCCAGTTCCCACTGGGATTGGAAAAATACACGGTTATAGTTTGATACATCGTCGGTTTGGAAAAATACCGTCCCAAAACTAAACAAATTAAATGCTTCATCTATTCAATTTTGTCGACCGGTCTTATTTTTCTATGTGAGTAGACCTAGACAGTGGACATTGTGACGCCAAAGAACAAATGCCAAACACGTTTTATTATATTCTTAGTTTTTAATTTCTTTATTTATGGAACGAAAATTAAAATCTAAATTTACCATCAGAAGCTAACCTTAAACCGACAAGAGCAACGTTCTCACAAGCAAGGTAGTTGTAATCATCAAAACGACAGATGAACTCTGGACTATCGTTGAATTTTCCGAAGTCGTCAAAGTTCCAAGGGGGGATATTGATATTCAGACGCTTCATCAATTTACTAACGCATTCTCCTAACTCAGCCGTAGACTTTGGTACATTTTTACTTCTGGGAGTTTCAATAGCTTTTACGGAAGACAACCTTAAACTGCAACAGCTTTCTTGGCTTTTATTTTGTGATGGTGTCCTTTCCACCGAAATCAATCGTTTTCGACTTCTTGAATTTATTTTAACTGAATGCCTTGGTGTTAGGTTTTTTATTTTAACTGGAGTTTTAAGTTTTTCTCCACTAAACAGAACGTCAGAATATAAAATAGCCGGTTGAGATTTAGTGGTAGGTAATGACGGAAATGTAGATTCATTGACATTGATCTTTGAATTGCATGGTAAATCCAACTGACAGGTGGTTGTTCGTTTCCAACTCCCTGATTTGATTTTCCTGTTCGTTATTGTATCTCTTTCATTATTCTGAGTTCGTTGTTCCTAGAAAAAAATACCATTGACAAAACATATAAATTCAAATAATTGGTTCCTTAAAACCTTTTTGGGACTTTTTGTTTGTTGGTCTTTAGACAAAGAGAGTTTATTGCGCCTGGATCTGCCATTCGATTTTGGTGACTTCATTTTACTTTAAAATCGCCAACGAATAAAGTTAAGAACAAAGCAATTATATTGGGGAAATGATATTTTTTTTTTTGTATATCAAATATGTGTACCTAAAATTTTTTGAACGGTTTAAATCGCTGACCATCTTCTTTACAAAACAATAGGAAATTGTACAAAATAATTTAAAAACAAATTTATAAATAGGATTTAACGGAGTTACTGAAATTGTTTTGGGAACTATAACTGAGTATTAAAATGATTATAGCGCGTGATCTAATCCTGTATACCTAAGGAAGTGGATTTGAACTGATGCAAACCAGTTGATAACCTTTGTAATGGTTATCAACCGTTAATTTTTTTAATAATAAATAGCAGTGCAGTTCTTATATTTTTATATGTATTCATTTAATACTTAAACAAAAAAAAAAAAAAACAAAATCAAACAATTTTGTTTTGATGTTTCTCATTTTTTTTCTATAAACCCGTGATTTGTAATTTGTTCAACTATGTTCCGTTGTTTAAAAAAGAATCATTTTGATTTGGTATCTGGGTAAGTTATTTTTGAAAGTGCCTCTGTAAAAAGTGTTAAAGAATATTTTCAGCAGAATGTTTAACCATGGTTATAAATGTCAAGTTAAAGGTTTTATTCCTGGAGGTGGATTAAGAAAACTTCAGGGAATAAAGGAAGAAGATTATTTCTCAAAACAGGTAAATCAAAAAAGGCATTTAGGTATGTATATGTACATACTACAACTTCGGTCCAGGATACACTTAAAGTCTATGAATAGGTATACTGTGATGAAATTTTAGATTTCAGAGCGACTGATTCATAAGTTCAAGCGACAACAAAGTAGCCATTTATTGAGCAAAATTACTCTTGAGAAGCTAGAGTTGTAACAATTCCGTTGCTAACCAGACATATGAATCAATTGTTTGACTTTTAGCCAATGTGGTTAACCGAATATGAGACAGTAGGTTTGAGGGATAATCTTAAAGGAGGAACTAAACAATAATGTACCTCTCTCTTCATCTTTTATATGGCATATATGGGGCACTATATGATAGCGATTTTTCGTCCTTTATTCGCGTTTTCATTTGGTCGTCCTGAAACGTTCGGAAGCATACCGAATTATTCTGAAAGCGTTTCCTTTGGCAATCGATTACCACCCACGCATGTGCATATAACTACTGTAAGCGTCGAAATCTTGAAATATAATTTTTTTTTTAATTTAATTTTGGAATCGATATTGTGAATTTCTTGATATCATCCAAACATAATGCGTTCTTAGCATTTTTCAATTTAATAACTGTTTATTTTTTATTTGTTTTTACTCATTTGTAAGGATCACAAAATATTCAAAAATATAAAAGAAAATTTTAAAAACTCACAATCGAACATCATTGGATGTAATCCCTGTAAAAAATATTCAAAAGAAACTCAAAAAATTCAACCATATGGCTATAAATGTTCAATAAAACACAAAAATCTACTTGAAGAAGCCTATTTTTTGAATGAAGTAAGTTAACAAAATTATGAATATATAGCTTTGTTTAATATTTACATTATATTATAGCACTGTGATTGCATACAAATTATTAAATCGAAGAACAAAGCAAATTATTCTTAAAATTCATTGCAAAATTAAAAACAAAATTTTTAAATTTAAACGACAAATTTTCAGTAACGGAAACTCGATATAATCCGGAACCACTTTTCACCCATGAATCAAGAACCATCTTTCATACCAGCTGCTAAGCTGTCAAGCAAACGAAAAACAAAATAAGAAAAACAAACAACTGTCTATTTTGAGAAGAAGAAAAAACTGCGCTTTTTCATTAGATATACATACACATAGAAGATAAAAATAGTGAACAATTTTTTAATCTTCTCAGAATATCCAATTGCTTGTACCTACTGTTTCTATCAATTAGAATTTTTTGATTTTAAAGAAACATTTTCTAATCTTTTTAAATTCTCTAATATGTTCATTGCTCGTCGTTTAGTTTTGACCTTAAATCCTAAAAACATTTGGTAAGTTATTTTTCATTATTGACCCATTTTTTTATATTTTTAATTATGCAATTATTTCCTTATTCTTGAAATTATTTCGAATGTCCTTAAAAGTCTTCCTTGCATTGTAATCACGCATTCTTTTGTGCATTTTTCTTGTAGTTTCGTTAGAATGTCTTCGCAAATAGGCGAATTGGGTAGTGGTGCCGGCAAGGGTGGTGGCGGTGGTGGTAGCATCCGTGAGGCTGGTGGATCATTTGGCAAAATGGAAGCCGCTAGAGAGGAAGAATTTTTTTACAAACAGGTTCAGATATTTGTTGTAATTATAAGTTGTAATTATAACAAACTGTTTACTTTAAATTGCAGCAAAAAGAACAGTTGAAGAATCTTAAGAATAAGCCAGAACCTACGACTGCTCCAAAGAAAGAACAATAATTCATTATCCAATCATACGATGCTGGAGCGGTTTATGTTTATGTTTTTATTTTTATTATATATTTTGTACCTAGTTGTTTCCTAAATTTGGCTCATAAAAGACTGTTTTGATTTAAACTATTTGCATTTCATATTTCAAACATATTTTTCATCATATTCTATACATTTCTACAGTTCCTGCTGTTTCCAACGAGCACTAGCGATCTGCGTGTTACCATAGATTTTGGCGATTTAACGTAACATTATCAGAGCTAATGTGCATAATAATATCCAACAGTTAAGGACAGTCTCTTTCTCCTTGGCAAAAGAATGCTTTAAAACTTATCATTAAGACGCATCTTTTAATTTGGCCTGAATATTAAGGGTCCTATTATGACTCGCAAGTCACATTAAAAAATCGGCGAATGTGACTGTTTGGCATTACTGTTTGCGAATCGCCAAGTTGAAGTTCGCCTTTAATGTCATAATAGGCGTGTTTTTTTGCAAGTCCATATGGATTTGTCGAAAAAAACGACATCGGGACCTAGGAACTTCTTACTTACAGTACGTAAGTCCCGATAATTATCTGGACTTAGCTAAGTCTATATGGATTTAAGTTGTTGTTGTATTTACGTGAAAAACTATAAGTCCCGATGTCGTTTTTTTCGACAAATCCATATGGACTTGCAAAAAAAACACGGCTAATGTTGGCAGTTTTGTGGTTTTGTCTTCAAATGCGAACTTCGAAGTTCGCTATACGTAATACCACGGAACTGATAATTCGCCAAATCAGTTCGACTCGCGAGTCATAATACGGCCCTAAATCCCGAATTTGAATTGCCGTTCGTAATTGCAATTTGTATGATGGATTCTGGATAGTTGTTTTCGGGATTCGTAACGTATAAAAATTAAAATTAGCTACCAAATACGACTCACTTCGATTCCCATAATCAGTCCCCAGAATCAATTCCGCTCTTTCGGCCAACTAAATATTAACATGTATATCATTGGAGTTACCAGTTCTTTTCCTCTCTCTCCTGTTTGAATGCCAGGAAACTTAAACATGCATTCTTTGAGATATCTTCGTTGTTCAGTAGCTAGAATTAAAACTAGAAATAATTAAACTTTTTTCGGTTCCAATATTGGAAATCTTGAATTCTTCACATTTTTTTCTTTTGTATCTTTTCTATTGATTTTAAATATCTTTTGAATTAACCCAAGCTTAGTTTTTGTGCATAATTTGTGAATAACAATGTTTTAATTTTTCTGGGTTGATAACAATACAGTAGGTATATAGTAATGTTATTGTTACTTTTTTTATTTAATTAAATATATTATATTGTATATATATTTTGTTTACAATAAGCGCTTGCAATTAAGCTTAATAATAATATAATATAGTATTTCAGTACATCAAGTCACGTAAGGAGCTACACGTAACATTCTACACATAACGTATTACATGTAAGGCCCATGTTTTTAGTTTACCCCACCGCCACCGGGATAAATGTTTACACATCAAACAAATTTTTTCCAATTCATCGACAAGATTTAACTTTAAACAAAATACTCTACTTTACTTCAATAATAAATCCAAAAACAAAGTTCTTATCGCAAAATTAAAATAACAACTGACCAGCAATAGATAAGAGAACTTAAAATATCTGCCAAAGCATTCATCCATTTGAATAACAAATTAGACATTTTCTAGACTTAGCTGAGTTCACTTAGATGCGTTTCATCACCCATCGAACATGACAACACTTTGTGGATCAATTAAAAAAATCCTTCGCACGAAAATGAAGGAACAAATACTTCCAGCAATAACACCTGAATCCAGGAAAAAGCAGTCAGATGCGATTGCTCAAAGGGTAAGACTATTCTTTAAGTTTATTGAACTATGTCTTATGTATTTGACTTTGGGGTAAAAGGTCATCGCCAGTGATGACTTTAAGAAAGCTAAAACAATAAGCATTTATCTCAGCACATCAACCGAAGTTGATACAAACAACTTACTGGTGGAAATGTTTCATCAAGAAAAGCAGGTATATGTTATATTTCTTAACCGATAAGCCACTTTAAACTAAAACTCCCATTCCTAGGTTTTTGTGCCGACGTACAGCAAAAATGTTATGGAAATGGTTAAACTAGAAAGCATGTTGGACTACGAATCTCTTTCTCTTACGAAATGGAACATCAAACAGCCAAAGATCAGTGATGGACGTCAGAACGCTCTCATTTGCGGTGGTATTGATCTCTTTCTAGTTCCTGGTGTTGCCTTTTCGAAAAAAGGTGGACGGTGTGGCCACGGCATGGGATTCTATGACAAGTATTTCAAAAGACATTCTGAGACATATCCAGAGAGACAGTCTGTTCTGATGGCAGTTGCTTTCAAAGAGCAAATAGTTCCTGAAAATGAACTACCATTGGCAGAACACGATGTGATACTAGACTTCGTTGTAACAGAAGATGCAATTTTTTCCTCGAAATAAAACTTTTATTTAAAAAAAAAAAACAAGAGAAAAAAAAAAAAAACGTTTTAAAAACTTTTCTATCGCAAGTAGGTTCTTATTCTTCCACGTCCGCGAGAGCGTTGTCCTCCGAAATGCGACTGCGAATAGTGTGGATCGCTACTAAAGTGTGGTGTCACCACAGGCTCCGAAGTGGCCGTGCGGAAGTGCTGTGGCGGCGGTGGAGCCAATGAAGTATCCCATGGCGATGGAGAAGCGGTTCTGTGGGGTTTCGATTTTCTTTAGAGGAAGGAATTGAATTCTAAATTCAAGAGTATTCTCACCTGTATGGTCCGCTGCCAGCATTGGAAATGCGTGAGCCCCGATTACGTCCTACGCGCGATCCCCGCATAAGAGATGGAATTTTGTTGTAGCCCGTAGGACCAGTAGGCTGTGCACCACAAGTTTCAAGTGCCAAAAAGTCGTCAACGTGCAGGGATGGTGGGCGGGAGGTATTTGGTGGCCGAGAACGGAACAAATCACCCCTGGAAGGTGGTGCTCTGGTAAAACCTCTTCCACGAACTGGAGTAATATATATTTTTTTTTCAGGTCGGCCAGTAGTTGGTTCGACTTCAACGCGACGAGTGCGGAAACATGGAGCCGTTGGTGTGCGTTCTCGATTCGATTGTGGCGAAGCAGACAAATGAAGCACACGCTTGCAATCCGAAGAGAGATTTGTCTCGGATGGTAGACATGTAGTTACCAATTCTGCCATATCAGAAGTCACTCTCTCGCAGAGAGCAAGGTCTTCCTTTGTCAGTGTGTCAATTCGCAAAGGATCCAACCAATACTGGACACAAAGTTGGGTATCGTCGCTCGTCTCGTAGACAGTGAAAATCGGTCGTGTTGCATACTGTGTGACAATGCTTTCAGTTTGTGGGAGATGTGGTTCGTTTATAGATTCCGGCGAAGAGGCATCGCTCTCAGTTGGCTCGTAAGTTTCCAACTCAGTAATGTTTTTCTCAATATCACCCATCAGCGACTCACTCGGTGGTTCTACTTTTTCCAGAATTGCTTTGATTTGTTTGAGGATATGTTGCTCCTCACTGTCCTTTTTGTAACCAAGCAAGCTTATCAATTCAACTGTTGTCATCTTTAAAGTTCGATTGGGAATTGTTGTGTCTGTGGTGGTATTGTCATTGTGTGTGAGGCCACGGATTAGCAAAACAACAGTCTCAAGAAGACCATGAAACGTTGCATTTTCGTTGATGGCGAGAATTTTCTTCAGCCAGCCTTGGAATTCTTCACGTTTAGACATTAATGCCTGACGGAGGTGATAGAACGTAATGCTGAAAAAAAAATAAAACAAACAAAATTAAAAAAAAAGATTGCAGGAGATAAATAGTAATACTTAAACTATTATTCAAAAACTTGTTCATAGGGCGAATATGCTGTTCAGTCAGTTTATCATAAGATCTTTTTAATTCTATCATCGAAGAATTGGTCCAAAAAGAATACTTGATGACCGATTAAAATGTGTAGTTTAAAGCACTTTTTATCCTAAAAACGCGGTATTAAACTGGTTTAAACACATGTTTTAGCCTACCTTGTCATTCGGAAGGGTATTATGATTCCATTGTAAAGATTATGGAAAAAAATATTTTTTGCCTGGAATATGGGAGCGAATAAAGTTCCTTTAAACTTGAATTACTATCTCAATTTGGGATCGATTAATAACTCAATAATTCAAAATTGAAGTGAAGTAGGGAAGATTTTACTGAGAAATCCTGGTGTGTGTACATGACGTCACTATCATGAGGGAATAAAAAGGAATGGATCTATCACGCTGAAGGATAAGTATCTTCGACCAAAATCAATTGCCACAACACTTAAGACCGAACCACACTACTCTCGTGTGGTGTGTTGGGGAGTAGTGTGTCGCTATCGCTCTAATGTATTTCATATGCGTAGAGCCATATTTGTATCGTGTGATGTGTTGTGTCGAAATCTATGAAATACATTGGAATGACAGCGACACACTACTCCACAACACACCACACGAGAGTAGGGTGGTTCGGGCTTTAGATTGGAAGTGATTCAAAAGCGCATTTTTAAATTTTCTAAACTATAAAAGTTAAAGAGAAGATAATATTACGAATTCCGTTTCATAATTTTGAGGATAATAAGAAAATAATTCATAAAGATAAGCTCTTCTACTTACTCATGCTCGGTTAGAATAATCAGATTCCTAGATGCAGCAACCGTCACGGTTCCAGTTACTTCGGCGTTTAGTAAATTATTTAAAATTGCCTCGATAATCTTCGGAATGAGTTCCCTTGGTGGTAGAGCCGATGCCAAATTTAATTCCAATAATGAAGTAGAATACGGTGAAATTAAAGAAATCTCCGAGTCAAAGAAATTCTCAAGAATTCTATGAACTGCAACTTGGCATTTAGTACTGAGATCGGTAACACCACTTTCAAGATTTATCAGAACTCCTTGGAAAAGCTCCCATAATTTTCCAGATAAAATGGACAAAGCTGAACTCTTGATTGAAGCATACGATGTTAGCTGAGCAAAGAAATTGAGTATCCTTGCTAGGCCGGCTCCATTTGGTCCTTCCGTACATAACATCTCGGTCAAAGTCTTTGAAACCAACAGCGTCATGTTGGGTGCAAGATCAGCCAATTGCAAACACACTCTTGTCAACAAGTCAGACAACTGCGGAAACGATGTTGGACAAATAGTTTCGATCATCAATGAGAGACGATCGCTCTCGGGATGCAAGTGAGCCGACCAGAGTTTACGTTCCGTGAGCATTCTCTGCATTTGTGATTCTTGCAGCTGTCCAGTAATTGGCAATGGCAGAGGCAATGGTAGCAACTCGGCCAAAACTTGGAGTCCAGGAATATATGTCGATGGACCAGAGAGAATAGCTTTGACAACCTCTCGAATCATTTGAGTCCACAAACTCTTGTGCAACAAATCTTCATCTTCTTCATTCGGCTGGGTGTATGCGAGGAGAATTTTTATAATCTCTGCTTTGATCTTAAGGGCTTCTTCGAAAGCCTGACTTGTGCCGGGTATGTAATGCATCAAGAAATAAGTTTTCATCAGATGTTCAATGGACGTGAGGTCCTTGTATTGAACATCTCTGCATTGAATACCAAATGTCAGCATCTCTCTCAACACTTGCAACGTTGGCAAAACTATTTGGCAACAGTGAACTCCCTGGATAGTCATCAACGCCGGAGCATGAAGCCCTGGCTGTTCGAAATACTGACACAACTTCTCGAGAATATGCAACAAAGTCATCACACCATCAGCCGAATAAAACTGCAACGCCATAAAACGATGCTTGAGCTCTGTGGTCTCTGCACTAACTACCGTTTTCCCCCCTCCGATGCATTGATGCCGCAGAATCCTCAAACCCATGATGAGATCTCCAGGGAATGTGGTAATGTACTCCAAACTACGAGTTATAACTTCGACCAAGGGAGTGATGTCGTCGTAGGCAAAGATATTAACCGTCTCAAGAGGTTTCAAATAGACATACATCTCCTGCAGCACCGCCGACACAGATGGCTCAAAATGTTCGTGGTTTTTTGCCAGTTCCAGGATAGTTGTTCCATGCTCCACTAGATAATCCAAGTTATCGCAGTGTCGCACACAACAGTCCACCATGTCCACAGCATAACTAAGGACTGGAGATTTATACTTAATGCCAGGAGAATTCTGCTGCCGACGTTCTTTCTCAATCAGTTTTATAATAGGCTCCAAGTAGTTATTCAGAGCAATTGTCTCAACAGTATGGACTCGTGATTGATTCGAACAAGTCTGACTGTATAGCTCGTGTAGATGGGTGGCCAGGAAATTGGCTTCTTCTGGAACCAGAGGTGTGTAGATAATTGCATCGATGTGGTATCGTGTTTGTATTCTGAAGGCTAAAGCCAAACCGAGTTTCTGGAAGTGGTTAAGTTCACTTTTCTTCGACTCATCTTCATCCAGGTCGTCTTCCTCGGGAACCGTCTCCTCTGAATCGATGAATTGCGGATCCTCCAAGAGACAACTTACCAGAGCCTGACTGACTTCGAAGCAATCATCAACGAAATAATCAATTCCAACGTGGGTCTTCATCATGGCATCCAACAAATCCATCGTTTTTGTGACCAGCGAAGGCGGAACCATACTTTTGTTGCTGAAAATTAATAAAATAGATTCGCACAGGGAATGGGTGCTAAAATACGACTCAATCATGCTGGCGTAGCTTTTCATTGCTGCAATATCGTAAACAATTTCGAATTTCTTCGAAACCGGCAGAAATCTCTTAGGCTGGTGGTAGCTGAGGACATCAGAATTTAACGCTGAGATGACTTCACTCATTGCAAACTCAATATCGATGTAGAGCTGCTTGTCGAAAGAGTCAGCGAGAACAAATTGCTTGGTGACATCTTCTCGTATGGTTTGAAGAGCCTCATAGAGGTTCATCTTCTTGACAATCGATTTGAGAGCAAATTTAGTTCGAGTTAGCGGTGTTTGAAGCAGGTTCGTCAACAAATGCTGATAACCATTCATTTTTCCATTGTTTATAAACAGTTGGACGCCCTCTTTTGTGTCCAGCAAAGCATAGGTTGCTTTGAGGACCATAAGCTTGATTGAAAGAGCCATGTATTCTTGTTGATATAGAGCAAAGAGTTGGGCAAAAGGATCTAGATTCTGCACCACGAGCAGGTGGTTAAGAATGTCTCTGCTCGGAGATAGCAGCTCGATCAGACGAACTCCAGTTTTTATGTGTCGAATCTTGAATGCAGGTTGCGGTTGAAGGCAGGCACAATCGAAATTCAAAGCAATTTTAAGAAGCTGTCCAATCAACCTCAGATTTTCTGGCTTGTCATGGAAGAATGCATTCAGAATGAAGGTCTTGCGGCGAAATGTCTGATGGAAGTGTGTCAATTGGTTGATCAACTGTTCAGAGATGAGGACTAGGCTCTCTTTTTCGTCGACACTGGAGAGATGGAAGTCATCCATCTTTGTCTGGACTTTGAGCTTATTCAGCGATATACCAAAATTTTCCAAATCCTTACAGTACAAGTCATGCAGGTTGACCTTGAATTTGTCAAGGGGCGTCTTGAAGGGATTGTGGATTTTAATTGCTCTTTCGAATGTGGCAGCTTCGAGATCTATTTCGTCTTCGATTTCTTGAGCATCGTCATCGTCACCGAGGATCTCATCATCGCTGAGAATCGGTTCAAACTGCTCTTCTTCTTCTTCGACAGCTGGTTGTGGATCAACGGGCAACTTCGCTTTATATTCATCACTTTCCACGACATCAGGAGACCTGGGACGAATAGGGGAGTCGAGTGGTGGAGTCCGTGGCCATTTGTGAGAGGCATCCCCTCCACTGGATCTTGTGCGTCGTCCAGGTTGTCTGTATTCTGGACTTCTGGACCATTCTCGCGGTTTTTGGCGGGGGTAGCCATCTCGTTCGTGACTTTCCGAGTGGGTGCGAGTTCTTGATGTAGCACTCCTGTCAGAAGAATGTGAAGTTTTCCGTACGCGGACATCGGCCTTGTAGATTCCAGAGTCGTCTGGTTCCTGGAAACTGCCCACGGATGGACTCTGAACAACATCGAACTGTTCCACTTCCATGGAAGCGGTTTCGAAGGGAATATTCTCTGGACGCCAATCGGGTTTCTCGACCTTGATTGGTTCTTCCTCGGGCATGAGGAGAACTTCCTCAGGAGCTGGTGGTTCACTTGGCTCTCTGGGCGGACTTGCAATCTGATCGGCCACGGTGGCGTTTGTGAGTGTTCCATAAACCGCCAGTGTGATTGTACTGTACCAGCCTCTCAGAACCAAGCCATCAGTAGGGATCTTCTCAAGGTGGCACTCCAAGTGTATGCAGTCATTTTGGTTGTATTCGAGACTCCCAAGGTTTTCGAATGTTGAAGCTCCTGGCATACCCAAATCATTGACGAAGAATTCAATTCCGAATTTTGAAGGGTTAGTTGCGCCTAAACGAACACCTCCAGGAAAGTCCGCCTGTACTCGGGCGCCTAAGGGAATTATGCGTACCTGGGTAATATATACTGGTTTGGGAAACTGCACCAGGTCCAGATTTATATCCTTGAATAAATAAATAAATTTTTAACAACAGTTTAACAAGAAAATTGCCGAATATTTTACCGAGTTAACTTCGTGAGAAAATGTATCGAAAAATAGCAACTCGGCGGCATCGTCCAAGTCTACCATTTTTGTGTTAAAATGTTGATTATGCTGTTAAAATATGAAATTTAAATACTTTGTTTAATTTCATTTAAAAATCTATTGGATTTCTTAAAAAAACTTTTGTTCGGATATTGAAAAAAATTGTGCTGGTGCGTTTTTTTAGTTGACAGATTAAGATTTAATTATGTATGCAGTGCTGTCTCCTTTAGTTACATTTTGTTTATCCGAATAAAGGCTGTCCCAAACCAACGCGAAACATTCGCGCGAATATGCGACGACTGAAAAATGTTCGAAGATTCGCATCGCGCCAGTGTGGGTGCTCCCATTAATCTCCATGTAAATAAACTAAGACAGGCGGAAGTTTCGTTGTCGCGCCGAATGTTTCGCGTTGGTTTGGGAGAGCCTTAAAGCCGGTATAGTGTTCTCTTTTTTTGAATGTTGACATTTCAAAAAAATTGGAGCTGCCAGAACTACATGGCATTTGATCCTTTTCACACGAGGAAACTTTTTTTAGGGGAGAAGAGCACGAAGGCGACCATTACGCAACTTTTCGTGGCTTCCGGTTCAAGTACATTCCCCCATTGACTTATATATAATAAGTCAATGACATTCCCCGCGTTCGAGGAAGAAACTATTCAAATTCCAAAGCTATCCGGATAGATTTGTGTTGTTGTAATCCCTTGTGAAAAACAGCTAATGCAATCCCAATTTTTTTCCAATAATGTACGTAGATATAGCTTATCAGATAGTTTCTCGAACGCAAGGATTGGGTTCCATTATAGTGCGAGTTTTAAAGTTTTTCAACGTTAAGCACAATAATTGCAACAAAATCCAATCTGAAAGTGCGTAAAGCCTACCAACAAGCAACCGTGATACTAGCCGTGTTTTTTTGCAACCCTGGGGAGATTTGGTTGAAAAAAAACGACATCGGGGATTAGCGACGCCATTACAGAAACAAAATGGAGTTTCCATACAAACTATCGATTCAATTCACAATTCACGCCGGTAACACAGTTTTTCTCCGTGCTTAAGTTTAGCCCCGAGAATTCTCCGCGCTTAGCTAAGCCCGAAGGGTATTAGTTGTTGTTGCATTTAACATGTAAATTGCAGGACAGGACGTCGTTTTTTTCGATCGATTTCCTCGGGGCTTGCAAAAACAACACGGCTACTGAATCAGTATTTTCCAATCTAAAAACCACCACAGTTATTTTTGATGTTTCCACGAAAAAGCAATTACCTCGAGGCACACAGGCAGATAATTTTAGAGCAGAATTTAGGGAAGAAATTAAGAGCAAAGCAATTAGGGAAAGACGAATAATTAGTAAGGGAAAAACTGAAAAAAAGCAATTAGAGAAAGAAAACTAAAGAAAAAAAGATTTATAAAACTAATACGATTAAGGGAAGAGGCGAATTGTGTTTTTAAAAGTACAAGTTATCGGTCATTCTAAAAAAAAACAATATTTAAAGTTATTTTATCATACTAACTAAATATAAATGGAGTTATTCGTCAAAAAAAATATAGAATTTTTGATTTGGATCATTTAAAAACCTAATTTTGACCATTTTCACATTCCATTGAATTTTTTAACATAATTAAATGAAATATGTATGAATTTGTACTTATATGAAATATTGCAAAACCAAGTTTTTGGCAACTTTTACAAAATGATAAAATTCCTGAAAAAGAATAATAATTTGTTGGGGGGGAGGGGGATTGGCTATATTAGAAGAGTAAGCACCTTCAGTTAATTTCAATTTTAAATTAATGTGTTATGTGAATTCTCTTTTAGTTTGCTGTTAATCGGTTTAGAAACCCGAAGTCTGTTGAAAAAAACAGAGAACAGGAAAAACTTAAGAAAGAAGAAACAGCTGAATTTAAGGTTAAGAAAGCGTAAGTCGAAAGGTTTAGGTCGGACTTCTGGAGAAAACACGTCAAAAAATATTATTTTGTAAGTAAAAAGTATTTAAGAAAGAAAAGATACATTTTTTATATTTATTGGCATCTCTATTTTTAGTGAGCTTATAAATATTTATTTTGTATAAACAGGTCGAGCAAAATGCACAACAAAACTAGAAAAGAGAACAAAATCTGGAGAAGAATCCAAGACAAAAATTATAGAACAAATCCTTTTGTTAACTTCTCTTATTAGCTGTGGTCTATTTATTGGCCTTGCAAAGTATATACTTTTAAGTACTTCCCAGTAGAATGATTGCTCATTTGTTTGTTTTCCCTACATTTTTGTATGTCAAAATTAGAAAGAGAAAAGACAAAGATAGTTTCTGGAAAAGCATAATTGCTTTCTCACTTTCACTGATGGAAACTTCTTCGTACATTTTTAAAAGCAGAGGAGAAAATACAGGGATGGTTAGCAAACTTCATTTTATCTAAAAAATCTATCAAAAGCCGCGTCCGGGAAACTATCCGAAAGCCTATCCACGTATCCCAAAAATGCAACCAAGATTAATTTATCATAATAGGGCATTTTGGTGCAACTTTGTATAAAACAGGTGATCCGGCTTCCATCCTGCATCCCTTCTTTGGCCGCGTTCGGATGCCAATCCGTTAGGCTATCCAAGATACCTAAGTATCCGATATGTTTTCGAACCACCAAAGCCAGATAGGTAACATTAGCCGTGTTCCATTGGGCCTTGCAAAGTACTTTTTAGTACTTCCCAGTAGATGATGAATGGAATGCTTTCATTTTGCCAAAAGTAAAATCTAACCTCAATATCAATTTAATTTCGGTTTTGTTTTCTTATTTTACTTTAAAATTAGAAAAATGTCAACAACAATAACCTATTACGTAATTTCTTTTGATTTGTGATGTCTTTTTCTTGTTTGGAAACATTCTGTTACTAGATTAATGAACTACTTTGAACTACTTCGAACACAGAGTAGAAGTAGTTGACTGCAGCCAGAAGTACTTGGCAGTAGATACTGGAGCCCAAAGGAACACACCTATTGCTGTCAAAAGACAAGGCAGCTGAAAGAAGGGAAAGCTATGAGTTTTTAACGCGGCGATTTGATTCCCATTTTATTGCAAATCCCTTCTGAATCATCAATCAAGTATTCAGTACCATTTCATATCACACTGGTATACATTTTAACCCTTATTTGTTATTTTTATTCTTTAAACGAACAAAATCAGAAGCGACACCAGAAAGCAAAATAAGTAGTCGGCTGCAGGTATGATCAGCTGTGATCAGCTGTTCCCCAAATTTCTATCGGATAGTTTATTATCGCAAAAATTTTAAGATAGCTTGGGATTTGTTCCTGACAACAGCTGCTTGGTTCATCAGCTGAATTTTTCTATGCGATTACAACAACACAAACCGATCCGGAAAGCTTTGGATAGTTGCCCGAACGCGGCCTTTGTGTTTGATGACAAAACTTTATCGATGTAGTCTCGCCTTCATGCACTCACCAACACACACCATCTAGGAACGTCACTTGTCATCTGCTGTCTCGTTCGTCGGTGTCAAAAAAAGAAAATGGCGAACTATTTGATTGGTGATGTACGGTTGTTCTTTTCTCTAAAAAAGTGTTTTTTTCCGATTTATGTGATTAACAAAACCAATTTCAACATCAAAATCTAACTTAACCGCACTGAAATAAGCTATTTATGTTTGAATTCATTAATCGAACATTGAAAATATCTTTTTAGCTTAAATCTAAACAATATCTCACGTGATAATCGCCAAACAACAAAAAGTCCTTATTGGTCGAATTTGCTATTGCGAGCTCCTTTATTTTTTCTGTTCTCACTTCTGGTTCTTATTTCGTAATTTTAATTAAACCCCTACAAACCAACAATGTTTTTAGTGAAAAAATAAAATGATTTATCCCAAGGTGAATGAATTAAATGTGAAAATACACATAGATTATTGATTGATTAAAAATCACGGGCAGGGAAACCTAATTTGGGTTTATTTTCTTCGTTCGTGGTTGTGCCTCTCAGCGCCGCGGTTGCCTCCCTCCTTCGCTTTTAGTTTTTAAGAAAGAAAAAATGTATTCAAAAAGAATATCAAAGGAAAACCCATCAACATTTGCGGTGGTCAACACCTTGCTTCGTCTGTGTGTTGCTGCAGTTGCACTGCAACAGCCCTTGACTGTTTTTGGTGGGTTAACGCAAAGAATCCCTGGCGGAACTGCCTTGACTAAACGTCTTCCCATTCCCAATGCAGGCTATCCAAGATCTACAACAACAACAGTAGCCACCGCGACATCCAATTCCAGCGAACTATCCACTCCTTTATCTCGAGTCAGTGACACTATCAGCAGCAACAACAACAACAACTTCACTATCGGCAGTGGTTACAAAAATATATCGTCCGAAACGACAACAACTACCCCCCTCACAGGTTTGGCTATTCCGACCAGAGCCAGTGGCGTCCATGAGAGATCAGCTGCAATAACAACTGCAGTGGCAACAGCAACACAGAGATCCAGATACAACGCTGATAGCAGTAATAGCAGTGAACAACCCATTCAAACGCTGCCAATGCTATCCAGTTATGGCAAGAAGAAAGATAGTAAGTTTCAAGTTCTGCTTATTTATCTTCTAACACACCTTTCAGCTTCGAAAGATAACAAGATTGCCTTTTTGCAAGTGCGTTAGAACCGAGATATAACAATCTTTGAATCAATAGACAAGTTTAAAGTTCCCCTAACCGCCACCCTGCGTGCTCCGTCATCACAGTGTTGACCGTGAACATAAAATTGTTAAGTGTTTTTGTTAAAAATTGAACAAACAAAAACATTTATTCTTGATAAGGAAGTTTGTTTTTGCAAACGAATTTTATTTGCATTGTTTACTCAGTAGTTTATTAGTAAACTAATTTGACTGATAACAGGTGCAGAGATAAGTGGAAAAGTGGACACATGTTACAAGGTGTAATCGGTATAAAAGATTACATATTATAATTCGCGTTGGAAACAGTCCAGCTATTTAATTTTAATTATAAGGGGATGCTTATGTTTCTTTTCTCAAATACCTATCGAATTAATAGGTATCTTCTGAAAACTAACATAATTTATAATCGAAAGACCAGCTAGCTATTAGTTCTATGGTATTATTAGTTTTGTAATCTATGTACATTCGGGGGGCTTACAAAGAAAGTGAGCTGTCCTTTTTTAATTTTTTTTTTGTTAATATCTCACCATAAATTCCTTGACAAACTTAGCGACAATATGATCATTTTATTTTTTTTTTTATTATGTACTGGCAAAAAACACTCCTTAAGCTGTTAAAAAAGGTATTGGAAGGCGGAAACATTTTAAAAAGTCAATTTTCCGAACATCAGTGAACATTTTTCCGCTGCATGTATAAAATACATTGCTGAGATGGTTTACTTCGGTTAAATGTAGTCGGTTTAAGGACTTTTAAATCGAGTTTTAAACGGCGTTAATATAACGGCGGTTAGGACATATCCAAAATCCGATAAAATCGGTCCCTGCTAGCTAATTTGCTATAAGGAAACAATTTATAAAATTAGACTCTTTATGTGGCAAAACAACTTCAAATATCAAAATAGAATATTTTATGTAAGTTAAGAATCAATTTAAAATATTGCCGTTCAAAAGTTAAAA
The DNA here is from genome assembly GCA_932273885.2 of Leucozona laternaria. Lineage (NCBI taxonomy): Eukaryota > Metazoa > Arthropoda > Insecta > Diptera > Syrphidae > Leucozona > Leucozona laternaria. The sequence continues at coordinate 5,445,804 of OW026368.1, forward strand.
AGTTAAACAGATGTGCCATACGCCTAGATTATACCTACCAACATAAAATTTTTAGTTTTCGAAACCCACATTCACTTTTAAGTTTCATTTGATTCTTCGGCCCTTT